>JAZHAC010000006.1:14800000-16000000 GCA_039707435.1 Actias luna
TTTTAAGTGACGATACGGCCCAAGTTGGTAGACACGCTAAAACTGTGTAGGAACTGGCTCTCAAGTGCAACTGCCGGAACACACCTATTGTATTTGGCGGCAGATTTTCAACTTGAGGGTGGTAGCTAGCCAGGCGGGCATCAGAAAAAGCCCTACTACCATTCTATGGTTTCCTCACGATGTTTTCCTTCACCGAAAGCTCAAGCTCATTGTAGGTGGCTGGATTTGAACTCACGTCTCTTGACGCGAGGTCGTACACACTACCACTGCGCTATCATTGCTTCAAAATGTATTTAATAGCACTTAAAATTTGATGGAAACAGCTATAATATAGTATACCAGCACTTTAAAATAATAATGCATCTGTAATTTAGTATTATGACTTTAATAAACATAAAACAAATTTACAAAATAAATATAGATATTTAAAAGCGCTCTCACGTCGTTTTGCATTGTCCATGCTAACCTAATCCAGCACCTCGTTACCTGTGCCCACCTCACTGACATATACACTGCTGGAACACTTCCGTCCGCCTAGGGGTTAATTTTAAATTTAAGGGTATTTATAGTGCATTATTTTTATAGTTCATACAAAGAAGTCAAAAAGAACGTTGTTAAAGTGCGTTTATATATTCCTCGAAATAAAAAAGTCAAAACTGAATATAACTTGTTCAATTTAGGGCTTAACTTTAGACCTTATGAAGAAGGAAGTTATAAATTTTCAAATGCTACGGTACTGATTTAAAAAATAATTCAGCCATATCAAAATATAAAAACGGGAACATACTTAACCCTGTTTAGTTTTTTTTATTTAACTAAAACTTAATTTTAGGAAGGTATTGTCGGTAAGTAAAAAAATATGTGAATGTAAATAAACACCAAACAGTTATCAATAAAAAAAAAAAGTATCTAAATGAATTTATTTGTAGAAGGTAAGAACGACTCTATTAACTCTAAAATCTGCTTACAAATTAGATTCTATTTTAAAGAATTATCACAAAAAAAAATTCTGTAGCGTTATCTATGAGTGCTATAATAATTTATTCTTATGAAATTCGCATTGTCTTCAACACGCCTTAAGTTCCACATAATTGCTTGTATTAAAAAAATGTTTGTGGATCCTTAGAGAAAGCGATGGTGGCTCTGTTTCTAGTGTGTACGGACACAGCATTAATGGACGTCAGTTCGAATTCCTGCAATAAGCCTGGGCTTATTAACTGAATAAAGTTATTCGGTGAAGGAAAACCAATCATAGCATGGTGGTAGCGTTTTTTCTAACACCCGCCTGGCTAGCTAAGTGTGTTCCGGCAGTTTGACTTGAAAGCCAGTCCCTTCACTGGGCTTAGCGTGTCCACCACCTTGAGCCACATCTGCACTTAAGATCAGGTAAGATTGTGGTCATAACGCTAAACCTTGAAACCTTGAAAGAAAAAAGTTTGGAAAATCCAAAAGTGCACGCCTCATAATCTATCTTTTTTTTTTTTGTTTATTTAATAACGATTAAACCACATCGTATCAGACCGTGATTCGATGTATGTAAAAGTAATATGGTTCTATTTCTAATCATACTGAAGCATTAGTAAAAAAAAGACTCGATTAGTAAAGTATTTCGGTCGTTATCGTGATAACATACAGGATCTGCACATACGTACACACGGACGTCCAACACAGAACTTTTTTAAACAGTTTCAATAACAAAAATGGCATTAAAAATATCATGAGCAAAACTAAAACTTTCTAAATTATATATATCGTTTCTAATTAATTAAAACATTTTGAACTAGTTGGTGCCTGCGACATCGTACGAGTTCTCTTTTCAACCGTGCCTAATCGTAAAATACGTTCATAGTCAGTGTTTACAACCTGAAAATAAATATATATTTTTCTACACTTCCAAACTTCGAGTAAATAAATAAAAAGTAAGTCGCGTTTTAGACCCGAATTGAATATCTATATTATAACGTATACAATACGTAGAAGTTAAAAAAAAAAAAATCATACCAAATTTCAAGTCCATAGGGCGCGTAGTTTTCGTGATTTGGTCATTAATTTTTTCACGCTGATATATAGTTTCGGTGGTTTAGTTTAATAGATGACAATAAAGCCATCATGCAGTTGACTTTTGGTTTGTCGCCTTTCGGAATTAGCCAATATGTCTTGCTGCCTAAATAAAAGCTTTTATATCGACGTAACAGAGATGACTAACGATGTTTTGCTGAACTCTCGGTGGTATTGGTGCTAGATTTTGGATTCTACTCAGCTCAACATCAAGCACTGGGTTTTCATATTTCTCGTACTGCTATAAATAATAAAAACTCTATCTTCGCTTATGTCTTGCGGCTCGTACGAAAAGGAACGAACTGTTACGGGCATGATGTCATACTCATTATTTTCGGTTATTCGTGATGCTGTAAACATGAGATATTCAATTAAAAATATGTTCAGTTCCACCATAAATGGGAGAGAGACGGGAATAGTGTTCTATAACGTGTGAGCGAGATAGGAGTATTAGAGAAAATTGTTATTCTTCTCATATGGAAGTAATAAAAGACATTCGAGGTTTTGGCGAAATCTTGATCTGTTGTGTTAGTTTCTATTGTAGGTCATAAATTTTGATTATGTTTGAAGCGATGATAGCTCAGTTGGTAGCGTGTACGGACGTCGCGTCAAAGGTCGTGAGTTCGAATCCACCTATAATGAGTTTGCGCTTTCGATGAAGGAAAACATCGGGATGAAACCATAGCTTGTTGGTAGGGCTTCTTGTAATGCCCGCGTGGCTATCTACCACCCGCAAGTTGAAAGTCTGCTGCCAAACACTTATAGGTGTGTTCCGAAAGTCGCGCTTGAGAGCCAGTCCCTCCACTAGGCTTAGCGTGTCCACCATCTTGGGTCATATCGTCACTTAACATCAGAAGAGGTTGTGGACATACCCGAAACCTATTAACTCTAAAAATAAATTTGTATCTAATGCAGATGCTTCAGTTTTTATAGAAAAAATATATTAAATATTCATATAGACGAGTGTTACAAGTGCACAATAACAAATTAGTGCAAATTTGAGAAAATTAATGAAAAGTTAGGAAAATAATTGGCTGTAACTCAATTAAAAATTATCTATTTACAGTATCACTAGAAAAAAAATACACGTACATAGATACGTGCGACACATATATAATGTACAATTGGATGATACTCATATTTTGAATATAAATTATTAAAATATTGGTAGCATTGTTTCTGAGAAATTCATGTACAAATAAATACACCTAGTAAAAGTTCGGTGAAGCTGTCAAAGCCCGAAAAAAAAAAAAACATAAATGAGCTGTTTTATTTTCAGTCATTTAAAAAGGAATTCACGAGTGTCTTGTTATGACCCTAAACATCGAACTATAAAGTTTGCTGATTCATATTTTTGTCATACCGTGGAGCTGTGGAACCGTCTTCCGGTCACCGTGTTCCGACCCTCCTATGACATGGGGTCCCTTAAAACAGTCGTGAAAAGGTATCTAAGCAGGCCAGTATGACGGCGGTGACTGATAGTTAGAATTCTGGTACAAAGTCAGTCACCGCCGATTTGGATTGTAGGTACTGTACTTAACACCAGCTGCAATGCAGTCACTATGTTGCGTAATTAAAAAAAATATCGGTCATGTGCGATGGTATTTACGGCAATAAAAGGGTCTTAAATGTAATGTGTCTGATTGGAAGATTAATTAAGCGTTGAATTTATCTTTTTCCTGTTGTCACAGTAGTTTAGACATCATATGAGTTAGGTACATCACGAATGCTTTTTAACAGTTAGCAGCAATTTACGTGAAACGGAATGACCGCGTTACAGTTAGGTGACCCGGGCGACACTTTGTTGTATTGTGTTCAATTCTTGTCTAATACGTGCAGATATATAGAAGTGATTATGGCTCAGTGGTAGTGTGTAGGAACGCCGCGTCATGGGACGTGAGTTCGGATCCGACCATCTGCATGGCTAGTTACCACCCTCAAGTTGAAAATCTGCCGCTAAATACTAATGTGTGTGTTCGGCAGAGCCTTGAGAGCGGTCCCACCAATAAAGGCCGGAAACGCATCTGTGAGTCTACTGGGGTTGTGGGTGTCCATGGACGGCGGTGATCACTTAACATCAGGTAACACGCTTGCGCGATTTCCCCCCATTCTGTTAAAAAGGCGTCTTGTGTCTTTAGCAACTCGAAATAAAATGGCCAACGAAAATTAAATAGTATTAAATTCATACAATAGTAAATTGAGAATAAAATACATAGGGACATGTAGTCGTTAGGTCTGCAGTGAATTGTTAATTAAGGCACCCATTATTCATAAATAACTTTATTGTATATGTTATTGTTATAAAATCTTTTTTTTTAATAATATACTTGCTAACCCGAGAGACGTCGTGAACTATGGATATTGTTGGCGCATTGTAATGACAGTTATGTAAAATTAATAATGTCTTAGGTTTTCTTAAATTTTCTTATGTTCCACTAAACTTCCTTAATTTTTTCTTTCATAAGAACCTTCCCCTGACAATTATTAACACAACACAAAAATAATTAGAGAATTTATTCCATCCGTTCACGCGTGATGCGATGACCAAGGGAAATAGATATTCATTTATATAAATACTAACTGACCCGGTGAACATCGTAACACATTGCATTTCTTTTAATTTTACAGTTTTTTTGTACCATAATGTGTATGTATTATACATATAAACCTATCCTTAAATCACTCTATGTATTGCTTCAAACTGCATTAAAATCCGTTGAATAGTTTAAAAGATCTAAGCGTACAAGCAACGGAAGCGAATTAATTTTGCACTATGTAAAGATATCTCTTGATATTTCTTGATAGAGTGAACCGTTTGCGATGAAACAAAAACTAAATTATACTCCAAGTAACGTAAATTTTTACGTATAAAAGTTATCTACACTGGTTTTGTACATAATATGTGATGCGTACACAGACAAAACTAATAAACAGACAAACTGCCACAAATTCCAAAAATGCTGAAAATGTGTGCTGTTTGTTATTCTTTAACACCCTGGCAATGTTTTTCTTTGCAATATTTCCCATATACAAAAACGACTTTTCTACAGATTTATTATTTGTATATATATTATTATTCTCTTATAACTTTACTTATATTAGGCACTTTATTGTTGTATGCGTTTTTATAATATATTCTAATTTGTTTGTTTGTCACTGCCCGAGGCGCTTGTTAATGTGCGACTGATCGATGCGCCTGTCGAAAGTTTGTTCAATTGTTACCAATTACCAATTGCTTAGCACTTTACCCCACGACGGTGTTCGATTTGGTGAGACGGAACACGACCCGTGTATTTCAATAAAATAATTTTGATCAAAAAACCGACACTAAACAGGAAAATAAAAGTAAAAAATAAATTTACTTACCACAAAGTCATATGTATTTTACTTTAGTTAATCAGAAATGATTAAATAACTATTTTATAATTTTGAAGTCGATGCAAAGTAAGATAAAAACTAGGTCTAGGTATTTATCAAAATTTCTAATAATTAATGGTAATATTAGTAGGTAATTATCGATGGATATGTTCTGTGGTCTTATATTGTCTTATTTAGGTGATTTTGTCTTTATCCTTTATTATTATTCTTGTTTTACTAACAGATTTAGTAATTTCTTTTAATTCAGTGCGTTACTGCTTATTATATCTGTCGTAATTTCAAATTAAGTATCTACACAGGTGATGATGTATTAACCGATTATAACAGTAATCTTAATATAGGTAGATAGTTTTATAATAATTAAATGTTTTAGAAGGTTCCTCTCGATCTCTCTAGGATGCTATCACCAGATCCTGGCTTCCTTATCATGGGACCACCCTTGGGATAACTCCTTTCCAACAAAAAAGGATTATTAACATGGGTTCATAAAGGACGGAGTTTCCACGAACACACGTTAAAAAAACCGGTCGAATTGAGAAACCTCCTATATTTTTGAAATCGGTTAGAAACTAAATACCCTAGATCCGCCTACGAAAAACTTCGCAATGAATGGCCATAGTCCAACTAGATAAGTTCAGTAGTTTGGACGTGTTGAGTGTCAAAGGAACAGTACGTATTATATAGGTTGTTTCGAACCTTTTCAGGAAAAATATCATAAGCGCCAAAAATCCTTGTAAATTAGAAGCAGTATGATAATAGTCACAGTTTTAATAGATCAGTGGTTAATTATGAACAGGTCATAATATTTTTGTAAAGATATCATAAATACTTTTAATTAGGAATGAAAAGATTCTCCATAACAAATCTTATAGATCTCGATTTCTTCGTGAATTTTTGTTCCAAGAATCGATTTTCGAAATAATCCCTACGGAATAGTGAAAGATCAGTACATGTTTCTCGCTCCCCCCAGTCGCCTCGTGCAGACTTTACCTGAACGGGCGTCACACGAAAAGGTTGCGGATCGGAATGTCGAAACCGTCCCATAAGAAGTTTCACTTCAATAAAACCAGCCACTGCCAAATGTAATGGTAAACAAATACGCTGACATTGGACGCTGCGACCCGCAGAGCTTGCGACCTAAATACACGGCCTAGACACACTGCGAATAGAAATAGCTAGCGGTGACACGCGGGCGCGCGTGCCTAGCGACGAACGCATTTTGCATTTGTATGACGTATTACTCTATATCTAACTATGTTGTGCACACGGCGTCGTTCGCGTGGAACTAAATAATATTGCTGGTCTCACACCGCGAACCTTGTATTTATTACATATACGAAGCATTATTGTATATGTATTTGCCTGAGTATTGCCAATTTCTTTTTCCTGTTAAGGAACAGGCAAAGATACCGAAACCATACAGCCGAGTTGAATGTTATTTTCTGTAAAACCTATCTACGGAGTTTTTGTGGCTAGGAATAAATCAAGCTTACTTATAAAATATAGAATAATCAATAAAATAATTAAATAAATAACTGAACAAATAAACAAACAGACAAACTTTTCCGCTTTATATTATTAATATATATGTATATCATAGATTATTACTGTATCATTAATCCATGGGTGATGTTTTTTGTCATACCGATTTGTGAGTCTGGCCAGCTTGAAACGAATAATAACGAATTTAATTCAATAACATTCTGTTTTTTTTTATTATAACTCTTGACTATTTTGCAAATGTCAAATATAAAAATGCAACTCTATAAAGAGTTAGTGTGGCTATTTCAAAGGGTAAATATAAAGTAATAAAATTATTAGTTTATATTAATACTAGATAGTAATTTTGTAATTCGCTTCCAATTGTGCCCAATAACCAAACTATAATACACAAAATCCGATAAAAAAATATTTTCATCACTTTCGTGAACAGTCGACAGGCCAATTTAATTGTATATAGGTATACTCTGTCAAAACCTATCCAGTAGTTTTATTACCTCTTGTCGAATTACCTAATCAAATTAATATTTATTATGAATAAACTAATATTTAATATATTTATTAGGTGAGTATTTAACAAACAATCGTATGCTTTTAACATTGTGCAACCAGTTTGCAGAGCTATGATGGGTGCATGAGCAATATTTATCACCTACACGCCTCCTAAACGTAGCATAGTATGGATCAATGATATTAAAATATTGTAGAGGTGACAGTTTAGCGTTACCATAATGTCACCTGATCTTAAGTGACGATACGGCACAAGTTGGTAGACACGCTAAACCTATGTAGGAACTGGCTCGCAAGTGCAACTGCCGGAACACACCTATTAGTATTTGGCGGCAGATTTTTCAACTTGAGGGTGGTTGCTACCCAGACGGGCCTTAGAAAAAGCCCTACCACCATTCCATGGTTTCCTCACGATGTTTTCCTTCACCGAAAGGTCAAACTCATTGTGGGTGGGTTCGAGCTCACGTTCCTTGACGCGAAGTCCGTACACTCTACCACTGAGCTATCATCGCCTACACGATAGGTCCATAACATAAAAAATTTATATTGTATTTTTTTTAAAGTGTGTTAACTAGCTGAGTAGATGTTGATCCGTCCAACCTAGTAATTAATAACACAAACAAACTCAACAATTTAACATTTATTTATTTATTTTAAACTTTATGTATAGTGCAATGGCGGACTTAAAGCTATAGGCAGTCAACCTTAAGGTGGTGCAGAGATAAAAGATCGTAGGTGTAAAGCGATTTTTCACCTACCAACATAAAATTTATTTTTAGTTTTTCATGCTTAGATGTAACTGGCTTTTACCCGCGGCTTCGCTGATGTTATTGTTGACTTTTGTCAAAGTATTCCGGTTGTCGATCCATATATATGTTATGTAATTATAGAATGAGATTGCTCAAACGATCAGAGACAAGACCTGTCTGTTAAAGTAATTAATAATCTTTGTTTGTTTCAATAAAGCGATTTCGGAGAGGTCGTTTGTGGGATGCGTTTCTGCTTGTTCGGTACATTACTTGTATCTATACATATAAATAAAATTGGAGTGTCTGTTTGTAATATTGAAATAACCGTTTTTTACTACATATATATAAATGTATACGGTACATACACTAATTTTTATTTTTTTACAAATGTTGTCTGTCCGTCTGTTTGTTTGTTCCGGCTAATCTTTGAAATGGCTGATGTAATAGGGAGTAACTTAGGCTACGTTTATTTTAGAAAAAATATTTTATTTTAGCAAAATAAAGTAATGTTGCAATGTCTAAGTACTGTCCAGTACCGCGCGCAGCTCACGCGCCTGCCACTGGGCCGTCACGTCGGGCGCCTCCCACCAACGAATTAATATTAGCTAAGTATATTCATACTTAAGACTGATGAGGTTGCGGCCATAACGCTAAATAAAATTAAAGTTTAGTCAATGGGAATCACGCGCTATTTGCTTTGTTTGGCTGAGTAAGTGCGTTAACATGTCAAAGGAATATATAAAAAAAATATGAAAAAATTCGACAACCCTATTAATCATAATACACGGACAAAGTTACAGAAGCGAATGATAACATCGTAAAGCTTGGGCATATTATTTTTAATATTAACGCAAATTCTGACGTAAGCAGAAACGCGGGAAGCGTGGAATTATTATTATAAGGCACGTCGATGCATACGTGCGACAAATTTGTCGCAATGTTAGTAGCGACAAGTTTATATAAATCGAAAGTGTACCGATAGTGGCTTTGACAAGATTGCGAGTTTATTGCTAAAACTATATAGTGAGTTTCTATAAATCATTTATGCTTCGATATATTCAACTAGGGATGTTACGGAGCTTCGACTCCGATTCCGAAAGGTCGGAACTTCCGATTGATTTTACACCTCCACCACCTTCGGTACTTTTGAATTGGAGGTTATAACACAGATCGCAATACAACAAGAAAACGCTGCTAGAATAAATACGTACAATTATGTTGTAGCTCAAGGAATTGCTAGGTTTTTTCAAAGTATTGCTCCACAGGGTTTTATGGAAGATATCGAATTTCGTCCGTTGTTATAATTCTTAGTACCGAGTAATATTATAATATAATATAAGATTTTCTTCTCTACCTTCTTTTCACTTCCGACTCCGCTTCCGCCTTCGACTTCGTCTGCGATAAAGCAAATTAAAAACTTCCGGTTCCGAATGCGGTAGCAGATACCCACCCCGTAACATTTCTATATTCAGCTATAGACAATAATGAATCTATATCAAGAAAAAAGGCACCAATATTTCATAACATGAGCTAAACAATATTTTTTTTATAGTCAATAACAAACCGAGATATGACTTATTAAGAACCCGCCAAAAATCTCTATCGCATTATTTACTTCTCCTACTTCCTAGATATTCTCCAGGATCGATCGTAAATAGACACAGTCACGAACTAAACAAATTTCTCGACGGGTTTTTTGATACAGTTTCCTCATATTCGATATAGGACGATATAACTAAAGTTATGGGCTGGATTTTATGCTAAACTTAAATGCGACAGATTGCGTTCTGGTCTACGTAGCAACTACTGGAAAGGTCAAGAAAAGGTTTATTTAGCCAGCAAGTCTGGAAGTATAACTTATACAATTTTCTTTCTACGACAGCTGACGCCATAGCTCAAAATTTAAACTATATTTATGCTAATTCTAAATGCTATAAACGCTGTAGATCGAATCAGATGCTAGGGTCGATTATTTAGCTACTGAAAAGAGTAGGAAAACGTCTGCCAGGTCAGCTTTTTTATAGTTAAGGTTTAGCGTTATGGTCATTATCTCACCTCTATCAGTGACAATACGGCCCAAGGAAGACAGGGGCTGGCTCTTAAGTGCAACCATCGGAAAACACCTATTGGTATTAGGCGGCAGATTTTCAACTTGAGGGTGGTAGCTAGCCAGGCGGGTATTAGGAAAAGCCCTACCACCATGCTGTGCTTTCCTCACGATGTTTTCCTTCACCGAAATCACAAATTGATTGTAGGTGAATTCGAAGTCACGTCCCTAATGTAGTCTACTTGTAGGAGTTATTCGGAAAATGTCGATGTATTTACAGGAAGGATTGGCGCAAGTGTGTGCTGACCGCGTCGCAGGAAGCTATGAATACGGCACGTCGTAAAATGGGAGTCACTCGATGTGTTATTAGTTATCCAGCTCAGTCTTTCTGCAGGTTTTATTTACTACGCTGTGTTATCTGTGAAGAGTAATATGTTTTTTTCATAATTACGCTAAAATTCAGTGTAGCTTGCACCTATTCTTTTTACATTCAATGTAAGAATGCGAAGTATGAAGGTGGATGTGTGTGGGATAAGAGGAAAACTGAAGAAGCTGTGAATGGACTGTGTGAGGCATGATATGTGTATAAAAAGTGTGAATACTGACCGGGTAAAATGGAATAAACTATGTTGTGCTGATCTTACATGTGATGAGAAGGGATAAGGTGTATGGGGTAGAAGAAAATGTAAAATCATGTGTTATATATCGAGAGTTTAAGAAAATAAATGATCGATTTTTTACCGCACTAAGCTCTACAATCCAAAAACGATAACCACGACGGGATCTTAAGTCCATTTTCCAGGGTTAATCCGGCGAATGGTGGTTGTAACATAGTCGAGGACAGATCTCTACAGTTCCGCGTCATTATTGGATAAACATAGGCAATTTTTTTTTTTTGATAGCCCTGTCAAACCCACCCCCGTTACGGACTTCTTCTCGCTATGCGTAAACTTTGAGCTTATTGGATGACAAGCACCGTCGTATACTAAAACAGCCACGACAACAATTCAAACCCTCGTATCGCCAGAAACCATGGACAGCTTGCACACTTTTATAGTCACAGTAGCTGGTCCTCGAAGGCAACGTGTCGATGCTCTTGCCTCTCTGGCGGATGTCACACCTGATGTATCGTGGTCGCGGTCCATTCACTCGTAAATGTCGTGTCGTTGGATTTGATACTCGGTGTCGAAATCAGAATAGAACCTCAATTGATGTTCATAATAATTACAATATAGGAAAATTGTGGATTAGTATTCGAAGAAGGTAGAAGTATTGAAATTTTCTGTTTATAATTTTTAGTATGAAAAGTGTCAATTTTAATTCGATTATTTGCTGATCGTAAGGCGTCGTCACTTTGTAGGTTTATGTTGAAAAAAGGAATCATTCATGTCATAATAACATAAGAACATAACATAAGAAATCATCTGTTTCAATAAAACACATTTTCAGTGTGTTACATTTTAAAACGAGTCAATAAGAGTACCGAAAGACGTAGTATGGATAAGGTTTGAAGATATATTGAGTTTTTGTCGGGATATTAATATTTCCATGTATCAGTTTCTGTTTAAATTTATGAACTTGTGTTATTTCGCCCTATATAATGTAACGTTTATTTGGATACTATTGAATTACACGTAATTGAAGTGGATTATAAACAATAACTGGAATTGTGTATTTTGAATGTCCACAAAAGCTCAGTTGTAAATTCTAACAAACGCGTCGCTATTTTGCATAAAGTTTTAAGTATTTTACATTTTAAAAGATTAATAAATTATTTTTCGTCACGACTTTGGTGGATTTGTATATAAATACCTAAATAATAGATACATTTAAATGATTGCAATCCGGCCATAATTTACTAAATTTTAACATTATTAAAGTTATTTATCAAAGTGTCTCTAAAAGTCAGTGTACTTTTTGGTATTGATATGCAACTCTTTTTTTTATATTTTATAGGTTTATTGTTATGTCCACTATCTCACCTGATGTTAAGTGACGTTGTGACCCAAGATGGTGGACAATCTCTACTCTATAAACTGTTTGATAACATACCATATGGTTGATATTGACAGTATGAATGTAACAATTAACGTATTTAACTTTACTTTAGCTATGACAGATCTTACACTCATACCTGCGGTCATTATTCTTAAAAAAGAATCATAAGTATTCGCTTTGAATATATAGATTGTAAGGCCGTATAAGAATGTAGTTTTTCAATCAATGAGAACTTCAATATGCAAGAGATCGCTTCATAATAAAATTGTAATATTATTTCTTTTACAGCCTCCGCCAATCCCAGGCATGCGACCACCGCTCGGATCCCCGGGGGGTCCTGTCCCAGCTCCAAAGTCGTCGATGGGTTTCGTGATGCCCATCTACACCATCTGTATAATTGTGTTCTTCGTCTACACGCTCAGTAAGGTAGTTATCATAATTAGTTCGGTTATAGGCAGTAATTGTTTTCCTTAATAGGTAATAAATCAGCCAATGTTTTAGCGCGATCATAAAAGGCCCTACACGATAAAAATGGTGAGGTGACATGTTAAACCTACATTGATGAGACAAATGAAAATTTATTTCACTCAAATTGAAAATCGGTCGCCAAATACCTATAGGTGTGTACCTATAGTAGCTATATTTGAGAACTAGTTCATTTATTAGACTTAACATGCCACCTCGTTGGATCACGTTTAATTTTTTTTTTATACTTAAGGTTTAGCGTTATGGCCAAAATCTCACCTGATCTTAAGTGACGATACGGCCCAAGTTGGTAGACACGCTAAACCTGTGGAGGAACTGGCTCTCAAGTGCTGCTGCCGGAACACACCTATTGGTATTTGGCGGCAGGTTTACAACTTGAGGGTAGTAACTACCCAGGCTGGCATCAGAAAAAGCCCTACCACCATGCACCATGCACCAGCTAAGGTTGTGGCCAAATGTAAAGCTGTAAAGATTTAAAAAAGCTGTTCTTTGGTACGCGCACCATTTAAGAATGTCTGTACCGATTTCCCGGAGGCTTAGAAAGTTCTGGAAAAATTGCATTGGTTTTCTGTTGTTTTTTTTACTCGTTATCGTACCTTTTTGTTTTATTTCTTATGGTCCTGTAAATATTCAGGCTAAGTGCATTTTTTCATATGTTTAAACCAGTGTTTCTCAAACTTTTTGGTTTACCGCCTGCTTTTGGGAAAATTGAATCGTCCCCCAAGAATAATTCCACTAAATATGTTATGGAAATTTGATGGGAAATCCACAACCCACCGATTTTTTTATCTTCCCCTAATATCACTTGAAGTTTTAATAGCCCCCTCTGTTAGCCTCAGCGTCTACTGGGAGCGGTACCGCCCACTTTGAGACCCTATGGTTTATACATATCCGGTAGTGTTTTACGGATTTAAAAACTTGATCGCATACTACGCGCCTTATTTAAATTTGTAAAAAACCTCTCTCGAATTATCCAGTACATAAAATACTAATATAGATAAGATTAAAATATAGCCCGGCTGCCATTTATAAAAAAAAACAAATATTGTTTTCCAGATCTTGTTTAAACGCACTGCATCTCCGTACGAAGCCGTCAGTGCTGACCCACAATTCAGAAGGCGTGTCTTCAGAGAAGATTCTAGAACAACACCCGATAAACTAGGTAGGGATGATAATGATATATTTACTTAGAATACGTATTCTAAATGTAATTCATAAATAGGTACAGACAAAATTGAAACAAGAAATTTGATCTTACAGTAAGATGAAAAATTTATTAATCGTATTGCAAATTCTTCCATTGTAGTATATTGTTATTTATAATTAAATGCCGGTCTAATTAAAAAAACAATTCTATGATTTAATATTAATGCAGGACCTAAGGAAAGGGATGCAAGTGAGTATGCTGATAAAAGTTATATTGTTGTTTTGTAAAATATTTGCGTTCGATAACGTATCCACACTTAGTTAATTAAATATGTCCACGTTAGACTATATGATGCATTTCCTTTAGTTTATTTATTATACATTGCTGTTTAAATGCATTTTCCGTTAATCGTAATTATGCTGGACATCAATGTAAAAGTATGTTGATGTCTATATGTAATAATACAGTTTAGATTATTTCAGTTGATGCTTGTTATAAAAACTAAATCGATTCTAAGTTAAATTGTAAGCTTTCAAACGTGGGTTAAGGTCTTACAGATTCTTTATAACCCAATTTTAGCGCTGATACGTTTGACAGATGATGGTAATATGTTAAACCTAGTGCTGGATTAGTTCAATTGAAGCTATAAGAATACGTATACTTTTGTGATGGCAGATTTTTAAATCGAGGGTGTAAACTTATTAGGTGGGTAGCAGCTAATACCCTTTTTACGTAGAGAAATCTTCATGGTTTACACCCTAATCAAGCAACAAAATTAGGTTATGTTGGACTGTTTACGGACTAAAACCCTACAGTATTCTTATAAAATGTATTTAGTCGGTCAATGGAATTACTGTTTCTTCCGCTTTAAGTAATGCGTCAGTTATGACTTAATCACAATGTTTGAATTCAAAGAAAGCTCAGGCTGATTCGAAAAAATGTTGATCATACCGTGTTCCGTACACATTACCACTGAGCTACCATTGGTATAAGGCATAAGAATTTTTAGGAAAAGGCGAAGTAGGCCTCAGAGAAATCTTTTGAGATTTATCTTTACTTCAGGTAGTACTACTGGTGAAGTACTTCTATAGATGATTTTAGCGTGTATTCCAATTACGATAATCTTAGGGTATCAAATTCAAAGATCGGCATCACCGTAGTTATGCATGTATATTGCATATTGTGTAAATTCTGTGTACTTATGTTTTGATTTGCGTTTTCCGGACCGACGTCAATGTTTTCGTTATTCAGATTTACAATTGTTTTGCTTTCGAAATGTAAAATCAGCGTTTATTAAGCCGTTTCTTAATATTGATGTGGTTTGAAGGCAACGACAATCTATTATTTACAAATTGTAATATTAGAACATGGTAGTTTTGAATTAAGATATATCCTTTATATAGTTACATATATACGTCTGAGGGCTTATTAAGAATTTAGTGCACTAGTTAGATTCTTTGGGATATCACAAAAAGCATTGTTAGTGACGCTAAAATATATCGACAATGTCAAGCCTATGGATACATTAAATTAGTACGTTATGTTATTTCTTTACGTTACGTTATGTATTTTTAAAGATTATAAGCAAACTGACAGTGCGGTTAGCGTGCGGAGTGGAAACAAGAGAATGACAGTACCAAAATAAGTATAAGTTTTAAACCAAGTTTCTTGTAATCGATTTCTAGTTAAAAATTAGTTAAACACATTTCTATTATGATATCAAAATTCCATTGCAAGAGGCATATTCGTAGGTTCTCACTCTAGAAAATCTATGTGTCTATCAGTATGAAGTTATATAGAATTAATTAGTCCATTTCAAAATAAGATATTATTGTTCTGTGTTGTCCAAGATAAGTAATTAAAAATAGTTATCTGAGTAAAAACAGCATATGACTTAGGGGACGTGGAATTGGAGGCGTTGCGAGCTCGTTTGGCGGAGACTGAGCGCGCGATGCAAAGGATCGTCGGCCAACTGGGTCGCCGCGATGCGGTACCAATATAAAAGAGTGTGGTGAATTGGCTGGAGACGATTTTTATTACAATATGGCTGGAGACGTTGTTTAATTAGAATATATCTTGAAATTAGCTTTTGGTTTTTACGCTGCAGCTACAGTATTTGACAAATATTTGCAGTTAAAGTAAAGAGATATTAATCATCTATAAGCGTTATTAAGAAAGCATATTTTTATGCATCTGTAAAGAAACCCAGTGGTAATGCATTGAAAAAATAGTCTATTGTAATAATAAACTATTTTAAGGAGTTGGCAATGTTGGAAACTTTGTAATAAACATCAAATTACAAAGTTTGAGTGTTGGAATCTAAATCACAATACAAACGTTTAAGAATTTTGATAATCCTTTACAGAAAAAAACTATGTATACAACATAAGTCAATGCCATATTACAAATAAAAGTTGAATTACGATATGAAAAATACCTAAAAAACTAAGTGCACATTTGCTTTTTAACTGATTACGAACATTTAAATGCAGTTCGTTTGTGAAAATAGAATGGTAATGCTAAAAATAAATAAATATTTTGATGTGATACTAAAAATACTTTCCATAGCTAATTATATCATCTAGATAAACAAATATTCGTGTCAAAAAGCCAATTCACCGCATCTCCCTTGGTTATTTCGGTTGCAATGCGTTACATTTTCGTTGTACGTAAAAGTAGAAGCTTGCGGCATGATATCGGTTGAGCCCTTTTATTCGTTTCTATATTTTGCACGACGGTACAATGCACCTCAACGATGGTGTACCCGGCTAATATAGATTGTAGAATGTTTGGTTTTCGATAGTTAGTTATTGGAGATTTGATTGAAGTAGAGAAAATTAGTATCATTATTTGGTGCTGCTTTGTTAATAATAAAGTATTTTGTTTCTAACAACATATATTTAACGCGTTTGACTATAAAATTTTAAATAAAATTTATCACGTGTTGTAACTTTTATGTTTGTATGTATTTTAATATTTTGGATAAAAATGAGAATTTACATTTGCGGGAATAAAAATCTAAGAAACAAAAGTCTTAACTATGATGGTTTAAAATTACTCGCTATGAATACGTGATCTGTTTTTGCAGCACGATTTGATATTATCTCTATTGTGGCGAGTAGCAAATTCTTGATTTATCACAATAGTATAACGAGAACATCAATAATTTTGTGATAATATTAATATAATATTATTATATTGGATAAATTCTATAATATTAAATTCGTATTAAAAGATAACTATATCCAATATCGTAACTAACCGACAGTTGGCTGGTGGCCAACACCGAGAGCATGCCCAATCGTCTGATGCATCCAGTTTATTTTCGTGAACGCGTCCTTCATTATTTGTTTTGATAATGACTATTTTTACTTACTTACTTTAGTTTGTTTTTTTTCGTATTTTTTTTTTTGCAAAATTACTCAAGAGTCTTCATACAATGGTCATTGTTAATTATCTAAAACGGGTATTTATCTCTAAGAAAAATATATAAGAAATAAACAGTGTAATATTTAATGATAGGGTTAAAAACATAACTTTCAATATGCTGTAACATGCGAAATATCCCTCGTATATTAAATTTACTATAATGCATATTATAAAACTGTAATTGAACTAAATCTGTAGTTATTATTATTTTGAAAATTATGTTCGCTGTATACCTTGGTATCGATATAGAAGCAAAATATTGTATTAGGAATTTTTCTTTTTTGTGTGTATCATACATACTTGTATCGTATCGTATCACTCCGAAACTATTGAACATAATTTACTAACATTTCCTCTGGTATCTATTCTTTAGGATACAAAGGTAAATTAATTTCTGTGAGCTCCTATTTGAAGGCAAATATTCTATAACAGGCGAACTATGTCCAGGTGTTGCTAGTTTTAAACAATTAAAATTTAAATTTCAATTATTGATATATTTCCACTATTGCTTAGTTATTTTAAGTAAGTCCTGATTTAATCTTTAAATCAAATTCCACGGTAGTTCTTTAAAGTCCAAATTTATTATAATTTGTAAGATCTTATTATATAATTAAGAAGTTAAATTATCGGGTGCAGTTGTTACGGCCATATCGGGCTTGGTAGCCGAGGTGCAACAGCAGATGGAAGCGAACTACGGGCAGAACCAACAGCGACAGGTCAAACGCATGCCCACCGCTCCCTTATTGTGTTTTATCTTGTTTTAATTCGATTTGTTCTTACTCCCATATATTTTTTTTTTGCTAAATTCATTTTAAGCCTTTCTTCATTTTTCATTTGTAGTAATATGTTTAATTTCGTTATTATTGTCTTCATTTCGTTATAATTGGTCAGGCGTAATACGTTTAAGTTATTTAATATCGCTACAAAGTGTCGGCTTCTTGTGTCTGGTGGTAGGCACAGTACTCTTCAAACACAAGCAAAACCGTAACGTATCAACAGTCTACAGGAAGTCGTAGTCATAGTCGTGATACCGGTCTGTAAGTTCCAGCAGCCGATATCCAGTTTATTTACACCAGTTGATTCCGAAACGTGCCAATCAGAAAAAGGTTTAGTGCATAGCTTACTATCACGTGCAAAATGCACCCAGCCAGACAAATTTGTTATCTCTTACCACCTCTGAAACTGAACCTACAGGAATAGATACTGATTTTTCTATTGCAACTATAAATCCAAAGCCAACATCCAACGTCTAAATGGAATGGTTCATCCACGTATGCCATTAGTTGTTTATTTAGCGTCAAAACATTGCATGCAAAGTACATATTTTGCGCAATTCTGTTTTATTACAATAGTTGCTCTAAATATCTTTGGCATTTCGCCTTTTGTTGGAACGTTGTTTATCTGCGTTACAAAGTAGGTTATACATCAACTCTCAAGTTGCATGCAGCCCTTCGTTTGTTACAAGACTGAAATATAGCTCAAGAAATACTTTGATTTTTTTGCTTGACCTCTTCCTCCGTAATCTATTTATGTATGATACAATAACGATGTATCGGTTAAAAGCTATTTTAGTATTTAGTTAATTTCATTTTGCTCTTTATATTCTGTTTTTATAGAATTCTTGTGCGTTTATCACATATGAATGGTGGTTGTGATTACCAGATCGGATATAGACCCCTAAAACTCTTGCTTCATTCTACCTTTCATTCATCTCTATGCCTCATTACTGATACTCCGGTTGATCTAAGAACAGCGGCACGCTTAGGCATCCCAAACCCTCTAGGCAAATTGCATTTGTCTATATTCGTTTGTGTAAAGAGTGATCAAAAACATGTATGGGATGACATTCTTGTTTATAATATCGACGATATATCTCAAAATAAAGCCCGTGATCAGAGAGTGTTAAAAACTTTAAAACTTCACATACATTTTATACAAAATCTATACTTGATTTCACAGCTGATAAGACGCCAACTTTTTAAACGTCTATATTTCAGACAAGAATGTCATCCCATGCTTTTATTTGATTAATCTTTACTGGTTTACGTTCTGGTACATATTCATTTCAATTTAATCAAACACAATTGTCATTTCCATACACTCCGCTAGTAAATATTTATTTGCAACTCATGATTTGCTAATTTTGTAGTTTCGTTATTTCTGCCTGTTCGTGACTAAAACAGATTATCAATTATAATACATTTTAACATGACATGTGAAATATCATTAAAACACGTTGCGAGTGCAATTATACTGACTGTTCTGAATTTATGGCATGCTTTAATCTTTCTTAAAATATTGTATAGGCTATTTGGTATTAGTAAATAAAATGAAAAGTACTGTAAGTGAAAAATATAAAAATGTGTATTGCAATAATACGCTCGTATAATATAATTTACTATATTCTTTAGTTGTAAAGTTTTTTTTTTTAATTTTGTTTTGCACTGGTATTTATGCTTTTGGCTTGCGATATTGTAATGCTTCTAATAATAAACAGTAAGATTTTGTGTTATTGCTTTCTAACAGTACATACTAATAGTGATTCGCAGTTTTGAATAGTACTGTGCAAAGTTTGTACCGTAATAATTTAGGAATAGTTATTAGTTTGTGTCTCTTAAATGAATTTTACCAGAAATTTAGTATATAAGATTTCAAATGACTTTATTTTTTCAAGATGTTTACAATGTTCTATAAAATTAGAGAATGTTAACTTTTGGTACATGATATGTAGACAACAGCCTTATTAATTTAAAATGAAAGACTTATGGCTGAGTCTTGCAATATTAAGTACTTCACATTGATTGATTATACCAAAGTTTTAAAAGGATATACAATTTATGATGTAAACATAGAAATGATACATGAGGACAAAATAATCAAAATATTTCAGGCAATTCTCGCTATAATTTCACATGTGATTACATTAAGTTTAGTCAAATTTTACTGCGATGTGAAACATATAGTTATCAGAAATTAGTATTACATTTTGCACTTTTCACTTTATAGGATGTACAAGATAACACTCGACCATATACAAATGGAACGATATTACATAACAGTGGGCCAGTTCATATAGTCACTAGTGAATATAGAGAGGCTTCTAAAGAAAAGAGCCCAGAACCGCGAAACGACTATTCCCGACAAACAAAAGAAACTCTATCAGAACAAGATGAGTTAGATTATGAAATAAAAATCAAAAGTGATGTAATAGAAACGTTAGAGGATAAGAATGAATCTTCACCGGAACGTGAAGATAATGAAGGCGATATTCCTTCTGCAGCATTACAAGAAATAATAGCATTGACCCAGCAATTCAATTCTGATTTCAATAGAAAATCAGAAGAGAAAGAAATTAATGATTTGCATATAGAAGAAGCTAAAATTGAACAAAGAAAGTCTCCTCCTGAACCTAGTCAAGAAAAAGAAACAGAAACTAATCAATCGTCACCATCAAACGCCACAGAAACGAAAGAAAACCTAAACGTTTTAGAGCATTGTGATGAAAATCTTACAGTAGATAATTTGATAAAGCAAGCAGAAAGCTCAGATGACGAAAGCGATGAGGCGAAATTAACAGAATATTTCATCGAGGAAGAAACGAGAAGAATTAGAAATGAAAATCAGGACAATCAAAAGACAAATGAAATTCTCGAAGATGCAATAAAAGAAGATTCTCCTGAACATACGAACGAGGATGAACAAGAAAATGCTAGTGTGAAGGTAAGATGTATTTCTTTGGGTGGATTGTTCGAAATTCTGGTTCGTAATTTTTTTTAAGGCTTCTGTGATCTCCGGTACTCCGATTCAGCAAGTACCATAGGATGAATTTTATAATCATAGCGAGAGAGGTATTTGTAATAATAATCAAGGGTATCTGATAATACGTATTACGTTCCAAGAAACTTTTCATTGTTCAGACTTTTGACTGGGTTAAATTTTTTTTTTGTTTTTTATATTTTTTTATATTTACTACTCAGATACTGGCCATTCGGGTATTATGTCGACGTCGGTATATGTAAATAAATATTTTTTCTTTAAGTGCTTGCAATACCATATGCTATTACTATACTCGAAAATTCATTTATGAATTCGAATCGATCGATCGATGAATCGATGTTGACGCACAGAGTTTAATACACATTTTGTTAGTTACGTAAAACGGGGAACCTTATTTAACCGAGCTTAGGAACACCTCTCACATTGTTATCTCACAGTATATAATTTACACCTATACAGGACAAAGAAACAGGCTTAGGAAACCAGCCTCCAAAGAACAATCCTTACTAATATTATAAATGTGAAAATGGGATTGTTTGTTCGTTTGTTACACCTTCACGCCGAAACCGCTGAATCGATTATGATGAATTTTGGTATAGAGATAGATGGGAACCTGGAGACGGTGATAGGCTACTTTTTCTCGCTAAAACCTTATTATAGGTGGGGTCAAGTATAGGACAAACTTTTGAATATTTTTATTGCGTGATCCAATTTTTTTGACAAAATCAATATTAACGCGAACGAAGCCGCACATACAGTTTATTTTATAATATTAGAATGATTGTAATAAGTGATGTATTGTTAATATTATTTGAAACATTTGTCCTGCTGAGTCAGCTGAGACAAACTCCTCTTCTATCATGTTGGCAACGTTTTTAACTGCTGCATGTCTCGGGTTTATACCACGTTGTCTACACCATTTTAATACACTCCCGTTCAGGTAATGGGTATGGAAGTGACAGCGCACTCGGCAGACGGTGGCGCCTGGGTGCGGCCGGAAGTCCCCCTGCCTGCGCCCCACCAGCCTCCCCAACAGCGTCCGGTGAGAGCTCACTTTACTGTCCACATAGTGCAAAATATATACGAAATTGGCGATTAACTTTCCACGACATTGATGTAGACTAAACCTAATCTTTAATAGTTTTAGGGGTGGAACTTTTTGGGTTGAACTGTGTAAGCTTTTGTATATCTGACATTTCCTTCTAGAGTTTTAACTTCCTTAAAAGTTTTCGACACTAAACGTTATCTATGGCTTATAAATGATCTCGACCGTTAATATGGTTGAAAAATGTTTGTAAGATGGTGAACACGCTAAGCCTAGTCGAGGGACCGGTTCTCAAGTGCAACTTCCGGAACACACCTATAAGTATTTCACAGCAGATATTCAAAGTGAGGATGGTAGCTAGAAAAAATCCTACCATCATGCTATGGTTTCATTATCATGTTTTCCTTCATCGAAAGGTCAATCTTATTGCATGGATTCGAACTTACGTCCATTAACACGGCGTCTGTGCTTACTACCTTTCTATGTGTATCTTTTTCTAATATTATTGCCCGTTTTGTAACTTTTTAAATACAACTTTACTCCTATTGGTGATGTTAATTAGTATACAGCCGTTCTTAATGATTTTTCTATTAGCGTGTTCAAACAAACTTATTCGCTTTATACTATCAATATAGATATATTAAATTACACTCCCTCATACTAATGATACTAAACTGTATATCTCTTAGTTATGAGACACTTATAGACCCTTTATATGCACTCAAATATACACATCTGTAGTTATGTTAACAGTATACTAAATTAGTCCACCACATTATCTAGGAAGTTTGACTGTAATAACTTTAAAACTGCTTATATAAACAATCTCACGTAACTGTAAGAAAAAATAAACCAAATTCAAATCATGTAAGCAGTTTTATTTGATACTAAAATGTCTTTATATAAATTAACATAGTCACTTGTTAATAATTAACTAGAGTGCATATTCTTATTGTCATTTAGTATCTCTAACTGAAATCTGGAAAAACGAAGACGTTTTTCTAAAATATTTCATACGCTTTCATATTCTGTATCTACTACAGTCATTATTAAAACTGGTTTTAAAACTTCTATAATTTTTATAATACCTATTTCTATAGATTTATTTTTATCATTTTAGCATTTCTTAGTATTTACCAGCAGCGTGTGTTTAAAGTGCAGCCATTGTCAAATCTATATGATACTAGCTGACCTGATAAACGTTCTTTTTTAAATGAGAGGATGAGGGTAGGAGGGAGAGAATTTAGAATTGTATGTATTTTTATTGCAGCATCATAAAAAATGTTTAGGGTGGACCGCCCTTATCACTTAGGGGTATGAAAAATAGACTACGACCGATTCTAAGAACTACGGAATATACATATAAAAATTCATGAAAATCGGTCAAGCCGTTTCAAAGGAGTATCGCAACTAACATTGTGACACGAGAATTTTATGTATTAAAATTTTACTGAACCATGGGCGAGAGAAAAACTTCATGCATGACTTTTTCAGAACTTTTTTTTTTGTTGATTGAGGTTGTGCATTACTCGAAACATTTTAAAATCGAGCCATTTACGAGACTTTAATTATTATTATTTTTTTTAATCTTTTGTGTTTTTACGGCAATGCACAAATGTTTAATTATCCCGAGAAATACTCTCACTGCCACACTAGATGATTATTAAATTCATTTATTTCATTTTATACTATAAACAAATCTTATTGAACAATTATTTTCGTGGACGTCCGGATGTCGGGCTGTGTGTATGCATGTGTAACGATCACGTCCGAACAACTTACTGTATTGGGACCATTTCTTATTTAATAGCTCTAGAATGACATCGGATTGCTTCCTATTTAACATGAATGCTTAAATCTATGTCATACGATTATAATTACGTTAAGAGGCATGCACATTTTCGATTTATCAAACTAGTTTATTTCTTTTTTTTTCTTACGCCATGGTCAATCTGTTTAAGCCATTGTGTTAACCAACTTCTAGCCTGTCTGTGATTTGTTAATATGTGAGAGCTTCCATTAGTGTGGTGAAGCTCTCGTGTCTTTATGTGGCAAATCTGACGCTTAGGCTGGGGATGGAATATTTATTCAGTTTCGTGTACTTGTTAGAAATGTTCACGAAGTGTTTGTGGTACCTTAAACACATGCTGTCTGTTGTTTTTTTATAATAACTTTCCCTTGTACCCGATATATGTTTTATTTATGTGTAAATTTCTTATGCGCGTTTTTTTTAAGCTTTTTTATTTATTTAATAGCGGATAAACGAGCAAGCGTGTCACTTGATTGTAAGTGATCACCGCCGCTCATGAACACCCACAACACCAGGGGAATCTTTATTTTGGAGCGATTGGCTCTCAAGTGCAACTGCCGGAACACACCTCTTGGTATTTGGCGGCTGATTTTCTACTTGAAGGTGGTAGCTAGACAGGCGGGTATCAGAATAATCCCTGCCGCCATGCTATGGTTTCATCACAATGTTTTCCCTCACCCAAATCTCAAGCTCATTGTAGATGGTTGGATTCGAACTCATGGCCCATGACGCGGCGTTCCTACACACTACCACTGAGCTATCACCGCTTCAATATTTATAGGTTTTTTGAGGCGCTATATAGGTTTAGCGTTATGTCCACAATCTTACCTGATGTTAAGTTACGAATACGTCCAAGATGGACACGCTAAGCCTAGTGGAGGGTCCGGTTATCGAGTGCAACTGGTGGAACACACCTATAAGTATCTGGAAGCAGATTTTCAATTTAAGGGTGGTAGCTAGCCAAGCGGACATCTGAAGAAGTTCTATCACCATTCTATGCTTTCATCACAGTGTTTCCATTCACCCAACGCTGAGGGTTATTGTAGGTATTCCGTAGATAGTATCTCTGAGCAATCATTATTATAGACAGTCGCTGATGTTCGTGTTACACTGCTCTCAAGTAGATTGTGATAAAGTGGGATGTCCTCAGCATGAGGCGGAAGAAGTGAAGTCAATATTCTTGGAGACGGAGATACCGCAGAAGTCCCGTGTCCTCGTCACAGATTTCGTGGAGGACAGACCCGATGCGCCGAAACCAGCAAACAGTTCACCGGTAAGCATGTGGTTTTTAAAATTAATGCTCTATAACTTATTTACTAGTTTATAGCCGCGACTTCGTTCGCGTGGTTGTCGACTCGCACAACGCCATCTATCGAATGCGGAGTTCAACTGTCAACATTAGTTCTATTCAGGCGTTGCGTTAACTGAATTGCGTACGTGTAAACACTTTCAGTTCATATTATCTAATATCACTTGATAGAGTGAACCGGCTGCGATGAAATAAAAACTAAGTACTTCAACTTGGGTATATTTTTTACGTATAAAAAATGTCTAATATCGGTTTCGTGCTTTCACGTGATTTCTGTTGGATGGCCTTTAACACAGTGCCTATTTTGCACGCCTCATAAGAGAAGCGTTGATGTGGGCACTACAGTCACTTCAAGCGAAACAAACTGATTTTTCAAACTTAAAATGTCTCTATTTATCATATATTGCACTTGTCAAATAATATATACATAGACATGTTAAGAAAAAACACTAATATTAACATTCGTGATGTTTCTGACGCCATTTTTGTTATTTGAACTAGTTAAAAACAGTCGAAAAAAGTTTTGTCTCGGACGTCCGTGTGTCTGTATGTGCAGATCCTGTATGTTATTACGATAACGACCGAAATACTTTACTAATCGAGTCATTTTTTTCTTTCTTACGCTTCAGTATTTTGGATTTTCCAAACTTTTTTTTGGAAATATATCCGATATACAAAAACGACTATTCTATAGATTTATTATATGTATAGATTTATTTAGGACCGCCAGTGTTCAGTGCATTACAACAGTTACAAATGATATATGAGGCAATTCTGATAAAAAAAAATCCACATGGTCTCTTAAGGCCAAGCACGAAATGTAAATTGGTAGACAAAAAAAAAAAACAAAATACAAATAATTTGTCAAGTTAACAAAAAATAAAAACAAATGTGATGTTAGAAAAGTGAACGAAAATTGTGAATAGGTGAAAAGGTGCACTGATCACTTTATTTTGTTCATGTTGAATAAGCTTGAGCCGTCACGCACGGATATATAACGCTCGTTTGGGTAAAGTCAAGTAATGGAGTAAGAGATGCTTCTACGTCAACACATCACTGCAATACTCGCTCGGTGAGCGTTACACGCGAGAGCGTGACGCATCAGTCGCATTCAGTATCGACATAAACACGGTTTGCGCCGTGCCAATACGTTTAATTCAACACGTTATAGCCGTATCTCGTATTACTAACCTCGCCGTGATGAAGTAATCTTAAGGACGCGCCTTTTATTTTGTCGTGGGACTCAAAACTGTCCAATCATTATTATCAGTTTGCCGAAATTTATCAATACAGCCCTGCTCCTGTCGGTGGTAGCGTGATGTTGAATATCAAATACAGAAAGAATTTACGAAATCCGACGTTCAGTAATAATTAAACTTTTGTTCTTTATAATATTAGTATGGATTATTGAATTGCAGATGGTCGTTAGCGGTAAAATGACACTGTCGTTGATCCAGGACGCTTCCAGGGACACCCCGGAACGTGACCCGGGTGAGTAACTAATCAATAACTAGTTGTGCCCGCGACTTCGTTCGTACAGTCAATATCCGTGTTACACGATGACGTCACACGCAGAACGCCATCTATCGAATGTGGAGTTCAACTGTCAACATTAGTTCTATTCAGGCCTTGTCAGTAACTGAATTGCGTACGTGAGAACACTTTCAATTCATATATATCTATTTCTTGATAGAGTGAACCGATTGCGATGAAACATAAACTAATTATAACTCCAAATCGTGTACAATTTTTACGTATAAAAGTGTGTATTGGTTTCATACATTTTTTTGAATGTAAACAGACAAACTATCCTAAAGTGCTAGAAATGGTTTCTGCTGGTATCATTTAACGCGCTGGCTAAATTTTTTGGAAATATTTTCGTCGTACAAACACGACTTTTCTACAGATTTAGTATTTAGTATATAGTTGAAGCGATGATAGCTCAGTGGTAGTGTATACGACTTCGCATCAAGGGACATGAATTGGAATTCACCTACAATGAGCTCGAGTTTTCAGTGAAGTAGAACATCGTGAGGAAACCATAGCATGGTGGTAGGGCTTTTTCTAATGCCCTCCTGGATAGCTACCACCCTCGAGTTGAAAATCTGCCGCCAAATACCAATAGGTGTGTTCCGGCAGCTGCAATTGAGAGCCAGTTCCTCCACAGGGTTAGCGTGTCTACTAGCTTGAGCCGTATCGTCACTTAAGATCAGGGGAGAATATGGCCACAACGCTAAACCTTACCAATATTCTAAATGCAAATGTGAGTTTGTTTGTTTGTTACACTTTCAAGTCCAAACTGTTGATTCGATTATGATGAATTTTGGTATACAGTTAGTTGGAACCTTGAGGTCGGTGATAAGCTACTGCTTCTCACGAAGAACTCATAGAAAGTGGGATAAACTTTGTATGAAACTATTTATTTGCTTCAAAATTTAGAGAATAATTGCTTATAATTTAATCAATATTAACGCGAGCTGACCCGGGGGTAAAAGCTAGTATTGAAATAGTAAATATTTTACAAGTATGTATATTATTACATCTAGGTATACATCTAATAAATAATTAAAATGAATGAATGGTAAATGCCTTATTAAAAATAAAATAAAAATGAAGCCGTTGTGTGCACATATGAAATATTTTTATATGGATACGTTTAGCGTTAGTGCTACAATCTCACGTGATGGTAATTGATCATGTAGACAAAGATGGTGGATATTCTATGCCTATTGAAGGTACTGGCTCTGAAATGCACCTGTCGAAACATATCTACAGATATTTGAATGCAGATTTTCAACCTGAGGGTGTTAGGTAGCGAGAAAAGCTCTATTACTGTGCTATGGTTTCATCACGACGTTTCATTCATAGCTCAGGTGCGTGGCAGGGATACGAGCTCGTGTCCCTTGACGCGGCGTCTGTACACACCACCAACTGAGCCATTACCGCTTCGTAATTGAAGCGATGATAGCTCAGTGGTAGCGTGTAGGAACGCTGCGTCTTGGGACGTGAGTTCGAATCCGACTATCTACAATGAGCTTGAGCTTTCGGTGAAGGAAAACATCGTGAGGAAACCATGGCATGGTGGCAGGGCTTTTTCTAATCCCCGGCTGGCTAGCCACCACCTTTAAATTGAAAATCTGCCGGCAAATACCATTAGGTGTGTTCCGGTAGTCGCATTTGGGAGCCTGTGTTTCCTATAAAGGCCGGCAAAGTGTTGTGGGTGTCAATGTGCGGCGGTGATCACTTACCATCAGGTGATGACACACTTGCCCGTTTGCCCCCTGTTCCATAAGAAAATATATATAAGTTTGTAAAAAATCTAAACCTAGCCACTATTTGGATACTTGTATTGATAATATAGGTTGTGTATTGCCTGTTTCAGAATCGACGGTAGACGATTTCACAACAGCGAGTGCAATAACTCAACCACCAGTCGATGTATGTATTTTTTTTTTTTCAATATATTAACCCATTCCTCCCCACTGTCATATTTTTAGGACACTATATTCAATATTTCTCTTTACGTATTAGGACTTTTATTTTTATTATATCTGATGAAATTCATATTTTTACACTATTTTTCTAATAAAATATTTAGTTTTCGCTGTTAAAAATGTTTAAATAAATAAAATAAAAGTCCTAATACGTAAACAGAAATTTTGAAAATAGTGTCCTAAAAATATGATAGTGGGGAGGAATGGGTTTTTATTAAAGTTTCACTTCTTTCGGAACATTTTCGGTAGCTACCAAATACGAATAAAGGAAATACAAAAGAACACAAGGGTATATTATTGGACAGTTTTCAAATTAAATAAAAAAAAGGTTTATTCAGTCTAGACCCTTTAAAACGTGCTTATGAACGTCAAAATTACTACCGGTTCGATCTGAATATGGGTGGATTCCACTGTGATGATATTCAATGTACGCATTGTTTTTGGTCTCACAGGTCATTAATTAATCATCAATTAATGGAATGTTTGTATCAATTGGATAATTATAAATATATATTAACATCATTTTTATATAATATAATTTGACACTTAGAGAAAACATACAATATGTCACTTAAATGTCACTACCGTGTCATGTATATTTCTAGAATTTACCTATAAATTGTTATTTTATTTTTGTCGCAATCAATGATTTAAACTAATTATCTCATAAAATTCGAATATTTGTGATGAAATTGAAAAAAAATTGGGACACTTTGTTTAATGTATTGAGTTTACTTTGAATTCCGGTTTATTTTATTCCAGTATCATGGATAAATAAAAGAGTTAGTACAGTGGAACGTAAAATTTTGAAATTTGTTTGTCGTTCTTAACGCTTTGAAGTTGCAGTAATATCCTTTCAAATTTGATATATACACACACATATCAAGAAAAAACACTATTTGTAACACTCATGATATTTTTGATTCCATTCAAAAGTTCTGTCTTGGACGTCCGTGTGTTTGTATGTGCGGATCCCGTATATTATCACGATAACGCCTGAAACACTAACTAATCGTGTCCTTTTTTTCTTACGCTTCAGTATAGTTAGGAATAGAACCCTATTACTTTTTACCTTCTGATTCGATGAGCTTTAATTGCTATTAAATACTCAAAAAAAAGAGTTTTTTATATTTTGGATTTTCTAAACTATGTATATAAATACATTTGTAATAGTACATCGCCATTGTTGGTCCAATCTGTAATAGCCTTTTGACATCATAACCCACTTGACATATCGATAATTCACATTGGGATATTGTTGTAAACCTAATACTGTTACATAAAAAGTTGCTACTGGTTTTTATTTATATATTTATTTGGGAAACATACAGCTATTTATCCTTATAAATGTATACACAATAAATTATTATATTACAATTAAGTTTCCACATATATCATAAAACACACAATGCCAAGCGTATTATTAGATATGAATCTATTAAAAATTAAATAATAATAATAATTTGTGGTTAAGAAAACAAGAAAAAAGAGTTTAATGCGACACAATACAACTACAACAACATTTTCATAAATTAGGAAATATTCTAAATGTAAAATATAATAAGAAAATAAACTTAGACAATTAAATTAAATTACATACAAAAAACCATTTAAACACCCATCCCTTATGAATTTAATTTGTAATACTCTCACTCTTTGTTTGAATTATTTCCTTATATGGGGTAACCGAGTGACTAAAAATGTCAATATAGTTAAATTACAAATTATAAGAGTTACACACCCTAAATAAAAATGTATTAGATAGAAAAATAGTTTATAATAGAAATACGCCCCGATTTTTCACGGTTAACTGTGGCACTGATAGAAGTTAGACATACAGAGTTTATTAGATAGATCCTTTTGATAGGACGAAGCCTATAATACATGATTTTGATGTAACTATTGCTTTTTGGGGTCTAGTTTGATTTGTCCAAAATTCATCAATATATTATAATCAATATACACTGAATCTTAATAAATTATGCTCTTAAAAGATCCTTATGAATTGACATGATAAATAAAAAAAAATATTAATCATTTTTTGTCGACCCTACCGTCAAATTTAGCTTCTGTTAACTCTGTTGGCTTCCTTTTAAGGTAGATTTTATTTGCAGATTACACAAATATCTTAACTTCAGCATAATATATCTTTAGGAAAAAAAAAATCTGACCCTACATTGAAGTTTGGCTTTATGAACTCTCTCAGCCTCCTTGTTGAGATGGATTGATTGTGGTCTTAGTTTTTAGGACTCCGTGTATTTGTGAAAACCGTATGAAAATCAGTGCAGTAGTTTGTGAGCTTATCGCGTTCAGACAAACAAACAAACTGGGATTTTAATTTATACTGGCTATAGATAAATTATGTTGTAAAACTTATAACTTTACAGAAAGAGGCTGAAGATGAATCTGAGGAAGAGATCGAAGAGGAGATAGAGATAGAAGAGATTGAGGAAGAAGTAGAAGAAGAGGAGGAGGAAGAAGAAATAGAACCGGCGAAGGGAGAGTCGAAACCGGTAACAAAGGAAACACATTGACGTGATAGTGAGTATTTAAGATACGATTAATCGAATCTGTTCTGGAAATTAAGATCTAATATCCATTTAGTTTTGAATTTTCGTATTTTGTATAAGAAAAGTTTTACGGAGCCCTTTACTGGTTAATATAAAAAAAATTACCACTGCTCACGTTACAAGTAAGGATTACTGATTTTAATTTATATAGATTGACTTAACCTATCTATTTCGTTGAGGATATCCGCGTCTTAACTTGAAAACAAAGATTAGAAAATTTTGTGTTTTTGTTTGTGTGTTTGTACGTAATATGTTTAGCTCGTGTGAAATCTAACGTCTTCCTTTTTAAAATAAATCTACCTCAAACTATGTTATGTGGGACTTAATTTTGGGAATAAAATAAAATATTTGTATTTTTTTTGCCGACGCTACATTGAAATTTGGCATCTGTTAAATCTGTCGACATCCTTTTTAAGATGGATTTAAATTACTGAAGACACAAGCACCTTAGTTTAAAGAAATAAAAAAATGAATTTTTCCCTATTTTACTGACCGTACATTGAATTTTGACTTGTACGAACTCTCTCGTCTTCCCTGTTGAGATGGATTTATTGTGGTCTTAGTTTCCAGGATTGATTTAAGATAAGCAAAGGATTAGTTTAAACTTATAAGTTATTATATTATTTTGTGTGGTTAATTTTTTATAAGTTTTGCACCATCATTAATACCAAATAATAAAGGTAAAAATATGGGAGAAATCTTATACACGTTCTATGCTTTGTAGGTTCTCGTCTGGTGTTCCGTATAGATTGCTCTAATTCGATACAATATGTTTTTTTTTATATAGAAATTCAAAAAAATATAATTTTGAACAGGGAAACACTGTATAACAACTTAGTTGCGTAATTTTTTTTTTTTCGGTCGTTTTTTATTGCCAATTCTTAAATATACTTATTTACTATCCTATGTGTTAATTAGAACTTTTACAATAAATAAAACATGTGGGCTGTATTATGTCGAATTTTATATTTAACATTAATGTATACACATACTCTTTGATTGAAAATCTTTCGGCCATACTTTTTAACTTTATCGTGCATATTAATTATATTTAAAAATTAAAATAATAATTTATAAATGATGTATATTTCATTACAAAAATCTGATATTAACACTGACGCATCTTAGTTAGTATTTTACTAATTTGTGTGACGAATTTTTACTATGCGTTTAGTATTTTTGTGCCAAATTTACTTGTAGATTATTTTTTTTTATAAAATTTACTTAGCAGTGTTCATTTTAATATTAAACAAACTCTCTATACGCCATCCGCGGATTTGTCTATGGGATAAATCTTTAATCGTTTTTATATAGAATCGATTCTAATCGAACATGTATTTATAAAACCACTGTTTTTAAATTGATTTAATTTTAAAGTAAAAAAAATTTAATCGATCTTGGTTCATTGAATTTTAGACAGTTTTGGAGTTCTTATATCGAATGAATTTTTTTCTAGCTCAATATTATCAGTATGAATTTATAGGAATACCCTCATTGGGAAACTAGTCTAGGACATTTTTTTTATATTTTATTATTGGGTATTCCTATGAGCTATTGAATATGGTTATGCAATCTACGTCTAATTCACAGTATACAAGTAGATGGATTTTTACATCAAGCAAGTGTATAAATAATTGAGTAATACATACTAAAATATATTTTTTATTTGTGTAACTGGTTTATGGTTTGTTCCAAATTAATTTATTATGTCTTAGTTCTTGTGTTCCTTGCTTTGCTATTGTGAAAGCATTTACCAATTTCAATACCATATTTAAATTGAAGTTATTTAAGAGTCTTATATTTAAATAATGTATAACAAAATGGCGGAATGTCAAAACTGTCAAAGGCGTTTTATTGCCAACTTAAAATACATTTTCTTAGTTATTATTTATAAACCCATGCGAATTTAAGAAACTATTATTACACAAAACGCTACCAATTATTTCATCGTGCCAAATAACGCAAATTTGTGAATCATAATGACATAACAAATCAAGTTACCGCCAGAAACGACATCTTTAAAGCTTTGAGTTGGTTTGGATTTGTGTAACTTTATCCATTTGCAAGTTTCACGTCTTCCAAAATATTTTGGCCAAATTGTATCAGTATTTCTTGCTATATATATGTACTTTCTACATTTATATTCCGAATTTAAATGCATAATTATTCATTTGTCTTTCTCTCTCTGTCTAAAGTTTTATTTTAATAATTATAAAGAAGATTCATTTTTTATCTGCATTCATGTACATTTTTAACATCGTGTATTTGACAGTTTCTAAGTGTTGCCATGATTAAATTATATATACAAATTCGAATATTTAATTTATTACCAATCATAGTTATTTTTTATGTTCTGTGAAGTATTTTTATAACCATTGACTAAATTTCGACCACCATATACATACATGATGTTAAAACCGTCATACTGTATTCCATATGATTTGTGACATTTCGAGATAAGTCCGATGGTGACCGTCGATAAATACGAACTCTCTCGACGGTCGTCGCTGCTTTTGGATTGTGTTGTGCGTACCATGGCATATAGTGGTACTTTACCGAACTAAATTTAAAAAAAATGGTCGAAGATTACGTTTGTCTAATTTTGAATGTGGTCTAGATGAGTTAGTAATTTTTACACCCGAAGTAGAGCTTAGGCATAATCATGCATTTAATTGATGATTGTAATATTTGTTTGTTTAAACAAAAGGAAATATTATTAATGTTGTGTTTTATAGAGCTTTTAGTTGAGACATTTATGACTCCATTGGAAATTTAATATTAACAATCTTATTACACATATAGTGGAATCTCTATAACTCGAATTTCAAAGAAAATGCAAAAAATAATACGAGTTAGCGAGTTTTAGACTTAAAAAGAAGTTCGCGATACAAAGGATCTAATTGCAAAGATTTCGACTTAGCCACGATTTCTAAGAGAGATTATTTTACTTTACCTTATTGACTACATACTAGCAAATCAATACCATTAAAATAAAGATATGTCCTCTTTTATTAATTTAATATGTATGTCGCTTAATGCCAAAAGTACACAGGGAGAGAATGGTTTTTGTTTCGACTTACTGGTTATTACGACTTATCGAGGTTCGAGTTATAGTAGAGATTCCACGGTATATACGTATAATGTTATGTTATTCATGATTTAATCCTTTATTTGTTAAAATAACATAGCACTTGTTACTTTATTAAGTTTGATTGATTACGTACTTACACTATATATTTGTTATTTTTTTAGGTATTAAGTTATAAAATAAAATCGAATGTATTTATATTGTATTTTTTTTATTGTATTCACCCTTTCCTTTTTAATAATAATAAATAGGGTTGCTCAACTATGCACTTGAACGTGATACCCTTCATTTATTAATCTGGTGTTCAAAATCCTTACCTTATTGCACGGATTCGAACTCATGTCTATTGACGTTGCGTTCATACGCGCTAACAAGTAAGCCATCATCGTTTCAAATCAACTTGACCAAGTTGCTAACGGTCGATCGAAGTGACTTTCCATGAAAGTTCCATATTTCTATAGTTGGGTTACAGCTGTTTGTCGAATGTTAAGTTCTATTTCAAGAAGTGTTAAAGCTACCCCTGGTCTCTACAAGAGACGGTTATTCTTTCTCAATAAGATCGATTCTTGGATCGATTTGAATCGAGTTTAAATTAATCGATTCACAAAAAAAATGAGATACAAAGATCAATTCACCTAAAAGCGATGTTTTTCAATCCGCTGCTTGTATTTATTTTTTCAATATAAAACCGATAATATAAAACAAAAACGACAACGCAATAAATGTTATTTAATAATACTTCTACTAATTAAAAATATGATTGCAAGTATAACAAATTGACAGTGATACAAGAAGAGATTAACATCAAATTTTTTTAGGTTACATAAAATCGTTTTAGAATCGTTTAAAAGCATTCGAAAATCAAAAATAATTTAATATGAAAATAGATAAGAACCGAAGCTCGATTTTATGGGAGAAACATGGATACACTGGATCGATTCAGACTTTTGAATCGATTTAAAAAGTTTTTTTGTTATACCTTATAAAACGATTCTTCGATTAATCGATCTCAGACAGCTTTCTCTAATCTCTATTAACATGGGATATCAAAGTGTCGTCGTGATACTTTTTAAGAGTTGGTATTGGATGCTTATGATCTTCATCTTGCCACACGCCTCTCTCTTGACTGTCTTCATTATTCCTCGAGGAATCAGGAGTTTTAGAAGTCAAAATCTTCATCAATCGGTTTAGCGGCGCTTCCAGCATCAGGAAGAAAGGTATTGACACGAAAAACGTGAACGTTATTATACCCAGGAAATATAATGACTGTAAATAGAAATATATATATTGTATAGAAAGTAATTCAAGAACAGCAAAGGAGACGAAATGAGACAGGAGAGGTAAAAAAGTGTGTGTGTCAGCATCAACGCACGACTGGAGTTTGCTACTAACTATTATAATGTTGATTATGTAACAAGGAGGGTAAATGAAAGCATTTTAAAAATTATTTATACGTTTCCAATGAAATATAAAACATAATCTAAGTATACTTTGTATATACGTTTTTTTTTTTATGTTAGCTCGGCAAAGTGACTGATGTTAAGTACAGTACAGTCCAAAAACAGCAGCGACTATCGAGAGAACGACAATCCATCGTCAGTCGCTACTGTCATGCCGGCTCGCATGAATGCTTTTTTATGTTTCGCTTGAAGGACCCGATGTTATATGAGGAAGGGAATATACATTGGCCGGAAGACTGTTGCACAACTTCACGGTACGGCAAATGTACGACACATCAAACTTTCTGGTTCGAGCCGTAATGGAGGTTATATAAATACATACAGAATCCTTTCAGCGGTTTAGATGATAAAGCGTAACAAACAAAAACATATTCCCATTTATAGTGTTACTAGATTTTACTTATATCGATCGTGGCAAATTAATTGGATTACGCAATAAAAAGTTTCATACAAAGTTTATCCCTCTATTTACTCCACTTCGAATAAAGGTTTCTCGAGAAAAAGTAACCTATCTCCAATACCTGGGTCTCTATCTCTGTACCAAAATTCATTACAATCGATTCAGCGGTTTAGGTATGAAAGCGTAACAAACAAACTCACTTTTGCATTTATAATATTAGTATCCGAAGTATATATATATATATGTGTAGGGTAAACGTTCTTTCACTGTGCCGGGTACATCGTGAAACCTAATCATTGTGGCAGAGAGAAGATAACACGAGAGTGTCTGAGACTTGCGACTCAGATGTAGGTTTACGGAGGCCTCCTTTCGACAATTATCAACACTCACCTTCACCGCTCGTGCCTCACTCCGCACAGTATAAACCATTCCCGATAATGATTTACATCATAAATACCAAAACAGTGTCAATAGTAAAATAACATTAAATCTTACGTCCCTTCGGTAGTGTTTCAGCTACGTACGATGAATACGGTTCAAGCGCCTCTCTTACACTAAACGCAGTGCCACGCTTGCATCGCGCTTTGTACTAATAGGCGTTATAAACAACCCTCCTATAACTATATTCTACCATAGAATACCCACCCTATCACTACATCCCTATATATGTATCTGTGATATATATCGAATAGCTTTAATTAGAGTTACTAAAATTAAAAAAAAACATACCATATGCCAGAATGACGTAATGAACAGATTGTGCCTGATCGCGGCTGTGAAAATAATTACGATGGAGTGTAGAAGGAAGACACTATAGGTCAGCTTTCCAGGCACTACCCAACCTTTCCACTCTAGGATATAACGTATAGTAACTGAAATAACAATAATACTTTAGTTTTATTACAACGTAAACTTATATTTTGTGAGTACTGAATAACATTGAGGTGATACGGTCGGCTGGGCTCGCTCGGGTAAAGTCGGCTGGAGTCGCCTAAGAGAGCGATAGATATCTACATAGGAAAGCAAATTTGTCGTGTCTCCCATAATTAAATTTTAAAGGAGACCCAATATTTTCGAAATTACATATTACGAAAAAAAAAAGTTTTTTTTTGTTATAAATTTGAGTATTTATTCAAACAAATTTTTATTTCTTCGCAAAAAACTAGACCAAATTCATTCGACGCGGGTTTTTCCTGATTCAAATGATGTATGTAAATCTTATTACTGTCGAGAAACGACATTCATACCTTCCAGTGTCGATATATAGCCAACGTGTCACTAATATACCGGTTCCACGAGCGCTACATGCGAGATCATTTGTTTGTAATGCTCATGAGCTGCGACCGGGCAGACAGCCCATCTGATGGTAAATGTAATGGCTGGTTTTCGTTCACTATGCCGGACCACAAAGGCTCATACTGTACCATTATTTTATGACAGTCTGAACGCTGTAGTTGGTCTCTGACCAGTCGGTCAATAACTTTACCACCAAGCTGTGACGGATGAAGGATTACATGGTTAACCACTAACCAAAACTAAAGGTGGGACCACAGTCACCAGAGCTCCGTTGGTTACTCTGGAACTGACCGGCGCGTGCAGGTGAGGTTGGCTTAAACAACTGTATATGCCCATATGTAAAAACTGTGTATTATTACTTGTAAAGAAACTCTCGAAATATTTTTATTTCTGCCGTATGCTCCTACGTCTTGCACGCACCCCTTTTTTTGCCAAAGGTATATCAAAAACGATCTATTTGGGATTCCATATATATTAGGTAAGTTTTGTAGCATAAATAATTGACTAGACATGGAGTACTGCCGACAGAACTGAACCCGCTGGCGTGACAGTGTTTTTTTCATTGTTAGGGTTATGGCCACAATCTCAGCTGATGTTAAGTGACGATGTGCCCAAAATGGCGGACGCGCTAAGCTCAGTGGTGGTATGGCTTTCAAGTGCAACTGCCGAAACACACTTATAGGTGTTTAGCGGTAGATTTTCAACTTGAAGATTATTACAAAATGAGGGTATTACAAAAAACCCTACCACCTTGCTATGGTTTCATCACAATGTTTTTCTTTACCGAAGCTAAAGCTCATTGTAGATGGATTTGAACCCACGTCCCTTGACGTGGCGTCCATATACACTACCAACTGAGCTATCATCGTTTCACTTGGACTGTAGTTTACTTAACATCAGGTAAAGAGCCGTCACTACTAGTCTACCATACAAAAATCTCAAATGCCTATCCATTTTAAGGATTTTCAAAACAACGTACCATCGATTTTTTTTTTTTTTATAATTAAGGTTTAGCGTTATGGCCATAATCTCACCTGATCTTAAGTGACGATACGGCCCAAGTTGGTAGACACGCTAAACCTGTGGAGGAACTGGCTCTCAAGTGCTGCTGCCGGAACACACCTATTGGTATTTGGCGGTAGGTTTACAACTTGAGGGTGGTAAAGCCCTACCACCATGCTATGGTTTCCTCACGATGTTTTTACTTCACCGGAAGCTCAAGCTCACAAGCTTGGATTCGAACTCACGTCCCTTGACGCGAAGTCGTACACACTACCACTGAGCTATCATCGCTTCGCTATATATTCGCTATCATTGTCAATATATTTACGTAAAAATAACTCGTATGACATATAGGTTATGTGAAATTAAGATAATATATTCATAAAAAAATGAATACCATTAATTATAGACGTATTAAAACCATTACAATCAAATTATTTTTCTACTAAAATTGATATATTCCACTTACGTAAATATGACAAGCATGTCGTCGTCTTATGTCAAAGTAAGACAATGTATTGTAAAATTTTCGCAGCTTACTGTGTATGTGAATGTGTGTGTGTATTAAAAACATTAGAATATATATCAATGGAGTTGTTGTCCGTTTCACTGTCACATACCTTTGCATTTCATAACGAGGCCGACAATCCCAATGGAGAAAATCACCGAGATTAACAAACGATGCAATGACTGATACAGCATCCGGAGCGCGAGAGACGGTCGCTCCCCGTCGGTGTAGAACAGTGTAGATGTATATATCACAGCGACGAAACCGGGTATTACCAGCCAAAGAAGCACTTTGTGTAACTGAAGAATAGACAAGACTTCCAAACGTGAAGACTGTAACTAATGTTATATTATTTTTTTATATCGCGCAGCATAGTGACTTCCTTGCATTTGATGTTATGTACAGTACATGTGAAATATTAAAATAATTCCCGTCTGACTAACTACCACTCTCAAGTAGAAAATCTGCCGCCAAATACTTATAGGTGTGTTCGGGCAGTTGCACTTGAGAGCCAGTCCCTCCACTAGGCTTAGCGTGTCCACTATCTTGAGCCGCATCGTCACTTAACATTAATGAAATGTGACCATAAACCTTAAATATGTAAAAAAATCAGCGGCGTCAGGCAAAGAACAAAATGCACTGTCTTGTTAGCCTACTTAGATGCATCTTCACGCCTCTTTTGAAGGACTATTTACAGAAACTTCAATGGTTTGGCTGCATCACATACTAAGTTTACATACTTTGCTGTCAATGATGTTCGTGCCTCTCTTCTGCCAGTTGTAGACGAGCATAGCTGTGGCCATGCCGACTACGAAGCTGGTCATGTTGTTGTGCCCATAGAAGTTAAGAAGCGAGAAGGTGTCGTTATCAAATGTTCTCCACGTTCTGTAACACAAAACACGCAAGTTATCATTCACTAGTTATACATGTGAATTCATTCGCGTGGAGCTAAATAAATATTTTTTCTATCTTTCGTAACTATATTTTTTATTTAAGCGAAAAGTGACGAGCGTGTTTCTCACTCAAACCAAGTTGCATTGACTTACTTCTCATTGACCGCATGATCTAAACGTTAAATTTATTATGTCCAATTAAGATATTTTATAGTTAAGGTTTAGCGCTATGGCCATAATCTCACCTGAATTTAAGTGTTAATACGGCCCAAGTTGCTAGATACGCTAAACCTGTGGAGGAACTGGCTCTCAATTGCAGCTGCCGGAACACACGTATTGGTATTTGGCGGCAGATTTTTAGCTTGAGGGTGGTAGCTAACCAGGTAGGCATTAGTGAAAGCCCTACCACCATGCTATGGTTTCTTCATGATGTTTTCCTTTGCCGAAAGCTCAAACTCATTGTAGGTGGTCGGATTCAAACTCACGTCTCTTGACGCGAAGTCGTACACACTACCACTGAGCTATCATCGCTTCAATATGCTTACTTAATCTCCCTAATACTTGAGTTCTTAGCATTTGGCCACAGATTCCTCTAGTCTTGTGGGTGTCCATGGGTGGTGGTGAACCCTTACCATAAGTTGACATGCTTACTCGTTAAAAATAAATTATGAGCTCCGGCTTTTCTAACTTCTTCTATGGCGACGATTTACTAGGCATTTGGTCTTCCCTATGGCGCAATACATGATAAAATCAGCTCTGGTGGTGTCCTATCATCGTTTGCTATTTGTTTGTCTGATATTTGTAAAGCCTTGGATGTATGTGTTATGAATTTTATCCAGTTTCGTAAAAACACTTACAGTTCCACCCCATATTAAATTAATACGCGGTCGACGCTGAACTTATAACTAGTAAATGCTTTTATTTACAGTTAAAATAGTATATGGAAGTCAATCGACATTAGAATTAATTATTAAAGTAAGTTAGGAATATTCGTATACAAACTCTGGTGTAAATATTGCTACAGCGTCGAGGTCATGCAGCCAAACGTGGAAAGCAGGTAAGATGAGAGAGAGAACGAAGAGGAGTGCCAGCACCACACCTCGGCTCCTGGATGTCGTTGCAACGAGTACGATTGAACCAACGAGGAACAGCTGGCTGTCCGCTGCAAGGTACCTGGTATGTGAAGACCGTTTAGTGTTAAACATTTAATATATTTTATTTTCTTACTATTTCAAAGCAAGTTATTTACGTTAACCCAATGCACAATTTTGGACGATAAATTGTTAAGACCGATACGATATGAATTCTATACTCCAAACAAAAGCCTATAAAGTTAAGTGTATAACGTCGATTTTTTTTATACTTAAGGTTTAGCGTCTTGGCCATAATCTCACCTGATCTAAAGTGACGATACAGCCCAAGTCGGTGGACACGCTAAACCTGTGGAGGATGCCATGGCTTCTAATGCCATAGTATTGTAAATTTCTAATGCAACTCTCATGTTAGAAGCAATCGAACTGCTTACATAGATCACAAAAGGCAAGAAGTTCCTCCCCAAGCCTAAAAGATGAGATAAATTAGCTTAACATCCGCTAAACGACCTCTTATAAATCCAAACTGTTTACAAGTAAACAGTTATTGGTCCAAAAGTAGAGAGGTCGGCAGTACTCTCTGATTTAAACAAAGTTACTGTCTAACTGTATTTCATAAGATCAGGAAATACAACACAGTGGATACATATGTTATATATCAATGCTAGCTGTGGAGCTACTACAGACGTTATAGTTTTAATCAAACAGAATGATCCTAGAGGTAAACTGTTCGTGTACTCCAGTGACGATGCATTCCAAGACGGTGGAAATACTAAGTATAGTGGAGGAACTGGCTCTCAAGTGTTTTGGAAGCGATGATAGCTCAGTGGTAGTGTGTACGACTTCGCGTCCAGAGACGTGAGTTCGAATCCAAGCACCTACAATGAACTTGAGCTTTCGGTGAAGGAAAACATCGTGAGGAAACCTTAGCATGGTGGTAGGGCTTTTACTAATGCTTACCTGGTTAGCTACCACCCTCAAGCTAAAAATCTGCCGCCAAATACCAATAGGTGTGTTCCGGCAGCTGCACTTGAGAGCCAGTCCCTCCACAGGTTTAGCGTGTCTACCAACTTGGGCCGTATCGTCACTTAAGATCAGGTGAGATTATGGCCATAATGCTAAAGCTTAAGTATAAAAAAAATGCCGTAACACACCTACAGATATATGGAGGCAGATATACAACATGAGAATGATAGATAGCGAGATGGGCATTAAAAAAAAATTAGGGTGCATTGCAAGAATTGGAACTGACGTCCACTGCTACTACCAGTTAGCCATAATACTTACCAGGTCTGTGAGGAACAGGTCTTGTCTTCAATGATGTAGTTGTTGAAGTAGAACAGATGGGCCCACCAGTACTTGCGGCAGCCGGACGTGAGTGGGTTAAGGTAAAGGTTCCAGAGAGGTCCGGATCCAAGGTATCGATACCAGGTCATTTCAAAGGCTATAACCGCAGCCAGCGCCGGAGTCAGCCTGAAATACATAGCGGTAGCTTCGCAAACTGTCCACGTGGATACCGTGGCCATAATCTCACCTGATCTTAAGTGACGATACGGCCCATGATGGTAGACACGCTAAACCTGTGAAGGAACTGGCTCTCAAGTGCAGCTGCCGGAACACACCTATTGGTATTTGGCGGCAGATTTTCAACTTGGGGGTGGTAGTTAGCGAGTCGGGCATCAGAAAAAGCCTTACCACCATGCTATGGTTTCCTCACGATGTTTTCCTTCACCGAAAGCTCAAGCTCATTGTAGGTGGTTGGATTCGAACTCACGTCCCTTGACGCAAAGTCGTAGACACTACCACTGAGCTATCATCGCTTCAAAGGAACTTCAAAAGAATCTACTCAAGAACTTACACTGTTGTATAAATTATATATCTTGGATATGGTTGAATTGCTTCTAAGAACTGTCCTTCGTAGAGGTGGTATACTAATGGGATTATTTTTGACTCGGATATCTAACAGGTACTCAGTACTTTATTATTTCTATCTACCTACTCCTACTACCTACTTATGTCTACCTGGACAATCAAACGCCCTACGCCCTAAAACTTTGTATCAAGACATAAGATCTCAACTGTCTCTACGTTTTGAAAGGGCTAAACTATATTAGATTCTTTCAATCTATTTATATGTGTATGACTTAAGTTTGTACATTCATATACGGTGTTAAAATGTTATTTAATTTATTTGTTAAATATGAAGCGATGAGAGCTACAAGGTAGTGTGTACGATTTTGCGTCAAGGGATGCGAGTTCAAATCTAACCACCTATAATGAGCTTGAGCCGTCGGTGAAGGTAAACATCGTGAGGTAAACATAGCATGGTGGTAGGGCTTTTTCTGAAGCCCGCCTGGCTAGCAACCACCCTCAGGTTCAAAATCTGCCGCCAAATACCAATAGGAGTGTTCCGGTAGTTGCACTTGAGAGCTAGTTCCTGCACAGATTTAGTGTGTCTACCAACTTGGGCCGTATGATCACTTAAGATCAGTTGAGATTATGGCCATAACGCTAAGCCTTTAACTATAAACAAAAAAAAATCACTTAAGCGCAGCTGTGGTCATAACTAAACCCTAGAGTATGTTATAATGAACAGATAAAAACTTGACTTACCTCCACCAGCGTAGGAATATAATCATCGGGAATGTGGTCCATGAGATTCTTGACGCATTTTCGAATCGCATCAAGAAATTATATGTCAGTAGAAAACCAGACATATGAAAGAATATTTGTATTATCATCATCCCGTGGTAAAAAAACGCATAAGTATCGAAACTCTAAAAAATCAAAATAATATCTAAATATTTCATATCTTCTACATCTATGTATATAAAAGGAATACTTATACAGTTTTTATTTGAGGGTCAATCAGGGCAAAACTTATCATAACGGGGTGATCATTTGAAGCGGAGTTTTCGGATTCCATTGTTGTGGTTCCATGGTGATTCCATTGGCATGGTGGTAGGGCTATCATAACGAGATGATCATTTGATACAGAGTTTTCGGATTCCATTGTATTGGTATTCCATTGTTGTGGTTCCACGGTGATTCCATTTTCATGCTCGCCTGGCTAGCTACCACCCTCAAGTTCTAAATCTGCCGCCAAATACCAAATAGGTGTGTTCCGGCAGTTGCACTTGAGAGCCAGTCCCTCCACAGGTTTAGCGTGTTTACAATATCAGGTGAGATTATGGCCATAGCACTAAACCTTAACTATAAAAAAATCCCTTGAATTTTTTTTTTCATTTATTGTTGTATGACGTATATTGATTATCTTTTGTTTATATTCGCCATCTCAGTTAGGGTTGCCAAAAAACAAATAAGTCTGACGTGGCGATCAGTTGACCGCTATATATATATATATATGTGTGTACAAAAAACAGTTCGTATGACTGTCAAACACTTTAAAACTACTAAAATTATCAGGATAGAGGATATCAACTGCTGTCCTCCATAAGACATTAAGCTAAGGAAGTAATCGAGTAAGTCAACCTGGCAGTGGCAATAACTGTCAACTGGCGAATCTTGCGAACAGAGAATGCAGCAGAACATAGTCTTCCCGCCTATTATTTGACGTGAGAACCCCATTGTCATGTTAAAGTCACTTTGACATTGTTTATCGAATGTCAACCGATTACAGGCTAGGGTTACCTATTCGATAGTAAAAACAACAGTGCACAATAGGGCTGATATATTCAACCGAAAGAAATTTCCCAGGACAAATAAAAAATTGTAATTGATAATATTTATTTTACCTTTTCAAATTCGTGCGGTCTGTCTGTGAACATGCCTCCAATAAGATAGAATGTATGCCCCAAAACCATAAATGCGTTTATGATTGTCCTGAAAATTGCAAAAATTCAGAACAAATTAATATATTTTATTGCAAATAATTAAAAAAAAACATATTAAAGCTATAAATACACGAGTCACGAACCCACCCGAACGATACGCGATAATGAACGAATGCAAAGTTTTGGAGCGGCGAAAGTTCGGCCGAATGCTGGTCGCAACCGTAATTCGATTTTTGGCCGAAATTTGCCGCAACCGAAACCGAATCTTCGGTCGGACACTAGCTTGTGCTTTACACTATAATTTCTAGAAAAGGACAACTTGGCTAAGGTCACAGAAACTGATCACGGAACGCAACAAAAGTCACTTTGACTGACTTAAAATATTAAGTCTGACTTTAAATATGCACGGAAGTCGCCAACCCATTCGTACACCAATTGTTCCACCCCAGTCTCTTGGTATTTAAGGAATTAACCCGTAATAGCTTGCAGTGGTTACAATATTTCCCATTTAATCAAGTTCAGAAAGATCGCATACCTCATAAGTATTTATTTCACATGTTACCTACTGTAATCTCTATATACATACATACAGAGACCCATATAATCCGGACACGAGTTGCAGTGCAATTTCCCACGTGAGTTATTACAATACGCTGACCATGTCAAATTACGTATCGTGGAACAATAAAGCAATGATTTACAATCAATCTCACTCGATCGCCTTAGTGCCTTTGCAGGTTCGAAGGAAGCGATGATAGCTCAGTGGTAGTGTGTGCGATTACGCGTCAAGGGACGTGAGTTCGAAACCAAGTACCTACAATGAGCTTGAGCTTTCGGTGAAGGAAAACATCGTGAGGAAACCATAGCATGGTGGTAGGGCTTTTTCTAATGCCCGCCTGGGTAGCTACCACCCTCAAGATGTAAACCTGCCGCCTAATACCAATAGGTGTGTTCCGGCAGCTACACTTGAGAGCCAGTTCCTCCACAGGTTTAGCGTGTCTACCTACTTGGGCCGTATCGTCACTTAAGATCAGGTGAGATTATGGCCATAACGCTATACCTTAAGCATAAAAAAAAGGTTTACATCTTAGTTTTACGTATATTGTAATTAATTATATTATACATTTTTTACGGCCAAACAATTGGATTTCCTTTTTTAAAACCTCCTACTGACGATCAACTCATTCACGTGGAATCTCAACTCACCTTGCTCCATAAAAGCCTTTAAGGCTTTGCAATTTAGGATGCTCAACTTCCGATTTCACCAGCCATTCCCAATTACGTTTAATGGAGAAACTCAAAAGGTATTTGTTACCTGAAATGTTTTATTAACGTTAGGTCACACTCATATAGCACTACAAGCATTGTTTCATTGAACAATTGAATCATATTTTTATAACAAACAAATACCTCTATTTACACACGTAACTATTATTACCTATCCCGAAGGAACTCTTTCATTGTACGGGATAAAAAGTACATTAACAGGCAGATACAATTGGAGTCCATAGTAAGGTAATGTAATAAATAAATAATACATAGGAAAATGAGTTTGCATGTTTCTTACGTGTATACGCCTAAACGGCTGAATCGAATATGATGAATTTTGCTATAGAGATAAACGAAAACCTGGAGATGGTTATAGGGTATTTTTCCCCGAGAAAAACTTAATGGAGTTGGGTAAAGAGAGGGATAAATTTTGTACGAGACTTTTTATTGCGTTATTCGATTTCTTTGATGTAATCAAAATTAACGTGAGTGAAGCCGCGTGTATTAGCAGTTTGTTATAAGTGAAGTGTATATATATATATATATATAACATATGGACTGCATAGTAATAATACACAATTTGGTGTTTTAATTGAAGTGTAATTTGAGTATTACATAAGTCAGGAAAAACATTACCAAAGTGAGCGTATTCTACAGTATGTGTTGTTGTTAGTGTTCTAAAGAACTGTTTAATGTAATTTTTTTTATAGTTTAGGTATAGCGTAATGGCCATAATCTCACCTGATCTTAAGTGATGTTACGGCCCAAGTTGGTAGACACGCTAAACCTGTGGAGGAACTGGCTCTCAAGTGCAACTGCCGGAACACACCTATTGGTATTTGGCGGGTATTAGAAAAAGTCCTACCACCATACAGAACCATTGCTGGTTCCACTTTTAATTACTGATGCACAGACTTTAGTATTTAGGTTGAATTTCTCTGTGCAATTCGAAGCGATGATAGCTCAGTGTTAGTGTGTACGGACTCCGCGACAAGGGACGCGAGTTCGAATCCACCTACAGTGAGCTTGAACTTTCGGTGAAGGAAATCATCGTGAGGAAACCATAGCGTGGTGGTAGGACTTTATCTAATGCCCGTCTGGCTAGCTACCACCTTTAAATTGAAAATCGGCCATCATATACCTGTGTTCCAGCAGTAGCACTTGAGAGCCAGTCCGTCCACAGGTTTAGCGTGTCTACCAACTTGGGCTGTATCGTCACTTAAGATCACGTGAGATTATGGTGGTAACGCTAAAACCTTGACTATAAACAAAAACAAAGGACTTTACTTTGTCTGTCATCCTATGACGCTGTGGAATAGTATTATTATAGATACTGTATTCCCTCTTTCCTACCATATGAAGACAATAAACTTTGAGTATATCTCAATGACAACCAGGAACTGGATGCATCGTAGATATTCTTAGTACTAATTTGTCGTGTCACGAATATATAAAAAAAAGACAATTTTAAAGGTATAATTATCTATCGCAGTTTCATTTATATCGGGTGTAATAAAAACGAATGGTGAATTCAAAATAAAGCCCATAGACACTTACCACGAACTTTATCATATCGGTTATTGTTAACCTTGTAATCGTATAGACTTCCGGTAATGTTGACTAGTAAAATTGCCAAGAACACAACAGCAGTGCACCAATCAAGAAGGTCGCTTTCGCTTGTATTATCGTTTCTATTGCAATAATAGAGCTGTGATATCTTTGACTGCAGTCCGTAGTTTCTAAATATGGTATCGTTTATGCATTCGTCAAGGATGTGTGTTTGGTCCACGCTCGCATTGAATTCACTTTCCTTGACAAATTCATAGCAAGTTTTCTTCACGCACACACCTCTTTGTATGTAGCTGTGATTGTAACGTTTCTGTTTGAGTTTTGAATATTCCTGTAAATATATAGCAATGGGTAAGAGTACCTATGCGATTGTTTTAGATCAAAGAGAAACGAATAATAGCGCAGTGGTAGTGTGTACAGCTTCGCGTCAAGGGACGTGAGTTCTAATCCACCTACAATGAGCTTGAGCTTGCGGTGAAGGGAAACAAGTAAGGAAACCATAGTATAGTGGTAGGGCTTTTTCTAATGGCCGCCTGGCTAGCTACCACCCTCAAGTTGAAAGTCTGCTCTCAAATAACAATAGGTGTGTTCCGGTAGTTGCCCTTGACCCCTACTGATATGCTTTAGATTCATCACGACTTTCTCGATACTCGAATGCCAAAAGTCATGTAGGTGGATTCGACTCACGTCCTTTGACGCGACGTTCATACACACTACTAACTGAGCTATTAACCCTTCAAGAATTATTGGTTAAGAGGATATTGCTAAAATTTTTTGCTAAAATTCTTAATACATAGTATAAATTATTTATATCAAAGAAAATATATTTTCGTTACTGCAATAGTGCTGGTTAGCTGGAACAAAATGCCTTATGGCTTGCCAGTATACGTATTTAATGTGCAATATACTGTGTATATTCATTCCTACATTAATTCAAGAAATTACAATCTCTGTAGTAAATAAAAACCTGTTTTTTATTATTTTATAGTCAAGGTTCAGCGTTATGGCCATAATCTCACCCGATTTTAAGTGACGATACGGCCCAAGTTGGTAGGCACGCTTATCTTGTGGAGGGACTGGCTCTCAAGTGCAACTGCCGGAATACATCTATTGGTATTTGGCTGCAGACTTACAACTTGAGGGTTGTAGCTAGCCAGGCGTGCATCAGAAAAATCCCTACCACCATGCTATGGTTTCCTCACGATGATTTCCTTCACCGTGAGCTCAAGCTCATTGTAAGTGAATTCGAACTCGCGTCCTTTGACGCTGAGTCCATACACACTACCACTGAGCTACCATCGCTTTGATGATAGATTATTGGCGCTGTTTTTCTAGTTCTGTACCTGACAGCTAAACTAAAAATCTAATCTATAATTTATATTTAATGAATTAAATTAATCTATAATCAAACTATATAATACAGAAATGCATAAAAATAGCAAGTCTCAGGCAAGATTTTTTTAACGTCGTCGGGGCATCTGTAATAGTGCATAGCAATGATGGTCGATTCATTATCTGATCGCATTGATACTATTTTACGTTTAAATATACAATAGTTTGTTTATTTTCCGATAGATGAATATACAACGTAACCTGCAACACGCGACCGAAGCGAAGCGAACAGGGCATAGACAGCGAGCCAAAAAAATAATGCACAAAAAAAATTCAAACAACTACATTTATTGTTGTGTTTATATAAATAACTTACGTTGATGAACCGCATTAGTTCATTATCTGGATCGGCTATTAGGTCTGCCCTGAAGACGCAGTAGACTCCCTCTTTTTCGTCCAGACAAGAGTCATATTCATCCAAACCGTACAGAGCTGGCATGCGTTTATATTCTGTGTCTAGACAATCATAAATATTTATATAAACACTCCAATTTACTTTTCTACTCGCGAAACTTTTTTTTCTTTTTTTACTCGCCAAAATTCCACTGCTGAAATACCACTCTAAGGAGGATCTCGTTATCGTTGGTAGTATGTACGGACAGGACGTCCAGGGTCGTGAGTTTGAATCCACTTACAATGAGCTTGATTTTTCAGTGCAGGAAAACATAGTGACGACACCATAGCACGGTGTTAGGGCTTTTTATAATGCCCGCCTGGACAGCTACCACACTCAATTTGAAAATCTACCACCAAATACCTTTAGGTGTGTTCCGGCAGTTGCACTTGAGTGCCAGTCCAATCACTAGGCTAGCGTGTTCACCATCTTGTGCCACATCGTCACTTAACACCAGGTAAATTCTTCTCATAACGCTAATCCTTAACTATAAAAAGCTTGGTGCATATTTGATCAGCTGTCAGACGACTGCAATTGCCCCTTTTATTTAAACGTGGAGAAATCCATTTATTGACACTACTCACGTCGGGCGGTACAAGTGGGTTATAAACCAAGAATACCCACGTGCACAATGTACCTCTGCCGCAATATTTGAGGCGACCCGGGTTCAAACCGATAATCAACGCGTCGCCCCAGCGCTTTGCCCAACTTAGCCCCGGCGCTAAAGAGGGACAGCTTTCTATACCCCAACTGTCCTACGAACGGCTGAAGCAGTGTAATGGGAAGACGGACCCCCCGACTCGTCTCCCTTTGGCTCAGCACCGATGATAACATTCACTCCATAGTGTCACCCTCGTCAACGCACGGCAACAACTGCCCTACCCTTAGCAAAGCTGTGTTTGTCTCTAATCGTTAGCGTAAAGGAAGACAAAAAAGAACTACACAACATTGGTAGGTTATTAAGACGGCATGGTTTAGCATGCGCTGATGAAGGGACTTAGAGTTGAAATATATGGTCAATTTACTGTCTAGTATGTCTTCCTATTCATTTTTGCAGATCCGTCGCTGATCGCCACTGTTTCTCAAATGCGCTGTGCTTACATTAGGTACATTACTTTGTTTTGTCACAATAGTATTTTATTTTAAACTTAAGGTTTAGCGTTGTTGCCGTAATCTCACCTGATCGTAAGTTGGTAGACACGCTAAACCTGTGGAGGATCTGGCTCACAAGTGCAGCTGCCGGAACACACCTATTAGTATTTGGCGGCAGATTTTCAACTTGAGGGTGGTTGCTAGCCAGGCGGGCATTAAAAAAAGCCCTGCCACCATGCTATGGTTTCCTCACGACGTTTTCCTTCACCGAAAGCTCAAGCTCATTGTAGGTGGTTGTATTCGAACGCACATTCCTTGACGAGAAGGCGTACACTACCACTGAGCTATCATCGCTTCAAAATATGTTTTTCAAGTATGTATAATAATGTACAAGCTTGACAAGACAGACTTCTTTATCAATTTTTTTTTTTGGTGGGAAAATGCATGCATGCATCCCCTGCTAGCCCCGGGGGACTGAGAAGGGTATCTGGGACTCATCCAGCGCTAACCGCCGGGAATACCCACTAAACCCCACGGACTCTGTCGCCTTCCTGGGGCAACGCGAGTCCGTGCATGCATTTACTGCGTCACCCCAGCGACTGGCCCGGCCTGATGGTAAGCCGGGCCCCATCCAGGCAGCCTGGCGAGCTGCCGATACAGTCAGCTGGACTGGTGCAATGGAAGGCGGGTAAACATTTTTATGACTACCTTTTCTCTTCTGTTTGCAAACCGATACTACTTTTAAATGTTAAGTAACTAATCTACTAGCTATAAAAAATACAGCTTTTTCTCAACGAATTCGAATGTAATCGGGCAGTTACTTTAATAAATAATTTGGAGAACATTACCTGACTAAAAGAAATACTCTTAAAGGTTTTTTAACTTACCAGACAAACAATTGGTCGACGTCCAGAGCTCGCAGAAAATAAGAACTAAGCCGTAACAATATATTATTTTAAACATACTGTAAACGTGCATCTGGTTTCGTGGTCTGTGAGATATAACCGACTTGGTTTTATCATTATAATATTAAATTAATTGTTAAATAATTCGTTCTAGAACCCTGTCTTCATAAATTAGTAACTGTTTTTATGTATCCAAGTATTTATTACGTCATTGACATCCTGCATAATAAGAGTGAATTGTTTACAAAGCGACGATAGCTCAGTATTAACGTATAGGAATCAAAATACTTCAAATGTTTGCCAAATACTGTGACAAAAAAGTTTTTTTATGGAATAGGGGGCAAACGAGCAAGCGTACAATACCAGAGGAATCGCAGGCGCGTTGCCGGCTTTTATAGGAGGGACTGGCTCTCAAGTGCAACTGCCGCAACACACCTATTGAAGCTAAAAGTCCTAAAAGTCCGGTGAAGCTGTCAAAGCCCTTGGGGCTAACAGCGTAAGTCAGGTCGAAAAAAAAAAAAAAAAAAAAACCTATTGGTATTAGGCGGCAGACTTTCAACTTAAACGTGGTAGCTAGCCAGGCGGGCATTAGAAGCCCTACCACCATTCGGTTTCCTAACGATGTTTTCCTTCACCGAAAGATCAAGCTCATCACGTGGAGTGGATTCGAACTGACGTTCCTTGACGCGAAGTCGTACACACTATCACTGAGCTATCATCGCTTCGAACTCTTCGAAACTTCATAAGACTTATCTCAGTTTTCAGTAAGTAATAATAGACGAATTTAAACCACTGGGCGAACACGAGATGTAGTTTTAATATATATATATATATATATTTTTAGTATTAAATATTCACCACTCCAATAGATTATATCTCGTACTTTACAAAGTAAATTTGAATTGTATAGACGGACAAAAAAGTGTGACCTCATTCATTTAAGGTAGTTGTCAGCAAACTCCAGACTTCCGGGTTTATAATAAAGAGTGTAAAATCTTTTTTAAATTAGCCTTTGCTTAAGTAGACATATTTTTTAGGAAATATGAATAATTAAAAGTACACTCTCGACCTTGCCTTTCTATACTAATATTATAAAGTGGAAAGATTTGTATTTTTGTTTGTAACGATCAACTCAGAAATTACTCGATCGATTTTAAACATTATTTCACTATTAGAATGCTATATTATCCCAGAGTAACATTGTCACTCATATTAAATCGATCTTTTAAAATTGTTTATTGATAGAGCGATAATCGATTCGATAACAAAAAAAGCAAAAACAGATTTGTTAACTTTATTTACAGTAGATAATTATCTCTTTGGAATCAGTGCTGAAACTATTGTTTCGTAGTTATCTGTCACATATTGCTTGGCAAATAATTACGGAATAAAAGCTTCGGCAACCTTTTCCCTATAATGCGTTTCCGGGCTTCTCTGAGAACATTTCCCCTTTTCGAAAAATGATCGTGGCTAACGAACTGTGGCTGTGTCGTAGCTTCTCTGAGTCAAAATGTTAATTTAATTTAATTATGTTCTTTTGTTTTCGACTGGACATGCGCTGTTAGCCGGAGGGGCTTTCACAGCTTGGCAGCACTTTTTATTGGAAAAATATATTATTAATTTAATATTGGAAAATGGGAATGATAGTGTGTAATCAATGTTACAGCAATTGTCAGCTGTTACGAGCCATGGATGATATTAGCTTCGACTGCTTTGCCGAGCGCCTTTTACTTTACCCCTACTCCGAGGCCGACTGTAATGCGACATGCGATAGATGAACGAAAACATTTGAGGCGATATAAAGAAATTTCACTTTAAGCCTCGGGTTATGAATTAACCTCAGCCACTTGGGCCTTTTAGAGATTTTGTGTCTAATTTTTCGAATTTTTTAACGTACTGACTAATACAAAATTCCATTTTATTAAGATACTGGCTTCACTGTGTACGGTTTGAGTTTTGTAAAGTAATTAATGTAAATTTGTTTGTAATTCAACGTTTTTCATTGTCATTAATAGAAGAACATAATTAACATACAATTTGAAGTATGTATTCGCAATCAACACTTTTGCTTTATTTTCCGTTCGTAAAAAAGAAAAATAATGGCGTCTTACGACTGGCCTTGAAATTTGCTGATAGTCTTAAAGGCCAGACGAACTGGATGTTGCAGGCGTTTTAAATGGAAATGCACGTTAGTTGAAATCATCAGAACACTTAGAACCAAAATAACCACTATTTTGTACCCTTCTTTTATTAACGTGGTGTTTAAAATCCCACTTTATAGGGACTTCCTCGTCGCAACGCGAAAACGCGTTACCCAGGCTCAAGTCAAAGGTGAAGGGGCATATGGTGACTCATCGGGTGCTAATAACCCAACATTACCCACTAAAACGGACCACAGTGACAAGTTAAATTCCCTTGTCACCAGAGACCAAGGACAGCTTTCGGAAGTATTCTAGTCTCTGGCGGAAGCACCTCTCACTTTCGTCGCTTCAATGATATTTTTCGTTCACTTTTCATTGCTATTCTTGTTGCATAGCATGGCTGTGGTTGGTTTCAGTGCCCTAAGTCACAGCTGATATACACATGGACAGATTAATTATTGAATGTATTCCACTTACCTAATACTTGATTAAAATTTTGATGTTGAAGTGGTATCCGTTGTGGCGCTTCCCAAATTTTTATGTGTATTTCTACGCATCAGCGCAGCGTTTGGGATGTATATTTTAAAGTTAATAGCGTTATGACCAGAACGTCACCTGATGATAAGTGACAATAAGGAAGAAAGAACGAACATTTATTTAGATGCTATACAATGCACACAGCGTAATTACACAAATACAGTTTTACAAACTAAAATCAGCATATAACATCAAAAAAGGACCCAAGCTCAGCGTATGCTATGGCAACACTGCTATAGCGCTGGTTTTCAGCTGGACCTGGAGTTAATTTAATTACAATAATACTCATGGTCTTGGATCAAAACGAGTGCATAACTTAAAGTACTACTGAAACATTGTTATATAACATAACTGTTAGTTAATGAAAGTGGTGATAAATATGTAAGTGATTGGAGAAATAAAAGTTAAGTTTTCGGAATGCACACTTTATGTGAATAAAGTATAGCAATTAAAACAGTTCAGTAGGTAGATTAAGTTAGTAAAAATAAAAAAATAATATATAAAAATATGATCTATGCTGTGACTTAATTGTAAATTTAGCACGTATTCCCTCATTTTATTTTTGATTGTGCGTACCGATCGTTGCATTTGCGAAGGCGGTGGAATATTGTTCCAGATTTTAGCCACTGCATACTTAAAACTACCTTTTACTGCTGTCGTTTTGTCCTTTGGAATAATAAGACGAGAGAATCTGGTACGGCCGGACCAACCTAATTTGTCATGAAGATATCCAGGTTTTCCAGTTCTAATAATTCCATAAAAAAGGTGCAGCAAGATGAACATAACATAAAACCCAAGACGGTGGACATGCTAACTTTAATGGAAGGGCTGGCTCTCAAATGCATCAGCCGGAACATATCTATAGGTGTTTGACGGCAGACTTTCAACCTGAGGGTGTTAGCTAGTCAGGTGAACATTATAAAACCCTATCACCATGCGTATGGTTTCATCACGATGTTTTCCTTCACCGGAAGCTCAAGCTCTTTTCCGTGGGTACTACCGGTGACTAGCCTCAGACCAGCCCATATAACCCTTCCAGTATCCCCGGGCAGGAAGGGTACGGATAAAGCATTTCAAAAAGAAAAGCAGAAAAGAGTAGATGTAAAAATAATACACGGATTTTAATCAAACTTTATTGTCTTAATAATTTTTCGAGGAATCAGGCATTTTCGAAGTCATGGTTTTCATCAATCGGTTTAGCGGCGCTTCCACCATTAGGAAGAAAGGTATCGACACGAGAAACGTGAACGTCGTTATACCCAGGAAATATATTGACTGTGAACGAAATATATTTTTCATTAAAATATTGCAACGACAGCTATTCTATGGAGTTGGGAGTTGAAGCGATGATAGCTCAGTGGTAGTGTGCACGACTTCGCGTCAAGGGACGTGGGTTCGAACCCGAGCACCTACAATGAGCTTGAGCTTTCGGTGAAGGAAAACATCGTGAGGAAACCGTGGTATGGTGGTAGGGCTTTTTCTAATGTCCGCCTGGGTAGCTACCACCCTCTAGTTGTGAACCTGCTGCCAAATACCAATAAGTGTATTCCGGCAGCAGCACTTGAGAGCCAGTTCCTCCACAGGATTAGCGTACTTACTAACTTGGGCCGTATCGTCACTTAAGATCAGGTGAGATTATGGCCATAACGCTAAACCTTAAGTATAAAAAAAAGTTTTTGGCGGGTCTTGATCTGTCATGTTGTGTATAGTTTCATATACTTAGTTGTTTAGCCCCTATATTGTGTAAATTATTGTGAAATTTCACATGATGTACTGTAGCTGAAGAGCATAGGTGAAGTGAATTGTGATGATATATTAGTTGCCACAAAAACTCCCAAGAGAGCTGCCACAAGACAATCGCTATTCTGTTGAAGATAGTATCGTCTGCATTTAAAACAACACTTTACTTGGCTGCATGTTCTAGATACCTTTGCCTTTTTATTTCTCAATGGAAAGGGAAAAAGTATACCATCTATGGAGTTGTTATGGGTAACGTCAACGTAGTTAAGACTGTAGAGTGGGACAAATAAAGGGAAAGGAACGAGACAGAAGAGGTAAGAAAATTTATGTTGGTTATTTTGAGTGGCCAGGATAGATTGGTTCCTGTAAAACTTCCCGCATATTCACTCAGAAATAAATATATGGGCAAATATAAAGTATACAGAAATTTACAAATGAAGTTATTTGTTTAGTAAACCCTTAAAGAATGAACATTATTGGTTCGATAAAACCTTTTTTGCGAGTACATCATATACGAATTTCAATCTGGACAGTTCACGTCGGCTGTAGTACAGTACATTGAACGCAAATAATTATATATGTATAGTATAGTTAAGTTTTAGCGTTATGGCCACAATTTGACCTGATCTTAAGTAATGATGTGGCCCATATGGTGGACATGCTAAGCCTGGTTGGACTGGCTCTCAAGTAAAACTACCGGAACATATCTAAACGTATTTGGCGGTAGATTTTCAACTTGAGGGTGGTAGCTAGCCATACGGGCAATAGCAAAAGCCCTACCACCATGTTATGGTTTCCTCCCGATGTTTTTCTTCACCGAAAGCTCAAGCTCATTGTAGGTGGTTGGATTCGAACTTACGTCCCTTGAAGTCATACACACTACCACTGAGCTATCATCGCTTCAAAGACATGTGATTTCGACCGTTTAGAGGGTTTGTCGTTCTAGTTTGAAACGATAATGGCTCAGTTGATATAGTATACGGACGCCACGCCTATAGACATTAGTTCTAATTCCTGATCCTGAGCTTTCGGTGAAGGAAAGCATCGTGATAAAACCATAGATCGGTGGTAGGTCGTTTGCTAATACCCATCTGGCTAGATACCACCCTTTCTTGTTAATTAACGTGGTGTTTCAAATCCCAGTTTTTACGCTAGCTACCAACCACCCCCGAGTTTACACTCTGTCACCAAATACCTATAGGTGTCTTCTGGCAGTGGCACTCGGGAGCCGGTCCTTCCATTAGGCTAAGCGTGCCCACCATCCTCGGGCAACAGCGTCACACAACATCAGGTGAGATCGTGGCCATAAATCTCAACCTATAAACTATATAATTTTTATCGAAAATTGTAAAATAAAGTAAGAAAAACCTTACCAAATGCCAGAAAGACGTAGTGAACAGATTGTGCCTTATCCCGGCTGTGAAAATAATTACGATGGAGTGTAGAAGGAAGACACTATAGGTCAGCTTTCCAGGCACTACCCAGCCATCCCACTCCATGATGTAACGCAGACTGACTAGAAAATAAAAATTAACTTCGTTGCATTATAGTGAAAATTTTATTTTGTATGTATTGAATGAGATCGAGCTCAAACGTTCGTTCAGGTAATGTCGGCTCGAGTCGACATAAACACAGTATGTGTCGTGGTAATACGGTATAATTGAATTTCATATTATTAACCTTACAGAGGTTGCAGAGGCGGGCTGTCTGCATTATAAATGATACAGACACAACCAGCACCATACAGCCGCTAAAATCGCGAAGGGACATTGGCTCGCTATGCGTTTTCTATCGTATCTACCTACCACGGAGCATGTCCTCAAGGGATATTTTACATTTCACGACAGAACCACACGGGCGCGGCTTCAGTGTCACAGTTTCACGGTGATTCCTATTGAGCCGCGAACAAAAGAGTTCTCTGGTGCTTATTTCTGTGGAACCGTCTTCTCGTTGGCGTGTTCTCTCCATCTTATGATATTGGGTCCTTCAATAGAGGCGTGAAAAGTTACCTAAGCAGGTCAGCATGATGGCGCTGATGGGTAGTGAATTTAGATTAATTTGCAGTTACCGCTTAATGGATTGTACCATACTTAAAATCAAGTGCAGCGCAGTTACTATGCCGCGCAACATAAAAATAACCACGCCCTGATAAAGTTGACAATTTTCTCGAGTTCTGTTAGCTATTCATCGATTTTTTTAAGGATATATCTATAAGGTATCTACTGACAATACTATACACAAGAGCGCTGCAAATAAAAGCAATTTGGTAGAAAATAATATTTTAATTATCATACACAAAGTGTTTGTGCAATACAGGTAGAGGCAAGAGAGAGTTTATTGTGTTACCCGCGAGAGAGCGCTAGTTTCAAAAACAACAAGTTTTTTTATATGGTTTCCCCTTTCAGATGAAAAAGGAAAAGGCAAAGGTATTTAAATCATGCAGCCAAGTCTATGTTGTTTTAAATGCAGACGATACTGTCTTCAACAAGATGGTGACAAACAACCACAGATTATGATAATCTTGTTCTGTTTTATTCAGTCTATATCTATATTTCAACATACGAGGCCAGTATTGTAGCATAAGAAGCGGCCAGCCATCGAGTACTGCCGATAGAAACGAAAAATTAAATAACAATAAAAGAATTAATCTCCAGAGGTTCTATATGTCCGTCAATATTGTTTATATGTTTATATTATAACATGGTTTTGGGCAATTTAGTTAATCCGTATTAAAAACATGGGAACAAAGTAGTGTTATTATAAGAATTGATACGAGTGACTCGTCTAGTTCGTCACTCTTGAAGCGATGTTTTTTTTTTTTATTATTATTGTAATATACGTAATCTGCGGACTCCGGGTCGCCACCATTTTTTATGTAAGCGTGATTTAGTAGGCGTTAAAAATAGCTTTACAACAGTATCTAGACATTACACTAAATACTAAAAAGTGAGTTGTTTTTTTTTCACTCATGGAATTATTAAAAATTTTCACTTATTCTATAATTGCCTTGTGTATGGGGTTTGGGTAATTATAGCTTGTGTGACCTTTTGGACACCGTGTTTTATAGCCAACTAAACGATGATAGCTCAGTGGTATAGTGTATGACTTCGCGTCAAGGGACGTGAGTTCGAATCTAACCACATATAATGAGCTTGCGGTGCAGGAAAACATCATGAGGAAGCCATAGCATGATGGTAGGACTTTTTCTAATGCCCGCGTGGTTAGCAACCTCCCTCAAGTTGAAAATCTGCCGCCAAATACCAATAGGTGTGTTCCGGCACCTGCACTTGAGAGCCAGTTCCTCCACAGGTTTAGCGTGTCTACCAACTTTTGGCTGTATCGTCACTTAAGATCAGGAGAGATTACGGCCACCCGTAAAACCTTAACAATATAAAAAAAATACCACGCCCTCTTTATACCAAGGTCATGGGATCAGTGAATAATGAATGTGGCTTTATTAAACATATTGCAATATATGTCACTGGAATTGTCATCTGTTTTGCTGTTACATACCTTTGCATTTCATGGCGAAGCCGACAATCAAAATGGAAAAAAGGACCGACACTAAGAAACGATGCAATGGCTGATACAGCATCCGGTATACGAGAGACGGTCGCTCTCCATCGGTATAGTATAATTTAGATGCGTATATCACAGCGATGAACCCGGGTATTGCCAGCCACATAAGCACTTTGTACAGCTGAAAAATAGATATATAGGTCTAACGTTATGTCCACAATCTCACCTGATGTTAAGTTACAATGTGGGGCCAAGGTGGTAGACACACTAAGTAACAAATGCCTGAACACACCTATTGGTATTTGGCGGCAGATTTTCAACTTGAGGGTAGATGCTAGCCAGGCGGGCATTAGAAAAAGCCCTACCGCCATGCTATGGTTTCCTCGCAATGTTATCCTACACCGAAAGCTCGAGCTCATTGTAGATGGATTCGAGCTTACGTCCTTTGATGCGAAGTTGTACACACTATCATATCTATACAAATTGTTTTCTTTTAAGTAGAATTAAAACCAATCATAAACTTCACCTCCCATACCTAACCCACTTAATATAGTGTCCTATGTTGCCCTTTATCATAGGTTTTGGACGTATCTGATAGCAGTCCGAGCGCATATTTTTTTTATCTCGTATGTAATTTAATATTTCCTTAATATAATTGTATACCGTTAATGTCGTTGATCGTTTTTCTGTAAATCCGTACCGGTTTTTGTGGATAATTTAAATTAAAAATTTACAAAGAGGTATACGATAAAGTTTGAAATAAATAAATAAACGTACTGTGTTTCCGAAAGTGTCCACGCCTCTCCTCTGACAGTTGTAGACGAAAATAGCTGTGGCCATGCCGACTACGAAGCTGGTCATGTTGTTATGCCCATAGATGTGAAGTAGGAAGAATGTGTCGTTGTTATATACCCTCCACATTCTGTGACACCAAACGCATTTCAATACAAATGATGAATCACTAGCTAAAAATGATATTTCCATCTCTTCGTAATTATATTTTTTTAAATAATAACCAGCCAATATCGAATAGCGTACATGCAAAACTTCATGATATCTACGTTGTTTTTAATAGTTTTAGCGTTATGCGCACGATGTCACCTGATGTTAAATGACCATGTGAACCAAGTTGGTCGACCCGCTAAGCCTAACAGAGGGACTGGCTCACAAGTGCCACTGCCGGAACACCTATTGGTATTTGGCGGCAGATTCTTTAACTTGAGGGTGGTTGTTAGACAGGAGGGGATTAGAAAAAACACTACCACCATGCCATGGATTCATCACGATGTTTTCTTTCACCGAAAACTGAAACTCATTGTAGGGAAATAAACTCACGTCTATTGACGAGGCCTCCATACACAATACTAACTGAGCTATCATCGCTTCCACTTGACTAATTAAGGTGAGAAAGAACAAGAAATAAATTCACAGGCGCATTAATAATATTCATTATGATACAGTATATAATATAGGGACATCAATAATCTGAAGATATGAACAGAGATCATAATACAGGAGCGATTTTAACACTAAACCCTAATTTTATTGACATATTGGTTACTTCTCATTATACATATGACCTCTACTTTCCAAAAACTAGCAGTTCGAGCCATTTCGCATGGTGGTAGGGACTTTTTCTATCGCCCGCCTGGCTACCTACCACCTTCAAGTTGAAAATCGCTTGACTTTGATTTACCTTGGTTTCTTTTACCTTGTAGTATTACCTTGTTGCCCACACATTGATATTTTTTTATTCAATTTAATAGGATTTATAGTTCAAACAAGCTGTTACGATAAATGATAATAGAGGCAATGGTGGATGTAATAGCGTGTACATACAACGCGTCATTCGAATCACTACACGGTTCGAATGGCCATTAAAGGAAAACATCGTGATCTGAAAAATAATTATACACGATATTTTCGCAAAGTTGTACCCTTATAATCTACCCTAGTGATGGGTCGAGAAGGACCCGCCACGCACTGGCGGAGATATCGTTGGGGGCGCATTTTGGGGGCGCCGCACGAAATGAAGGTGTATGATTCCACTTGCCGCAGTCAACGGGTTTTTTTTTATATAGTTAAGGCATAGCGTTATGGCCATAATCTCACCTGATCTTAAGTGACGATACGGCCCAAGTTGGTAGACACGCTAAACCTTTGGAGGAACTGGCTCTCAAGTGCAACTGCCGGAACACGCCTATTGGTATTGGACGGCAGATTTTCAACTTGAGGATGGTAGTTAGCGAGTCGGCCATCAGAAAAAGCCCTACCACCATGCTATGGTTTCCTCACGATGTTTTCCTTCACCGAAAGCTCAAGCTCATTGTAGGTGGCTGGATTCGATCTCACGTCCCTTGAAGCAAAGTCGTACACACTACCACGGCGCTATTATCGCTTCATGACTCACATTCATGACACGTGTTAATGACTCTCGGGTGTATTTGTTTTTGATTCTACCCAATCTCGTAACACCAGCAGCAACCTTATCTGATGTTAATTTAAAACCTCTTTTTCTGATGCCCAGCTAGCTTGCAACCACCCTCAATACCGCCAAATACCAATAGATGGGTTTCGGCAGTTGCACTTGAGAGCCAGTTCCTCCACAGGATTAGCGTGTCTACCAACTTAGACCGTATCGTCACTTAACATCTGTGAGATTATAGCCATAATGCTAAACCTTAATTTACAAAATAACACTCGAAGGTAGCGTCTAGGAACGCGGCGTCATGGAACGTGAGTTCGAATCCAACCACCTACAGTGAGCTTGAGCTTTCGGTGAAGGAAAACATCGTGATGAAACCATAGCATGGTGGTAGGGCTTTTTCTAATGCCCGCCTGGCTTGCTACCACCTTCAAATTGAAAATCTGCCGCTAAATTTGCACTTGAGATCGAGTACCTCCAATAGACTTATCGTGTTCACAGCATTGGCCCAAATCGTCAGATAACATCAGGCGAGATTGTACCTAGAGAGATTTACAAAAAGGTAGTCAATTAACAAAGTAAGGTAATAAAATTGGTATACAAACTCTGGTGTAAATATTGCTGTAGCATCGAGATCGTGCAGCCAAACGTGGAAAGCAGGTAAGATGAGCGAGAGAACGAAGAGGAGTGCCAGCACCACACCTCGGCCCCTGGATGTCGTTGCAACGAGTACGATCGAACCCACGAGGAACAGCTGACTGTCCGCTGCAAGGTACCTGGTATGATAAGAATGGGAATAATGTAAGTAGCTAGGGGCATAAATAGTAATAAGCACTATTTGTACCCTAAAGCAGCGGCACTTGAGATACTGTGTACCAGAGTTCAAGGTTTTAATACACGCGGGACTTCGAGCAGTTCTGATTCTTAAGGAATAACTCTATGAGATTTTTTTTTATAGTTAAGGCTTAACGTAATGGCCATACTCTCACCTGGTCTTAAGTGACGGTATGGCTCAAGTTGGTAGACAACCTAAACTTGTGGACGAACTGGCTCTCAAGTACAATTGCCGGATAACACCTATTGGTATTTGGCGACAGATTTTCAACTTGAGGGTGGTATCTCGCCAGGCGGGCATCAGAAAAAGCCCTACTACCATGCTATTGTTTCCTCACGATGTTTTCCATCACCGAAAGCTCAAAGCTCATTGTAGGTAGTTGGATTCGAACTCACGTCCCTTGACGCGAATTCGTACATACTACCACTGAGCTATCATCGCTTCAAAATGATAACTAATGGAATTCTATAGCTATTGGCTATTGATGATAGCGTGATGTCAAATAGCCTAAAGCATTAATCAGTGATTACTCTATCATATAGAAAATTATTTATGATTTCGTACTAGTAGTTTTATATTTTATAGCCACAATAATCGGACACAAAGTAACATGGTTCTTGGAACGATTATTTCTGGATGAGTAAAATAATTTTCCTGTGCGGGACTCGAGCCCACAGATCTTCGGCGCGTCGGTTGTCACGAGGCAATGTTTAGCGTTATGGCGGACCCAAGATGGCGGACACTTCATTGGAGGGTCTGGCTCTCGAGTGCAAACGCCGGACTACACCTATAGGTATTTGGCAGTAGATTTTTATCTTGAGGGTGGTAGCTAGCCGGTTGGGATTTATAACTAGCCCTCTATTTTTACCCACGGGGAAATGCATTTACGTATTCCCTTTCAGTTAGAGGGACAGACCGGGATATGTGGGACTTGCCAGGCCCTAGCCGCCGGAAATACCCACTGAACCCCTACTGCCTCTTATCACCTTCCTAGGGCGATGCGGATCAATCTAGCAATAACAACCTGGCGAGCTGCCCTGATAGATGAATGGACTGGTACAATGAGAGGCGGGTCAACCGTCCTGCACCCTATAGTTCAGTTTACATTAGAACAAGCCCTACCACCATGCATTGGTTTCCTCACGATGTTTTCCCTCACTGAAAGCTCAAGCTTTTTCAGGTGGATTCACACTCACGTCCATCGACGTGGCGTCCATACACACTAATAACTAAGCCATTAACGCTTCTATAAGATTGTTATGGTTAGCGTGTTCAAACACACACCGTTTTCCCACTTTATAATATTAATTGTAGACTTAATGTTATAAGTGAGTTTTTACGTGTTTTTATTGATATTTGATTATTTAATTATCATATTATAGTTCCTCAAAGTAATTAGCTTAATATGACCTTTTCTACGTAACGTCTTATTTACATAATTATCACTTTTATGATCTATATCATAAGTTATAATAATACCAGCATATCAATTAGAAGTCCTTCATCTTGTTGTTCCAAATTACTACTAATTATATATATATATAATTGCCTTTATTGCAGGTACTGGCTCTTAAGTGCAACTACCGGAACACACTTAATGATATTGAGCGATAGATTTTCAACTTGAGTGGTAGTTCGCCAGGCGGCCATTAGAAAAAGCCCTACCACCGTGCTATGGTTCTATCACCATAATTTCCTTAACCAGACACTCAGGTTGCATGCAAGGGTGCGAAGTCACATCATACTGACCAGGTTGGAGAGGAGCAGTTCTTGTTTTCAAAGATGTAATTGTTGAAGTAGAGCAGATGGGTCCACCAGTACTTGCGGCAGTCGGACGTGACCGAGCCGATGTAGAGGTTCCAGAGGGGTCCGGAGCCAAGGTGTCGGTACCATGTCATTTGGAATGCTATCGCCGCAGCCAGCGCTGGGGTCAACCTGATACACATACAGTAGGTTAACTATAGGTCGACATATCTGACATAACACAACGTATCTGAGAGGCCGCGAGCTCAGAAGTAACGTAAAATTTGAACAGAATTCAGGAAATAGTATGTAATTGTTTTTTTTTAATAGGGTAAGGATCGATTTTGAAGTGACCATAGCTGGGTTGATCGTGTGTCCGGTTCCTGCGTCGATGGACGTGAGTTTGATCACGTATTTATCCAGAGTTTCCGGTAAAGGAACATATCAAGGTGAATGCAAAGTGGTAGGGCTTTTTCTAATGCCCGCTTGGCGAACTACCACTTAAGTAGAAAATCTGTCGCCAAATACCTATATGTGTGTTCCCGCACTTGCATTTGAGAGCCAGTCTAGTAGGCTAGATTTAACGTGCCCACCATCTTGTGCCACATCGTCACTTAACATCAGGTAAGATTGTGACCATAATAATCATATACTATATAAAGTATCAAAAAAGTTTTTAAAGATATATTTAAAAAATTATTATTTTCATGCATTTCAAGAGTTCCAGTCGCGGTTCCTTCTACCTGGTTCTAGACCTAGATAAATATATATCTAGACAAATGAAATCATCGCTCAATTTCAGCTGTGATCATAGTTAAAACGTAAATATGTTATAATTAAAATGAAAACGGACTTACCTCCACCAGCGTTGGAATATAATCATCGGGAATGTGGTCCATGAGATTTTCGAGGAATTTTGAACTCGCACCAAGAAATAATATGTCAGTAGGAAACCAGACATGTGAAAGAAAATTTGTATTATCACCATCCCGTGGTAAAAAATTGTATGCGTATCGAAACTCTGAAATATCGAAATAATATATATATATATATATATATAATAGATTGGGCCATAAGAAGCCGCTTATGAACGTCAAAATAACGCAGACATCTAGAAGAACCGGCAAGAAACTCGATCTGCATTTTTTTTAGGTCTATTATTTTACATAATAGTTTACATAATGTATGTTTACAGTAGTTATTATTGGATGTACAGAGAGTGGTGTCAATTTCAGACATCACAATCGCTAACATATTGATTCACCCTATAAGCCGACCGACTTTTAAGCTGATATTTGGACGTGAGAAATTCCCACCAAAAATTAGGGCGCTTTTTCGATATTAAGTTAAAATGATACAAAAAAAAAAAAAATGACAGTGTGGGACATAAAAAGGTAAGTTTTCACCAAACTTCGTAAAGATATTTTTTTGTAAAAGAAAAGACCATACAATTGGTTATTTGAATTTTTCACATACATTTTGAGATTATGTAAAAAGATATGAATAAAAAAGTTGTAGATCTTTTTATTACCTACAACTTTGCTCTTAAAATTTTTGCCATAGGACTTTTAGTTTTGCCGGAATTCGAGATAAACCGTTTTTTACCTTTAAACGTCCTTCCTTCCTTCCCGACCTCAGATCGCCCGTAATTTATTTTTCCTTTCAATATCGTTACAGTCTCTTCCTTTTCCAATGGGTTTCATTCTACTATTATTATTATTATTTTTTTGCTTATAGCTTATAGGTATTTGGCGACGGATTTTTAACTTGAGAGAGCTAGCTAACCAGGATCCATCACGATGTTTGAGCTCAAGCTCATTGCAAGTGGGTTCGACCTCACGCCCCTTGACGAGGCATTTGTGCACACTACCAACTGAGCTATCATGGCTTTAAATAATTTTCTAGATTCTTAATTTGTACTTTACGTTGGCGATTCTTGAAGGATAACGTGGTTAGAACATTCGTCAGTAAAAACTATTATAGATTACAATGGGGCTGATACGTTCGAACGAAAGGAAGTTCCTAAAAAAAAAAAAAAAACTAATTGAAAATATTTTACCTTTTCATATTTATGTGGTCTGTCTGTGAACATCCCTCCAATAAGAAAGAATATGTGTGCCGAAACCATTAGGATGTTTAAGATTGTCCTGAAAATTGCAAAAATCGAGTTGAATAATGCGTCTTTCAGGAAAAAAAAAACATTTTTTTTTCTTATTTTTTTTTATGCAAGCAAGCAAGCTTGTCACCTGATGGTAAGCGATCACCGCCGCCCTATGACACCCACAACACTAGAGAGATCGCAGGTGCGTTTCGAGCCTTTATAGAAGGTTCTAAGCACGGAATTTAGCTTTGAGATCAGTCGTCAAGTTCGTGTTAGAATCTCATTCCGTATTTATTTTTCGCTTTGCTTTATGTTACCGATTGTTAAAAAGACAACTTGGCTAGGGAGCGATAAAGTAATATACAGTTAGTAATGTACAGACTTGTCATTATTGGGACAAATTTCGTGTACCAATTGTTGTACCCCATTAATTCTATTAGTATTAAAGGGACCCTGATTATTGACCAAGAAAGCTTCTTCTGGTTAGAATATTTCAAATTTAGTCAATATCGGAAAGACCTTACTTCATGATTCTTGTTTTACATCTAATTTAAATTCACCTTGCTGCGTGAAAACATTTAAGACTCTGCAATTTAGGATCTTCGACTTCCGATTTCATGAGCCATTCCCAATTCCGCTTAATGGAGAAACACAATAGGTATTTGTTGCCTGAAAAGATTTAATAATGTTTGATCAAATATACACATTGAAAATCTGTCGCCAAATACCAAAAGTTGTGTTCCGGCAGTTAATTGCACTTGAGCGCCAGTTCCTCCGCTGATATACCGTGTCTACCAACTTGGGCCGTATCGCCACTTATGATCAGGTGAGGTTATGACCATAACGCTAAAAGCCTCAATATAAAAAAAACATGCAATACTAACTGCGCCCGCGACTCTGTCTGCGACATAAGATACAAAAGTACATTTTAACTTTTATCACCTATCCCGAAAGAAGCCTTCTGGGATAATATTACACAAAGAGGAACACAAACTTATGTTTTTTGTGACAATCCAATAGACTATACCATGCTTATAGAAAGCATCAACAAATGGAGGTCACAATATGTGAAATAAAAGCAAACAAATTTGTTAGCTCTTACAAATTATAAATTGGACGTATACAGTCTATGGTGCCACTATAAACCCTAATTCGAAGCCTAATTGAAGGTCAAAGCATTACTCTAATCAAACTATTTTAATTATAATCCTAACGATGCCGTCTATGAAACTAAATATTTTCAATTCAAGATCAATTCTATTTAAAATGTTTTAATAAAACATTGCCATGCCAAGCATACTCCCAGTGTGTATTCTAGACATTCTATCTCTCCAGTTATTGTTTTAAAGGGCTGTTCAATCTGAATGAAGCGATGATAGCTGTAGTGTGTAAGAACGTCGTGTCATAGGACGTGAGTTCGAATCCAAGCACCTACAATGAGCTTGAGCTTTCGGTGAAGGAAAACATCGTGAGGAAATCATAGCATGGCGGTAGGACTTTTCCTAATGCTCGTCTGGCTAGCTACCACTCTCAAGTTGACAATCTGCCTCCATATACCATTAGGTATGTTCCGGCCGATACAGTTAAGAGCCAGTCCCTCCAAAATAAAGGCCGGCAACGCACCTGCGATTCCACTAGTGTTGTGGGTGTCCATGGGCGGCGGTGATCACTTACCATCAGGTGACACCATGCTCGTTTGCCTTCTATTATATAAAAAACAAACACTTCTTCCCGCTTTCGTGACTAATCTAACCACGTGTGATATGCATTTTACATGTTGTCTCGACACATAGAAGTTAACTTGGTAATGTCTGTAATTCCATGAAGGTGCTGAATAGATTTTGAAATGGTGTCTTCCCTCTTCTCTGGTGGTGTTATCTCCCTCTATATGGTGTTAACAATATTTTAAACATATCTTATTTACACATCAGGACTTGAAATCTATCTGACAGTTGCATTTGGATAGCACCATGCCTTACGACAAAGGAATATAGAGAAGGAAAGTTCTAAACATACAATTATTGCAGTTTTATATAGGTTGTATTAAAAATCACGATTAATCCAAAACGAGGCTTATAGACACTTACCACGATCTGTATCATTTCCGTTATTGCAAAGGCTATAATCATATAGACTTCCGATAATGTTGACTAGTAAAATTAACGAGAACACAACAGCTGTGCACCAATCGAGAAGGTCGGGTTTGTTCGTAACATCCTTTCTGTCGCAATAATAGAGCTGTGATATCTTTGACTGCAGTCCGTAGTTTCTAAATATGGTATCGTTTATGCATTCGTCAAGGATGTGTGTTTGGTCCACGCTCTCATTGAATTCACTTTCCTTGAGAAATTCATAGCAAGTTTTCTTCACGCACACACCTCTTTGTATGTAACTGTGATTGTAATGTTTTCTTGTTACCTTTGAATATTCCTGTAATAATAAAGAAATTAGTAAGAGCATGCAATCGTATTATATCAGAGAGAGACGAAGTTCTTAGTAACCATAGATTCATCATGCGAGTTCTGGATCTATCGTGTGGCAAAGAGAGAAACTCCGAACTGATCCCGGAACTTGTGACAGGGCTGCAGGTTTAAGGTACCTTCAATACTCGTATTCCTCTTCCTGCCAAATTTGGTAGAAAATTGCTAGCATAGCTTTAGACGAAAGTTATAAATATACAAATTTATTGTTATTTATTCATACATCCATTCATATATTCGGCCATTCAAACATTACACCAATATAGCTTTTGTAGTTAATTAACTTCTTCAAGGAGTTTTTGGCGGTATCTTGATCTATCATGTTGTAATTTTTATTTTTATTCATATACTTAGTTGTTTAGCCCTGTATTGTGTAAATTAAGGTAGTATTTTACGTAATGTAGTGTAGCTGAAGGGCGTAGGTGAAGTAAATTGTGAATAATCATTCGGAACATATATATTCGTTGCCACAAAAACTCCCAAGAGAGCTTCAACAAGAGAGTCGCTACCTTGTTGAAGATAATGTCGTCTGCATTTAAAACAACGTCTGACTTGGCTGCATGGTCTAGATACCTTTGCCTTTTCCGTTCTCAATAGAAAGGGAAAACCTATTTCAAAAACCCAAAAAACATATACTTATTTGTTTAATCTTATATTGTGTAAATTAAGGTGACATTTTACGTGATGTAGTGTACCTGAAGAACATAGGTGAAGTGAATTGTGAATAATCATTCTGAACATGATATTTTAGTTACCACAAAAATTCTCAAGAGAGCTTCTACAAGACACTCGCCATCTTGTTGAAGATAGTATCGTCTGCACGAAATGCCCAAATCTTATTACTTGAAAATGGCAGTAATAGCTAGACTAAGTTGCCAAGAAAAAAAACAAGAACTTCTTCACGGATTCTGATGCTATTTTATGTTCTATAGCTGACAGTTAAACTTAAAACCTAAGTTGTATTTCATATCTCTGTGAAATGGGAATACCTAAAAGTATCGTGTACAAAGACAAGAATGTTTTAACGCCATAGTCGTCCGTTGCAAGGATAATTCATATCTAATTTTATTTTTAGCCTTTTTTACTTTTAAATATACAATAGTTTGTATTTATTCTGAAGCAATGATAGCTAAGTGGTAGTGTGTCGAATTCGCGTCAAGGAACGTGAGTTCGAATCCACCTACAATAGTCTTGAGCTTTCGGTGAAGGAAAACATCGCGGCCCAGGTTGAACGTCTGTCGCCAAATACCAATAGGTGTGTTTCAGCAGTTGCCCTTAGAGCCAGTTTCTCCACAAGAATAGCCTGTCTTCCAACTTTGGCCGTATCGTCACTTAAGATCAGCTGAGATTATAACCATAACGCTAAACCTTCATTAAAACAAAATTATTTATTTCCATATACTTACCAATTATAATAATTATAACCTGCAACATGCTACCTAAGTTGCAGATTCAGATAGTAAGCCAATAAATTAATGCGCTCATGTGTCATGAGTAAAAAATCAGCGACTGCATTTTTTGTCAATTTTAAAATAAAAATACTTACGTTGATGAACCTCATGAGTTCATTATCTGGATCAGCTATTAGGTCAGCGCTAAAGACGCAGTAGACGCCATCCTTTTCTTCCAGACATGAATCATAGTCATCCAAACCGTACAGAGCTGGCATGCGTTCATATTCTGCCTCTGGAATACCATATATATAAGTAGAAGCGGTTTCATGGCATGTGCTTGGATATATATACACTGTGTTTTATAAGCGATCATTTAAAAACATTTACGTACGATGTGTAAACAGTGACATAAATATACTATCAGAGGCCCGACGCAAATTCATTGTCTAGCATCAGTATAAATCGTCGCGTTGTAATTTAACCCAACTTATATCGTGCGCAATTTAGTTATATATCTGATAATTTAATTTCCAAAAGCATAGGTATTACATATTTATAATAAGAATACAATTTTATTTTCACTAGATATTTATGATTATAAAATAGTTTATTAGAAATGAAATTACATTAGCAGGCCGCATCGCAGTAACGATTGGCGATGGATCGCTGCTGTTTTTGGATTGTACTATACTTAACATCAGGTACAGTGCAGTCACTTTGCTGAGCTACCAAAATAATAATTATTATTTAATATAAAATTATTAATATAAAAAAGGCGTATAGTAAGCAGGCCAGCATGACAGTAGTGAAGGCGACAGACGGTCGTGGGTTTTTAGTGGGTATTCCCGGCGCTTAGCTTCTGATGAGTCTCACATACCCCTCTTAATCCCCCCGGGCTGGGAGGGGATGCATAAATACATTTTTCCAGGTAAAAAATACAAAAAAAAAACTGGTCGTGTATATTGATTAATTGTCAGTTGCTACTGATTTGGATTGTACTGTACTTAACATCAAGTGTAGAATAGTACAAAAAAAAAATATTAAAATACTTTTTTCTGAGCTCTTTGTTTCGCAAAAGTATTAGTAACATAATTCAAGTCTACATTTTAAAGAGCGAAATAGCGAAAAAGATGCCTTCTAAAATTGATCTTTTTCTTATCCTGCGTTTAAATCTGAGTTGTTTATATGAATTATATATGGTCTTTACTTGTGTCTCGTTTTAACTGATTTTAAATGCTTATATGAAATCTATAATTTGAACTAATTTGTATTAAAAAGCATTACTCGGGCCCTGGTCAAGGCGAGATGCATATATGGGACATTATTGGGTGTAAAACACCGTCAGTAAACACCAAGGCGACACTTTGAGCTTCCGTGTTGCCAGACACCAGTGATAGCTTTCCCACTTATTCTAGTGTATGGCGGAAAATATCTACCACCCTCAAGTTGTAAATACTTATAGACGTATTCTGTCAGTTGCACTTAAGCTCTAGTCCCTCAGTAAGCTTAGAGATTCCACCATTTTGGGCCACAGCGTAATTTAATATTAGATGAAATTGTGGTCAGAACGCTAAAACATATAATGCATTTAATAAAAGATTACGATGACACCAACAAAGGTATCCATGTTTTGGGTCTTACTTTTTCTATAGTTAAGGCTTAGCGTAATGGTCATAATCTCACCTGATCTTAAGTGACGATACGGCCCAAGTTGGTTGACACGCTAAACCTGTGGAGGAACTGGCTCTCAAGTGTAACTGCCGAAACACACCTATCGGTATTTGGCGGCAGATTTTCAACTTGAGGGTGGTAGCTAGCCAGGCGGGCATCAGAAAAGTCCCTACCGCCATGCTATGGTTTCCCCACGAGGTTTTCCTTCACCGAAAGCTCAAGCTCATTGTAGGTGGTTGGATTCGAACTCACGTCCCTTGACGCGAACATGACTGATATAGTATATGTAATTTCGTTAAAATACACACACTAAATTGTGACCTAGCACCCGCGGCTCGTAGTTCACTACCTAGTGATTACCTACAGTTAGCCTTGTTATGTTTTTTATAACATTTAGACGCAAAAGTACAGTGTTTTATCTATATTAATATTATAAGGCGGAAAAGTATGGATTTTTTAACACGCTAATCTTAGGTCACTGTTAGTGTGTAGGAACGTGAGTTCGAACCCAAACACCCACAATGAGCTTGAGCTTTCGGTGAAGGAAAACATCGTGGGGAAACCATAGCATGATGCTAGGGCTTTTTCTAATGCATGCCTGGCTAACTACCACCCTCAAGTTGAAAATCTGACGCCAAATACCGTTAGGTGTGTTCCGGCAGTTGCACTTGAGAGCCAGTCCCTCCTATAAGGGCCGGCAATGTACGTGCGATTCCTCTGGTATTCTAAGTATATATGGGCGGTGATCACTTACCATCCGGTGACATGCTCGCTCGTTTGCCCCCTATTCCACAAAAAGAAATAGTACAATTTTGTCTCTGTTTGTTTATCGATATTTTTGTTTTTTTTTTTTAAATATAAATAATTGAAGATAAGGAAATATCATTTTTTTATACATATCTAGGTAGATTAATAAATAATTCAAGAACGATCACAGGTTTGAAAAAAAAAAACTACGAATTGTTTTAACTTACCAGACAAACCATTGGTTAAAGTTGAGAGCTTGGTGAAGATTATAAGTAAAAGGTAACAATATATTTTTTTAAACATACTTCAAACGTGCGGTTAGTTTCGTGGTCCATGAGATATAACGTAGTCGGTATATGCTTCTAATATTAAATTAAACATAAAATCATTATTTCTAGAACATTGTATGAATAATTTAGTAACTACTCGTTTTTTATGTATTTCTTACATCACGGACATCCTCCTGTGTATTGCGGGTAAATTACATAATCTATATTGTGCTACTCACAGAGAAGTATTTGGTAGACTTTTGAAATCATATTATATTTATTAAAAATTAAATTATGGTTTTAACTTTAATTTTATATAATAATTTCTTATGTTTACGCGAATATTACTCATCGAAATAAAAAGTAATTTAAACGGATTTTATCGCGGTTATTTATTAAATTTTGATCCCGACGTTTCGAAAGCTTGCTTGCTTCGGGATCAAAATTAATAAGTAACCGCGATAAAATCCGTTTAAATTAGTTTTATGTCGATCTTTAATTTCATTTCAATGTTAAACTGATTAATTAATGCAATGAAAGTTTAATATTTAGTTTTGACAACAAGAAGGGGGAAAATTTTGGCGGGATCTTAATGTTATTTGGGCCTATGTTCTGTAACATATTGTCGCCTGATGTTAAGTGTCCAAGATGTGGTCCAAGAAGGTAGACACGTTACACCTAATAAAACAACTAGCTCTCAAGTACATCTGTAACACACCTATAGGTATTTGGAGCCAGATTTTCAATTTACCACCACCTATTCATTACGAGAAGTGTCGCCGTGGTGCATTTTAATTGGTAGTAGCACCTGATGAACCACAACATTCCGCTTCCGGCTTGGCCTGAGCCCGACGAGGATATAGATTTTTAAACAACATGTTAATAAAAAATGCTATGTATGTAGTTAGGTAAAAGGTACAGCCAGGCAGTCATTGTAGAATGCAAGGTGCTTTTTGACAGTGGGGATTACTCACGTCGCCCCGATAGAGTAATTCACATTATACGTAAATCTAAGTAAGCCTTACAGTAGCTAGAACACTATGGAGCCTACAGATTGACTATTAAAAATAGATAAGTTAACTTTTTTTATAGTCGAGGTTTAGCGTTATGATCATAACCTCACCTGATCTTAAGTTACGATACAGTCCAAGTTGATAGACAAGGTAAACCTGTTGGGAGACTGGTTCTCAAGTGCAACTGGAACATACTGATAGGTATTTGGCGGTAGATTTTCAACTTGAGGGCGGTAGCTAGCCAGTCGGGCATTAGGAAGAGTTCTACTACCATGTTATGGTTTCCACACGATGTTTTCCTTCTCCGAAAGCTCAAGCTCATTCTAGGTGGATTCCAACTCACGTCCTTTGAGGCGGAGTCCATACACACTATCATGGAGCTATCATCACTTCAAAAGCGCAACAAATTTTAGGGTTATTTATAAAAATAAACGTTGTTTTAATTTTTTTACAAATACTTCATATATAGATAACTATCCACTTGAGCGCTTTTCCCTGCTCTGTTTGTCGAATGTTTTAAAAGCTATCGGCGACCTTAAATTTTAGAAACGTTTAGTTTCATTTTTACCTTTATAAGAAAAAAAATACGATAAACAATATAGTCGAATTTCAACCTCTGGGCGAACACGTATGTCTATTTTTAAAAAGTATTTGTTGTAATTTAGTTATGTACTAATGTATACAACAATGCAATAGATTATAATCTCTTCGGTATTCTATAAAACTTAATTTGAATTGTATAGCCGAACAAAAAAGTGTGACCTGCATCTCATTCGTTTATATTGGGAAAATACATGGAACCGTCTTCCGGTCAGCATGTTCCCACCCTCCTATGACGTAGTTTCTTCAAAAGAGGTGTGAAAAGGTATCTAAGCAGGCCAGCATGACAGCAGTGACTGATTGTGAATTTTGGATCATTGTCAGTCATCACTGTTCTGGATTGTACTGTACTTAACACCAGGTGCAGTACAGTTACTATGCTGCGCAACATAAAAAATTGCTTCCCTTCGTTTGCTAAATAATTTTATTGTTTATGTAATAGCAATAATATATATATTGAGACTATATTCAAATTGCTAAAGAACGCTGCTTGAACTGATTTGAACATTCGGTGCTATGGATATATGCTGTTTTGAGCGCTCGAACTTAAGAAGAAATAAAATAAAACCTATTTAAGTGATATTGCCAAAAAAATTATTTTATTATAACATGTTTTTTTTTTCTGGAGTCAGACGCGCTACCGTTGCGCCACGGAGTCGATTTTTTAGAATGTATTCGAAGACAATATGTGTGGAATATAATTTAAGCCAAATGGGCGCCGCGACTCCGCTGTAAGCGGTGTACCATGGTGGAGCAATTTTGTATGACATCTTCACATAAATGGGGCTCAATTTCGCGAAGAGCGCGAGTTATGTTAGCCTTCAGGACGGCGATAGACTGTGTTTTGTCTGCATAAACTAGAGATTTCGTGCAGCCCCCACAGAAAGTAGTCGAACGCTGTTAAGTCGCACGATCTCGGTGGCAAGTTGATGTCGACACCACTCGAGAGGACGAAGCCTTCGAATTTCTCATCCAGTAAATTTAATGTTTCCTGTGCAGTATGGCAAGACGCGCCGTCCCGTAAGAACCGCATTTTTATCGATCGCCATTGACTAGAGAGCGCGGTTCCCTGCTTATGTTCGAAGAAATAAGAGCTGATAATGTCGCCGAACCAAAATCCACACCAGACAGTGACTTTTTCCAAATCCGGCAATTTTTTTTTTGTTAACAAATCCACTCAATCAGAGCCTCATCACTGAAGATATTTTTTTTTCGAAAGCAGCCAATTTCTCTAAAGCCCAACCAACGAATACACTACACTGACTGTGGTCGTTGGGTTTTAACTATTGAGTAAGTTGAACTTTGTATGATCTCAACGCAAAATACGCCAAGTTGATGTCGCAGAAACACCCAGCAATTGCGCACGACGTGGAACGGACTGTCTGGGGTTTTCTCGCACAGTGTCCCGACCGGCAACAATATTCTCCGTACTCAAACGACGGATTGTGTACTCTGTAAACGGACGGCTATGAATTCCATAAACTGGACGCAATGCACGGAACGTTAGGCGAATAGAGCACTGATTTTTATTTGATTTGAACGTTGTTGATGCGTGTAGCGTTCCATAGTAAAATGTCACTGCTAAATATGTGTCCATGTCAAATTTGACAGCTATCGCTTAACCAAGATGGCCGCTATAAGCTGTCAAAGTTCGCGCGTCCCTATTTAAAAGCCCTTTATATTTGGCTAAACTGAAGATTAGGAATCACTCTGTTTGTGAATGTGGCTTAGGAAATGGATTCCCTGACCATATTCTTTTTATTGCTCCAGGAACAGTTTTTCTCTTTATGATTGTTTACCTCCCTCGATTCCCCTCCTATTAACATTATGTGCCTCCTAACTCTTGTTATGGACAATCCCTTAGTTGTAGAATACTTAAGTTTTATAAGAACTAATAAAATTAAACTTTAACATTTTAGTATCATTCTGTGGTGTGTATTTGTAACCTAAAAATATATTTTGTATGTAGTTTGCATGTATTGTTTGTGTCGTCTATATATTAGTGAATAGCCTAGTTTGGATATAAATTAAAGAAAAACAAAAATAGTTTAATATAATCTCCATCGTTTATGGTTCTACGTACGTGACATTGGCAAAATTGTGTGCGCACACATGTGGCCATTAAATAGACGAAGAAGAATCCTTTATATGGTCCGAGATGTGTTTGTATTCAATATAGGATATACACAAAGCCTATTACTACCTATACTACCTAGGTGGGATAAGGGTTTTGAAGAAGAATCAGCCATTATCAATCCTAATCAAGCTTCCGAATCCAATCCATTGAGATAGTAATACTGACTGCATTCTATTACATATCCTAACAGAAAATACACTACCTATACCTATATATCCTAATAAGGGTTATAAAGAAGAATTCTTAATCAGCCATTATCAATACCAATCAATCTTTCGAATTCAATTAATTAAGATGTATAATACCGACTGCATTGCTTGGAATTCTATTAGGTAATAAAATTAAGCTTGTTTATAACTCTAATTAGTTAAATGTAATTTTTTACATGAAAATAATAACACAGCATTTAATTTTACATAATTTTATTCGTAACTAATTTTTTGTTTCAATAACCGCCTCGTAAATATGTAAAAATGATGACTTCCCAAAACAAACCTTGGGATTTTTTAAGTGTAATTCTAAAGGCCGAAGACTTACTGTATGTAGCCATTTAAATCGAATGACAAGTTTGTTGAAATCATCAGGATACTTGAAACCACACCATCCTCTACTTTGTAAATAAGGATATGGTCCAAAATGGTGGACACGCTAAGCCTAGTAGATGGACTGGCTCTCAAATGCAACTGTCGGGACACACCTAAAGGTGGTGGCACATGATTAACTTAATGGTTGTAGCTAGCCAGGCGGGCATTAGAAAAAGCCCATACTGTAGTTGATTTTAGCGCATGCAATCAGAATCTGTATGATTCCTTATGGAATCTATTCCATCTCGATTAGCCATTTTCATATGCCAAATTTTCTATGTATATTGTACCGCACTGTGTGTGTAAATTAAAAAATAAATTTACATCATAGTAAACAATAGCCATTTGTCGATTGTCGGTAAATTAAACGATCTTAAAACACATAATTCCTGATGACGATATTATGTCTATCGGATTGCATTTAATCCCATGGATTAATAAACATATAAAACGATTTCTGATGTAGAAACACTTGCAATGGCGTCTTACAGTGGCTTATCAGATTTTGAGCCAGAAGGATAATCAACTTACCCGTACCTACTAATTTTCAATGAAATAAATATGTAACAGTTTATGGTCCGTGCTTACATCGTTCCTCTTAACAATAAGTGATATATCTATTCTTGAATCTGCAATTGTATGGTACAAAATATAATTGTGTTTTCTCTATTTTAAAAATGGGCATGTATTTTTTCTTCACAAAATTCGTTGCGCCAACCGACGTCATTATCGACGAACTATTTGAAACCGGTGTGGTCAGTTTTATTGTTGCAATTTTACTTTCCCACCTACATAATATAATCAATTAAATTTACTGTCGAATCTGCAATCGTTACATACTGATATGTCCGCACTTTATTTAGAAGATTTTTATTTCGTACTTTATAGGTTTTCGCATTACGTACACAATCTCATCTGACGCTAAAAGACGATGTGGCCCAAGGTAGTGGATACGCTAAACCTAGTGGACGGACTGACTCGTTAAGCGCAACTGCCGGAGCACGCCTTTAAGCATGTGACAGTAGATTTTCAACTTCACCGTTACAATCTGTTATGTTAAGCTCGTTCGGGTAAAGTCGGCTCGAGTCGACTGGGGGAGAGAGATAGGTATAGTCGACCTGTCACTGCTATACTCACTCGGCAATGTTATTACTTTATGAATATAAAACAAAAAAAGTGTATGTCGTATTATTAACCTCACTTTCATGAAGACTTCTGTCAGTACACACCGTTTTTTTAACCAACCTCATATTAAACACAATAATTGAAATAAAACTAATTTAAACGGATTTTATCGCGGTTATTTATTGATTTTGATCCCGAATTTTCGAAAGCTTTTCAGCCTTCTTGGTCACGAGCCGAGTTGTCCAGAAAAGTTAATGTTACTGTGTCTACCTTCAATTTCATTTTTATTATTAATAGTGCTCCGATCTACGCAGAAATAAATAAAAATAAAAATTAATACACAATAAATAAAAATTCGGCCAATCGGTTTCGAAGTTCTAGCATTACTAACGAACACCAATAAAAAAAAAAAGGTTTTTATAGTTAAGGTTTAGCGTTATGGCCATAATCTCACCTGATCCTAAGTGACAATACGGCCCAAGTTGGTAGACATGCTAAGCCTGTGGAGGAACTGGCTTTCAAGTGCAACTACCGGAAGACACCTATTGGTATTTAGCGGGAGATTTTCAACTTGAGGATGGTAGCTAGCCAGGCGGGTATTAGCAAAAGCCTTAGATAGCACCATGCTATGGTTTCCTCACGATGTTTTCCTTCACCGTAAGCTCAAACTCTTTGTAGGAGGATTCGAACTCAAGTCCCTTGACGCGAAGCCGTACACACTACCACTCAACTATCATTGCTTGAAAACTAATACTAATATTTATCATTCTGCAGCTAAGGAAAGTGTTCAGACAACATCTTAAAAATCGAGGCAGACCACTTCTCACTTGGGTATCTGTACTCACCAATAATCTCAAGCAAGTCCAAGTGTAGCACTCAATAACCTAGAACAGACACCTGGTGAAGAGTAACAAAGAAAGCGGACTCCAAATTAAATGAGATAAGCCTAGGCAAAGAGAGTTATGTAGATAGATATTTCTGTATAATCTACTAACCGATACTTGTCTGCCATAAACTGCTATTGTAGGGAATTTTAGAAGACAATAAACTAAAGTGTTTTTCTGACCAATTTATTACAATGCTTACAGAAAATTAAATAACAACATCACTTTATTTACAGCTACTCGATAGATACATTCATTTAACTTGCTCACTTTACTTGGAACCTGTGAACAAACAAAAATTATGATATTAATGTTCAGAAAGATAATCAAGAGTGATTGTTTATTATCCCTAATCTAAACCATCCGTAGTCTAAATCTATTTTTTTTTAATTCTCAATGGAAAAAACTGATTCCTGCTAACTATTCTTCTATGCAATGCACTTCATCTAGATATCACATTGTCGACTAAATCTCTTCGGATTCAAATCCACTGTACGTCAGTATTTTAATAATTTTTCAATTAACTCTTTGCATGAAACGAGCCTAAACGAGTGCCGTTACACAAGTATGACCGGCACACCCTGGGCAGTGTCTCGATTCCAACTTTGATGACTGGCCAATCTTTTCACAAAGTCACTGGCATATCTTTGTAAATACTGCTTGTGAGGACACATGGAAGAAGAGGAACTCTTTCATTATTTTTTATGAGTACCGACATCATTATTCATTTGTATTTCCTTATCTCTACATAGGATTAATTTTTATTATAATTTTAGTATTCATTAGTTTTTATGTAGTTTATTACGTATTATTACTACCTTAAAGTTTACTGTCAGAGACTGCCTATTGCATCAACACCATTGCAGGATGCATAAAATGCTAATAAATAAAATCATGATATATTCACGGTGGTAGGACTTCAGTCCCTCCTATAACGGCTGGCAATGCACCTGCAATTGCTCTGGTGTTGTGGGTGTCCACGTGCGGCGGTAATCACTTACCATTTTAAACACAAAAAAATTTGTGAAATATTTTTATTGTATATACTTTACTGTGCTATTTAGGGCTAGACATACTGGGCATATTTTAATTTTATTGCCCTATGTAGAATTTAAACCAATAATATAATATCAGATATAATATATCTGTAATAAATATCATATAATACAATAAATATCTCAAATATAATAAATATCAATAATATATTAATAATCAGAATAGCTAACAGCAAGAAGATATGAAGTGATAATAGCTTGGTTGTTATGTGTACCGATGTTGAGAAAAGGAACATGAGTTTAAATCTGCCTATAAAGAGCTAAAGTTTTCAGTGAAGGAAAACATTTCAATGATAATGCAGCATGGTTGTGGGTCTTTCTCTAATGCTCAACTGGATAACCACAACTCCATTCGAAAATCTCCCACAACATACCTATGGAAAATTCCGGTAGTTGCACTTGAGAGCCAGTTCCTCCACTAGGAATAGCGTGTCCACCACCTTGGGCCACATCATCACTTAACTTAAGGTTAGATTGTGGCCATAAGGCTAAACCTCTTTTGAACTACTATAACATTAATGCAGAATAATAACAACTCAGGAGTATTATGTAGGTATAAAAAGAAATTAATGTTTGTTAAGAACAGAAAAATAATAGATCAAAAAGTTAAGCAAAGATTTTCAGTAAGATTTAACTTCATTTTTCACAAATAGCTTTTATAATATATATATACAGTTAAGGTTGGCCGTATGGCCATAATTTCACCTGATCTTAAGTAATTATATAGGACAAGTCAGTAGACACACTACACCTATGGAGAGACTGGCTGTAAAGTACAAATTATGGAACATACATATTTGTATTCAACGGCAGATTTTCAACTTAAGGGTGGTAGCTAGCCAGTGGGCAGCATGTTGTTCCAGCATAGTAAAAGAGGAAACGGTATTTCCACCAAGGACGGCAACGTGGCTGAAATACCACTGGTATTGCAGCTGTTCATAGGCAACAGTAACCATTTACCATCAGATAGGCTGTCTGCCTGTTTGCTGTCTATTTGAAAAAATAGCAAATAATATATTCAAGATAGTTAAAGAGTCATTACTTGTGGTATTAAGTCTGATCAAGTGAATATTTTTGTGTTTGCATTTTGACCAAATAGTGATAAATTAAATGTGTGGATAAGCAACTCTTTTGCAGCTTCTCTTAGTATAGAATTATATAAATTTATTTACCTCCAACCCAGTTCTTCAGCTCCTCAATATCTTTAACTACTGTCCAGTCATGTTTAACTGATTGAATTGTTTTAGTTGCTTGATGCGATTCAGGGAAGAATATCCAGCCCTCATCTACAGCTGTCTTCTTTATTACCGCCGCAGCACCAAGTACTATTGCAGCTGGAACTGCAATTATACCAGATCTCATCCAAGCACTGAAAATCCCTCCTGCTACTGCACCACCCAAAAAGTAATTAAGCTTGTCATTTTTCCCTCGAATATTCTGCGCCGCGTTGGTAGTAACAGCGAATGCTGATGCCATACCCACTAGTGGGCCAGCAATGTACATCATACGACCTGCAGTATTCACAAAACCTTTGGGATGGGAGTACATAAGGATGTCGAAAGTGGCTGCTGTGATTCCGGCCACGGCGGCATATTTAGAAGTCGCAAGCGTCTTCAGGAATATGTCATGGCCTTCAGGTGTATCATAGTATTTATAAGTTAGAAGATTATTCATTATAACGACTATGTTAACTCAATACAACAGATATTACACAACACCACCTCCGAAAGTTTTGACAAGCGAATTGGTTTGACATTATTGACAAATAGTATTTTTTGGTATAATATTACCTTTTCAATTAAGAAAGAAAAACGCAAAGGTAACTACACCATGCAGTCAAGTCACTTGTTTGAAACGTAGACGATGTTATCTTCAATAAGATGGTGACTCTCTCGTTAAAGCTTTCTTATGTATTTAAGTGACAACTAATATAACATGTTCGATTCACTTTACCTATGCTCTTCAGTTACTCAACATCACGTAAAATTTCGTCTATATTACTAAATATAGGGTTAAATAACTAAATATATGAATAAAAATAAAAATCACAACATGACAGATCAAGATCCCTCCAAATCTCCCTATTTGTCACTTCTAAAATTATTAAGCTCTGTATGTAGCCTAACTTATTCGAGTAAAATTCAAAATTAAGTGTAACAAAATGATGACTTTATTAAAAGGCATTTTAATACTGTATAGACTTTAGGAGGAAGATTTTACAGTAATTTAAAGTGAATGTTCTTATTATTCATTTTAATTTACTATCCTAGTGTATAATAATACAATAACCAAACTGAACTGAAATTACCAAAAAAATAGGTTACTAATATACTCATTATTCATAATTGACGACTTAGTGATATCGATGATTAAACGGCAAAATATACCAGATGCGTCCTAGTGAATGCATGTACATTTTCAATTTTGAAGTGCATACAGTACACAACTACAACCTATACATTGTTATACAGTTATAAGCGATTAACCTTTAAAAAAATATTGTTTTTTGCTGTAGAAATATATTACCTATTAACTAAATGTATTGTGGTATTAATTTACTGTTATTATTACATCATATTAAACTCTAATTATATAATAAATTAATGCATGTCAATTATTGTACTCTATTTTTTTTAATGTAATAAACCAAAGGGGTGTTTTTTTTATTTATATTCGAAAAAATAAAATTAGGCAACCTAGTATTTTATTATTTAATGATCATTTTAAACAAAATTTCAAAAAATGGTGTAATATCTTATTGTAGTATTATAATGATTAGAATATCATTTACTTTAATAAACTTAGATAAAATATATTTACAGTATCGCTTCATGAAAAAAAACCTTTTTTTTTAATGATACTTTTATCGGCACGGCAGTAAAATTGACCCGTTTATCGTTACGGCAAACGGCAAGACGCTCTTTTATGCTGTCATGACCTCTGTAAGTCATCACTCTCAACTCCTTTGTGTGAATGCTAGCGTATATTATACATTTAGTTGCTTGTCTATGTGAATTGTTTCTATTTATTAATAGAAATTCTGTAATTTAAATAAGGAAAATATTCCTATTTTTTTAATTTACCCATTTTGATATTGACTTAAATCATTCGCATCTGGCGAGTATCCCGTGATGTACAATTTTATTTCATATTTTTGGCAAGATTTTGATATGTTCTGTTGAGATTTTTGTTTTAAGTCATATACTTATTTATTTGGCCCTATGCTGTATATTATTAACGATATCTTACGTGATGTACTTTGATTTATGCGCCTAAATGAATCGTGAGCGATAATGTGAAACATGAAAAGTTTGTTGTCTGTAATATTTTTGGATACTTTTGACAAGATAATCACTGTCTTGTTCATATATTAATATTTTCATTAACAAATAATATCAAACTTGCCTGTATGGTCATGGTGCTTTTGCTTTGTCTTTAAAAAAGAATAATCTGAAACAAAATTCTCGATTGTCCTTCAAGTTACTCTGTCATTAGTGTCAAAAGTATCAAAAATGGCGGCGGACGGTGACGAAGTGATTAGTGACCAAGAAAAAGTTAGGATTGTTTCGGATTTCATATTACATTCTCCGCCGGGTGAATTCAACGAAGTTTTTAATGATGTAAGAGTCCTTTTGAACAACGACACCCTCCTGAAAGAAGGTGCTAGTGGAGCATTCGCCCAATACAATAAAGACCAACTTACGCCCGTGCGTCTTGAGGGTTCGGAATTGCATACTGTTATCACCGACCACAACGAACTCGGCGGCGGCAGGTTCTTCGACCCGCGCTCAAAGCGATCGTTCAAATATGATCATTTGCGTAAAGAAGCCTCCGAGTATGAACCTTACGAGCCAGATAGGGTGGCTGAGCCTTGGCGGGCGGCGCTCGATGATGAGCTTACTGCCTACGTAGCTGCGCATTACAAGCACGGTGCTAGCTTAGTCGTCGGTCGCGCAGTCGACTCGAGTACTATACAACTAACCGCCTGCATCGAGGATCACCAGTTCCAGCCGAAGAACTACTGGAACGGGCGATGGCGTTCAGTGTGGACCCTAATCGTTGGTGGAGGTGCGATGGAGTTGCGTGGCAATCTTCGCGTGCAAGTGCATTACTACGAGGACGGTAACGTCCAGTTGGTGAGTTCGAAGGAAATTCGTGCGCCTCTCGTAGCCAACGGCGAGGCCGCTACTGCGAAGGAATTCGTCCGGCTGGTATGCGACGCGGAGAATACGTACCAGACGGCTATAACCGATAACTACAAGACAATGAGCGATACAACGTTTAAGGCACTGCGTAGGCAGCTGCCTGTGACACGTAGCAAGATCGACTGGGCCCGACTCGTCTCTTACACTATCGGTAAGGAGTTGAAGAGCCAATGATGTCCCGCCGCTGCGCTATGAGCCGCAGCGGCTGCTCCACGCCTCTGTATATATTCGTGTAAGAGTAAATCTTGTTCAAATGTTTACAGGCCCCGGGAGGCGCCTTACTCTCGGCGCGTATTTATCTATGAATATAATATAGAGAAATTGCTATCGTAACTGTTAAATTTTATTGCATTTTATTAGTAACAGTGCTATTATGTGGCTAAAACATTGTAATGAGGTAGCCAATGCCTGTCCCGATGACATGATTCGATTATTTGAATATTGTGAGGTTATTTGTGAGATGCGCTGAACAAACTCGTACTTAGGTGTGGACATGTTTGGACTTATGGCCTCTGATTTTTGGCTGTATGGTCAGATTTTTATAATTAATTTATTGCTTTCATATGATTGTTGTGTGAGCAGTAAAATTGTAGATTTTTTTCCCTTTGTGCTCTACAAATACATGTCAATTATATGGAAATTATACTAATAGATCATGGTTTATCCTGTTAGAGACATAATTGTAATTCCATCCATATTTCATTTATAAATACAGTATTATTTAATAAATATTGCTTGCACAACTGTTATTACGATGTATGTACGAGAAACATTTTAGAAACAATTGTCAAAGGTGCATTTTGTAATAGTTATCATAAAAGTTTGTCCACTTTTAGCTTTAAATGTAGCATCTGTGAGCATTGTGAAACAGTTCATTCTATATTTTTCATTCGACAATGGAAATGAAAGTGCTTAGAGTTGCTCAAGTTACTCATAACTAACTTAATCATGAAGGATAATGAAAAATATTAGAAAAAAAAGTATTTGTCTATATTATTATTGCTTGGAAAATTTGTATGGAAGAGTCGAGATTTTTTATTATAATGCGTAATACTAAATACCCGTAAGAATTATTTTGTAATTATTATGATAATTTTAATTGTAAAACAGTACATTAAAAAACCCAAGTTTCTGTATGATTCATTTGAATAAAAATATATATTAAAATGTTGCTGACCTCTGTTTTCTTTTGACAAATTTTTAAATTCAATTCAAAAATTCAATTTAACTCATCTAGATTTGATAACAAACTTCCTAGAATACTGAAATTACTTCAGTAAGGTTGGTTAACCATTTTTTTCTATGGACCTAGGTACATACTTGAACCTATACTTATTACCCATAACCCTAGGGTTATAAACACAATCTCAGCTACTGTTAAGTGAGGATGAAGCTCAAAATTTAGGTCATGCTAAGCCTCATGAAGGCTGGCTCTCAAGTCAACTGCCGGAACACACCATTTATAACATATATACAGATACATGGTGGCAGATTTTCAAATCGAGGGTGGTAGCTAACCAGGCAGGCATTAAAATGACCCCTAGTATAGAGTCATACTATGGTATACTGTAGAGTCTGTTTACACTTTAGTAATACTGGATTACATTTATTCAAAGTTCATTATTAAGTTTTTTTTTTTCATTATCTCTTCTGTCTAATATCGAATTACTTTGATGTGTTCAAAATGTTAAATTATTTTCATGTTGTTTACCTGATACACCCCGAAAACAGTATTAACTCATTGAAAGTAACTACCATGATAAATAAAATACTTCTCAAGGTGATTGTATGTTGTCATGTGTTCCGGTAGTTGCACTTGAAACCCAGTTCCTCCACAATTTTAGCGTGTCTATCATCTTGGGTCATATTGTCACTTAGGATCAGGTGAGATTATGGCCATTTCGCTAGATCTTAAGCATAAAATAAAAATGCAGGAATATTCGTTTTAAGTGGAAGCTAGTCAGTCAGCGATTCAGCATTAGGCTTACATCCTCCTGCCTGATGGGAAGCCAGATGGGAAGGGGTAAGGGGGCATCCATTAATTACGGGAGGCGTTTAGGTGGTTGAACCAAACCTCACCCAATCTCACGTAGGGGGAGATGGTGGTTTCGATAAATATTACAGATTTATCCACAAAAAATGCTGTGAAATATCAAAGAAACTGTATTAAATTAAGTAAAAAATATGTAGGCAATTTGTTTTTGCCAAATAAATTTAATGTAATGAAGCAAAGATTAATTTATATACATTAAAATATGCATTTAGAAGAATCACGTGAGATTACCTGAGGCGGTCCAAAATCTCCCGTCTTCTTACTAAGGCGCGAGGGCAGGGGATTTAAAAATCTACAAAATTACCTAACATAATTGACTGAAACTCCCATAGTTGCCTCTTGCCAGTATATTGACTAGTGTCCTCAACTCTGTTCGCGTGACACTAAAATTTTATTTAATCATTTAAAAAATAAAAGTTTAATAGCTTATGTTACTTAGGAGTAACATTCTGATGGTGAAAGAATTTTTGACATTGGTCCAGTAGTTCTTGAGTTTATTCGTTACAAACAAAAATACAAACCTTTCCGCTATATATATGTGTGATATATTATTATAGATTATAGATAAATAATAGCACAAACATATATACTTTGAAAACGTTTCTTATAAATGTAACCACGTCTATTATGTCTCAATTTGAACTACCTTTGTCACTCACTCCTGACACGTTTGCGAACTTTCACACCAATCATACGACTCTAATTTTATAAAAATTATGTCCAAAGATTCCGTTATACACGAAAGTGGAATAAATAATCGACATATATTTTTTGCATGGTGGTAGGGCTTTTTCTAAGGCCCGCCTGGGTAAGTACCACCTAGCTGGTCAGGTGTACGGCAACCATTTACTATCGGATGACCCGCCTACCTGTTTGATATGCATTAGGGTAAAAAAACCTGTTACAAGGTGTGAATATCGAGTGAAATGATCGTTAGTCATCTGGCGAATTCACCGGCGCGGCGCGACGCAGTGCAGCATGACTCATTCATTATCGTTTTAAATGATATCTGCACTTGTAAAAATACACCTGACTTACGAAATATGATTGTGGATTTCTCTTTTAATCTTGTTTAACGGATTACTATATATATATTATTCGAACGAATGCGTAATAATATTATATATGTAATACTCCGTTTGTGTCTGGAATTAAGTTCCTTATCGCATGACACGGATGAAGGCGAGACAAATTAAAATGTACGATTTTTTCCGTCACGACTCTTTCTTTAGTGTGTTCTATATTGCACTTTCCCTATTCATATTATAAATATGAATGTAAGTTTGTTTGTTACGCTATCACTCGAAAGCTACTTAACCGATCGTCATGAAACTTTGTACACATATTATTGGAGGTATTAGAAGTAACATAGGAGGATATTTTCTATTGCCAAAAAAATATATTTTTTACGAAATATAAAAATAATTGTTTGTCAAAAAACTCAAAATCTAGCTCTTGAAAATCTACCGTCAAATATCTATAGATGTATTCCGGCAGTTGCACTTGAGAGCCAGTTCCTTTTATTAGGCTTAGTGTGTCCACTATCTTGGGCAACATCGCCACTTAACATCAGATGAGCTTGTGGTCATAACGCTAAATCAATAAACTATAAAAAACAATGTCGGTAAACAGTAATTTGGCGCCAGATTTTTAACTGGCGGTTGGTAAGTAAGCAGGCACGACCGTCATGCTATGGTTTCCTTACGATGATTTCCTAGGGTTCTAGACAGTCCAAATTATAAGATGGCGGAGTGATATTATACAAACCGTGGCAGGACTTCGATCGCTTGTGATTAAAGTTAATTTTCTGTTACACGACAGCAGTACTATTTTATATTTGAAGTACCGTATACCCTATCCTGTACTCCTGACAACGTTTGTGCGAAATTCCATGCATATTAGTTGAGTAATTAAAACGGGAAAGGGTAACAAAGTTACATTAACATTTCTAATATCCGTTAGTAGGTAAGGTAGGTTTTTTTATACTTTAAGTTTAGCGTTATGGCCATAATCTCACCTGACCTAAGTGATGATACGGCCCAGGTTGGTAGACATGCTAAGCCTGTGAAGGTACTGGCTCTCAAGTGCAGCTGCCGGAACACACCTATTAGTATTTGTCGACAGGTTTACAACTTGAGGGTGGTAGCTAGCCAGTCGGGCATTATAAAAAGCCCTACCACCATGCAAGGATTGTATTTATTACAATGTATAAAATATAAATTACAACGGAAACCTCTATCCAGTATTACGTCATATATTGTTGTATATCGTACAACGTAATAATATGTTTCCTGTTTCGATATTAACTAAGTATTATATAGGGAGTAGTAGCGTTGAGAATTACCAGTATCGAGTTCTGTGAAATTGGACCGGATGGTAGGAATTGACAAATGTATTGAGATGTGAATGTCAGCAGAACGACTATATTGTACGCTTTTTAGGTGAAGAAATGAATTTATGTATTACGTCCAAGCCCAGAGGCACTGAGACTTTGGTTTTTTTTATCTTTATATATGAAAAATTCGTGTCATGCTGTTTGTCCGCGATGTACTTCTAAAATACTGAATCGATTTTCATCGAATTGTGCACAATGTGCAGTTTGATACAACTTGAGAGATAGGATACTTTATATCTCGATAAGTGATCATAACGCGTTGGATGTCGCTGTAGTCGATGTGACTCGAGAAGACAAAACAAGGTCTGCTAGGTCAGCTAGTACTATATAGATTTAGCATTATGGCCACAATCTCACATGATGGTAAGTGGCAATGTGGTGCAAGATAGTGGACACGCTAAGCCTAGTCGAGGGACTGGCTCTCAAATGTCACTACCGGAACACATCTATAGGTGTTTGGCGGCAGAGTTTGAGCTTATTGATGTGCATTGACCTATATTAATTTATTACATATATACTTTTCTTTTAAGCTGACCCGGTGAACTTAGTATCACCTATACTCTGGAATGTTAGATGGCGTTAAAGTAGCTAGATTTTGAGATTTTTTGACAAGACAATTATTTTATCTTTCGTAAAAAAAAAAAAAACTTTTTTCAATATAAAGTATCCTATGTTACTTCTAATACCTCCAAGAATATGTGTACAGAGTTTCATGATAATCGGTTAAGTAGTTTTCGCGTGAAATCGTAACAAACAAACTTACATTTATAATATTAGTAGGGATTAACGTAACACATATTTTTAGTTCGTTTCTTGTCAAGACCTTGTTAGTAAAAGTACTAAAAACGAATTTTATAAAATTAGCTAATTATTATTTTTTCCTTATAATAATAGTTTATTATTTAATCAAATTCTAAAAATGTATAAATTGTAAACTGTAATTCAAAATAATTATTAATAATAAATAATTAATACTTATTATACTAATCTAGTTAAAATTTCCATTCTTTGTTTATCCTAACAAAGTAGTGATCTGTCAAGGTCACAGCGGCCCCATTATCCTAATGTGCCCAGGGCTTTTAATACGTTAAAGGCCTTTGGAATAGGCCAGTATATATTCAGTTACAAAGGGCCTATGATTTTCGGTATATACCATAAGATATAAGTTCGTTATAAAAAAAATTACAGGTAAACAAACTCATGCCAAATTTTAAGGAATTGTATAAATGAAATACGTTGGTAAATAATATTAAAACCTTTATTTTTAATTTGCAATAATATATACGAGTTAAAATAATTTACTTAATATAAATTTAATCATAAATAGGCATATAATATTGCATCTGACGCTGGCGGAAATGTATATTACAGATATATAGATGCCAAAAAAAAAAACTCAGGATATGAAAAAAAAGGTCGTGCCACACGACAGAAGTGACAGCTTCATCATGACAATTCATACCGTGTTTATGTCGATACTGAATGCGACTGATGCGTCACGATCTCTCATGTATCGCTCGCCGAGCGAGTAGACCAATGACTCGTTGACTCTCTCTTTCCCTCATTTAGTAGACTCGAGCCGGTTTTACCCGAACGACCGTCACATGGCCGCGCGTGACGTTTTTGTTTTTTATTTTTGTTGAGGTTTAGCGTTATGGCCATAATCTCACCTGATCTTAAGTGACGATACGGCACAAGTTGGTAGACACGCTAAACCTATGAGGAACTGGCTCTCAAGTGCAGCTGCCGGAACACACTTATTGGTATCTGGCGGCAGATTTTCAACTTGAACGTGGTAGCTACCCAGCCGGGCATTAGAAGATACTACCACGATGCTATGGTTTCCTCATGATGTTTTCCTTCACCGAAAGCTCAAGCTCATTGTAGGTGAAGTGCAATCAAACTCACGTCCTTTGATGCGAACTCGTACACACTACCACTGAGCTCTCATCGCCTCGAAAAGAAGTTTTCATTTCAAAAATATATAGCTCTATTTCTATTAACGCTATACCTTTCTCTTTCGTGTAACGAAATGTGCCTTTTCTTTAAAATTTTATTTGATTTTGTTCGTTAACTGACGGTAAATAGAAATTTTGAAGTTTAAAATTCAACATTACAAAAATAATTTATAATACGAAGCGAGATCTATGGCTAGAAACCAATGAAATATTATTGTCGAAGTGTAAGCTAGTATGGGAGTGAAATGTAAGCTAGTACGGGAGTGAAGTGTAAGCTAGTATGGGAGTGAAGTATAAGTTAGTATGGGAGTGAAGTGTAAGTTAGTATGGGAGTGAAGTGTAAGCTAGTATGGGAGTGAAGTGTAAGCTAGTATGGGAGTAAAGTGTAAGTTAGTATGGGAGTGCTATGAAATTCTGACCCGCAACCTTTTTGTGTGACCCTCGCTTAGGTAAAGTCGACTTGAGGCTAAAGGAGTGAGAGGTGTACAGTAATGTTTTTCCTGTCGTGTGATGTTAAGCACATATGTTTTTTTTATATAATTACGATATATTAATTTTCCACGCCAAACGCGGATATTATATAGGAGATATCAATCGACGACACTTTGCATACAAATGGCGGATGCCATTTTGAGAACAATGCAAAATGTCGTCAATATGCGACTTACGTTCGATAATAAATGCATTATAACACGAGGGCACTTCGATATGATACTATATTTTGTGCCGATTGGTTTGTATTGGCAAATAGAATTATTTATTTAAGTAGATGTCCCTTTACGAGTTTATGGTCACCATTTCAAGAAACCCTGGTTTGTAAGTTCCTAACTTCTAGTAGACTTATTTTTTTTACCAATTCAGTTACTAGCTCATGTGTAATGTTAAAAATAGGACAGCAGATAAAAATAGATTGTTGTGTGACTTGACATTTGCTCCTCTGTGCATCGAATAAAAGGGACCATGAACTTTGTATATACATATAAGAGACTTCAACTCTTACATCACCAAAGCTCCAGAATTATATGTCCTATTGACCTTAAATTAGGCAAACGTATTTCTTTCAACGAAGACACTCACTAAGAATTCAAGGTAAATTAAAGAGAAAAACGGGGACAAAGCCTTTGCTTTCAGCTAGTAACTAATATATGAGATATATAAAAACAAACGTAGGCCATAATTGCGAAAAAAAGGTAAAAACGTGATCGGGAAATAAGTCTAGGAGGAGACTTCAAAGTCTTGTGTTTTTTAAGTCCATATTTGGGGGGAAACGGACTTCAGCTAAGAACCGATAAACGAAATAGATAAAAGGAAAGTAGGCCATAATTATCAAAGAAGGTAAGACTCTGTTCAGGAAATAAGTCAAATAAGAAACTGTACAGTTTTATTAAGTCCAAATTTGGGGGAATAAGATTAGATCTGGATTACGAAGGAAGCAGTCTTATTGTAAGGACGAATTTATGCAAAACTTCTGCTAAACGGAATGGTTCTGGCACTTCTCGTGGGGATATAGTATCGGTGATAGTAAGCCCTTGGAGCATCAGGGTCGAGGGTTTCCGTTGGCAGGAAGAAATTCTTCGGCGGCGGGACCATAACCGGTACTGGACCCTCTAACCCGCTTGGCACTTCTAAATCTTTCTCCGAGTCTATCACATGGAAATTCGCTAGGTTAGGATTATCCGATTCCCTTCTGTGTTCGTTCAAATGTTCTTCACGTATTTCGATATCATGTTTGGTAGGTTTTATTGCATTATCATCTGTAAAGGTTCCATCTAAAGCCGTTTGAGTTTTAACTTCAAATATATCTTTGGACTCTTCTATTATTTCATTTTTATTATCATCATCCGAATGGTTTGGGAAATTGAAATCATTGTCTGGTTTCACGAAGTCAGTGCGATCTGTTTTAATTTCATTACCAGATTCTATTACTTCTTTAGGTTTATCGATGGCGTGATCGAATTTATCAGCGAGATCACTTGTGACGGTTTTATTGCGAATGGACTCGAGTTGCTTTTTAACGATGTTTTGAACTGTTTTAACTATTTCATCTGTATCTATGTCGCTGGTTTCTTTGTCCCTAAGTGTTAGATTTTCGTAGAGCGGGTCATCTAACGGTATGCCTTCGGGGATGTCTTCGAATGAAAACTCGTGGGTGATTAGTATCTCGCCGCTGTCAGAGAGTGATTTGGCTTTGTTGAAGAGATTGTCAGAAGCGAGGTATTCGTTGTTATCATGGGAGACGCGAGCGGGACAGTCTTCGGGGATTGTGTAAGTCTGTAAGATCAATACGCTTTACAGCAAATATGGCTACCAATAATCTTCAATCGAGCAATAATAGGGGGTGGTAGGATCAAAATTATGTCCGAAGGGTTAGAAATAGGGATGGTTGGTCCAGTCAGAGATTTGAAGTAGTGTGTAGCAATCCTCGGTGTCTGGTAACAAGAGGTAATGTGGGTACTTGTGAAAATGGGTACTTTAATGGGCAAGGTAATTTTATTCGACGGGATCGTCATTACCATACAAAGCGTACACTTACCCCTACAAATACACTGAAGATGGGTTCTTGAGAAAATCGTCTAAAATAATTTCAAAACTGGGCATAAATCATTTTTTTTTTTTATAGTTAAGGTTTAGCGTTAAGGTCGTAATTTCACCTGATCTTAAGTGACGATACGGCCCAAGTTGGTAGACACGCTAAACTTGTGAAGGTTCTGGCTCTTAAGTGCAACTGCCGGAACACACCTATTAGTATTTGGCGGTAAGTTTTCAACTTGAGCGTGGTAGCTAGCTATCGTTCGCTCACGATGTTTTCCTTTCGATCTGGATTCGAACTCACGTCCGTTGACGCGAAGTACCCACTGCCACCATCGCTTTTAGTTTTTAGGTTTTGGCTTACTTGTGTGTCGTTGAGGCTTGGCCTATAGTAGTCCTGTACCCTGGCGTGGGCTGGTCGGGTCCTGGCCACAGGCCCCACGGTGTGCAGGGTGTAGCACTGGTGCGAGGCCCCGTCCCGGCGTCCGGACCTCTCCCCCCACTGCCCTGACCCCAAGTACATGGTGATCTTACCGCTGTTAGAGCTCAGTTCGATACGACGTAGCACTGATAGATATAAAAAAAAAATAATAATAATTCCTGAGGACCGCCGATAGAGACTTGAAACTATAAACAAACAGATGTCAATATTTTTTTTTTTATACTAAGGTTTAGCGTTATAGTCATGATCTCACCTGATCTTAAATGACGATACTGCCCAAGTTGGTAGACACGCTAAACCTGTGGAGGGACTGGCTCTCAAGTGCTGCTGCCGGAACACACCTATTGGTATTTGGCGGCAGGTTCACAACTAGAGGGTGGTAGCTACCGAGGCGGGCATTAGAAAAAGCCCTACCACCATGCTATGGTTTCCTCACGATGTTTTCCTTCACCGAAAGCTCAAGCTCATTGTAGGTGCTTGGATTCGAACTCACGTCCCTTGACGCGAAGTCGTACACGCTACCACTGAGCTATCATCGCTTCAATCAAGACTCAATTAGTGTATACTAATAGGAACAGATGCAGTGTACGTGACCATGTCAATGACGACACACATAAATTCACTCCCCGTCCAAACCGCGATATACAAATTTTCCCTTCAAAAAACCGTACGTGTATATAGGTATGTGAGAAGAGACACTTCTATGGTGCGAGCAAAACGAATAAATAACAGAAAAAGCTCGAAACATGCGTGCAGCCGTTCCACATGGCGACCACGGTCGTTGCGGTCGTCGTGGGAACGTCACTAATGACGTCACTGATGACGTCACGCCAAGATAACAGCGGCGGCTGTAAATGGATGTCAGCAAAATGATGGTTTATGCGGATGATGTGATTCTCTAATTAAGGAGACAAAATAAACCAGTTCGTAAACAGGATGACATATGGTTGTTTCGAGAAAATTAAACGTAACTACTGTATTTATTGATAATGCAATTTCGTTTACCGACCCCGATTTTAAGTTGTACAAAAAACATGGGTTTTTTTTGAGAAATTAATGACGGACTAGTTATATATATAAAAAATTACATTAAATTATGCATGAATTACGTGATAGCTCATTTTTCTCAAAAATGGACTTACACCACTTTCAAAATAAACGGTCCATATATAAGTCACTAGCTGATCTGATAGACTTTGTCTTGCATTAGCTATAAATATTGAATTCGAATTGGTATTATTATTAATAAAAAAAATATATATATATATATATATATATATATATATATATATATATATATTCAATCTTATACTGTTTATTATTGTAATGCTCTATGATAACTGACAGTTATGTAAAAGTAATATTGTCACTGTGTGTTTTTTTTAAATAAACTTAAATTTTCTAATGTTCCGCTCAACTTTCTTATTTTTTCTTTTATATCACCCTTTTCCTGGCAATAATTAACACAACAATAAAAGAATTAGCGAAATTGTTCCATCCGTTCACGCGTGATGTGATGACCGAGGGAAATGGAGATCCATTTGTATATATATAGATTATATATTCTGTCAAGGAAGGAAGTTAATACATATGATAGGTACAGAAGTGTTGTCTGACAAAAACACACAGTTGTGAAAGGTTGCGTTAACATTCTAACAATGGGGGTTCGTACTCCATATTTGGGGTAACCATTGTAATGATCGTATGTGGAACGGGAAAACCGCAAGCGTGAACGTAAGAGTTGTAAGTGGTAGCGTTGTGAGAGTTAGCGTTGGGAGTGTCAGTGTTGAGAGTTTCAGAGATAGTTTTGTGAAAGTTAGCATTGTGAGAATTAGCGTTGTGAAAGTTAGGATTGCGGGAGTTAGCGTTGTGAAAGTTAGCATTGTGAGAGTTAGCGTTGTGAGTGTTAGCGTTGTGAGTGTTAGCGTTGCAAGTGTTAGCATTGTGACCGTTAGCGCTAACGAATATAGCCACAATATACACTTTAGGCTATATCATTTTTGTTTTGTGCGGTACTTTTTATGAGTTCCTATTTTTATGAAACGTACGTCACTGTATGGTTTTTAAAGATCGGTGAAAGTTTTGTCTTACACGTATCAGGCTTGTGCAGCTGCGAATATAAACGTGAAGCGTCGATTCCGTAACCTCCTGGCAGAGAAACTTCCAGAAGAGCCATTTCCGGAAACACGTCGTTCCATAGGACGCAAGCCTGGAAAAGAATTCGATATATACATAGGTTTTTTTTTTATTTATTTTTTTCTTTTTATACTTAAGATTTAGCGTTATGGCAATAATCTCACCTGATCTTAAGTGACGATACGGCCCAAGTTGGTAGACACGCTAAACCTGTGGAGGAACTGGCTCTCAAGTGCTGCTGCCGGAACACACCTATTGGTATTTGGCGGCAGGTTCACAACTAGAGGGTGGTAGCTAGCCAGGCGGGCATTAGAAAAAGCCCTACCACCATGCTATGGTTTCCTCACGATGTTTTCCTTCACCGAAAGCTCAAGCTCATTGTGGGTGCTTGGGTTCGAACCCACGTCCCTTGACGCGAAGTCGTGCACACTACCACTGAGCTATCATCGCTTCAAAATACTTTGTAAAGTGTTGATCTCAAGTTTCGATGTGGCCCAAGATGGTAGCAACGCCTAGTTGAGACACTGGCTCTCAAGTGCAACTGACGGAACACACCTATAGATATTTGACGGCAGATTTGCAACTTGAGGGTAGTAGCTAGCTAGAAAAAACCCTACCACCCATCGAAAGATTAAGCTCATTGTGGGTAGATTTGAATAACATCCATTGGCGAGGCGTCCGTACATACTACCAACTGAGAAACATAACATTAATTGAGTCCAAAATACTAATGTTATATAACTTTTCCACATTTAAGACTCGGCTACATCCTTACTAATAATATTATAAATGCGAAAGTGAGTTTGTTTGTTTGTAACGGTTTCACGCCTAAACCGCTGAATCGATTATGACGAATTTAGGTATAGGCATAGATGGGCACCTGGAGACGGCGATAGGCTACTTTTTCTCGCTGATGAAAACCTGATTGGAAGTGGGTTAAAGAGAGGGATAAACTTTGTACGAAACTTCTCACTGACTACTGACTAAATCAATCAATCAACACGAACGAAGCCGCACGTAAAGGCTAGTAAATAATGAACATTACTAATAGAGTTCTTACCTCGATAATGGCGGCGCAGAAGCAGTATGTATCGTTCGCATCGCAATCGAACGGTCCGTCTGTATGGACGGCCACTTGCACCAGTAGCGACTTCTCGCCGGAATTGAACCCGGATACCGTGTTGTAGGACCGGGTCGCCTGGACGAGCGCACATCCGTCGCCTTACCAACAAACAACGGTAGTAAGTATTTTTAGTATTTTAGTATTTTAATTAGTATTTTATTTACAATTAGATAAATTAGATTTAGAATCCTACAACCAATGCAATTAAATTAAATCAATTATCACGTTTACATTTATATATAAGTTTTAACCAAATATTATTTACACTTAGGGATAAAGTTTATATAACAATGACGAGGTCTACAGTACGGATTATGGCAAACGCTGATAAAACATAAAAATAAATTGTATTATTAGAATAAGAAATTGTATTAATATAAGAATTGAAATAAGAGTAAAAGAATGCGCTCAAATTAAAATTATAAAGAAAAAAAGGCACACAATAAAAAAATTATTATAAAAAAGTCCCTGATTATGTTAGGGGAAATGCCGGGAAAAAAAAAACATCAGTAAGTTTAGTTTAGTTTTAGTTTAGTTTAATTTTAGTTTAGTTTAGTTTTAGTTTAGTTTAGTTTTAGTTTAGTTTAGTTTTAGTTTAGTTTAATTTTAGTTTAGTTTAGTTTTAGTTTAGTATAGTTTTAGTTTAGTTTAGTTTTAGTTTAGTTTAGTTTTAGTTTAGTTTAGCGACGCATGTGTAAGTTAGACACCGATGGAATTGTGTCTGGGTTCTCGGGTGATGATCCGGGCGTCACACCACACGACATATTTGTATTCGTTCGATAATTCATTTACTCTTAGTTCCTAAGTTAGTCCTGTTTAAGCAGCCAGTTGTATCGCACGATACATTAGCTTTTTAAAGTAAACTGTGTTATACATTGTTATTATTATTTTTATTAATTATATTTTTTAATAATAATTTGTGTACAAAACGGACTTAAAGTAGACGGAGTTATAATATATATTAACATAGTAAGCTATATATTACGGTATAGCAAGCTACCGTCCACCTAGCTACCACCCTCAAGTTGAAAATCTGCCATCAAATACCAATAGGTGTGTTCCGGCAGTTGTACTTGAGAGCCAGACCCTCTACAGGTTTAGCGTGTCTTCTAACTTGAGCCGTATCGTCACTTAAGATCAGGTGAGATTATGTCAACAACGCAATCTTAACGAAGTTAATGAAGTTTCACCCTGTTTTCTTGAAATATATCAAAACATATGTTAATTTATCTTACTATATTCTATTGATATGTTTATATATTATATTTTTATGTATATTTATTATTTTTACCTCTATAATATTTATTGGATAGCATTGAATTTTTCTCTGATACACTTACCTTGCTTCCTCAAGGTTTACTAGTAAACACAAGCATTAAGCACATAACAGACGGAGCTATAAGATGTATTAATATAATTTATAGCAAGGTATATTATGGTATATTTTATATATAAGCGAGCGGTCACAGACGCAGTGTATAACGTATATTTTTGTTACGACACCGAAATATCTTGAAAGACATAGTACGATATATTTTGGTATAGTAAGTTATGTTAACGTATATCTTGATATATTTCAAGGACACCAGGGTGTAAATTTTCGTTTGTCATTTGTGTTCGCTGTGAACATAACTAGTTAGATTCATTATACGGTTTCTAAAATTAGAACAGCCTTTATTAATGATTTCTTATGTTTACGCGAATATTATTCATCGAAATAAAAGTAATTTAAATGGATTTTATGGCGGTTATTAATTAAATTTTGATCCCGACGTTTCGAAAGCTTTTCAGCTTTCACGGTCACGGGGCGGACTGAGGTGTAGGTTGTCCAGAAAAGTTCATGTTACTGTCTACCTTCAATTTAATTAATTTTTGTTATTCAGAGATCCGATATAGCCTTTATTAAGAATGTAGCGTGAGTACGTGCTCATGCAACGGCGGCTGCAGAGCTAATGAGTGGAAAAATATATATTACAGCATAGCCGTAGGCAGCTTGCTATACCGAAATATATAGCTTACTATATTAATATATATTACAGCTCCGTCTGTTGTGAGCTTAATGTCGTTTCTCCTTTCTTTACAGTTCAATTACTATATAAATAACTCGTATTGATTATTTTATTTATCTCAACAATTTCATATGTAGCAAAGCTTTAAGTGAAGTTTACTCATTGTAAAATTATATACCTTCGACTTCAGCGCTTATTTTATCTCCAGAACCCATCTTCATGATATCCGGGATCTTAACCCCTGGCTGGAGTTTGACTGTCTGCGTGTCCTGGTTGCTCTGGACGGTCACCGTCAGGTCGGTGAGGGTCTGGGGCCGCAGCGACGACCACGCAGTCAAAGCCTCAAGTGCTACGAGTGTATCCTAAATTTATATGATAGAAATAAATTAGTTTTTCTACATATAACCTTAGCATAAATTAGATAGAGATTTATGATTAAGGACGTATCCGGGATTCTATTTAGGATACTACTGTCACTTCACGCAGAACAACTGATTTTTCCAAACTAAAAATGTCTTTATCATATAATGCATCTGTAAAATAATATCTACACACACAAATATCAAGAAAAAACACAATTTTTAATACTCATGATATTTTTGATGCCATGTTTTTGATATTTAAACTAGTTAAAAAAGTTCTGTCTCGGTCGTCCGTGTGTCTGTATGTGCGGCTCCTGTATGTTATCACGATAACGACCGAAATACTTTACTCATCGAGTTTTTTTTCCTACGCTTCAGTATAATTAGGAATTACTATTTCTTACTTTTAACAATCTGATTCGATGTGGTTTAATTGTTATTAAATATACATAAAAAAGTAAGATTATGAGGCGTGCACTTTTCGATTTTCCAAATTATACTTTAATAATGACGATTGTTAGTAATAATAAACTTTCTATATTTCGTGTATTTATTTTTATGATTACATATTGTAATAACAAACGAATTGATTTTTTAATTTGCTACTTATTGACTAGGACCAGTAAAAAATGGCTTTTTATTTCTATTGCAGCTGTTAATTAACGTAAGATATGCTAACTAATGAATAAAATAAAAGAAATGACCTGGGTGGAGACGAATCCACCTGTGGCGGAACGTTGCGAGCCCAGCCAGGCGAGTGCGGCGCGCGCGGCCTCCCGCAGCGGTGCGGGCGCTCCCCGCAGCGCTAGCGCCGCGTAGCCCGTCGCCTCTATCGACGTCGACAGGCTACCTACACCCCGCAACACGTTATAGGGTGGGTGTATTATGACAGAATATAATTAAAGGAGGGTAGTTCATAACACCGGTTAGAATAAAGAAAGAAGTAAGAAGAAAGAAAGAAGAAAGAAAGAAGAAAGAAAGAACAAAGAAAGAAGAAAGAAAGGAGAAAGAAAGAAGGAGAAAGAAAGGAGAAAGAAAGAAGAAAGAAAGGAGAAAGGAAAAAGAAAGGAAGAAGAAAGAAAGGAGAAAGAGAGAAGAAAGAAAGAAGAAAGAAAGAAGAAAGGAAGAAGAAAGAAAAAGGAAGAAAGATGAAAGAAAAAGAAAGAAAGAAGAAAGGAAGAAGAAAGAAGGAAGAAATAAAGAAGAAAGAAATCTTTTAATACTAATAAAAGACATACAAGCAATAAAGGACACTATAAATAAAAACATTAAAAGAAAAATTAGTAATTAAAAAGAGATTACTGTAAAACGCAACGCGAGGCCAGCTTTGGTCATTACCGAGCGACGTAAGATTTATGTTTCTCTATTACTGACACTGGTATAATGTTTATGCTGTAAATAATTATCGGGAATGGTTTATACTGGACGGAGCGAGGTACGAACGGTGAAGGTGTGTATTAATAATCATTGAAAGAGGGCCCTATCCCCTACATCCGAGTTGCAAGTCTCGGACACTGTCTAGTGTTATCCTCTCTCTGCCACAACAAAGTTTCACGATGTCCCCGGCAATCGCACGTGAACCCGTGGTGTGCTAACAAGTTCGTATATCATTCTGTCAGTGGATTTATCAGAATAACCTTTTAAATTACTCTGCATATCTTGTTTCTATATACACATAAAACAACAATGAAATATCCAATAATATCTCGGTAGAAAGAAAGAAAGGAAGTTTTATTTATCCACCGCAAGGCATATGATAGTTATAAGCATGAAGGATCTATCACCTTGTCATGTTCCCAAGTTATTTGGAGTCGACGTAATAAGTTTTCCCTTTCCATACATCTCCGTCAGTTGCCATTTCTTCATTCAGACCTTTTTTTTTATCTCATTTTTTTTATATACTTAAGGTTTACCGTTATGGCCGTAATTTCACCTGATCTTAAGTGACGATACGGCCCAAGATGGTAGACACGCTAAACCTGTGGAGGAACTGGCTCTCAAGTGCTGCTGCCGGAACACACCTATTGGTATTTGGCGGCAGGTTCACAACTAGAGGGTGGTAGGTAGAAAAAGCCCTACCACCATGCTATGGTTTCCTCACGATGTTTTCCTTCACCGTGCGCTCAAGCTCATTGTAGGTGCTTCGGTTCGAACCCACGTCCCTTGACGCGAAGTCGTGCACACTACCACTGAGCTATCATTCTTCACACACTCCTTCCTTCTTTTCTCTCGTCTCCCACTTACTTTCCACCCTTCATCATTTACATTCTTTACATTTCTCACGACATTCGTTTCCTCTATTCTCATGACATGTCTAGACCAAGACAAGCGTTTCCCTTTCAACTTATCTACCACTGGTGGCACTTTCAAACGTACATATGACATATGAGTAATATGAAGTTGATCCAACTTCAACTTGAGAAGATAAGATACTTTCATCTCGATAATTGATCATAACGCGATAGATGTCGCTGTAGTCGAAAATGTCTGTCAGGTCCGCCAGGCCAGTGTCTCCAAAGGCTTAGTGTCTACCAACTTGAGCCGTATCGTCACTTAAGATCAGATGAGATTATGGCCATAACGCTAAGCATTAACTATAGAAACTAACATATATATACAAATACAGGCATAAATATTAGTAGTACTTTCATCGAAATAGCATAAGGACTAAGCAGTCTACCACCTTCAGGTTGAAAATGTGTCATCAAATATGTTGCTATAGGTGTGTTTGAAAGCCAGTCACTTTACTAGGCTTAGGGTGGGGGGTTAAAAATGTGGACCCTCTCCATTGGGTTGGGTGCTTAGCAGCCGATGAGTCGCCACAGGTTTGGCCTCAGCCCTGGAGTTGGGCTTCCACGTTGCAGTTAGAACGTCCGTCAAGAAGGGAAATTTAAGCACCATTTTGATAAAAGGCTTAACCTGTCCATCTTCGGCCATTTCATCACTGAACATCAGCTGAGATCGAAGCAATAAGGCGAAGCTTATAAATAATATATAATACATAATACATACTTGTCTCCCACCACAGGTAATCATCACTCCGTTTCCCCAACTTCAGCAGATCGATCAGCTCCTTGATCTCTTCGTCCTTCTCCAGGTTATTCCCGGTGTACCTCCTCCTCTCCCACGGGAGGCTGGCCTCGTTGGTCTTCCGGAGGTCCTCCTCGTACCTCCCGAGCCTCGTGAAGGCGTAGGCCAGTAACGCATGGGCGTATACCCTGGCGGGGGACGGGGACTTGGCGGGGGGGAGGGCTCGGAGGCAGGAGAGAGTGTTGCGGAGGACCCGGAGGGAGAGGGGGGAGGTGCTCTCGAGTAGAGAGGTGATGACGTATGCGGTGAGAGCGACGCTGGCTATCTCGCCGTCTTCGTTCAGACCGCCCTATGGAAAAGTCAACCAGATAATTGAAGTAATAATATATCTTTTTGAAGTAATAATTATGATTTTGTAAATTCGATGAAACGAAAAAGCGACAGTAAGTAACAAACGTATACATTTATCGGATACAACGTACGATAAAATGAGATAAAAGGCATTATATCGGTAGTGTGTATGGACGCCGAATCAAGGGACGTGAGTTCGAATCCGCCTACAATAAACTTGAGCTCTCGATGGAAAACGTCGTGATGAAACCATAGCATGGTGGAGGGAATAAGTTTAGCGTGTCCACCATCTTGGGTCATATCGTTAGTTATCATCAGGTGAGGTTATGACAGCGCCCCTACCTTGAGTTCCCTGTGAAACACTTGCCCTTCGTTCCGGAAGCAGCCGTTTTCCATCTGCTGGCCGAGGAGCCATTTCTCAGCTCGGTCCAACGCCGGTGGAGCTGGTAGTCCGGGCCATAGAACCTGGGACATTGATAATGTATTTTTAACTATATAAAATCCTTACTAACATTATAAGTGCGTAAGTGATATTGTTACGCTTTCACGCCTAAACCGCTGAATCGATTATGATGAATTTTGGTATACAGATAGGGGGCGGTGACAGCTTATTTTTTCTCGCAAAAAACTTATTGAGAGTGGGGTAAAGAAAGGGATAAACTTTGTATGAAATGTCTTCGTGTGAAATTCGTTCTTACGTAATATTTCGAGAATCAATATATAAGTGGATTTTGGATACCAAATAGTTTTCATAATTTTAAAGCGCACAGTCGAATTATAAGTTTATTTAAATGACTTTTATCGCTTAGTGAAAAAAGATAATAACTTATTACAATTTCATATGTTTTAATTGTTAACCATCTATGTTTGGTTCTATAGAAAAAAAATTTAGTACATGTTTCCGTGTATTATTGTAATTCATTATTAAAAAAATAACAAAACATTTCCTTTCGTAACGTAAGAGTTTATTATTACAAGATCAAGATAGAATCTAACGTAAGAAAGGCCCGGAGAAGGGGGGGGGGGGCGGGCGTTCGAGAAATCCTTAATTATACTTAATTGGGGGCAGAGGGGTCAATAGTGAGCATAATTATCCTACGTAATTAATGAATGAGCCCTCACCTTGTGCGCTCTCCTGAGGTATCGAACTGCGAAAGCTGTCAACCAAGTCGATGGGACAGCGTCAGTGGGACCGAAAGCCGAGAACCCGCCGCTCGGGTGGATGTACTGCAGCTGACGAGTGAACCCTGGAACGAAACCATACTCATATTATAAATGTGAACGTAACGCGAACGAACGTCACGCGAAAAACTACTTAACCGATCATCGTGATACTTTGTACACATATTCTTAAAGGTATTAGAAGTAGCATAGATACATTTTATTTAAACAAAAAAAAAAAATTTTTTTTCGAATGATAAAAAAATTTATTTAATGCCTTCTATGCGAGCGCAGCCACGGATAAAAGCTAGTACTGTATAAAAATGATTACTTGTAAATAAATGTAGGTACTTAATTCTTGATTTATATATAAAGGCGGGGTAAAGAGTACTCACAGATACAGACAGAACAGACGAGATAATTCTCGGTCATGTATTCACAGCTTTAGAGCTGCTCGTACGTGGGAACGTAGTTTTTGTATGGCAACTATACAAAGGCACACTCTTTCATTACGTTTCATTTTGACATAATTATTTATTTGTACTGCACGCCTTATAAACGAAGAGTTGAGTTTTCAAACTTAAAATGTCTCTATTTGTCATATATTGCGCTTGTAAAATTAAATAAAAATACTCATGATATTTTTGATGCCATTATTGTTATTTAAACTAGTTAAAAGAATGTTTAATTCAGTTCTGTCTCGGACGTCCGCGTGTCTGTATGTGCGGATCCTGTATGTTATCACGATAACGACCGAAATACTTTACTAATCGAGTCTTTTGTTTTCTTACGCTTTAGTATAATTAGGAATAGATCCCTATTGCTTTTCCTGATCTGATTCGATGTGGTTTAATTGTTATTAAATAAACAAAAAAAAAATTACCAACCTTATTTTTCTATATTGTATTTACATACAAAATTGAATGGTATATTATATATTATATTTGGCTATCACAATATCTATCCATCTACATCGAGGCTATCTCTCGATCTCTCGGTCCTGCGCCGCCCTTATCCATTGTAATATCGAGGTGTATATTGGTATATAATTTATTAAATATACCATGTAAATACGCGTCCCACCGAATAAACAATACCGATTATTTTAATGTACCCCCAAACATGCCAATGCTCACTTTCTAATATAAGTGCAATATTAAAGTCTATTAAATTTTACGTTGAAATAAATAAATAAAAATATTACTGGTATACTATACTAATAAAAACAAAAATACATACAGACATCATGACATCAAAAATAAGCTAAGCAGAAACCTTCTCTTTTTGTAGTATATCCTCTTAAAGTATTCCGGAATTTTTTAAGTGGTCCTTCAAGTCTAATTTTTTTTTTTAAGGCAACTGAATGCAAGTCCTTTAAGTTTTGTAGAGTGTTTAGTAGTAATAATATGTGTGGACCTCTGGCGACGTGTTCCCTGGCGGTGGAGGCGGCTGCGGAGCGAGGGTCCAGCAGGGAGAGCGCCAGCAGGTTGGTGGCCAGCCGCGCCATGTTCTGCTCCCCGCAGCCCCGCGGCAGCAGCGTCAGCCCGTCCGCGTCCTGGACGCATACAGAATGTTATATATCAACTGATATTACATATAACTGTAACTGAGTACAGTGCGAGTGCAGTGCTGGTACAGTACGAGTGTAGTGCCAGTACAAAACGGATGTAGTGCCAGTACAGTATGAGTGCAGTGTTGGTACAGTACGGGTGCAGTGCCGGTACAGTGCGAGTGCAGTGCTGGTACAGTGCAAGGGCAGTGCAGGTACAGTGCGAGTGCAGTGCGGGTACAGTACGGATGTAGTCTAAGTACAGTATAGGTGCAGTACGAATGCTGTGAGAGTACATTACAAATTCAGTGCTTGTACAGTACGAGTACGGTACGAGCCATAGATATAGAGGTGAACAATAGAGATATAGAGGTTGAAAACAAAAAAGAAAAGGTTAAGTTAGGGTATAGGAGTTAGTTTAGTTTACTATAAATGACTCGAATTTTTATTTCGGCAGGTATTTGATGAATGACGAAATTTGTGATGAATTTATGCAAATAACGACCCTTAATAATACACCGTCAGACCTTTTAGAGTCCGTCTAATGATGGTTGACACCTATTGACTGCTTCAATGCGGATTATATAATATACATGGCTTTTTCATTGTTCGATAACGGTGTGCATTCTTATCTTATCAGGCGAGAGAGCGTTGAGGCGGACCAGCCTATTATCTTGTTTCACGGGATAGTAGACACGTTACAGTACTATATGCATTTTCTCATACAAATACAATAAAAAAAAACCAGAAACAATTACATGGTTTATGTCTTGTTAAAGGCTCGAAACTAATCATCGCCTAAGACATGAAAGCCTTAAATAATGTCAGAATCATACATATAATAGTTGGTAACGCGTTTCATCTGGGACAAGAGAATGGAAAATGCTTCAGTGCTGTATTATTACTAGAAATAGCAAGCCGTCTGCCGGAACGTATAGTCTGTAAATGGAGTGGTGAATTTCTTAACTACACACATATCCTTTTCAATATAACTGTGCATAGGTTATAATCTATTAGGAAAGATGATCTGAAGAATCTGCGGGCTGATTAAAGAGAACTACTAACCAGTGCGTGCGTTTATGAGATTCATGACGTTTAATATATCAGCTTTTAAAATGGTGTGACGTTACTTACAGCAAGTAGGGGTCCAGTCGGGTCTCCAGTTGCCCAAACGGTCAACGTTTCCGTACCAGCAACTGTTGGGACAGTAGGCCACGTCCAGGACACCCGGGACTTGCTGGACTCGTGTCCACCTGACAATAGGTTCATATGTGAAAGTCAGAAGCAAAAATAATTCAGGTGCAGCTGTTTATTAAACAAAATGGCGACTTTATTGTATGTGTGTTTATTGTATGGTGGTAGGGTATTTTCTAATACCCGCCTGAGTAGCTACCATCATTTTTTTTATTATCCTGGTGTTTTAAATCAAAGCTATTACAGATTTCCTCATCGTAACGCGCATACGTAGTACCAGAGCCAGATTAAGGGCTGGAGGGCATGTGATGGCTCATCATGTGGTAATCACCCAACAGAACCCACTAAAATCCCAGACACTTCAAACTTCCGTCTTGCCAGAGATCACGGGCAGCTGCGATGATAGCTAAGCGGTAGTGTGTAGGAACGCCGCTTTATGGGACGGGAGTTCGAAACCAACCACCTACCAGCTTGAGCGTTCGGTGATGGAAGCCATAGCATGGTGGTAGCGCTTTTTCTAATGCCCGTCAGGCTAACCATCACCTTTAAATCGAAAATATGCCGAGAAATACCAATAGGTGTGTTCCGGCAGTAGCACTTGAGAGCCATTACCTCGTATAAAGGTCGGCAACGCACTAGCGATTCCCCCGGAATCCCCTGGAGTGACGCTTACTCGTTTGCCTTCTATTCCATACATATAAAAAAATCACGATTCTTCTAGTGGTTAGCTACGACCATCGAGTTGAAAGTCTGCCGCCAAATACCAATAGGTGTGTTCCGGCAGTTGTATTTGGCAGCCAGACCCTTCACTAGGCTTAGCGTGTCCACCATCCTGGACCAAATTATAACTTAACATCAGGTGCGCTTGGAAATATAATGCTGAACTTTATTTTTATGTGACTCTATTCATATTCCATTCCAATCCGTGCAAAAATATTTCATACAGCTTTTTTAAATGTTGCTTTGGTCCTATCGGTGGTAGCGTGAGACTAAATAGACTAAAAGTTTCCTCAGTGATCGCTTTATCAGAAACAAAAATGTTTTTTGAAATCCGACTGGAAGTTTCTATGATAAGCGCGATCATACAAACAAACTTACACGCTTTCTAATATTAACATAGATATATTCATTTGATAACCGAAAGTCGCAGTTTTTTTGAGTAACAATAATCATCAACCTGTATTTTTAATCTAATGTATGACTTAGATTTTGAAAGAACTTAATTTTCGTGTCACATAATCTAGTAACGTTTATTTTTAATCATCTTTTACCTGCTTTCGCTCTCATATTGATTTCGTCAAACAAATCGGATGGTAATTATCGGAAACATAAGAAAAAAACTTAAAAAAAAAAGATTTTCTTGTCGGTTCTTCTCGATGACTGTGTTACTTTCCGAACCGGTAGTAATTTTTGACGTACATAAGCGCCTTCTTAGGGTCTAAATTGAATAAAGATTTTTTGATTTGATTTGATTTGATTTGACGCAATCAAAAGTTCCATACAAAGTTTGTCCCTCTCTTTACCCCACTTTCAGTAAGTTTTAGGGGAGACAAAGTAGCCTATCACCGTCCCCGAAGTTCCTTCTATCTCTATACCAAAATTCATCATAATCGATTCAGCGCTTTAGGCCTGAAAGCGTAACAAACAAACAGACGTTCGCGTTAATATTAACTTTGTCAAACAAATCGCATGACGCAGTCAAAGTTCCATACAAAGTATGTATACATCCGTCTCCCGGTTCCCGCCTATCTTTATGCAAAAATTTATCATAATCGATTCAGCGGTTTGGGCGTGAACAAACAAACAAATAAACTGACATTCGCATTTGTAATATAAGTAAGGATAATGAATTAAGCACTGTAATACCTCTTCCGCAAAGTACGATGGATCTATGTTCGTGTACAGGGATCCCTTCGGGGACAACCGCTACTTGGATTATCACTTCGTCGCTGAAAAAACAAAAAAAATAGGTATTCAGACAGACAGTCCGACTATATTACTTATATACATACGTCTATATACATAGTGGGTTTTTTTTTATAGGTATAAGTTTCGCGTTATAGCCAAAATCTCACCTGGTGTTAAGTGACCACGTGGCCCAAGTTGGTTGGCTAAGTCTAGTGGAAGGACAGGTCTCGAGTGCAACTGCCGGAACATACTTGTAAGTATTTGGTGGTAAATTTTCAACTCGAGGGTGGTAGCTACCCAGGCGGGCATGCAGCGATGATAGCTCAGTGATAGTGTGCGCGTTCAAGTCAAGGGACGTGGGTTCGAATGATAGCACCTACAATGAGCTTGAGATTTCGTTGAAGGGAAACATCGTGAGGAAACCATAGCATGGTGGTAGGGCTTTTTCTAATGCCCGCCTGGGTAGCTACCACCCTCAAGTTGTAAACCTGCCGCTAAATACCATAGGTGTGTTCCGGCAGCAGCACTTGAGAGCCAGTTCCTCCACAGGTTTAGCGTGTCTACCAACTTGGGCCGTATCGTCACTTAAGATCAGGTGGGATTATGGCCATAACGCTAAAACCTTAAGTATAAAAAAAAGTGACGATGTGGCCCAAGTTGGTGGACACGCTAAGCCCTAATGGAAGGACAGGCCTCGAATGCAACTGCCGGAACATACTTGTAGGTATTCGGTGGTAAATTTTCAACTCGAGGGTGGTAGCTAGCCAGGCGGGCATTAGGAATGCAGCGGGCATGAAGCGATGATAGCTCAGTGGTAGCGTGCACGACTTCGCGTCAAGGGACGTGGGTTCGAATCCAAGCACCTACAATGAGCTTGAGATTTCGTTGACGGGAAACATCGTGAGGAAACCGTAGCATGGTGGTAGGGCTTTTTCTAATGCCCGCCTGGCTAGCTACCACCCTCAAGTTGTAAACCTGCTGACATATACCAATAGGTGTGCTCCGGCAGCAGCACTTGAGAGCCAGTTCATCCACAGGTTTAGCGTGTCTACCAACTTGGGCCGTATCGTCACTTAAGATCAGGTGGGATTATGGCCATAACGCTAAACTTTAAGTATAAAAAAGCCATATATGCTATGGTCGCATCACGATGTTTTCCTTCACCGATAACTAAAGCTCATTATAGGGATATTTGAACCCACATCTCTTGACGCGGAGTCCGTAGACACTAACAACTGTGCTATCATCGCTTCAAAATGGGATTAGAATTTAGTAAAGCACTTAGGCTTAGAATTTTGAATGGTATACTGAAGATGGAAGTGGGTTCAAAAGAGGGGTACATTTTGTATGAAACTTTTTATTGCGACATCCGATTTGTATGACAGATTTTTTTTTTTAATATTTAGCGTCTTGGCCACAATCTCACATGATCTTAAGTGACGATACGGTCCAACTTGGTAGACACGAAACACACCTATTATTACACACCATTATCGATCTTTTCCATCGGCGAAAGCTCAAGCTCATTGCAGGTAGAGTGGATTTGAACTCATGTCACGTGACGTGGGTTCGAATCCGCTCCGTTTACAATAAGCTTGAGCTTTCGGTGAAGGGAAACATCGTGAGGACACCATAACATGATGATACGGCTTTTTCTAGTTCTTTCTTTTTCTAGATCAGGTGAGATTATTGCCATAACGCTAAAAAAAATAGATTCACTATGAGCCTTTATGTTCCGGCATAGTGAAGGAGGACCAGCCCTTTGGACAAGGTCAGCAACATGGCTGTAATGACCATTTACCATCAGATGAGCCGTCTGCCTGTTCGATGTCGATTAGCAAACAGTATAATGTGGTCAGTAACCTGACATTCCTCGCAGAGCTGGCCCCGCAGGCTGCGTTACCGAAGACCCTGGCCCTGATGCTGATGCGGCCCTGCCCGGGGACGCGGGCGGACACCTCAGCGCGGCGCGCCAGGGAGGAGCGAGCCGCTATGCAGCTGAATTCCACCACCTTCGACAGCCGCTCGAAGTGCGAGTCCGGGGTCACTTCGATTTGAACCTGTTACACGAAATCACATAAACCACGCCGGTGATAAACGATTGACAAAGACATTAATATGTTTTGAAGTGAAAACTTGTATAGCGCGATTCTGTTACGGAGTAAATTCGTATACGTCGTCATCGACATGGTCATGTGACGTGTTGTAACGTATTGTATCTGTCTGTTACCCATTGTAATATATAGATATTAATATATACCTACTAAGACCCATATAATGTTAGTCCCAGAGGCTTTGACAGCTTTGCCTAACCTTTTGGGGCCAGTGCTGGGGACACTTAGCCCCGAGACAGCGGGCACAAGGGTGCCAGAACGGTCAACCTCTACTTGGGCTGATGCCGGTAAATGATTCACGATCCTGACTAACCAACAGGTCCAGTCTTACTAATTCAGTGATCCTAACAACGACCTAATCGAGGGTATTTCCTTACAGAACCGTGTACTTAATGGAATGTATGAATGGTATGCGGTGTGATGATGTACTCTCAGTGATGTAGAGTGTCACTGTATCGCGCCAGCAGAGTCACTCGAGGGTCCCTGCCCGGGGATTCGAACCTAGGCTCAGGCGGCTGCGGAGGGAGGTCGCGGTGGATAACCAAAAAGTCACACAAGCTATAATTACCCGAACCCTAACCACAAGGCAATTATAGAAATAAGTGAAAAAGTGTGATAGATTCATAAGAGCAATAAAAAGTTTAAATATTAGTAAGTATAGTTATCATACTTATTATTAATTATTATACTATATATTAAATAAAGTAATTAAATATTAGTATTTAATTAAATGCATAGCTAATTTTATAAAGCATCTTTTTAACACCAAATAAATCACCTAAATACAAAAGGTGCGAACCCTGAGTCCGCTGATTGTGTATAGTAAAAAAAGGGTTATATATATATATATGTAATATGCATATTTTTGTGCAAATTGCCACGTGAGTCAATATAATACGCTGACCACCTCAAATAACATATCGCAGGACAATGAAACAATGATTTACAATTAATCTCGCTTTATCGCCTGAACTTGAAGGTTCATATCCTAACTTTACATATATTGTAATTAATGATATATGTAAAAATTAATTTATAATTCCCTCGGTCATCGCATCACGTGAGAACGGATGGATCAATTTCGCTAATTATTTTATTGTTGTGTTAATTATTGCCAGAAGGTTCTTATGAGAGAAAGAAATATGGATGTCGAGCGGAACATGAGAAAATTTAAGAATACTTATCGACTATATTATTTTTACATAACAGTCACTATAATGCGCCAATAATATTCATAGTTAAGGCAGGATGATGTCTGTTACGCAGCGTAAGGTGGCGCTGAGGGAGCTGGAGGCAGAGGTACTCGCCGCCGTGTATGATTACACGACGGCGAGGACGAGGGATGGTGGTGGGCGCCCATCTCCTGCAGCAGTGCAGGAGATGAGGCTGGTGGCCCGCGCCGATATCATGCGGCGCTGGGCGGAGGACCTGGCGAATGCGTGTTATGGTACGTATACTATAAACGCCATTCGCCAGGTTCTCAAAGAATGGTGCTACAGGAGGTTTGGTTCCCTGTCGTTTCGTCTTGTGCAGGTGCTGTCCGGGCATGGTTGCTTCGGATGGTACCTGCACAAGATCACTCGAAGGGAGCCAACAGCCGCCTGCCACGAGTGTGGTGGGGCGGAGGACACTGCGTGGTCTGAGCCGCGCCGCACTCTGGAGGTGGCGGTCGGGGCGGACCTCTCGCTGTCGGGTGTGGTGAGAGCCATGCTCGGCAGCGAGAGTGTTTAGAATGAGGTGGCCTCCTTCTGTGAACAGGTCATGTCGCAGAAGGAGGCCGCGGAGAGGGTCCGTGAGGCGGATGCCCAAGCGGACCCTCTCCGTCGCAGAAGAAGGGGCGGCAGAAGAGGCCGGTTCGTCCGAGCTCTTCCGCCGCCCTGGTGCCGGACTGGGGGGCTGGGTTGGGGGACCCGCCTACCATTGCACCAGTCCGGCAGAAGGATAGGGCAGCTTGCCAGGCTGCCCGGATGGGGCCCGGCTTAACATCAGGCCGGGCCGGTCGCTGGGGTGACGCGGTGATCGCCAAGCACGGACCCATGTTACCCCAGAAAGGCGACAGATGGCCGTGGGGTTTTAGTGGGTATTCCCGGGCGAGTCCCACATACCCCTCCTGGTCCCCCCGGGCTGGGAGGGGATGCATAAACGCATTTCCCCACGTTAAAAAAAAAAAAAAAGAAAAAAGGACGATGTCTGTCGGGTCAGCTAATTATATTATACATTATTGAAATGACAAACTTTCTTTTTTAAAAACCTCCTACTGACAATCAACTACGTAATTTGTCATTTGTATAAACTATTGCGCAGTAAACAGTTTCGATTCAGAAGTGTTGATTTAAGATCAAAGGTATCCAACAAATATTGACTGATTCTTTATAGTTTTAACATTTTCACTTATGTCGACAGTCTTTGTGACTACTTTAATTTTTTTGTTCTCTACTATCCGTTACCTATTTTCCATTATTATATTACAAATGTAAAAAAAATATTTTTTTTTTTTTTCTAAAAAAAAAATTCTATTTTTTATTACGATTGATCAAATATAAGCAGAGATTAAAAGTTTTTTTTTTTAATAAATAGAGATGCACTTACACTGAGCGGTTCGTATAAGTAATTGAAGAGTCGATATCTTATAATTGTGGAGTCACCCCTTCGAAGTTGTCGCGGACTGTCCGCGTGTATGAAGAACTCGCGGAATACCTGAAATCATTTCATTTATTGTTATTACAATATACAACTTTCATATATAAAACCCATACGTGTTAAGCTTATATATATATATCTCGTATTTCTTACCGTTAATACACCAATATATATATATATATATATATATATATATCTATTGGCCTATATCCTTATTCATATTAGAAACCAGAAAGTTTGTAAGTGTCGATGTATCGATGTTTGTTGTTGTTTCACGTAAAAAACTACTGAATCGATTGTGATGAAACTTTACAATAATATAGCTTACTAAATTTTACGTGCGGCTTCAGTCACGTTAATATTGATTTTGTCATACAAATCGGATGCCGCAATAAAAATTTTGTTTCATCTCTTTAGCCTGAATCTTATAAGTTTTTCACTAGATAAAGTAGCCTATCTTCATTTCCAGAGTCCCGTTTATCTCTGTACCAAAATTCATCACAATCGATTCAGCAAAACAAACTCACCTCTGCATTTATAATATTACTATGATGCATCTATAATTTATAAAGGTATTGATTGTGTGAATATTCAAAATATAACGATAAGTGTCAAGTAAGTAGAAAGTTGTGTTGAAAAAACTTACAAAAACGGACAATTTTTTTTAAATAATTTATGGTAGCACGCGAACGACGTCGCGAGCACAGCTATGATTAATATATTGGCTGTGCTTAAAAATAAACATTAAATTCTCATCTAATATTATAAATACAAATGTTAGTTTGTTAAATTTTCAAGCCCACATCTTTAACCGATCATAATGCAAATTTTGTATACACGTTGTAAAAGGAACAAGAAAAAAAAAACGCAAGAAAGGAAACTATGAGCGAGGAATGAAAAACATTTTCATAATTAACAGTAACGTCGTGACTACCGGGAAAAGTTTAATTAACATATAGTATTACTTGTAACAGAGCCGGTGCTGATATAGCTGGTCCATTTTTTGAGACGCACAGCACACCGGCTTCGAACCTGGTGATGGAGTCCGGCGCGACGGAGCTCGCAACCGCTGTGCCGTTACCGTCGACTGGCAGGATACGCCATAGCCAACTCTGTGCAATAAAATTTAATCTAATAAACTCAGTACAAAAAAAAAAAAAAATTGTCATACTGGTGAATCTATGACTAGCTAATAATAAATACAAATAAACTTCCTTTAATGGTATAAAATATCTTCCGGTGTTGCTAATCATAACCTGTTGTCAACTTAAATGAACTTAGTGCAGAAGTATAATGTAACACACTGTCAACCCCTAATGAACTTAATGTATAAGTATATTATAACGTATTATGAGACTCATAGAACGTAATGTAGAAGTATAAAGTAACTTACTGTCAACCCCAATAAACCTAGTACATAATTATAACGTAACTTGCTGTCAACTCCAATGAACTTAGTGCAGAAATATATTGTAACATACTGTCAACCCCAATGAACTTAATGTATAAGTATATTATAACGTATTATCAGACTCATAGAACGTAATGTAGAAGTATAAAGTAACTTACTGTCAACCCCAATAAACCTAGTACATAATTATAACGTAACTTGCTGTCAACACCAATGAACTTAGTGCAGAAGTATAACATAAATCGCTCTCAACCCCAAATAAACTTAATACAGAACTGTAACGTAACTTGCTGTCAACTTCAATGAACCTAGTACAGAAATATAACGTAACTTGTACAGAATCAGAGATGGGCGTAATCGGTTACTTTTGTAATTAGATTATTTATCTGATGAAGTATAACGTAAATCGTTCTAAAGCCCAAATAAACTAAATACAGAAGTATAAAGCAACTTGCTGTCAGCCCCAAATAAACTTAGTACAGAACTGTAACGTAACTTGCTGTCAACTCCAATGAACCTAGTACAGAAATATAACGTAACTTGTACAGAATCAGAGATGGGCGTAATCGGTTACTTTTGTAATTCGGTTATTTATCTGATGAAGTATAACGTAAATCGTTCTCAACCCCAAATAAACTTTATGCAGAAGTATAAAGTAACTTGCTGTCAGCCCCAAATAAACTTAGTACACAACTATAACGTAATTTGCTGTCAACTTCAATGAACCTAGTACAGAAATATAACGTAACTTGTACAGGATCAGAGATGGGCGTAATCGATTACTTTTATAATTAGATTATTATTCTGGTTTAAAGTAATCATGATTACATCAATCTTGATTACATACATTCAAGATTACATTTAATCATGATTGTTGTGTAATCGTTAATCATGATTAGAGTAATCCGTAATCAAGATTATATGATTATTTGTATTCCATATTTTTGTACTACTTTATGCGGCTATGAAATAAATGCCCGTAGGTATTAATGTAAAAAACATATTCATATATGTTTATTACATGAAGTAAAACGAACTTTCGGTAAGTATATAAATAAGTAATCATTTTTTGTATCTTTATGACTGCAAAACTCTAAAAGTAGTCGATTAATGGAATAAAAATTTTGAAATTATTGCTTTTTTATCAAAACGTTATTTTATAATTATGCCTATTATTTGATTATTAGATGAAATGTTGGAATGTGATATTGAAATCTAATTTAATTCGCATACGAATAATTTCAAATATACCTGTAAGACTAAAATTCATTGATTGTAATGATTAGTCTCTTATAATAGGGGTAAATTTAAATTAATGGCAAAGCTTGAATACAAAATAAGTTGATTTACAGTATAAAACTATGTCTTGTTTCCACATTATTATATTGATATTAATCAAAAAAAGTAATCATGATTACGATTAAAGATTAATAATCATTAATCTCTTGTACGATAACTTTTTTGATTATTTTAGTTAATTTGTAATCATGCTTGAATATCACACAAAGTAATCATAATCTTCAATCATTAATCTGATTACAGTTTGCCCAACACTGTACAGAATTATAATGTAACTTACTGTCAACTCCAATGAACTTAGTGTAGAAGTATAACTTAACATGCTGTCACCTTCAATTAACTTAATCTAGAGGTATAACGTAATATCAACCCCCTGAAATAAGTACGCAAGTAAAGAGTTACAACAATTAACTAACTTCTTCAACATCATGTTATCCTAAAATTCATGTTATTGGATATTTCCATTAGACAAGAAGTATAACTGGCAAGTTTCAACTCGATAAAGTTTTGTAGAGTGACTGAAAATGGCCTATAGGTATACGTATAGATGTAACGTTTTATTTTTGCTGGCTAAATGTTGTGGATTAATTACCTCAGAGAAGTCACTTCTAGGCACAGTTCCCTCGTCGCTGATCAGCGGCATCGGCGACACTGAACAGTGCCTCGTTGAAACATCTCCGAGGAGCCTGACTCCTGCCGCCGCCAGCCAAGTGGTGGTCAGCTCCATGCTGTTACTCGCTGTTTCTGGACTGTCCACATCTGAAGAGTTTATGGTTGTTTTAGACGATTGTCGAATTCTAAGGCAAGCGATGATAGCTCAGTGGTAGTGTGTACGGGTACCGCGTCAAGGGGCGTGAGTTGGAATCCACTTACAAGGTAAAGGAAAACGTGGTGAGGAAACCATAGCATGGTGGTAGGGCTTTTCTAATGGAAAATGGAAAATCTGCTGCCAAATACAAATATAAATAGTATTCCAGTACTTAGTATAAAGGAATATATGTAAAATTGACAGGTCTGTACGAGCAATGGTACCTGTGACGCTTATATATAAGCATTTTTTATATTACAAAATTATTTATTAAAATCTAATCGGTTGTTTTATTACACCTATCATTTCCACCGACTTGGCATATATCATTTTAATATTTAATATGACTATCAACTATCAACGTCTATACGGAAACCTCACCACAGAGTTTTTGGTCCTTCGAGCCGGATATGAATTAGAGACCTATGGATTTCCATATTATATTAATCAAATAAATATTATCACTATCAACTTTTTTTAAGGGATAGGGAACAAACAAGCATACGTGTCACTTGGTTGTAAGTGATCACCGCCGCCCATGGATACCCATAACACTAGAAGAATCGCAGGTGTGTGTTCTCAAGTGCAACTGCCGGAACATACCTATAGGTATTTGGCGGCAGATTTACAACTTGAGGGTGGTAGCTAGCCAGGCAGGCATTAGAAAGCCCTACCACCATGCAAACTATCAATACCTGTAGGGACATCTCTCTATAGCTTCCTTTCAAATTTAACTTTAAATTCCTATCCAATTATTGGATCGCTGCCTTAAAAGATGCACAACTCTTATATACCATAAGACTCCATTAGACTTAACATATCCAGCATCTTCTGGCCATAACCTGATATTATAAATGCGAAAGTGAATTTGTTTGTTTGCTTGTTACGCATTCACGCCTAAACCGCGGAATCGATTTTGATGAATTTTGGTATAGAGATAGATGGGAACCTCGAGACAGTGATAGGCTCATGAAATCCTGTTTGGAAGTGGGACAACGAGAGGGATAAACTTTGTATGAATCTTTTTTTTGTGTCATCCGAATTGTTTCACAAAATCATTACTAACGTAAGCAAAACCGCACGTAAAATCTAGTGAAAAAAGAACTGCTGAAGTGCATACTTAAGAAACAGTCCCCAGCAGCGTCGTATTCCGTGAGGTTCCGATGTGACTCGATGAGTTTCCTGAGGTTGGTCATCAGGGCTTCCTTCACTGTCATCGGTGGGTTGTACCACTTGGAGGCGGTGTCCAGGGCCGTCAGGGCGCACAGAGCTGGTCCCGGTGTCGATATCTGCAAGGAGGCTATGGACCCTGGCAGGGTCTGCCGTGTCAGCCAGTTCGCTTCAACCTGAGGGAGAAATTATTGGATACTGCTATAACGATTTCTAGTAATTGGTTACTAAATTAAAAAAAAAATGAAATCTATCAAATATGAATTATTTAGTATTTGATTACTATATTGTGCGAAGATTGCTTATCGTAAATTTATATATTTTTAAAACGTAATTTCATTACACCTTATTAATATGTAGAAAGACCCTATAAATTGACAATCTATTTAACTAAAATAACAGCTGTTAGATTACTTACATTTTATTTGCAATCTATTAGGAAAATCAATCGAATATTAATTACTTAGTGTTTGATTACGATAATTTGCGAAAATTGCTTATCGTAAATATATATTTTTTTAAACCGTACTGTCATTACACATCATTAATATGTAGAAAAACCCTATAAAATGATAATCTATTTAACTAAAATAACAGCTGTTAGATTACTTACATTTTATTTGCAAATGTAATCTATTAGGAAAATCAATCGAAAATTAATTATTTAGTGTTTGATTACTATATTGTGCGAAGATTGCTTATCGTAAATATATATTTTTTTAAACCGTACTGTCATTACACATCATTAATATGTAGAAAAACCCTATAAAATGATAATCTATTTAACTAAAATAACAGCTGTTAGATTACTTACATTTTATTTGCAAATGTAATCTATTAGGAAAATCAATCGAAAATTAATTATTTAGTGTTTGATTACTATATTGTGCGAAGATTGCTTATCGTAAATATATATTTTTTTAAACCATACTTTCATTACACCTCATTAATGTGTAGAAAAACCCTATAAAATGACAATCTATTTAACTAAAATAACAGCTGTTAGATTACTTACATTTTATTTGCAAATGTAATCTATTAGGAAAATCAATCGAAAATTAATTATTTAGTGTTTGATTACGATAATTTGCGAAAATTGCTTATCGTAAATATATATTTTTTTAAACCGTACTTTTATTACACCTCATTAATGTGTAGAAAAACCCTAGTTAAAATCTATTTAACTAAAATAACAGCTGTTAGATTACTTACATTTTATTTGGAAATGTAGTCTATTAGGAAAATCAATCGAATATTAATTACTTAGTGTTTGATTACGATAATTTGCGAAAATTGCTTATCGTAAATATATATTTTTTTAAACCATACTTTCATTACACCTCATTAATGTGTAGAAAAACCCTATAAAATGACAATCTATAATAACTAAAATAACAGCTGTTAGATTACATACATTTTATTTCCAAATGTAATCTATTAGGAAAATCAATCGAATATTAATTATTTAATGTTTGATTACGATAATTTGCGAAAATTGCTTATCGTAAATATATATTTTTTAAACCGTACTTTTATTACACCACATTAACATATAGGAAATGCCATCAATTGACAACTTACTTAAATAACAGCTGTTAGATTACTTACATTCCATTTGCGAATGTAATCTATTAGGAAAATGAATCGAATATTAATTATTTAATGTTTGATTACGATAATTTGCGAAAATTGCTTATCGTAAATATATATATTTTCAAACCGTACTTTTATTACACCACATTAACATATAGGAAATGCCATCAATTGACAACTTATTTAACTTAAATAACAGCTGTTAGATTACTTACATTCCTTTTGCGAATGTAATCTATTAGGAAAATCAATCGAATATTAATTATTTAATGTTTGATTAGGATAATTTGCGAAAATTGCTTATCGTAAATATATATTTTTTTAAACCGTATTTTCATTACACCTCGATAATGTGTAGAAAACCCCTACAAATTGACAATCTATTTAACTAAAATAACAGCTGTTAGATTACTTACATTCCATTTGCAAATGTAATCTATTAGGAAAATCAATCGAATATTAATTATTTAATGTTTGATTACGATAATTTGCAAAAATTGCTTATCGTAAATATATATTTTTTAAACCGTACTTTTATTACACCACATTAACATATAGGAAATGCCATAAATTGACAACTTATTTAACTTAAATAACAGCTTTTAGATTACTTACATTCCATTTGCGAATGTAATCTATTAGGAGATACAATGAAATAGCTACTATTTGGTGTTTTATTATAGATTTTACGCAAAAACGACTAATCTAACCTTATTAGCGAAACACTCGTCCATTTCGAAGTGCTTGCTCGCGCTGACCAGCTCCCCGTTGTGGTAGAAATAGGCCACCAGATGGCTGTCCGGGCACATCTGATGGGTCACCTTGATGGGCAACATGACCCTGAGCAGGTGCCTGTCCAGCAGCGAGTCCACCCCCTGGACTTCCTTCACCATCCTCTGGTGGGACCTGGACTGGTGCTGGACCCGTCTGACGCCGCCGTTACGTGTGATATTCGATCTCACCAAATATTTATGCAGGTTCGGATAATTCTTGTAACTGAATCTGGTTTTTTTATAATCCTCAGGCGTGTTTTTATCGACATCGGTGTAGTTTTCCGCGTCGGCTCTGTGTATGGGGTTCACGCTGTATAGGGGTATGTCGGAACATCTACTGTTCCTCGGTGCTGTTTGGACTTGGTTCGCTGAGCTGGAGACGGGACACTGGGTCGTCGCACCCCATCGGTATATGATCCCGCCTCTGGTAATCACCTGTCGAAGGACGTGGCTTTGAATCCCTGCAGTGTGTTTGAGTTTTCGGTGAAGGAAAACATTGTGATGAAACCATAGCATGGTGGTAGGGCTTTGTCTAATGACCGCCTGGTTAGCTACCACCCTCGAGTGGGTCAAGTGAAGAAGGCTGTTAATAAAGTTATAAAAACTGGCAAAAGCTGTTTCTGGTCTCTGGCAACACTGGAGTTTGAAGTGTCGACGTGGTGTGTTTTAGTGGGTAGTTATTACCATATGTCTCTCAGTGTCTCAAAACTGGGATTTTAAACATCACGTGGTATAAAATGGTGGGTAACTCACTACGAAGTGAACCGTTATAGCTGTGGTAACGTTAGGCAGGTGTAGGTAGAGTGGTACGAAGGTCCTGGAGACGTGGGAGTCCGCCTTCAGGGGTCCAAGAGCCGCCTGGTTGAGAGCTGACCGATGGACTGGTAGCGTCAGCGGCGCCGCTGATATACCGGAATCGTTTGCTAGGGTTGCCTGTAAATAAAATCATTAGGGTTGCCAGGATTGTGAACCTTTCTGAACATGGAAAAACATACGGGAGGAGTGCGATATGGCAATTTTTTTCCATAGTAGTTCAGGAAGGGAGAACTTAAATTAAAGCTTAGTTTAAGCTAAATATATAAATTTATAGAGAGGATAAAAAAACAATTTGAAGCGATGATATCTCAGTTGCCGCCGTAGACGTCGTGTCGAGGAACGGAGGTTCGAATCCACCAACATTTAAATTTCATATAATTAAAATGCATTCAATTAATTGGAGTTATAAACAAGTTTCATTCGATAACCAAAGAATTGAAAAACGGAAGTGTTAGTAGATATGGTCAGTTCTATTGATATTAACGAATTGAAGCTGGAAAGTTGGTTAGGATTGATTATAGTTAATTAAAATGTAAAAAAAACCGTTTTTGAGTTTTAGTGAGAATAAAGAATATCGATGTTAGATGATATGAAGTTCACCGGGTCAGATAGTAAAGTATAGAAGTAACTAAGTAACTAAAGTGTTCGCGAATCCGTTCACTTGGAAATAAAGAAATGATTTATAGCCTATGTTACTCGGGACTAATGTGGCATACTAATGGTGGAAGAATTTTTGAAATCGGTCCAGTATTTCTTGAGTTTATTCGTTACAAACAAAAATACAAATCTATCCTCTTTGTAATATTAGTATAGATATAGATAATACAAAGTATAAATGACTTAATGACCCGACAGACGTTGTCCTGTCTTTACTATGAATATTGAATTCGAATTGATGTAATTAATAAAACATATATCTATTATTCAAAGACATAGTGTTCATTATTGTAATGCTCTATGGCAACTGACAGCTAGTTACGTAAAATTGATATTGACGTTAAGTTTTTTTCTAATTTTCTTAAATTTACTGATATTCCGGTAGATTTTCTTAATTTTTTCATTCCTGAAAACCTTGTCCTGACGATAATTAGCCCAACAAAAACAAGAATTAGCAAAATTGTTCCATCAGTTCACGTGTGATGCGATGACCAAGGGAAGCGATGATAGCTCAGTCGTACGACTTCGCGTCAAGGGACGTGAGTTCGAATCCAAGCGCCTATAATGAGCTTGAGCTTTCGGTGAAGGAAAACGTGAGGAAACCATAGGATGGTGGTAGGGCTTTTTTGATGCTCGCCACTCTCATGTTGAAAATTAGCAGCCAATAGGTGTGTTCCGGCAGCTGCACTTGCGAGCCAGTTTTTCCACAGATTTAGCGTGTCTACCAACTTGGGCCGTATCGTCACTTAAGATCAGATGAGATTACAGCTATAACGTTTAGCCGTTAACATTATTAGAGATTCATTTTTCCATTTGTCAGGTGTCTGTCGTCGAGTTAACATCGCTCAAGGACTGTTAGAATAATTATTTTGTGTGGGTAGTTTTGTAAGACGGCTAATTTGTAAGTAGATTGATTTTTTATGATTAATTGTTTGTTAGTAATTATTTTCTTCCTAATCTGTGTTTTTACTATCGTTAATTGAAATTAATGTGTGATCGTTACGTCACGATCGGGTTGGTAATTTTTTTTTTGTTTTTAATGATTTTTATAGTAAACTCCTAAATATATAGATAACCTCAAATCGATAGTACGGCGTGACGTCATCGCCCGGTGCGAACATGAGTCTCGCTATTCCCGCGTCGTCCGTGTCCGCGGACACGCACACTGCGGCGCCGCTGTCGCGCGACAGTTGCGCGACTGTCGCCGCCGCGTGTCGGCACGACACGACACGCTCGTTTGTCGCCGGCTTGTCGTCCCACCGGGTCGCCAGCACCTGGAAACGGGGTTGCCATCATTAAAACAAGTTGTTTTAAAACAGTTTCAATGAAAACCTTGTTTTTTTCTATTCCAAAAACAAAGATTAAAACATGTTTTAAACATAAATTTATTAAGAAAAATTCATACTTTACAACTGCTTTTCATTGCAAACGAATGGGAGATTAAATGAAAATAAATTAATATCTAGGACTCTGAATGGCTTGATGTTTTTCTATCACGCGTTCAAAAACAAAGATTACAACAAGTTTTAAACATCGCATAAAATCATTAAGGAAAATACAATCTTTGAAACTGCTTTTCATTGCAAACGAATGGAAATAAATGAAAATAAATTAATATCTAGGACTCTGAATGGCTTGATGTTTTTCTATCACGCGTTCAAAAACAAAGATTACAACAAGTTTTAAACATCGTATAAAATCATTAAGGAAAATACAAACTTTGAAACTGCTTTTCATTGCAAACGAATGGAAATAAATGAAAATAAATCAATATCTAGGACTCTGAATGGCTTGATGTTTTTCTATCACGCGTTCAAAAACAAAGATTACAACAAGTTTTAAACAGCGCATAAAATCATTAAGGAAAATACAAACTTTGAAACTGCTTTTCATTGCAAACGAATGGGATTAAATGAAAATAAATTAATATCTAGGACTCTGAATGGCTTGATGTTTTTCTATCACGCGTTCAAAAACAAAGATTACAACAAGTTTTAAACATCGCATAAAAAAATTAAGGAAAATACAAACTTTGAAACTGCTTTTCATTGAAAACGAATGGGATTAAATGAAAATAAATTAATATCTAGGACTCTGAACGGCTTGATGTTTTTCTATCACGCGTTCAAAAACAAAGATTACAACAAGTTTTAAACATCGTATAAAATCATTAAGGAAAATACAAACTTTGAAACTGCTTTTCATTGCAAACGAATGGAAATAAATGAAAATAAATCAATATCTAGGACTCTGAATGGCTTGATGTTTTTCTATCACGCGTTCAAAAACAAAGATTACAACAAGTTTTAAACAGCGCATAAAATCATTAAGGAAAATACAAACTTTGAAACTGCTTTTCATTGCAAACGAATGGGATTAAATGAAAATAAATTAATATCTAGGACTCTGAATGGCTTGATGTTTTTCTATCACGCGTTCAAAAACAAAGATTACAACAAGTTTTAAACATCGTATAAAATCATTAAGGAAAATACAAACTTTGAAACTGCTTTTCATTGCAAACGAATGGAAATAAATGAAAATAAATCAATATCTAGGACTCTGAATGGCTTGATGTTTTTCTATCACGCGTTCAAAAACAAAGATTACAACAAGTTTTAAACAGCGCATAAAATCATTAAGGAAAATACAAACTTTGAAACTGCTTTTCATTGCAAACAAATGGGATTAAATGAAAATAAATTAATATCTAGGACTCTGAATGGCTTGATGTTTTTCTATCACGCGTTCAAAAACAAAGATTACAACAAGTTTTAAACATCGTATAAAATCATTAAGGAAAATACAAACTTTGAAACTGCTTTTCATTGCAAACGAATGGAAATAAATGAAAATAAATCAATATCTAGGACTCTGAATGGCTTGATGTTTTTCTATCACGCGTTCAAAAACAAAGATTACAACAAGTTTTAAACATCGTATAAAATCATTAAGGAAAATACAAACTTTGAAACTGCTTTTCATTGCAAACGAATGGAAATAAATGAAAATAAATCAATATCTAGGACTCTGAATGGCTTGATGTTTTTCTATCACGCGTTCAAAAACAAAGATTACAACAAGTTTTAAACAGCGCATAAAATCATTAAGGAAAATACAAACTTTGAAACTGCTTTTCATTGCAAACGAATGGGATTAAATGAAAATAAATTAATATCTAGGACTCTGAATGGCTTGATGTTTTTCTATCACGCGTTCAAAAACAAAGATTACAACAAGTTTTAAACAGCGCATAAAATCATTAAGGAAAATACAAACTTTGAAACTGCTTTTCATTGCAAACGAATGGGATTAAATGAAAATAAATTAATATCTAGGACTCTGAATGGCTTGATGTTTTTCTATCACGCGTTCAAAAACAAAGATTACAAACAAGTTTTAAACATCGTATAAAATCATTAAGGAAAATACAAACTTTGAAACTGCTTTTCATTGCAAACGAATGGAAATAAATGAAAATAAATCAATATCTAGGACTCTGAATGGCTTGATGTTTTTCTATCACGCGTTCAAAAACAAAGATTACAACAAGTTTTAAACAGCGCATAAAATCATTAAGGAAAATACAAACTTTGAAACTGCTTTTCATTGCAAACGAATGGGATTAAATGAAAATAAATTAATATCTAGGACTCTGAATGGCTTGATGTTTTTCTATCACGCGTTCAAAAACAAAGATTACAACAAGTTTTAAACATCGCATAAAAAAATTAAGGAAAATACAAACTTTGAAACTGCTTTTCATTGAAAACGAATGGGATTAAATGAAAAAAAATTTATATTTAGGACTCTGAATGGCTTGACATAAAACCTGTTGAGTCTATCTTGTTTATTTTTTTGTACTCATGTATTTCTTATGGCGTTGTAATTAAATAAAACATATTACCTTTATGACAAGTAATATATTCAATCAAACAATGATCAGAGTACCGTTAATTAGCAAACAATATTTCGAGCATGCATTTATTTGATGCATGCATTGCATTCTGGTTGTGAAGGGCTATTAAAAATGCAATTTAGTCGCAACATACAGAATGAATGTAAAGGGTTTAGTGCAGATAAGAGATAGGTACGCACCCAACATATAACAAATGTTTATCCATTGATCGATTTTTGTAAATATTTAATTTACTATGTTAAATTTGAAAATACCTAGTCTAGAAATGAGTTACTATAAAAGTCTATTGAATTGAATAATGAATGAAATTAATGGCCTTAATTAAAATGAAAAAAAAAAACACTTTGAACGGTTTGTTTTATGAAATTATTATTTTTTTAATAATAAACTGTTTTTTATTTTTCCACCCTGCTGTAAACATCGTCACGGTGTATACTAATAGTGTAGGGTCGCAGGGATTTGTACCCTCCCGTCGGAGATTAGTTTCCCATCGGAGAGGAAATCAAATTTTTTTTTTTTTTGTTAAGATTATGCGTAATGGCAACAATCTCACCTGACCCTAAGTGACGATACGGCCCAAGTTGGTAGACACGCTAAACCCGTGGAAAGACTGGCTCTCGAGTGCAACTGCCGGAACACACCTATTGGTATTTGGCGACAGATTTTCAACTCGAGGGTGGTAGCTAGTCAGGCGGGCATAAGCCTTATCACCATGATATTGTTTCTTCACGAGATTTTCCTTCACCGGGCGCTTGACCTTTGTAAGTGGATTCGAACTCACGTCCCTTGACGCGAAGACCAACACACTAGTACTGAGCCAGTTATTATCATGTCGTTTTCCTTACCTTCAGTTTGTAAGGGAGCCCGGGCGATATGACCGCTCGGTGTTTGGTCAGGAACTCCAGCGAGATCGCTTTGTCCACCACCTTGGACATGACTGTGGTATTCTGCCACAGCCTGGTGCCTTCTTCCTGTAAACCAGACCCTTGGGTTACTGAACTATTTACACAATGATAGTAAGATAGAAGAGACATCGAAGCGATGGTAGCTCAGTGGTAGTATGTACGACTTCGCGTCAAGGGACGTGAGTTCGAGTCCAAGCACCTACAATGAGATGAGCTTTCGGTTAAGGAAAACACCGTGAGGAAACCATAGTATGGTGGTAGGGCTTTTTCTAATGCCCGCCTGACTAGCTACCAGCCTCGAGTTGTAAACCTGCCGCCAAATACCAATAGGTGTGTTCCGGCAGCTGCACTTGAGAGCCAGTTCCTTTACAGGTTTAGCGTGTCTACCAACTTGGGCCGTATCTTCACTTAAGATCAGGTGAGATTATGGCCATAACGCTAATATATAATTAAAAAATAAAGATAAATGTTTCTATTTATGAGCTTGTATCGGTTAATTATATAAAAAAGTGTGCAGTCCAAGTGAAACCTTGAAAACCGTACAACTCTCGAACCTTGTAAGACGTAATGTATAATGTTCTTTATCTCTCGCACGTGTGTCTTATAGATGTATGTTGTTGTCTCTTTTTACTGTCGCTATTTCGTTTCATCCAGTTTCTGACGCGTCCAACTATTGAATCGTGGTCTATGATAATCCATTTATTTATCTTAATAAACTCCAGCTCAAGTGCAACTGCCGGAACACACCTGTTGGTATTTGGCGGCAGATTTTCAACTTGAGGGTGGTAGCTAGTCAGTCAGGCATCAGAGAAAGCCCTAACACCATGCTATAGTTTCCTCACGATGTTTACTTTCACCGAAAGCTCAATCTCATTGTAGGTGAATTCGAACTCTTGTTTACTCCGCGGTCGACTGTAATACGACATGCGATAGAGGGAGGAAAACGTTTGGGGATTCAGTTTCAGTTTAAGAAGCGATGATAACTCCGTGGTAGTGTGTAGTGGCGTCTAGGGACGTGGGTTCGAATCCGACCACCTACAATGAGCCTGAGCGCCCAGTGAAGGAAACTATAGCGTGGTGGTAGGGATTTGTCTAATGCCTGCCTGGCTATCTACCACCCTCAAGATAAAAACCTGCCGCCAAATACCCAATAGGTGTGTTCCGGCAACTGCACTTAAGACCCAGTTCTTCCACAGGTTTAGCGCGTCTACCAAATTGGGTGATATCGTCATCTAAAAAAAATGGGGTTACTTGGAATGAGAAGTCAGCGATGATGACGTCAGGCGGGTTGGGACCGTCCAGGCCGATCCTCCTGGAGGCGGCGGCGTGACGGTGGCAGGCTCGGGGCGCCCGGATGCGCACCGCCGTCCTGATCCCGCTGTGGGATCCCGAGTTCCCGGCTCCCCGCAGCCGGATCACGAGCATACCCTCCACCGCCTCCATCCATGGGTATCTACGTTTTTGAAGCGAAACTTCTTTAGGCGCATGAGGGTAAAATTTTTACAGATGAAACGTCACGCCGGTATGCAACGGGAGTGTCGGAAAAGAGAGAGAGAGTGATCGAGACCGATTGAGAGAGAGTAAGACAGGGCGAACGTAGCATGAGCAACTAGCCGTGGAGTGAGAGTAGGGAGCAAGCGAGTGAGAAAGATTGAGAGAAAAAGTGAGACAGAGCGAACGTCGTATATAAACAAGATTTATAAATTAGTTCGCCAAAGAAGTTTCACTTCTGACATGTGTACTTTGTACGCACGCATGTTTTTTATATGTTCACTTGGTGTCACATGACGACGTGGCCCAAGGTAATGGCGACGCTAAGTCTAGAGGGACTGGATCTAACACAGCTACGAGTGTTTGGCGGTAGATTTTCAACTCGAGGACGGTAATTAGTCACCATGCTATGGTCTCATCACCATGTTTTACTTCACCGAACGCTGGGGATCATTGCTGGGATCAAACTCACGTCCATTGGCAAGGGTCCATGCACACTACCAACTGGACTTAAAGTGCCCCCTTAGAGGCGTATTAATTTAAAACTCGCTTCGATTGTCGAGGGAAGCCTAAACCAGTAGACTGATGTCAACGAAAACTGTATTACTAAATTATATACGATATATATTTTAATGAAGCGATGGTAGCTTAGTGGTAGTGTGCACGGACTCCGTGTCAAGGGAGGTGAGTTCAAAGCCACCTACAATGAGCTTGAGCTTTCGGTGAAGGAAAACATAGTGAGGAAACCATAGCATGGTGGTAGGGCAGTTTTTATGGACACCTGGCTAGCTACCACCCTCGAGTTAAAAATTTGTTTCCAAATACCAATATTCAGTTTAGGCAGTTCCACTTGAGAGCCATTTCCTCCATAGGTTTAGCTTATCTACCAACTTGAGCCGTATCGTCACTTAACAACCGGCGAGATTATGACATGTAGAATACAGAAAAAATATAACTCGACATTTTTATATATTTGAAACAACAGCAAGCTATATAAATTTGATTACATACATCGAGAAATAATGACTCTTCATTAGTGCAATCTTAATTATAGGTATTTACTATTAATAGCGTACTGTGAGTAAATAACACAGTTAAAAGTTTAGACGCAAACAATAAAATGACGTAATGTATTACCAATATGTACTAAGCTATCTCCTATTTTTTTTATGTGTTTTAATTATCTTCTTTTCTATATTCCGTGAGGCTGTTTGTAAAAATGTCCAGATCTGAGGTTTTGGATTTAGCATTAAATAGGTAGTGGTTACAACATATCTTTAAATTTTAGAGATTCTTGAGGGTAATTATTTAGGTGGCCTTGTTATATTGAATTTTTATGAAATAAGGGCTAAACAAGTAAGCGTGTCACCTGGTGGTAAGTGATCACCGCCACCCACAGACACCTACAACATCAAAGGAATTGCAAATGCTTTGTAGGCCTTATAGGAGGGACTGGCTCTCAAGTGCCATTACCAGATCACACGTAATGGTATTTAACGGCAGATTTTCAACTTGAAGGTGGTAGCTAGCCAGGCATGCATTAGAAAAAGCCCCTATGCTATGGTTTCCACACGATGTTTTTCTTCACAGGAAGCTCAAGCTCATTGTAGGTGGATTCGAACTCACGTCCCTAGGCGCGAAGTCGTACACACTACCACTGAGCTATCATCACTTCGAACACCTTCACTTGAGTGCTGGTCTCGTCGTCACTTAATATCAGGTGAGATTGTGGATATAACCTGTAAACTGTTGGCCCATATCGCACACGGGACTGAGTACCGTGTTTGTATAGTTACCTGACGCATACAGTCCAGACGAGCCGGTCGCTGGCTCGCAGGACGCGGGGTGCGTGCCGGACGCTCAGCTGGAACGGTGGCAATTCGTAACTACCCACCATAAACGCGGCAGTGCCCTATTATAAATATACCACGTTAAATAGAAGAAAAATATTTTTTTTTTTACTTAAGTGACGATATGACCCAATTTGGTAGACACGCTAAACCTGTCGAGGCACTGGCTCCCAAGTGCAGCTGCCGGAACACACCTATTGGTGTTTGGCGGCAGGTTTACAACTCGAGGGTGGTAGCTAGCCAGGCGGGGCTAACGAAATAGTACACATTTAAACGGATTTTATCGCGGTTATTTACTTAATTTTGACCGCGACGTTTCGAAAGCTTATCAGCATTCGCGGTCACGGATCGGACTGAGGTGTAGGTGGTCGAGAAAACTAAACATTACAGACGGAACTCGAAAGAAAATTAAAAAATAAACTTGGTTTATATTTAATGAAACACTGATCCACGGAGTTATCGGTTTATTCCCAAAACAACAACTGACTATTCCTATGTGGGTAAACGTAATACTAATTTATATAAAATTAAACCCTACCTACATTTTTATACATAACGCAGTCACTATATATAATGTTGTTTGTCTGTATTTTTATTTGAACATAATATATATAACAAAACTGATGGTCGAAAACACTGTAAAATTGACTTTTCTGGACACCTTCGTCCATCCCGTGACCGCGAATGCTGAATAGCTTTCGAAACGACGGAATCAAAATGATTGAAAAAAAATAAAAAACCGCGATAAAATCCGTGTAAATTAGTTTTACTTCGATGAGTTATTATTATCGGATCCCGTAAAAGACCAACATGGTACGTAAGTATATGGTAAGTACTACGAAATCGTGAAAAACAGACCAACTCATATTTTAGATTCCGTTAAGACCAGTGACATTTTATTAGGTAGTAGTTTTAGGTTTGTTGACAAATTCACAGAACGCATTACCGATTTACCGGATACTGGGTCCGAGCACCATATCGAAAGGCTTTATATTACTGGGTGGATCAATGGGTGATCAATGATCGTGATGAAGTGATGATGATGTTTGGAATTGATACCCCCCCCCCCCCTCTGTACATCCGCTAATAATGATTGTAAACGCATTATTAATAAACAAAGACATACACGGAACGAGTTCCTACTCTAATGAACCCGCTCTTTATTTTCCGAACCGGAAGTAGTTTTGACGTCCATAAACGCCTTCTCGTGGCCTGAATTGAATACAGTATTTCGGTTCGATTCCGTCGAAATCTCTGCCGGGAATTAATTGTATAATATTTGAGTACCGATATTTGAGTATTTCATGTCACAGTGCTTATGCTGATTATTTGTATAGATTTCAAATAAATAAAAAATACCAACTCTTGCGTACGTGATAATCGTTCCGTACAAAGTGTTACACACGTTCTTTTGGACTGTCCCGTACTTTCCAATATGGGAATCCGGGTATCAGTTAACAAAAGAACAATTATGTACGGTAAATTTTTTTTTTTAATTGTTAAACTGATAAACTGAAAGTTCGAAATAAACAGACGAATCTACTAATCGATTGTGCTACTAATTACTTACCTTTTACTATCGATTTATTTTTATTCACTCTACATATTTACATTTAATTACATTTAATGTATGTACGGTGTTCTTCACATATCTATAGTGATACCGAAGTCTCTGGTCTTCGGCAGAATGAATATAGGAGTATATATATATAAAAAAAATACCTGAGATCCGTCAGCAAGTCTCGCTCGAACGTTCCACCGGCCTGGCGGAGCGAGCTCGTCCAGCTGGTACTGGAGCTGGACTAGGCCAAGACGGGTTCTCACGTTAGTCCACTGCGTTAGGCGTGTCCCGTCCCATGTACCACTTGGACCCTCCACCCAGATCTCCTCTATCTGGAATTGTATGATGATAATTATTGCTCCGACAGATTTTTTTTTTTTAATACTTCAGGTTTAGCGTTATGGCCATAATCTCACCTGATCTTAAGTGACGATACGGCCCAAGTTGGTAGACACGCTAAACTTGTGGAGGGACTGGCTCTCAAGTGCTGCTGCCGGAACACACCTATTGGGTATTTGGCGGCAGGTTTACAACTTGAAAAAGAAAAAGCCCTACCACCATGCTATGGTTTCCTCACGATGTTTTCCTTCACCGAAAGCTCAAGCTCATTGTAGGTGCTTGGATTCGAACCCACGTCCCTTGACGCGAAGTCGTGCACACTACCACTGAGCTATCATCGCTTCATGCCGACCACTTCAGCCCCCTAGTCTAAGGAATGTTGAACTCGAAGAGGGCTTATGGTATTGAGTACGGCGGTCTTAAGGTGAAGCAAGAATGCGTATTAGCGCCTACTCTGTTCGCTTCACACTTCGCGGTGGTTGAGAAGTCTTATAAGCTGTAACTCGAGACGTCCGCATCCGCTTCCGTTCAGACAACAGCCTTTTCAACTTGGCAAGACTTATGGCTCGCACTAAAGACTCCATACGCACTGATCACTGAGATCATGTATGCTGATGATTTGTGCTACCTACAATTGTATATGAGTAACTTAAACATACAGGCTGTCGCAAAAGTCAAAGACAATCTGGAACCAGGTGAAGAAAAAAATAATCGAAAATAGACTAGTAAAAAAAAAAAAACTACGTCTGTAGAAATGTACTACGTGCGTAGTTAACTTTTTATACACTCAGTTAAATATGGGCGTTTCTTTGTTAGATTTTTGTTTGGAAAACAAATTATTTACAGCAGTTTTGACAAGCATTATTCAAGGTTACATAACAAAAAAGAAAAGAAATGTAAAAACATACTAACAACTGAGCTATCATCACTTCAAAATACATAATTTCAGTTATCAAAGTACTGTCTAATTCCAGAAAAATCTGTTTAGCGTTTTCATAGCGATACACGCACAAGTAACAGATGGACAGACAGACAAATAATTCAATATAACTTGCTTTTGGCTTTTGTATATATATAAATGTTAAATTCTATAAGCATACTAGCTGACCTGACATACCTCGTTCTGCCTTTTCGAGTAGTCAATCACATCGACTACAGCATCATCTAGCGCTTATGATCACTTATCGAGATAAAAAGTATCCTATCTCTCAAGTTGGGTCACACTGCATACAGTGCGCAAAATTTGATTAAAATCAGTTCAATAGTTTAGGAGTTCATTGCAGACAAACAACGTGACACAATATTTTTATATATAAAAAATATATTTTAAATAAACAAAGACCGGGCAGTGGTCAATTACTCACACTTGATAATGGCTATAGTTGCATATATAAACAGCAGATATAACATAAAAAAGAAAACACAAGAATACACAGTTTATCATCTTGACCTAGTATTTTTTGTATGAGACGAAGTTAATTTATGCTATCTTAACTAATATTATAAATACGAGGACGTGTTTGTTTGTTACTCATTCACGGTTTTTTTAATACTTAAGATTTTAGCGTTATGGCCATAATCTCACCTGATCTTAAGTGACGATACGGCCCAAGTTGGTAGACACGCTAAACCTGTGGAGGAACTGGCTCTCAAGTGCTGCTTCCGGAACACACCTATTAGTATTTGGCGGCAGGTTCCCAACTAGAGGGTGGTAGCTAGCCAGGCGGGCGATAGAAAAAGCCCTACCATCATGCTATGGTTTCCTCACGATGTTTTCCTTCACCGAAAGCTCAAGCTAATTGTAGGTGCTTGGGTTCGAACCCACGTCCCTTGACGCGAAGTCGTGCACACTACCACTGAGCTACTCAACCGATCATTATAGAATTTTTCATACATGTTCTCAGCGGTATAGAAAAGGGCATGCAGTACATTTCGCTGGTAAAAAGTCTTGTGACCGAAGGATAGAAAAATGAATTGTAGTTCTATGGTAACGAAGTTAATTTTAGAGTTTGTTTATTACTCTTTCACGTCTCAACTACTCAACCGATCATAAATTAATTTTGCATACACGTTGCCAGGGGTACAGAATAGAACGTGGAGTACTTTTTATTTAGAAAAAAGTACTGTTATTGAAGGATAGATCAATAGCTTTTAGCATTCGCCGCAAATGAAGTCTATGTAATGTTTATTACTAAATCACAGTTTAAATACTCAAATGATCATAACGAAATTTTGCACACACATTGTCAAAAATACAAAAAAGAATTAAGGATACTTTTCGTAGTAAAAGTCATATTGCCGAAGAATATAAATAAAACTTTTCGTATTATACGCTGTTTCTTTATTACTCAATCGCGGCTTAGCTAGTGATCCCCGAAAAATTTTGCGTACATGTCGCATCGGTATATTAAAGGACACAGAGTTACTTATCGTCTAGAAAAAACATTGCTGCCGAAAGATCGATCGGGAGCCTTTAGCATTCCACCCTAACATAGTCGCGAAGTGTTTATTACTCAATCACGGCCTAACTACTCAATCAATCATCGCGAAATACTACGTAATAAAAAAAGTACGTAATAAATACGCAAAAAAGAGTATATGATAGTTTTAGTACAGAAAATAGTACTGTTGCCGAAAGATAGAAAAATAACTTTTAGTATTCCACGCAAAGGAATACGCAGTTTCTTTATTACTCAATGACGGCTTAACTACTCAATAATAATAAAGAAATTTCGCATAGACGTTGTCAGAGTTACATAATATAACGTGTGATATTTTTCATTTACTAAACATGACAGTATGTTGAAGGGTAATCAAATAAATTTGAGTTTTACACGAAAATATCGCAGTGATTCTTTATTACTCAATCACGGCTTAACTACTAAATTCATCATCATGAAATATTGCATATACGTTGTTATCGGTACAGTAAAGAAAATAGGGCTATCGTCAAAAATTAAAAAGAACTGTTGCGAATGGAATTGCGAATGGAAGTCTCGAAGTGGTTATTACTCAATCACGGCTTAAGTACTTAACCGATCAAAATGAAATATTGAGTACATGTCCTAGGTACATAACACACTGAGGTAGAGTAGATAAGAGTACTGTGACCACACAATTGTTACTAATATTATAAATGTGAAAGTGAGTTTGTTTATTACGCTTTCACGCCTAAACCGCTGAGTCGATTATAATAAATTTTGCGATAGAGATAGATGAGATTATGGAGAAGGTGATAAGCATTTTTCAAAATCATTAGTTCTCTGCGTACAAAGTCGCGTGTAAAACTAGTATTGAAGTATAAATAAAAACACCAAATCCTGTTAAACCTTTCCCACCGGACGACATCGGACCCGTTCTCTTGTACTACCGTTATGATGATTGTAAAAGTTTTTACAAGATTCATTCGTTACACTCGATGTTCGCAAAAACCGGTCACAGTTGGCCGAAGTCGCGTCGCCCCGACCGGCTACGGGACATTTATGTAGGTATACGGTTACAAGCGATACAAAGGCCCCGTGTAATACTGACACAGTTGCAGCGAAATGAGCCGCGTCCGCGAAAATATCCGTTTTGCGTACATCGTTAAAAAAATATTTCCCGGTATAGTGTTGAGGTGGGTACTACTGTCACTTCACGCGATACAACTGATTTTTCAAACTTAAAATGTCTCTATGTATCATATATTGCACTTGTGAAACAATATATACAAACATATATCAAGAAGAAACTCTTTTTTTGACACTCATGATATTTTTGATGCCTTTTTTGCTATTTAAACTCGTTACAAAACTGATTTAAAAAGTTCTGTATTGGACGTCCGTGTGTCTGTATGTTATAACGATAACGACCGAAATACTTTACTAATCGAGTCTTTGTTTTTCTTTCGCTTCAGTATAATTAGGAATAGAACCCTATTACTTTTAAATAAACAAAAATTAGATTATGAGGCGTGCATATCTGGATTTTCCAAACTTTTTTTATGTATTCAATGCCTAATAATATTCGATTATTATTAAGACAGGCCGACCAAGTGGCGATATATTACGACACATTACCGTAGACAAATGTAGTGTAAAGTGGGGTTACTAAAATAATACGTGTATGATTGATTTTGAAGTAAGAACGAAGGGGCCGCTATAAAATGTATTGATCTAAATGCTGTTAGGTACATATAGGCTTACCATACGTCCCGGTTTGACCGGGACAGTCCCGGTTTGAGATCCCTGTCCAAATTTTTTGTGTTGTTTGTATTAATTGTACTTTGTATCTTTTTCTTTTTAATAAAAAATATATTCACATTTATTATAATTTTTTTCAATTCATAATAATTTTGATTGCATTTCAAATATGAAAAACACAAATTAAGCGAAAAACAAAATGAAAATGAGCCTCTTTCTCTTCTGCGTCCCGGTTTGGCTCTTCGTAATTATGGTAAGCCTAGGTACATAGGCTGTTCTTATATAGTTATAACTTAAATGTGATTTAAAACGTATTTGAAAATGTTATATTGCCTACTTTACGTCAATAGCGGAAAACATTAGTTTAAAAATGCAGTTAGAGATATTAATTTTAATAAAAGATATAAAGGAGATATGGCGTTGCCAAGAAAAACACTGCTTGGAAAGAATATATACTACTATGATGGTTATAATCTAAACACATTACTTGCTTTCTTTGACTACCTATTGAAGCGATGATAGCTCAGTGATAGTGTGTACGACTTTGCGCCAAGGGACGTGAGTTCGAATCCACCTACAATGAGCTTTCGGTGAAGAAAACATCGTGAGGAAACCATAACACGGTGGTAGGGCTTTTTCTAATGCCCGTCTCACTAAAACCACCTTAGAGTTGAAAATTCGCCGAAAATACCTATAGGTGTGTTCCGGCAGTTGCACTTGAGAGCCAGTCCCACCATGTAGTGTCAGCACTATCTCGGCCCACCTTATCATTTAACATCAGGTGAGATTGTAGCCATAACACCAAACGAAAAAAAAAAACATATTCTATTTATAAATATGTACTATTTGGTATTTGATCACGATAATTTCATTATTCACACGGACCGGTTAGTCTTATATTATTTATGAGAGTAAATATATTGAATTTCATTAATTTTAATATTAAATTTAAATAAATAAATAAACAAAATAAAATAAAATAAAATAAAATAAATAAAATACATAAAATAAATAAAATAAATAAAATAAATAAAATAAATAAAATAAATAAAATAAATTAATTAATCATTGAATTTATAATTAAATAATATGTGAGTAAATAAAGTTAAGTGCAGACTATTATACTAACGTTCTCTTGTGCCGGAGACAGGTCCGCTTTGAACGAGTATACCCTGAATCGGAGGGTATCGCCGGGACGATACCTGGCCCGCTCGGTGTGGACAAGCACGACCCTCCCGCTCGATATCCTGACCATCATCCTCCTTTCCCACGTGCATTTCGCTTCTGGATATCTACGGAGAAGATCGAAGTCCACAACAAATTGACAGACACATTTCCCATATCATCAATTACCATACGTTGCCGCCAAATTATGTCTTTGCCGACGTAAATATCATTGTAATTAATTGTTATTTCGACGCGGACGAAGACGGGAGAGCAACTAGTACTTCCATACAAGAAAATACAGTGACTATGCCCGCTATCTCGTTCACGTCTAATTTTAATCAAAACGCATTATTTACGATTGGTTATTAACACATTCATACATTAATACTGAACGTCTTTTATATATAGTTAAGATAACTGGGTTGATTTTAATTTCTTGTGCATATATATTTATAGTTAAGGTATATCGATATGGCCATAATCTCACCTGGTTTTAAGTGACGATACGGCTCAAGTTGGTAGACACGCTAAACCTGCGGCGGAACTGGCTCTCAAGGGCATCTGCCGGAACACACCTATTGGTATTTGGCGGCTGATTTTCAACTTGAGGGTGGTAGCTAGCCAGGCGGGCGTAAGAAAAAGCTTTACCACCATGCAAATAAAAAGAGGAATGTAAACAAATACTAGAGAACGAGGACCTGGAGATCTGTAGTTCAAGGTCTCAAGATCTTTTCAGATCCCAGACCTCACACAAATTCTAACATTATAATTTTAGTTTCACTGTTTTTGTTACAGCTTCTGTTAACAACTTTTTTTTTACTTTATTTTGTATGAATGTGAAATTAATCTATAATTTTTTTTTTATAAATATACTATAAATATTTTTATCCGTTGTTGGAGCTATTTTAATGGTGTTTTGCTTTTATAGGTGATAGCGTGATGTTAATACCCCAATGCTGACCTCAATAATTACTCTATCGAATACAACAATATTTTTTGAAAATCCACTGGTAGCGCCTAAGATTAGTGCGTTCAAACTGAGAATTGAAGCGGTGATAGCTCAGTGGTAGTGTGTAGGAACGCCGCGTCGTGGGACGTGAGTTCAAATCCAACAATCTACAATGAGCTTGAGCTTTCGCTGAAGGAACACATTGTGATGAAGACCATAGCATGGTGGTAGGGCTTTTTCTGCCCGCCTGGCTAGCCACCACTCTTATGTTGAAAATCTGTCGCCAAATACCAATAAGTAATTTCCTGTAGTTGCAGTTGCCAGACCCACCACAGGTTTAGCGTGTCTATATACTTGGGCCGTATCGTCACATAAGATCAGGTGAGGTATGGTCATAACACTTAACCTTAACAATAAAAAAAAAGCTCGGTATATGCTACCGTAAGCTGCTATAGCGTTCATTTTTATCTGCTATCTGCTATAGCTGATTATATTGCCATAGCGCTAAACCTTAACTAGGTAATTATGTCATTACCTCAGAGTGACTATAAGTTCTGCTTTGGTGTTCGGCTTCTGGGGCACCGATAGGTCGAGACAGCCTCCGTCACCTGGAACGAGTTGATGCTATTAAATTTTGATAATCGACTTCGTTTACATTTTATATGATGGTTAGTGACGTTGCGTTTCAAAATGGTGGACAAGCTAAGCCTAACAGAGGGGCTCGCTCTCAAGTGCAACTGCCGGAACACGCCTATAGCTATTTGGCAGCAGATTTTCGCCTTGAGGGTGGTAGCTAGCCAGGCGGGCATTAGAAAAGCCGTATCACTATGCTAATGACAATTTTTTTTAAGTTTACTTTGTTTAGGTATTTCTAAACTCTGTAATAGAGTTACTAATTATTGGAATATACTCTGACATACGTGGGATAACGACAACTATAAAAACAATTCTGATCGATTACCATAAAAGTTAGGTGATTTGATTAATTTTTTTTTTTTCGTGAATAGGTTACTAATATACTCCATAGATGGCGTTGTGTTCGAATGAATATCTACTGAAAAATGAAAAATGAAAAATCAATCAATTCAAAAAAATCAAAAATCAGGTGACACGATTGCTCGTTTCCCATGTATTCCATAAAAAAGCAAGTATTCGTAAATTTTTAAGACACTACCAAAAAAACTCTCATAGGTAACCACTTATTTTAGACTTAGTAACACTAGTAATAGTTATATTAGGTAATAACTTTAGGTTATACAGGAAAGTCCCAAAGCACATTACCGAATCGACGGACAGAAAGTTCAAACACCATGTCAAAAGTGTACTACAGTGTGGATCAAACACATGAGCGATTGTGATGTCTGTAATTAACACCCCTCTCTGTGCCTCCGCTAATATCTATTGTAAATACACTCATTAAATAATTATTTAAATAAAATGTGGGTATTTAGAAAAAATATTTATAAACACATCGAGTCACTAGCCGGTTCTTCTCGATAACTGAGTCATTTTCCCAGCAGATCAGGGCCTAAATTGAATAAAGATCGTACGTTTGATTTGATATCAACTGTATAAATGAATTAGTATTTTTTGAAGTGAAAACTTCTATAGCGCTGTTTGGATAGGAAGTGAATTCATGTAAGTCGTCATCGACATGGTCACGTGACGTGTTCACGTACACACTATATCTGTTCCTATTAGTATACACTTATTGCGCTGTAAGCATTTTTAATTTAAGGTCAAACAATTGATTTGGATATTAAAAAAATAAAACTGTTTGTTTATAGTTTTAAGTTTTCACTACTGTCGGCGTTAATGATATGGTGAAGTCATACGAACCTGATGGTAAATCTCTATTAGCTGTGACAGTCTGCCGGTCCTCAGTGACGAGTGCCAGGAGCATACGAGCTGGACCCTCAGGGTAGAACCTGGATATACAGGCCCTGTTTGTCCCGCCGGCGGTCAGCACTCCCGGCGCCAGGAAGATGTGGTATTTATCCGAGCATGGACTGTTGGGACAACTCATAATCAGATATTATTCTCGAACTTGTTTGTATGGACGGACTTTTTTATAGTCAATGCCGATATGGCCCAAGATGGTGGGCACATTTAGTTTAATGGACGGGATTGGCGCTCAAGTGCAACTTCCGGTACTTGGCGGCAGATTTTCAGCTTAAGGGTGGTAGCTAGTTGGCACGTATTAAAAATAACTCTCTCGGTATGCTATGTTTTCAACACGATGTTTTCCTTCGCAGAGAGCTCAAGCTGTTTACCAGACGAGCTATCACTATCAAATGAGCTAACATGAGATGTCTAATATGTCGAGTAGTTTTGGAGATCTGATGATAAGTTATGTGATCATTCACATAGGTTAAACGGAGAAAATCGCTTTGAAATTCGCCAGGAATAGCATTTAATCAAACATTCTAACTTCTGTCTCTTTTTTTATTACTTTAGGCGTCCCTTCCCTGAAGGGCTGGGAGGGGTATGTGAGACTCACACCCACTAAAACCCTACGATGTTCTTCAATAGCATATTTTGCCGTCGAAGAGGATCTCTTTCCTCCTCCACCTGGAAACTACTATCATTTTGTAGCATAAAATTTAAATAGCCCGAGTAAGTCAGCATGAGATTCTAAATAGCGCTAATAAGTCAGCATAAGATTCTAAATAGCCCTAGTAAGTCAGCATAAGATCCTAAATAGCCCTAGTAAGTCAGCAGCTAGTAGGCACTAATTTGGATTGTATTGTACATCCGGTACAGTGCAGTCACTTTACTGCGCGACATAAAAACCTAAAACTGCAGATACGAATGTGAGTTTATATAGTACACACAAGGCTTTACTATTAAATCATGAAGTTCGGCATACACGTTGTCCGGAGTACACAAAACGCCAGAGGGGTAACAAAAACAATACTTAAATGCCTAAATGCATTACCTCACGAAAAAAGGCCCTCAATGCAGTTTCATTATATGCATTAGCTGGCCTGGCAGACCTTGTTCTGCCCTTTCGAGGAGTCAATCACATCGACTACAGCGCCATCTATCGCGTTATGATCACTTATCGAGATAGTCAGTATCCTATCTCTCAACTTGGACCAAACTGCACGCAGTGCGCAAAATTTGATTAAAATCAGTTCAGCAGATTAGGAGTTAATCGCGGACAGACAACGTGACACGTAATTTTTTACATATAAAGATATAGATGATCTGAATACCTGCGTGTTCTAACTCATCACAATTATAATACAATGTGATTCACAATCGGATCACCTTGGGCAATGACGCGATCGCAGCAGGAAACGATCGTTGTGTAAACATCTTACGTTGTTTTTTTACCTTCACCATAGTTTTAATTAGATCACTTCAATTGACACGAGTATCGTTGTAATTAATTTTAAAAGCGCTCGTTTGTGACACTATCAGAGATTTTTTTTTTCTGTAACGCATTGCCTTCTTGTTGTTTATTGAATGTTATCTACAACAATTATAGATAGCTGTTTGTTTTCTTTTAACATTTATAGGTTTAGACGTTATTGACACAATGTCACCTAACACTCGTTGGAACAGCATCCCATCGCTATATCGATCCGAAAAGTGTATACTTAGCTTTAAACTTTCATATAAGCTCTGTTTATTGCTGTGTATTGGTTATTAAAAATTTATATTTGTATTTTTTTTTGTTTAGTCTTGAATTAGCAGTTACAGTCGCTACACCTGTGACGTGATATGTGTGTCTGTGATGTTTGTTTGTTTGTTCGTTTAATTTTGTATTAACACATATGCATGAATGTGCGTCCGTCTATCATCATATGGACTCCCATCGAAAATAAGCGTTGCAGTACTTCTGTACCAAACATTTTGCTGAATGGGTTGGCCAATTGTTGGACATATATTTTTTTTTTGTTTCATTTTTCAATAGAGTGACTTGGTTTTAAAGTACAGCTGCCAGAATACAACTATATATATTCGGTTGTACCTTCCTATGGTTTCATCACAATGTTTTCCTTTACCGAAAGCTCGACCTGAGCTGAATCGAACTCACGGCCATTGACGTGCTGCCCGTACACGTTAGCAACTTAAGAACACTTTTTTAATGCCAAACTGGCTGTCAACCAGCCTAGATTTACAGACCATCTTGGGTCGTCACTTAAAACGAGCTGAGATTGCGGCCATAACAATGAACCTTTTAAAAAAAAACGTTGGGCTTTACAACGAATTTGTACAGCTCAATTTTAATTTACAAAAACAGTTACTTTAGGTACATATTAAGCTCGATTACTGCTTTACATTATTTACAGTCAGCGGCTCCTCTAGCAGCAGCCTTCGATTTTCCTAGATCTGCCAATGTCAAGTATTAAACAGCAATAATAATAACGCAATTTCCGTATTTATAAACCCAAATTCATTACATTATTTATATTTTCACCAATTACATATTATATTTATTTTTTACACAGTTTTATAGTAATGTAATTCTTTGTTTTCTTTTTTTCCCTATTTTAATTGTTCCATAGTGAACAAGCCAAGACCAGAAATCATACTGCCAAATCATATGTCATATTTTTTATTCCCTATCCATATACGTTTATTTATTACCTTTATTATATCGTGTTATTGGACAGGTATATATCAAGTATTTTATTTTATTGCAATTTTTAATCATATTTTATTGTTTTTTACCTTAGAATCTTTTTCTTATTAATATTAAAAAGTGGTGCTGACCGTGACATCACATTGTACCATCTGAAAACCAGCGCTGCAGCGCACTATACGTTGTAGTATTTTAGCTGAGATGGGACCATTTACGGCCTCACACAACTGATTAGTGGACACCCTCTGCTTATTATATACACTAGGCTATTTTTGTTTTAGGTTTTTCGCCCTAATTTTTTATTATTATTGTAGTAGTCATTATTATTATTGAGTGAGTTCCGTAATAAACGTATTTTCTTTATATCTTTCTTTACATAGATTGACCACCCACTTTGGCATTTGAAGAGTTTGCAGCTAACGTTTACTTCTATTTAACCGGAGTTCAAGAACCGCGTTCTTAAATACCTTGTAACGTTGATTCCACTACAAAAATAGATGCAAAACGTTATTTCTATACAATCTACAACAACTGTGCACAAGTTCCTCGAACATAGTAAGTATGGCTTAATATTTATATCACTGGACCAACAGACGTCTGTCCGCCCTTTAAAGACGTTAATCTTATCGACATACCTTATACATGCATGAGGAATATCATACACCGTTATTAGTACAGCCATGGAGAAGCGTAATTGATCTTATAGATCATCGCTATGCCTGCGAATTTGTTCAAGTGGGACTACATTTATTTAATCTCGCTCCGTCATCCAAATAACAATAACTTTTGACTTCTTATGTTTACGCGAATATTAATCATCGAAATAAAACTAATTTAAACGGATTTTATACGTAATAGCACAAGCCTGGGATTCGATTATACGTCTAATTAAATCGGAACCCAAAAGACAAATTGCCAGACCTCAAGACACTGCGAGCTCTTTCTGCGTAGATCGGAACACTAACAAAATTAAACTGAAGTGTCTACCACACTGTGGCCACGAAGGCTGAAAAACTTTCGAAACGTCGGACTCAAAACTATTAAATAACCGCGATAAAATCCGTAAAAAATTAGTTATATTTCGATTCAATAACTTTTATTAGAGTTAACCGATTTTAATGAAACAAAACAGACAGACAGACATTTCTAAAAATGATGTCAATGTATTTTATTATTTATATATAGTCGACTTGTAATAATTATTTTCACATACATCTAAAAATTACAGGCACGTTACATTTACATTTTTATAATATATATAGAATTAAAATGGAACCTGTGTTCGAGAAACTAAAATTTATTTAATATCAGCTTTTACCCGCGGCTACGCTCACGTTAATATTGACTTTGTCAAATCGAACGACATAATAAAAGTTTCATACAAGTTTTATTTCTCACTTCATCCCATTTCTAATAAGTTTTTTGGTAGACAAAGTAGCCTCTCAACGTCTCCAAGGTCCCATCTATCTCTATACCAAAATTAATCATAGACCATAACGTAGCATGAAAGCGTAAGAAAGTAACTTTCGCATTTATAATACTAGTATGGATTAGTATTGATTTTGTATCCGCTTTTGTATCGTCTTTCAATACTGCTTAGCTCCTAATGGTCACAGCGTGATGTTAAATAGCCTAAAGCGTTCCCCAGTGATTTCTCTATCAAAAAAGGGAAATATTTTTGAAATGAGATTGGTAGATCGTCAAACAAACAAACAAACCTTCCTCTTTATAATATTAATATAGATTGTTCCGGCAGGTTATCGGTACAACCATTTTATCGGGACAAGTTGAAAAATTAGGTTATTAAATACCACATTAAGCGGAAATGAATATACAGTTTTAACTATTGATTTTAAATGTGTAAATCTTTATAATTTTGTTTCTACACATATAAATTCGTGTAAGTAATACATAACAAATGGTTTACTTTTTGTTAAAGTTATAGTTAATTCAAGTATCATGAGAATTCGTAGCGAGTTATTTTTTTAACTTAAAACGGAATTTATGTAACACATTTTATTTATAGTTAAGGTTTAACGTTATGGCCATAATCTCACCTGACCTTAAGTGACGATACGGCCCAAGTTAGTAGACACGCTATAACTATAAAAGGACTGGCTCTCAAGTGCAGCAGCCACAACACATCTATTGGTATTTGGCGGTGGATTTTCAACTTAAGAGTGGTTGTTAGACACGAGGGCTTTAGAAAAAGCCCACCACCAAGCTATGGTTTCCTCAGGATATTTTCCTTCACCGAAAGTGCAAGCTCATTGTAGATCGTTGGATTCGCAATCACGTCCCTTGACGCGAAAATTGTGAAGTCATCTGCATACATCTTTTGACGCAATATTTAATATGAAATTTCTTCATTTAAAAACATAATTATTCTGTTTCACTGTTATCAGTATTTTTTTTATATTGATTAAATACATAATTATTTTTAACTGTTCTCATATATTTTCTAACACTCATGGCAAAATGTAAAACTCATGTTCGGACATAGGTTCCACACATGTACCGCTTTTTTCCCATTTAAATACACAAACTGGGAATTATCAGCATTACATTGTATATGCCAGTCCATTGCTGTAAAGCATAGGTGACTAAGTTCAAGATAGACCACAGTCGTCTTATTGTAGTAAGTAATCTATTTTAGGCTTTCCCGAAGGAAACTAAGCAACAAAACAATTATACAGTGAGTACCAACTTAAATAGAACTCTATCGGTAAGTAGTAAAGGACTGTATTTCTTTATATCTCGCAGACAAGCAGTGCCTCGGACTACGTTTGCGTGGAACTAAAAAATATTACGTTTTGGCTGTTTTAAGCCTTCGTAAAACTTCCTCGATATAAAACAGCGATGCGATTGAAGCGATGATAGCTCAGTGGTAGTGTGCACGACTTCGCGTCAAGGGACGTGGGATCGAACCCAAGCACCTACAATGAGCTTGAGCTTTCGGTGAAGGAAAACATCGTAAGGAAACCATAGCATGGTGGTAGGGCTTTTTCTACCTACCACCCTCTAGTTGTGAACCTACCGCCAAATACCAATAGGTGTGTTCCGGCAGCAGCACTTGTGAGCCAGTTCCTCCGCAGGTTTAGCGTGTCTACCAACTTGGGCCGTATCGTCACTTAAGATCAGGTGAGATTATGACCATAACGCTAAACCCTAAGCATAAAATACAACCCGATCGAGTTTCCCGCCCGTTCTTCTCGTTGACCGGGTTGTTTCCCAAACCGGTGGTAGTTTTGACGTACGTGAGCGCATTCTTGGGCCGAAGTTGAATAAAGTATTTTTATTGTCGTTTATTTGAACGCATCTTTGCCTTCCCGACGTTCAGACAAGCATGGAGGCTGTCATATCGGTTATGCTCGGCGTTTTTTTTATAGTTAAGGCTAGCGTTATGGCCATAATCTCACCCGATCTTAAGTGACGATACGGGTCAAGTTGGTAGACACGCTAAACCTGGGGAGGGACTGGCTCTCAAGTGCGTGGGACACGCGTATCGGTATTTGACGGAAGATTTTCAAAAATATTTTGCATTCCAAAACGATATTTATATAACTGGTAATATACATTAACTTAGGGTTACATGGTCAAATTGTGGCCGAACTCCAAGTATAAATAAAGAAAAAAAAGTATATATTTTGCTTTTTTTTTGCCGACTAAGGAGTCTCACTTGAACATTCTAGTATGTTGTTATAACCTGGTTTCAGCATAGATTCTCTTCCGTGTTTTGGCGAATATATTTAACACTCATCGCCCTGGTAACCTTTAGTCACATTTTATACATAAACACAGCTTTGTCCGCGACTTCTTTCGCGTGAAACTTAATAATATAAAAAAAAATTAAAGTGAAAATTTCTTTAGGTGCGTCGAGCACTTTTCGGTGAACAGACATCATGGAACTCGTGTCATCGTCACCGAACGCTTTCCATTTACGTAGAGAGTGTATGCAGATTTTTAATTATGATCTTGCCAAATATGATGGCTCGGTCGATAGGTTTGACGTGCGACTTTATGATCACGCGTAAGCAAGGTCGTAGGTTCCTAACCTCAAAGTATGTATAACGAGTATTACTTCTTTATTTTACATTATTTTGTGAAATATAGTTTTCACTTCTATCACAGTGCTACTGACTAGTTTAATTTCTTTTTTTAATTGTAAGCAATAAATTGAAGCGATGATAGCTCTGTGGTAGTGTGTACGACTTTGCGTCGAAGGACATGAGTTCGAATCCAACCACCTACAATGAGCTTGAGCTTACGGTGAAGGAAAACATAGTATGATGGTAGGGCTTTTTCTAAAGCCTTCGTGACTAACAAACACTCTTAAGTTAAAAACCCGCCGCCAAATACCAATAGATGTGTTGTGGCAGCTGCACATGAGAGCCAGTTCCTCCACAGGTTCAGCGTGTCTACCAACTTGGGCCGTATCATCACTTAAGATCAGGTGAGATTATGGCCATTACGTTAAACCTTAACTATAAAAAATATATATATACCATGTATTCACATCTACGCCAATCGAGCGGTCGAGACTCGAGACATTGGCAATTAACACTATTCCTACCAGGACCGGTCAAATGACCGTTTTTAAATTTTCAATTGGAATTTCCTACATTCAACGTATGTGAATCGCCTTTAAACTTTACCACTTTTCCTCATATATATGTATGATATATTTTTCAATATTCACTTTTTTTTTTATTGTTTATTTTCCGAGAAAAATTTGTAGTCTGTCTTACCTACCACGACCGGTCATTTGACCGGTAGTACGATTTATACATTTTTTAAATAGTTTCTCTCTAAGACTCAATGCCAAAACTATAAAGTCGTTACAAACGAAAGGTAATGTAGTTATGACACGATTTTATCCGATAATTGCCTTCCAGAAAATATACTGGAGACTCGATTTAGTTAGAAGCTCGGGGGAGCGCCCACTAGACCGAGGGTCATAAAAACTCTCGGAACTCGAGCTTGAGTAAACACAGGGCCGTAGCGAAAAAAAGAAGAGTGTAGATGGGGCGATCTTAGGTTGACACGACATCGGTGGCGGTAGGCGGTAAGTTTGGTACAAGTTTATTGACAACAGTCAAAATTGTTATAAACCAGGACCATATATTACTATTGACGAACAATTGTTTCCAACGAAAGCAAGGTGTAGATTCACTCAATACATGCCCAATAAACCGGACAAATTTGGTATAAAATTTTGGTTAGCTTCCGATGTACATAGCAAATATATAATAAACGGCTTTCCGTATTTGGGAAAAGATGAAAGTAGAGAACCCTCAGTTCCTCTTGGAGTTCGTTACTATGAAATTAGCAGAACCGTATGTAGGATGCGGAAGAAATATAACCACGGACAACTTTTTTACAAGCCTACCTTTAGCAACAAAACTTTTAGCAAAAAAAACTACGATTGTTGGGACAATTAGAGCAGATAGAAAAGAGCTACCAAGACTGGCAAAACTGAAAAATGACGATTTGGCACTTTTTTCAACCAAACTCTATCGCTCAAATAATTGTATGTTGACAGTTTACAAAGCCAAACCAAAAAAGAAAGTTCTAATTCTTAGTTCAATGCACAACTCCGTACAAATTGAAAAAAATGACACCCGAACACCGGAGACAATTCAATTATATAATAGCACCAAGTTTGGCGTAGATGTGACCGACCAAATGGCCAGAAATTATTCGGTAAAATCTAAATCTCGGAGATGGCCTTTGCAAGTATTTTTTAATATCTTGGATTTAGCCGGGATAAATTCATGGGTGTTATATAAAGAAACTACGGGAGGAGAAATTACAAGACAGGAATTTCTATTTCAATTGGCAGAAGAACTTGCCATCGAATACCAACAAGAGCTCGGCAGAAAAATCAATCAATACCCATCGCAAGTACAAGTACAGGTTCTCGTGAACGGAAAACATGTCAGATAAGGTATTGTAAAGATAATAAGACGAACAAAATCTGTCTAAAATGTAAAAAGTACGTATGCGGAAAATGTACAGTTGAGAAGCCCATTTGTAAAAAATGCTACGAAAAAGAATAAAATGTAAATTATGTACTCTTGAATAAAAGAAAATATATTTTTATACTGGTAAGCTGGCTATTGGTTGCATTCAATATTGAAAAATATATGTTGTGCAAGACCGGTCATTTGACCAGCCGCGGTAGGAATAGGCATACGTGAAGTGTCGGTAGGAATAGTGTTAATAAAAGAGAATCAATTTAGGCTCTGAGAAGACGCTTATGAGCGTTCAATGTACCACGGGTATTGTATGGAAAATAACCCAGTAATCGTAAGGAACCTGCAAGAAACTTAATTTGTTTTTTATTTTAAGATTAGCGCATTCAAACAAAGTTTTTCGCTTTTTAATATCGATATAAATTAACATCAGACTGGATTACTTAGTGAAAATTCACTTCACTATCGGACACATGCTTAAGAAGCACGCAATAAAAATAAATAAATCAACGGTACGAGCTGATAAATGAACTGAATAGAAATGGCGCGAATATGTTCGCGGTCTAAGAGGAAACGACAGTTACACCCGCGACATTTCTCTACAATCTTATAAAAGATCTTGCCGGTCTAGGACTGCGATAAGTTACATACTAGAACGTGTTTCTTAAGCTACGCTAACACGCTCCAACCAAATTTGGCTTTGCAGGGAGAAAAACACGGGCAGAGTTACGGGACATGCTCTGAGTTTTTCTTGAGATATATGATGGAACCGGCATCTGCACGGTGAATCCACGAATTGTTAAGAAGTACGTATAAAATTAAATTAAACGAATATACTGCCATAACTTTGTAAACTCAGTTTTTTTTATGTTATCTCGGCAAAGTGACTGCACTGTACCTGATGTTACGTACAATACAGTCCAAAAAAAGCAGCGACCATCGAGAGAACGACAATCCATAGCCAGTCGCTACTGTCATGCCGTCCTGCAATTTGCAGTGTTAGCATATGAAATCCAAAAAAATTAAAACTGACTGACCTACCTTATTATATTCTCAGGTGACGCGGTTATGTTCGCATTTACCGGCACAGCCATCAGCATGAAATATATCCACAACATTTTTAATGAGTTTCAACTATACCACATTATCATCCTTCAAGTATTTAATTCGTTTAAAAACATAAACACATCACAAATTGTACTGATATTTACCAGAAACACACTATTACATTATCTGTTGCAATGTTTATAATTATACTTTATTTTCAAAGTCAATTGAAGCGTTAAAGGCAATTTATGCAAATGATGGAAGGTTTAAATTATAATGTCTAGTTTATGATAATTATTAATATGTTATTTAGATTATTTTGAAAGAAAATCACAGTTATTTTCTCGTGAAACGAGTATTTTTAATGACGGAAGCGGAAATGCGATATCCAACGGGACGCGCGCACGCCGTTGCCTCAACTAACCGTCCGCTGACCGAACGCGCGCTCAAAGGTCGAAATTATGTATAGACAGAAGTTTGTAACATTTTTTTTATCGTCTCATTAGTTCTGGGAACTGAACGTTAGGATTTTTTGTACTTGCATTTAAAATGTAACACTATAATGGTTGCTTTATAAAAAAACTTCAGTTTTTTGTGATACTATATCATATTTATGTTTTAAGATCTAATCTTAGTGGCCGTTAAAACTTGAATTTGAGAAAAATAAATCAATACAACCTTTTTATACACCTTTACAAGAAATCATGTGCAAAAAACGTGGTAAATATGATAAAATCAGTCTATAGATGTTTTATAAGGAACTGTAAGATCAGTGAAGATGCTTAGAATCGGAATAGCACTACTGTTTTATTAAATGATTTTAATTGAATTTAGCTTTGTTGTATACTGCGTAACGAAGTTTTATAACTATTTTTTTATATGCGAATTGTTTTATGTTTCTAAGAATAAAAGCGCATGGTAATTTTTTTCGGTAATCGTGGAGTATAGCACAATTACATAACACAAAAATTAAGATGACTTACATAATATCATATTGATGATTTCACTTTGTAGTTGATGTTATTCTTTGGCTCGGATAGCCACGAAGAAAGGTATTTTAACTAATTCAGTGGAAAGCGCCTATCGTGGATGCAAAAACCAATAATGACGTTCATATAGTCCTTAGAGTAAACAATAGCTGTATGGTACTTACTTACTATAATATTTATATTATAGTATTTTACTCTAATACTTAATTACTATAGCTACTCCATAAGGTAGTTGCAACTACTTCCAAGAAGATTTAACCTACCATGAGCCTAGGTTTTAGTTAACGGTAAATATCTTTAAGTATATAATAATCTACATGACCGGTTATTAAAATCACCATGAAGTTGCCTGGTAAGAACTATCTAGAAATGCCATTTGAGAACCAAACCTGTTTCATTCGATGCGGTGCGGTCTTCGAATTAATTGTAGCTTGAAGTAAATTCTCCTGCACAGGATAATAATCGTTTTGTAATGTACACATCTATTATTACAAGTTTTGGTTTACTTTATATCTGTTAAGTATACTATTATAATTGTTTAGTTACCTGCGATATGTATCTTTGTGCAAATTCTCTTACAAAAAGGATGTTAATTGATTCTGTTATCTATTATCAGGCATAACTCATTTTTGCGTTATGCTTTACTATTTTTAAAATATTTATCACCACAATTAGCTCGACGTTTTCATTAAAATACCGAAATATTAAATAAGAAACAATTAAAAATACAAACAAATGTAGTTTTGAAAGTACGAATTCAGTATGTTGCTATGGCTGTGAATATGTATTTCATTATCACTCTTTCATCGATACAATTTTACGTGATATCAAAAAAAATATGGTAAAACGTATACTTTAACCGTGTTATCGTGTTACCTTAATTTTTAACCTATATTTTGGGATACGTTAAATTTTTGAGTATATCGTCACATTTAAGGAATAAGAGTCTCTAACAACTCAAACTGCACATTTTTGTTGTATTTATATAACATCAAATAAATTAGTGTGGAAAAGGTCTACTGTTTGCTTAGATTAAAATAAAAACAGGGTCAATTCTTAAGACTACACTACAGAGTAAAACATTAGTAGAACTCTCTCGCTCCTTAGATGCCTCGATTCGACTTTCTCCAACCAGATTTCGAAAAAAAAATACAGATTTTTTATAGATTAAAATTTCAAAGCATTCCCATTCAACAAATAACTAAATTATTAACAAAATAACATTATCCCAGTCATATTGTCTTAGAGATCACATTCTTTTAAAGTTGCTTGTTTAAAAATAAAAAGGTGTAAGATATACATTATCTATTTATATGCGGGATAATAAATAAAAATGTTTTTAACCCCTGGCTAGGTTAATAGGTCGACCGTCGACCGCATCAGTGGAACACAATCATTTGTTATTATAAATTATTTAATAATCTTTATTGTACACAGACACTGGTTGCGATGCGAAATTAATTATCAAACTTTCCCAAAACACAAACAACCATTTCTTTTTAAAGTGAATCTTTTTTGCACCGGCTCAATGTTTCTCGTCCATCTATCGAATGTCGCATTACAGCCGGCCGCGGAGCAGAAGTAAAGTGAAATCGATTTTAATACCTTACATCAAATAAAGTTTAAAAAAAATACATAACTTTTTTGTTTTATAAAACCATACATTTTTTTTATATCTCTTTTCGTGATGGAAGCACACGATCCAAAAACAATGGAATGATCCAAGTTTGTCTTTACCCTATTGGAGGTATCGGGCACAATATATGGAATAATATAATAACGGGCCTCCGATGACCTTGACATTTTTTTTAGAATAGACAAAGGAAGTAGGTAAGTGAGGTTCTAGATTAATTTTATGTACTTAAAGTCATATTAATTTATTTTTTTTAATAATTTATAGGTTTAGCGTTATGGCTACAATCTCACTTCGTGTTGAGAGACGATGTGGCCCAAGCTGGTGTACACGCTATACCTGTGGAAGGACTGGCTCTTGAGTGCAACTGCAGAGACACACCTATAGGTATTTAGCAGCAGATTTTCAATTTGAGGGTGGTCGCTATTCACTAGATGAATTTCGAAATCTGTCGCTAGGCTCTGGCAACACGGGAGTTTGAATTGTCGTCGTGTTGCTTTGTAGCGGTTAGTTTTGGGTATTTTTTTTTTATAGTTAATGTTTACCGTTATGGCCATAGTCTCAAATGATCTTAAGTGACGATACGGCGCAAGTTGGTAGACGCAATAAGCTTGTGAAGGTGTGGGCTCTCAAGTGCAACTGCCGGAACACACCTATTGGTATTTGGCGGCAGATTTTCAACTTGAGGACAACAAGGGAGGATTAGAGAAAGCCCTACCACCATGCTATGGTTTCCTCGCAATCTTTTACTTCACTGAAAACTCAAGCTCCATTATAGGTGGATTCTAACTCCGTCCCTTGACGCGAAGTCGTATACACTACCACTGAGCTATCATCGCGTCATCGGTTCCACAATCTATATTGATATTATAAAAGCGTTTTTTTTTTATTTCAACGCGCTAACCTTAGGAATTGCTAGTCGGATTCCCAAAATTCTTTTTGTATTTGATAAAGCCATTATTAAGGAAGGTTTAAGACAATTTATTATCACGCTACTGTGGCGGTCAACCTTTTCGTTTGTAACCTTTATTGAAATGTCGATTGAAAAAATACAGAAAAATAAATACAAAAAGCTTTTCTTGTTACGTTATAAGGAATGACCTGTTTTGTTTTATTTGCAAATAACATTTAATTATAAATATTATTAGATGGTTATAAGAGGGCACATCTGTCGCGAATGCAGTGCAAGCCCGAGAAGCAGCGTGACGAACCTCTTCGCGCACCTCTCCGTAGGTTTTGTCTGGGTGTACCGATCCCCAACCCCATTAGAGGGAACCCTTGATTAGGTTTGGACCTTACCGGGATTAGATGATGAATGTGAAAGCGCTCCGTCAATCCTGGTGTAAGGTACCGAGGTGGTTTTAGTCAGTAAGAATCTGATATAGCCCATACTTTTGCTGCCCGGCGGAAGGTGGGTATCTGGTGGGTATTCCTAGGAGAAAAAGTGTTATAACACCCTGACTGCCAACAATAGGAGGAAAGCTTTATTGAAAAAAGTTACAAAGCGGGAAAAATGATTAAATAATATTTATTTCCACGCGAACAAAGTCGCGGACACGATAACAGTAATAGGTTTTATGAAATAACTAAAAATTTTTTTTTTTTTTTTATAAAAATGTTATATAGCCTTTGTTAGTCTGGGCTATTGTAACATTCTAATGGTGAAAGAATTTTTAAAATCGGTCCAGTAGTTCTTGAGTTTATTCGTTAAAAACAAAACTACAAATCTTTGCTCTTTATAATATTAATACAGGCTATTGAAATTACTGCCATCTGTTGAAAGAGTTTTACATTACATAGGCTTTTCATTTCGGATTAACCTAGGAGAAAGTTGTTTTATCAAAAAAGTATAGATGTCGCTGAAACAATTTATTTTTATTTAATGTATATTTGTAAGGTATCTTTTATTATAATATACTAGCTGACCCGGTGAACTTCGTATCACCAAAAACTTAGTTTCTTAATTCTCGCTTAATCTCAAAAATAGTTTTACTGATTTGTTTTATCTTTTTTTTTACATTTTCTCGCGTTATTTATAGGTATGCGCCGCTGGCCCCACGGCCGGTACCGCCACAACCGCTATGTCCTTGCATTTTAAATCAGTAATATCTTCGAAAATATTTATTCAAATTACATGCTGTAAAGACCCATATTAATGTACATTAAATGCACATTGTTTTAAGGTACTTAATTGGATAACAAATAATGCTGTATTGCTTAAAATCGCTTCGTAAATAAGCCATTATTTTTCATGAAAAGTAAAAGAAAAATGTTCATTGTGGGTTATCCCTAATAGATAGACATATACCATCCCGGACTTTTTTGTAAACTTTTTTAAGGTGTACGATAATGTACTACATTATTTTAATCTATCTCGTAGGGTTCAGCCAGCGTTTGTACTGTAAGCGCCAAAAAATGTGTTTATTTACAACATCACATTAGAAACCTCTAAAATTATCAGTTTTTCTCTACTATATTATACATGTATTATAGACACAAACCTTACACTTGAATCAGTCTATCTATTAAAAAAAACCGCATCAAAATACGTTGCGTAGTTTTAAAGATCTAAGCATACATAGGGAGAAACAGACAGCCACTGTTTTATACTATGTAGTGACGCCTAACACAAAAAAAAAAACAGGAATTCTTTTTTTTTTTTTTTCTTTATTTTGTTTAGGGGCTTTTAACCGTAGTTATACCAGCCCCATCGTAACCTAAAATAATATTATAATTTAGCTCTTTCATACATCCTCGTTCATACCATCATCTTTCACTCATTTCATACAGCATTTTAGCTGCCTCTCTCGAAGGCTTTACTAAAATGCTATGAAACATGCCCATATTTAATTTATTTAAATTACACTTGTTAATTAATTTATTTCTAATAGTACTATTCTTAATACATTCCATCAGACAGTGGTGCACATCATCAATTACTGCGCATGTAGTACAAAGTGAGGAAGAACGTTTCTGCATTAAATATCCAAATTTTTCTGATGGAATGTGTCCAGAACGTAACCTGTTTAAAGCTACAATATATGACCTATTTAATGTAATATCATCAAACCAAGGCACTCGAGGAGGCTGATTTTGTATAGTCCTATACCATATACCCTTTTCTTTAGATCTTTCGTCAAAATATTCCTTCCACATATTATAAATTGTAATTTTACCGATACCTAAGAATTCTGAATAATGATTATATACATATACTTTTACACCAGACGACACTGCTAATTTTGCCAAACGGTCAGCCTCCTCGTTTCCCTTTAGTCCAGAGTGTGACGGAATCCACTGGAGTTTGCATCTTATACCGTTAAGTTGCAAACGATAAATTTGTCTTAAGACAGTGTAAGCTATCGGTACTCCTCTGATTCCAGAGGTGCAACGAGCTAAATGTTGAAGTGAGCTCTTACTATCCGTCAGTATAACAAAATTACTGGAATTTAATCTGATAGCGTACACAAGAGCTTCTGATATAGCAAACAACTCGACTGTCATGATCGATACATTATTTTCTATTTTAAATAAACCTGTGGTTTGCCCAAAACTGGTATAAAATGCTGCACCACGACCATCCACACTCATTGAGCCATCAGTATATATTTTTGTCCAACCATTATATCTATTTTGTATTTCTTCTATTAAATTATATTTCATGGTATTAAAATTTTGACTCCTCTTAGCTACTTTTATACAATGTAAGTTCATTTCTATAACATTTTTAATATCAATATTATTTATCCATATATCAAGCGAAAATATATTTGATGTATTATTCGCAAAAACTTTTAATGACTTTGTATCATGGTATGTTTTAATAAGTAAGGGTTTTGTTTTTTGTTCCAATATGTACTATGACCAAGAGAACTGAGATCTTTCAGGTAGTTGACATTTATATTATTTAAAAATGATTTAGCTTTAATACAATACTTATAAGCCAAGTAATACCTTCTTAAGCTAAGTGGTGGAATGCATAATTCGCTTTCCATTACGTGTATTGGTGAGCTTTTAATATATCCTCCAATAATCCGTAATGCTTGGTTTTGTACTCGATCTAACTTTAAAAGATGTGTCTTGGCACAACTACCGTAAAGATAACATCCATAATCCATTCGACTCCTAATTAACGACGTGTATATGGTCCGCAAATGCTTAGGATAAATACCCCATGAAGGACCGCATAATGTTTTTAGTAAGTTTAAATATTTTGTTGTTTTTTCTACAGTTTCATTAATATGTTTGTTCCAAAGTAGTGACCTATCAAGCCACATACCTAATTATCTTACATAACTAACTGTGGTTAATGGAATATTTCCGATTTTAATATTTATTTCATTTCTTTTATGACCTCTACTAAAAACACAAACATGAGATTTACTGTTAGACAGTTCTAGTCCAAGTTGGGTTAATATATTAACCATATCATTTAGCATATTTTGGATTAAGTTTGAACATGAGTTAAGGTTTTTGTGACTAATATAAAGTACATAATCGTCTGCATATTGACACATATTTACATTTTGTATTAGTTGGCTAACTTTTAAGGTTGCTATATTAAAAAGAAGAGGTGAGATAGGATCTCCTTGTGCTAGTCCGTTTCTTGTCCATCTATGTAATATACCATCACCTGTTAATTTTTTTATTATTAAATGTCTTTCACTTAAAAATTGCCAAAGGTAATCACAAATTTTTGATCCAACATTTAAGTCGTCTAGAGTTTTAATTGTTTCAGAGATTAAAATATTATTATAGGCATTTTTTATATCTAAAAAGCACGCTAAAGTGGGCGTATTTTTGGAAAAGCCTATTTGGATATAACTAATTAATCTAGCTAAGCAATCTAAGGATGACTGCTCTTTCCTAAATCCGACTGTGTTTGGAGATAAAATTGATTTCTTTTCTATAAACCACTCAAGTCGTTTTCCCAATAAAGTATGTAAAGTTTTGCATAAACACGATAAAAGAGAGATGGGTCTAAGTTTAGTATCACTGTTATTAGTAGTAATAGAGTTTGGTTTTGGAATTGGAATGACAAGTATGTCTCGCCATTGACTTGAGACGTAACCGCAGTTCAAAATACTATTATATAATTGTAATAAATATTTTTTTCCTATTTCTGGAATATTATTTATCATAGAAAAAGTTATTCCATCATATCCTGGAGAAGTATCTTTTTTTTAATAATATTTTCTAATTCTTGTAAGGAAAAATCTTTTTCTAGTAAATTATTGACTGATTCAAAAGAAGGGCGTGAATTTGATACATAGTCAGGTGCCAGAGAAGTTAAAAGTTCATATTTTTTGTACTCATCAGCTTGATATCCCACTTTTCTGTATCCTTTCACCCAACGCATTCGATCCCACATCACTGACGTACAAGTGGATTCATTAAGTTCGCTACAAAATTTATTCCAACTTTTTAATTTTGCTTGCTTTAAGAGAATTCTAGCTTCATTAACTTTTTCTTCCAGCTTTATAAGGTTATTAGGTGTGGGGTTTCGACGAAAATTTTTTAATGCTAATCTACGCCGAGCTACCGCCTCAGATAATGCTGCACTCCAATACGATTTGGGTTTAAAATTTGTTTCAGGACTACTACATATTTTTATTAAGGGAATCGATTGATCAACTGCGCTATTAATTAAACTAATAAATTGATCATAGTTTTTTTTAATACTAATACCATTATTTTCTATAGTCGGTAAATGATTAAGAGATTGCAACAAACATGTACGATATTTATACCAATCAGCTTTTTTAAAATTCCGTCTTATAATGTTGTTACCGAAACTAGGACATTTTATTGACATGATAATAATGAGGTGATCGCTACCTAAATGTTCATTGCTTATTCTCCAGTCAAAGTTTATTGCTATATCTGTCGATGCAAATGAAACATCAGGAGATGTTTGTTGGAGCACATTATTAACTAGTTTGATTCTTGTAGGGCCACCCGTATTTAAAGTAGTAAAGCCATTATCTAGCGCAGCAACAAACAACTGTAAGCCTCTAGTATTTGTTGTGTAGGACCAATTTGAGTGGTGAGCGTTGAAGTCACCAGCTATTAGAGATTTTACTGGAAACTGAGCAAATATTGCACTCCAGTCCATTAATTGTGTATGCATAGAAGAGGGACAATAAAGAGATATGATATATTCTATTTTTTTAAGATTATTTACTTTTATTGCCATTATTTCTATACCCGGGTTTAAATTGTTAATATTATATATTTGACTACTAATAGATTTATGTACCAAGATTGCAACCCCCCCATAAGAGTCTATCCTATCCTTTCTATAGATGTTATATGCAGTAACCTTTATTATTGTATTAGAATCCAACCAAGTTTCACTTATTAAGGCTATATGAATTTTTTCCTGAATTAAAAGCTCACCAAAACATCCTAACTTAGGTTTAAGGCTTTGAGAATTCCACTGCAATATATTAATACCGTGCTCCTTTATAGCCGCCATCATTTACAAAAGGAACAAAATACTTTCTGTAATATTTCTCCATCGTTGATAACTTTTAATACTAATATCTTAAGTTCATCAAAGATTACTTTTAGACTTAATATTAACTTATTTTCAAAACTTTCTTTTGTCAAACATATATTTTTTAATTTATTTAAAAAAACTGTGAAATCAAAATGATTTTCCTTTCTACCCTCATTATTTTTTCGTTTATCGTCTTTTTCTTTCTGAATTATTATTTCCTTTTCAGGTACCACTGAGTAATGTTTTCTAGTACTATATGCATTTTCCTGAACTTTCTTTAAATTATTTGCATCTTCAATTACTTGTACTTCAACAATGTCTTCATGAAATTCCATGTTGTTCGTATCACTCAAGCTTTCATCCTCGAAATCTTGTCGATTTTTTAACACATTTCTATAAGATTTTTGACGTTCATCGTGATTCAAGTGTCTTGAGACATTATTGAGATGTTCTGTAGGTCTTGGTGCTGAATTTGTCTTTATATATAAATTTAATGCCATACTGTACGTTACGTTATTCCTACTCATGATTTCTCGTTTTTTTTTTTTACTTTGACAAAAACCGGACACTTCCTGTCTAGTGACATGTGTACACCTTTGCAATTAACACATCGGAATTCTGTAGTCTCACAGCTCACATGGTTATTTCCACATCTAGGACATAAGGATTTTTTTGTGGGACACATCTTTTTAGTATGTCCGAATTTCCAACATCCAGAACACTGAGACACTGGGAAAATATATGGGTCAACCCTAAACCGGCATTCATAGGCGTAAACGTAACTAGGAACCGTAGGACTTTTAAAAGTAACTCTAACCGCCTCACTAGTTACCCATTTTCCTTTTTCCACTGCCCTGTTTAATCTCCTCACAGATAAAATTTCCTTTTCACATTCTAGTATCTCTAAGATTTCTTTCTCACTCATTTCTGTTTCAACACCTCTAATTATACCATAACATGTATTAATTTCATTTGTTAATTGGCTTCTATATCCCATTTCCATAAATTTCAAACAATTTAACAGCTTTTCTGCGTTTAGACGGTTATCAAAATCGATCACTATTTTATATGGGTTCTTGTATTTTATATATAAAATATTTTGTATACCTTCATTTTTTTATAATTTTGCCATCGCCATCTGTTTAGGTAATTCTTGTAGCGAGGTAACTGTAACTTGAAATTTCTGATTTATTGTTTGTTCTAACATAACTTCCTGAAGGTTTTCAGTGTTACTTTTACTCAGACGTTTTGATTTTGGTCGAGAAATTGTTGTAAAACTATCTTCAGTACTCTCATCACTATCTTCCCATAATCTCTTCTCTCCACTTGGCTCAGAAGTCGGATTATCATCTCTTGTATTGTTTTCAACACCTTTACTCGTTTCATTCATTTCCTAAACACTAAGTGGGTACGACAAAAAACAAAAACAAAACAATTGATTGAAGTAAATCACTATGTACGTGCGCTCACTATGAGGTCAGCCGCGATACTGTCACAGGAATTCTAAGGTTTACTTTTCAAGCAAATCGTTGTAAACTTTTACTGGTGTACTGTAGAATGATTTTACAAGAAAAGATGGTTCAAGTATAACTTATACGTGCCTTGTTTGCGGAATGGTGACGATGTTCTTCCTGAGTTTGCCGATCACAGTAATCTGGCCCTTTGGTGTACCATGTTTATGTGTTCCGCCTGCGGATTCGCCCGGGTATTGAATCAACACGCATGTGTTACCTACTGCTGAAATTTTGTAAGTGCCTATGCTAAATATATTCGATTGTATTCATTATTGAAGTTAATATATTTTCGAAGCGATGGTGGCTCAGTTCTAATGTGTACGAACGCCGCGACAAGGGATGTGAACGTGAAAACACCTACAATGAGTTTCAGGTGTCAGTGAAGGAAAACATCGTGATGGAACTGTCGTATGGCGGTAGGGCTTATTCTAATGCCAGCCTGGTTAGCTACCACCCTCAAATTGAAAATGTACCACCAAATACCTATAACTGTGTTGCGTCAGTTGCACTTGAGAGCCAGTTCCTCTAGGTTTGGCGTGTCCACCGTTTTAGCCTCATTGTCATTTAACATCAGATGAGATTACGGCCATAACGCTAAACTTGAATGATAAAAAAAGTTACTGTACTTTAGTCCACACGGCTCAAGTAAAACTTCTCGAGCTATGAGAGAAAGAGAGTAAGAAAACGTGTGCTCGCATCTCTCTCTCTCTCTTGCCCCTACGGTAATATACGAATTAATACTCTTAATTACTCTTTCTTATTATCTTTACTAACTTATACCGCTCTCTCAACTTCCGTTCGCCTCGCCCGATCACACTTTTCGTAACGCTCTCGTCGCGCATTCACCAGCTTACTCCTCAAGTCAAGAGTGCGTAAAGAAGTTTTACTTTAAAAAATCCTTACTAGTATTATAAATGTGAATGTAAGTTTGTTTGTTACGCCTCCAAACGAAAACTACTTAACCGATCATCATGACAGTTCGTACACATATTCTTGGAGGCATTAGAAGTAACATATGATACTTTTTATTGAACAAAAATACGAAAGATTAAAATAAAGTTTGTCAAAAATTCTCAAAATCTATCTACTTTAACGCCATCTAGCATTCCAGAGTATAAGTGATTCGAAGTTCACCGAGTCAACTAGTTTTCTGTATATTTTCTGAGTTTTGTTATGTTATAAAATATTGTTGAATAAGCTAAGCCTAAACGTGCACGGGCCGAGTCAGCGAACGTTGCAATATGCTCCGTTATCCACAGGGCCGTATTGTGTATCGAAGTTGGGGGGTCCACATACATCTTGAGTAAGATTAATTTACTTTTATTGTACATATATCCCATAATTCTTGGTCAATATTAATGATTCAAAAAAGTTATTAGCAAAATATTTATTTTGTTACATAATTGTCGTTGTCAAACCGATATCTGGTATACGTATTTTTTTGGGGATTTTGATTATTATGACTAGTTTACTAAACAAATATTTGATTAAACAGATTTCTATATGACACTAAATATTACAAGGTGAATTGTCAATTAAAAAAAAAATCATAAGGAAGGCAGCACAATTAAATTAAAAATATAAATCTGAACACATTGCATTAATAACAATGTATTTTTCAAATGAGATATATGTTTTACCAATTTGAATCTACATATTATATTGATTTTTTTTCTACAATTTACAGGGTCTCATGGGGAATCTAATTGTAGAGTTAGATAGGGATGTCAAAATATGAATAGCAAAGACATTATGCGATGTGATTAATGGACAGTTCTGCAATTCGGTCTCTTATTATAACCCCCCTCGTTTGACCTCCGTCTGAATATACCAAGTACATACCTGTACTTATGGTGAAATCCTCTATTATTCGCACGAATGAACGACTGTAGGAAATTGCTATACTGACCCACAAGGCGAGTTTGGTAGACCAGAACTGGATTGTTCAGTGAGCAGTACCAGAAACGCCGAACAGGCTGACTCCATTTGGAAATGCAGTTTCGTTGGAAGTTAAAGTTGCAATATGTACTCGGGAAAGCTGGAACTCAAAAGTTAATTTTATCGCATCCATTTTTCAACTGAACCTCTTATCTGTGCATGTAACAAGATATTTTATTGAACACGAACGCTGCATAATCTACCACAAGGTTATGCGGTAGCAAGCAGCTGAATGATTGAAGCGATGATAGCTCAGTTGGTAGCGTGTGCGGACGCCGACTCAATGGATGTGAATGCGAATCCCTGCGATGGTCCTGAGCTTCCGGTGAAGGAAAACATCGTGATGAAACCCTAACATTGTGATAAGGCTTTTTTAACGCCCACCTAGCTAAGTACCAGCCTCGAATAGAAAAGCTTTCGTCATATATCTATAGGTATGGTCTGGCATTTGCACTTGAGTCAATCCCTCCACTAGGCTTAGCGTGTTCACCTTCTTAGGCTATATCGTTACTTAACAGTGAGATTATAGACATAACACTAAACCGGTTAAGTATTAAAAAGTTACTTATTTTTTAAAATAAATACACTAACTAAATCGCATTTAAATAGCGTTAGAACCGGTTTTTAAATTTAGTCTATACCGCAACCGCAAACCGTGTACCAGGCACGTCATTCGCGGCGGGTTTACCCGGGTAATTATAACACGGTTCCGCCCCCTTACACCCGGATGGACCGGTCGGCGTTACGTGCACGCAACGCGGCCCGGAGCACGTTCCGTTAAGTGTTTTCAAATACGGATATTAATTAAACGACCGGATTTTTCATTTATTTAAAACCGATCTTTTTTTATCGCGGTACTACAAAGGGAAGCAATGGTTATTCAGTAGAAACGTATATGGGTTGGATACTTTGCTACATGCCTGAGTATTTTAGGTTTGGCTAAGAACCAGTGCTATAGCAGTTTACCGTAGCAAATGCTGAGTTTTTTTTATTGTTAAAGTGTAGTGTTATCGACATACCTCACCTGACCTTAAGTGACGATACGGTCCAAGTTGATAAACAAGCTAGGAAGGACTGGCTCTCAATTACAACTGCCGGAACATACCTATTGGTAATTGGCGGCAGATTTCAAACTTAAGGGTGATTGCTAGCCAGGTGGATATTAAAAGAAGTCCTACCACTATGCTATGGTTTCCTTACGATGTTTTCCATCACCGAAAGCTCAAGCTCATTGTAGGTGGATTCGAACTCAAGTCCCTTGACGCGGAGTCCGTACACACTACCACTGAGCTATCATTGCTTTGATTTTCAATGTTGAATGAGGCTTTAGGTTGTAAGACTGTATCTGTATAATATACATTAATAATGCTATACGTCTGTATGCTTACACTGAGTGCATTGTATTTTCATCACCATCGAAATAAATTTTCTTTCTAATTTTCTTCTTTCTTACTTTCATTTTATAAAGCACATGTTATTTGTGTTATGTAGTTTTTTTACCTCTTGGTAAGTAAAATACAGTCTTAAAACTATGGTGACTACTGAGAGGTCAGCCAACTTTAGGGGTCGTCGTTTTTCTGTTGGTTGGTACGTCTTTATAACGGATTTATTAAATATATGCCGCCTTTAGGTTTTCAAAACTTTATCGACCTCTACAATTATATACCAAACACACCTATGCACATTCTGGATAAGTTTATAATTTATATAAGACTTAGATTCTAAGTGGTAAAAGATTTTATGTAACAACATTTATGTACACAAATATTATGTTGGGGAAAAAGGGTATTTACGCATTTTATATTAAATTTCATAACATTTATTTCCAAAGTTTATTTACATTTAATTGCAGTTTATATGTGCCATTTTTTTTTTAATTTCTACGATATTGTAGATAGTGCCATGGTCCCGTTGCTGTAGACATTTTGAGACTTCTGATCCAAAAAACGTGACAAGTTGTTTTGGCAGTCTTTTGTTGATGTTAACCTAATGCTGCCTAAAAAATTTTAAGAGATCGAAACAGGTGGAAATCTTAAGGTGCAAGGTCAGGGCTAAATGGCAGATGCTTTAACACACCCAAGCCTAACTCTCTTAAATTTTGCTAAGTGTCTAAAATGCGTGTGGATAACGTGATGAAATACCATACCCTTGAAGAATTCCGACAGCTGCCTTTTAAATTCTTTCTCTATTCTCATTAGTTGCTGGCAGTAGAGATCTGTATTAACGGCTCTGCTCGGCGACAAAAACTCATAATAAATTGAATAATTATAATATATTGAATAAATTGAAAAAAAGTAATAATTTGAAGCGATGATAGCTCAGTGGTAGTGTGCACGGATTCGCGTCAAGGGACGTGGGTTCGAACCCAAGCACCTACAATGAGCTTGAGCTTTCGGTGAAGGAAAACATCGTGGGGAAACCATAGCATGGTGGTAGGGCTTTTTCTAATGCCCGCCTGGCTAGCTACCACCCTCTAGTTGTGAACCTGCCGCCAAATACCACTAGGTGTGTTCCGGCAGCAGCACTTGAGAGCCAGTTCCTCCACAGGTTTAGCGTGTCTACCAACTTGGGCCGTATCGTCACTTAAGATCAGGTGAGATTACGGCCATAACGGTAAACCTTAAGTATAAAAAAAAAAAAAACAATGACCTTCCACCCTCAAGTTGGAAATCTGCCGCCAAATACTTATACGTGTGTTCCGGAGACCCAGCCCCTCTACTAGGCTTAGAGTGTGAATCTAACCAATTTTTAACCAACCAACCAAAGCAAATTTTAACGTCAACTAATCACCTATCCAAAAAAATGCGCGTACCCAGAGTCCGCAGATTGTGTATAATATGATAAAATAACACTTTGGGTCATAACGTCTCTTAACTTCGTGTGAGATTGTGGCCTTAAAAAGTAGACTTTTTGTGTTTATATACTGTGTGCCACTATTTACGTTCACGAACGAATGGATTGAATGATAATCAGCCAAAGGTTGCCGGTATTCGGCAATCAGTGTTTGTCGGTAGAGCGATGAGCTCGACTTCAACAATTAGCTCCAACGATTGTACTGCATGCCTTCGTTTAGTGCAATACCAATGTACGTGGTGATAGTAAAGAACGGCTTGCGGGCGAAGTTTCATTGTTCTTGTCTTCTATACAGTGATAGAAGCTGAAAGAAACCAAAAAGGAAACTGTCAATCGTAGAACGCTAGGAGGAAACACTTCAAATCTTTTAGAAGCCCTAATGCCTGAGTTAGTAATGTTTAAGGAGTCTCTATCAATGGCCGTGAGTTCGAATCCCTGGAATGAGGTTGAGCTTTCGGTGCTTGTGGAATAATGTCGGAGTGATTCGTGATGAAACCATACTATGATGGTAGGGTCTGTTCTTATGCCCGCCTGGCTAGCTACCACCCTTTTTATAAACGTGATGTTCAAATTCCTATATTTACGGACTCCCTCATCTAAACGCGCAAACTCAAGCATTACTCGGGCTCTGGTCAAGGGATGTGGTGATTAATTAGTACTAATCACCCCACACTACTCACTAAAATTTACCACGTTGATCCTCAAACTCACGTATTGTTAGAGAGCAGGGGTAACATCCACACTTCTAAACGTCTAGGTGTATTTCATCAGTTGCACTTGAGATCCACTTACAGTGTTCAACATCTAGAGCCATAACGCTAAGCCTATAAACTGTAGAAAATATTTTTTTATTTTATTTATTTTTTTATACTTAAGGTTTAGCGATATGGCCATAATCTCACCTGATCTTAAGTGACGATACGGCCCAAGTTGGTAGACACGCTAAACCTGTGGAGGAACTGGCTCTCAAGTGCTGCTGCCGGAACACACCTATTGGTATTTGGCGGCAGGTTTACAACTTGAGGGTGGTAGCTACCCAGGCGGGCATTAGAAAAAGCCCTACCACCATGCTATGGTTTCCTCACGATGTTTTCCTTCACCGAAAGCTCAAGCTCATTGTAGGTGCTTGGATTCGAACCCACGTCCCTTGACGTGAAGTCGTGCACACTACCACTGAGCTATCATCGCTTAACCATACGAATGAATATATGTAGGTACGTAACCGTGTCGGGTCACGGATTCGGTGTTTTTCCAAATCCCGAAGGTGCCTTTCGTGCCTAAAGCTCACATACTGCCTTCATTTCACTTCAACAGTGTCTAAAAATGGCGACAGGTATCCGAGATCACTTATGATCCATGAATGTCTCCACAGCTTATGCGAAAAGCTTACCAAACTATTTATAAGACTTGTCGTACTCTATGGAGCTGAATGTTTCGCAACACAAGAGAGGGATGATAGAACATTACATGTAACAGGGATGGGAATACTGCGATGGATGAGTGAAGTGACGGAAATGATTAAGAGTAGTAATGGCTATATTTGAGGACGCATGAAATTATCACAAGTGACAGAAAGGTTGAGAAGTAATAGAATTGCGTGGTATGGATATGTTATGTGAAGAGATGAAAGCCATATGACTGGATGAATGTTAAGTATGAAGGTGGACGGATGTGGGGGTAGAGAAATGTTCAAGAAGATATGGATGAACTGTGTGAGTTGATATGTGTATAAAAAGCGAGAAGCCGAAGAAGAAAACATGTTGTGCCGACCATACTTATGTGGGATCAAGTTTATGTAGAAAAGAGTGGTTACCAAGTTTATTAAATCAAATCAAAAATCTTTATTCGATTTAGGCCCTAAAAAGGTGCTTATGAACGTCAAAACTACTACCGGTTTGGAAAGTAACGCAGTCATCGAGAAGATCCGGCAAGAAACTCGATCTGCATTTTTTTTGGTCTAAATCTTATAGTTTTTTGTATAATAGTTTAATGTCTTACAGTAGTTATTAGCGGATGTATAGAGAGGAGTGTTAATTCCAGACATCAAGATCGCTCATATATTGATCCAGCCTATAATAGCTTTTTGGCATCAAAACCAATTGTCTAGCAATTCGGTAATGTGCTTTGGGAATTAATTATAAAACTTAACACTATCACTCAAAAAACTGTTACTTGTCTTACTCAGTCTAAAATAGGGAGTGACCAGTTTGTCACGATTTCTAGTATTCAAAATCACGCCGGTCTGTAAGGAAATCTATTTTTTGTATGTTTCGCGGGTAATTACTGTCGATAGTCTAAAACTAAAATATCATACATACTCTATACAAAAATTAAATCATGGTCATTTTTTAGACTTTGATATTGAAACAATCTAATCATTTGAAGGAACCGTCCTTTCCTTTTTTGCATTCCAAAGTGTCTGCAATTCACCTGATGTTAAACACATCAGTAACTGGTTTCACAGTACAATCGAGATTCAATGATAACTAACTGCCAGTCGACGCTGACATGCTGCCTTGCTTAGTTACCTTTTGCACGCAAACAAAGATACAAATCCGTGAAATTTCTGCTACGAACTTACCATTATCTTTTTGTTACTGATAATTAATAGTAATTGTGATAATTTTTCTGACTTTTGACATATCTATATGAATAATTAATATTACAAATGTAAAAATGGGGTTGTTTGTTTGTTACGCTTTCACGCCTAAAACGTTGAATCGATTATGAGGATATAAGGTGTAAAGATAGATGGACACCTGGAGCAGGGAATACGAAGTGGGGAAAAGAGGGGGATAAACTTTGTATAAAACTTTTCATTGAGTCATCCGTTTTGACAATATCTATATTAACGCGAGCCAAGCCGTAGGTAAAAGCTAGCTATGTGGGCTTGTGGTGACGCGGTGTTTGCGGGCACGAACCCGCGTCGCCCCGGGAAGGCGATAGATGGCCGTGGAGTTTTAGTGTGTATTCCCGGCGGTACATACCCCTTCAGTTTCCCCCGGCCAAGCGACGCCAAATACCAATAGGTGTGTTCCGGCAGTTGCACTTGAGAGCCAGTTCCTACACAGGTTTATTTTGTCTACCATCTTTGGCCGTATCGTCAATTATAATAGCAATTGAAGCGATGATAGCTCAGTGGTAGTGTGCACGACTTCGCGTCAAGGGACGTGAGTTCGAATCCACTCACACTGAGCTTGAGTTTACGGTGAAGAAAAACATCGTGAGGAAATCATAGCATGGTGGTAGGGCTTTTTCTAATGCCCGCCTGGGTAGTTACCACCCTCTAGTTGTGAACCTGCCGCCAAATACCAATAGGTGTGTTCCGGCAGCAGCACTTGAGAGCCAGTTCCTCCACAGGTTTAGCGTATCTACCAACTTGGGCCGTATCGTCACTTCAGATCAGGTGAGATTATAGCCATAACGCTAAAACTTAAGTATAAAAAAAATAAAAAAATTAAGATCAGATGAGATTATGGCCATAACGCTAAACCTTATCTAAAAAAAAAATCGCCAAGTTTAAAGGGAACTATAAAAACTATTACATATTAAAACTGCCTATCGTTTGAAGTAATTATAAGCTCCGTACGAACTATACGTTCTTGTGGTTAGTTGAAATTTTCTCTGTAACAGTAGTAGACGAATCCCCTAGGCTGTCTATTTAATGAAATGTATCCTAAATCCGGTCTGGCCCGGTGTAATCAGTGTGCGGCGGACGCGGCCGGCTCGGTTCCAGTAATTACTCGACTGATTGCCCTATCCGAGTTTTCATTAACAAGGCTTTCACGAACTTCGCTTTCCGATGATATCATTGGTTTTATGTTGAACCTATTTTAGTTTGCGCCCTCTGGTTATGTATATTAATTAGTTGCGACCGCTATTTCGTTTGCGTGAGCTTGGGATAGAATTGGCTTAGGTTTAACTTATTTCTTAGTAGCTTTTACATGCGGTGTTAATATTGTTTTTGGAGTTTACTCCTAGAGGAATGATTTTAATATATAGCCCGTGGTATCAGAATATGAGGGTATCAGAATAAAATTGAGCGTTATCATAAGTGCGTTACGTTCCATTCCGCAACGTACTTTGACCTATATATGAAATAAATTATGTTATATATTTCATTGGAATGATGTAAATCTATACTAATATTATAAGCGGAAAAGTTGCATTGTTTGAACGCGCTAATCTTAAAAACTACCAGTCGAATATGAACATTTTGTATTCGATAGAGCAATGATTGAGGAAGGCTTTAGGCAATTTAACATCACGCTACCACCGATAGGTCCAAAGTAGTATTGATTAAAGTGACAAAACGTGATAAAACTCGATGAAACGAAAAAGCGAGTCGATAGAGACACGAACATGTAAATGTATAGGATTCAGCCGGCGAGAGAATGAGATAGAAGACATTACACGTTACCGATCTCCTCTTTGTACGATGTTTCGTAGCGTCCCCACTATCGTCTAATAAGCATTGCCCATATGTATTGTCAATACTTTTCAATAAGTATTTTTAATCAGGCACTCTTCAGAAGTTTCACTTCTACCGTATGTGATTTGCACACACACGCACACACATTTTTTGTTAATTTTTAAAATTACATAGATATAATATACGAGAGAAATGTTCCGCTATTTTTTTTTTTATATGTCTGAATTAGCATAAACTTATCTTTTCTGATTTACTTACAATAACCATAATTATAATTTACAATTTTGTTCCAAATTACCCTTCATTTGAGAAGATGCTTCATCAACTTGGTATCACACTTCATGTAAATGATTTTGTTAATCATTCGAATGATTTAGTTTAGAACAAATTTTCAGTTTACATTATTCAATTTAAATGAGTAACTTAGAAAATATCACAGATTAAAAATATTTGAGGAAAAAAACTTTTTTTTTACTATGAAATCTGTCTTTGTTGAAACATTCGTAATATTGAAACGAAAAAAACTATGAACAACGAACATAAACTACCTATCAGACTCTGAAAAACGATTTGTGGATTATAAAAATAATTGTCATATGTTCAATTCGAATCCGGAACACTTCAGCGAGACGACCGCCTAAGTCCCTAACCATGTCACCTTAATATTCACCACCACACCATATGGTCGGTTTACTTACATTAACTATTTCACATTTTCTTTTTTTTTATTAATTAATAATAAGTAATTTCCGAAGGTCGGTTATCAACATGTTAATATAAATTTTATAATATTAAAAGAATCCCTTAATTGTCTTGAGCATTTAAGGTAATCCAAAATTTCATTTTATACTCTTCCATTTTAGAGATCACAGTGTTGAGTAAGAGTTTTAAATACTCGATGGCCTAACGTTTATGGTCTTAGCGTCTAACATCAATGGACGTGAGTTCGAACCACTGAAAAAAACTTGCGGTTTTCGTTTAAGCATTTTTTATTTACATTTATTCAAACCCCTATACTGTTTACATTATAATATTAAAAAATGTAGGTACCTGTAATATCTATTCAATTTGATTCCACCCACAAGGGAGGCTGCGGGGGTGTTAATTTAAAAAAAAAGACACATTTTCAAACTCTAGCTATTATAGGTCACTTTGCCAAAATATTCTTTTTGGCATGCAGTATTTATAAAATTCAACCCAAAAAGGGCACTATAGATGGGGTGGGGGATGATATTCAAAATAAAAAATATCTTTTCACATATAGCTTTTACAGGTTTGATATTTGGCGAAATAGCATATCATTTGAAATGTACAGTTGCATGTTTAACGTTGTACAGTAGAAAGAAACGATAGCCTCGTATCAGGGAAAAGACCCTCTTATGATTACCCCGTAAAAAAATCAGCGTTCTACAGACAGTAGTACTCGAGTACGAACCATTGGTTTTACTAGTACTAAATAGTTTTAAAATTTATCTCCTACTAGCTGTGTCCGCGACTCCGTTCGCGTGGAAGTGAAATTTTATTTAATCATTTTCATAAAGAAAATGTTATACAGCCTATGTTACTCAAGGCAGCTAATGTAGTTTTTTAAGGGTGAAAGAATTTGTTATATCGGTTCAATAGTTGTTGAGTTAATTCTATATATACAAAAATACAAATCTTTCCTCTTCACTGTATTATTATAAATATTTTTTTATACTTAAGGTTAGCGTTATGGCCCTATCTCACCTGATCTTAAGTGACGTTACGGCTCAAGTTGGTTGGCTAAACCTGTGGACGAACTGGCACTCGAGTGCAACTGCCGGGACACTTTTTCAGAGATTTTCAACTTGAGGGTGGTTGCTACCCAGGCGGGCATTAGAAAAAGCCCTACCACCATGCTATGGTTTCCTCACGATGTTTTCCTTCACCGAAAGCTCCAGCTCATTGTAGGTGTATTCGAACTCACGTCCCATGACGCGAAGTCATACTCACTGCCACTGAGCTATCATCGCTTCAATAATAATTTCCAATTATAATTTATTGAAATATTTGGCCAAGTAGGTCCATTACAGATTAATATAGATGTGTATTTTATATATAATGTGCTATTTAAAGTAGTAATTCTATACAGACGGAGTCGCAGGCACCAGATATATATTTCTGAACTGCTCAGTTGATCATCATGAAATTTTTTATATACATTGCCAGTGATACAGAAAAGGACACCGGTCACTTTTTATTGAGAAATGAAGTATTTAAATGGTTATAAATTCCATGCGAACTAAGTCGCGGGTAAAACTGCTAATATAAATACATTGTTATTCACCCTGTTATTTGATTATTTTTTAAACGCTTTCATTTGCCCTCCTTTTACATAATCAACACAATAATAGTTTTTGAAGAGTAAACTCCAGTTGTGCGTCGGAGCTCACACACCCTTTTTTAGAAGGGACATAATTATATTGTTAACTGAAAAGACTTTCACGTCTGTGGGGCGGATACGAAAGGCACTCAATCCAATTCGCCGGAACAAACAGATACATATTTTTTGTTATAAGTACAGTATAGATTTTCATATGCATTTAGTAAGAAGTTGTTTGACGTTAAAATCAGACACTCAATTTTTATCTATTTTTCAATAAATATATATATATATTTTTGTTTTTTTTTTTGAGTAAAAATTTCGTTAAAGTCCTGGTGACTTGAAAATCGATGAAACGCAAAAGCGACAGTGAAAAAGATAACCACATTATACATCTATAGGATACAACGTGTGAAAGAATGAGATAGAAGGCATAGCGTTTTGCACAGGGTTCGAGCGCGTGCGTTCATGTATGTATGTGTGTGTGCGTGGGCGCGTGTGTTCGCCTGCGTAAAGGTGTGCGTGCGTTAATTGTGTGTGGGTGTGTGTGTGCGCGTGCGTTTGTGTATATGTGTTCGCCTGCGTAAAGCCATCACAATAACCGTGGTGCATTGTTTACATAAATACTTTAATAATATTCTGAAAATTTCACTTCTGTCGCTTGTGAACAGAGGTTTTTATTTATAATTTTGAAGACGCACAATACTGTTCAATACAGTTCAATAAAAAACAATTGCACTCGCGATAGTGACGATGTGGCTCAAGGTGGTGGACACGGTAAGCCCCATGAAGGGACAGGCTCTCAAGTGCAACTGCCTGAACGTGCCTACAGGTATTAGCGGTAGATATTCATCTGGAAGGTGTTAGCTAGCTAGGCGCGCATTAGACTGTGCCCTACTTCCATGCTCTCATCACTGTCTTTTCTGTCACCAGGTGTTCAGGCTGTTCGTAAAAATTGGAATTCACTCAACCGCTGTGCTATCATTTTCCATCACAACTGCTGTAACATTTAAAAGTATATTCAAAAATGTATGAAAAACCGATTTTCAATTCGCGAGGTTTAATCTAATGACATTTTCGAATCGTATTCAGTTAAATTTATGATTATTTCAATAATATAAAACGGTGGAAGAGCCGACTTCGGAACCTGTTTGCGCCACTTTCGTCTACTGCATGTTATCAATTGTGCATTTGTAATGCTTCAAAACAGTCAGTATTATCTGAGAAATACATATACATATTATATATTACATTGAAACTATTTTATGCCACATATGTTAGCAAATTCGCCAATGGTAAGTGTAAAGGTCTCTGTAGTCACAATTAACGAATGCCAAGTATCAACCACCAACTGAAAATTTATTCAGAATTTAATTTAATAATTTTTGCCGGTTTTTTTTTTTTTTTTTAATAGACCTTTGATCCTATTAGCGGTGGCATAAATAACATAAAGTCTCCCTCAATTATTGTTCTATTAAATTGAATAATAGCGTTTAAATTAAAAAAAAAAGTAGTAAATAAAAGCAACTTTTCTTCTCTACGAAGTAAGTCCTTATTTTATCCCTCAACATGATAAGAGGGAAAGTGGACAAGTTTTTGATTATCGGAGAGGACGAGACAATATTTTCGAAACGACGTTTTTTCAAAGTTTAATGTTGATAATGCTTTTCCCGTCAATTTTCTAAAACACAGCCCCAAGTGGAAGAAGCCTCATTTCACGGCACCGTTTGAAATTGAATTCGGTTCGTAACCTTTTTCTAGCTTCTTTGGGACCGTTAATGTAGTGCCGACGGTGGATTTCTGGATCGTTAGCGCTTTAAAATGTTAAGGCGTCTTTAATTCAACGAACTCGGGATATCAATTGCTTATTCGTTTCGAAGCGATGATGGTTCAGTCGGCAATGTGTACGGACGCCGCGTCAAGGGACGTGAGTACGAATCCAACCAGCTACAATGAGCTTGAGCTTTCGTTGAAGGAAAATATCGTGAGGAAACCATAGCGTGGTGGTAAGGGTTTTTCTAATGCTCGCCTGGCTAGCTACCACCCTGAAGTTGAAAATTTGCCGTCAAATATCAATAGGTGTGTTCCGGCAGTTGCTCTTGAGAGACCAGTCCCTCCATAGGTTTAGCGTGTCTACCAATTTGGGCCGTATCGTAACTTAAGATCAGGTGAGATCATGGCCATAACGTTAAACCTTAAGTATATTAAAAAAATGTCTTACCCGCGGTTCTGCACACTTTAATGTTCATTTTATCAAATAATTCTAGTTCCTGATCGATACAAAAATGTTGTTTCTATTAAACTCTATTGAATTATATATTCCAAGGTGTTGGTATAGACAATGATTCTCTTTATTTCGAAGGAATTCAGATGACGTAATAAAAAGTTTTATACAAAGTTTATCCCTCTGTTTTTTTTTTTATAACTAAGGTTTAGCGTTATGACCATAATCTCACCTGATCTTAAGTTATGATATGGCCCATGTTGGTAGACACGCTAAACTGGCTATCAAGTGCAGCTGCCGGAACACATCTATTGGTATTTGGCGGCAGGTTTTCAACTAGAGGGTGGTAGCTAGCCAGGCGGGCATTAGAAAAAGCCCCACCACCATGCTATGGTTTCCTCACGATGTTTTCCTTCACCGAAAGCTCAAGCTCATTGTAGGTGCTTGGGTTCGAACCCACGTCCCTTAACGTGAAGTCGTGCACACTACCACTGAGCTATGATCGCTTCAATGTTTTTATTATTCGTTTTTTTTTCGATTTCATTAAAATCATTAATTATTCAAAAGAGTTAATTTATACGGATGGTGGCGGAGATAACTTAAATGAGGAAAGTTTAATCGAATCAGAATTGAATGAGAACTTGGAATACGAAAAATCGGTACGATTCTACGTTCTTAAAGTTTAATATAAATCACTTTCATTCGAATACCTTTAATACTCAAACCATAACATAAGTCTGAAACATTAAATATGTTTTTAAAATTACACGTGGAGTGTACTTTTTTTAGAAAGAAAAAAATCTACTATATTTTAAGTGCGGCTTCGCTCGCGTTTATAATAATTTTGTCAAACAGCTCAGACGACGCATTTCATAGAAAGTTTACCAATTTGTTTACCCCATTTAGTTCAAGAATACTAGTCATATAAGGGCAGTGGTAGTGTGTACTACTTTGCGTCAATTGACGTGAGTTCGAATCCAACCACCTACAATGAGCTTGAGCTTTCGGTGAAGGAAAAGATCGTGAGGAAACCATAGCATGGTGGTAGGGCTTTTTCTGATGCCCACCTGGCTAGCTACCACACTCAAGTTGAAAATCTGCCGCCAAATACCAATAGGTGTGTTCCGGCAGCTGCACTTGAAAGATAGTTCCTCCACAGGCTTAGCGTTTCTACCCACTTCGGCCGTATCGTCATTAAAAATCAGGTGAGATTATAGCCATAACGCTAAGCTTTAACTATATAAAAAATAAAGAATCTCGGAATGTGTGATAGTCGGCTGTAGATTCGTATAAACCTTAACTTCGACGCCCTAAAATATTTTTCAAAACTTACTTATCGTAGGGTGTCCGCGTCTACATATATTCCAAGGTCGAAAGTAAACAATCAATGTTTTTTTTTTATATACCTAAGGTTTAGCATTATGGCCATAATCTCACCTGATCTTAAGTGACGATACGGCCTAAGTTGGTAGACACGCTAAACCTATGAGGAACTGGCTCTCAAGTGCAGCTGCCGGAACACACCTGTTGGTATTTGGCGACAGTTTTTCAACTTGAGAGTGGTAGCTAGCCAGGCGGGCATTTGAAAAAGCCCTACCACCAAACTCACCATGTTTTCCTTCACCGAAAGCTCAAGCTCATTGTAGGTGCTTTCATTCGAACTCACGTTCCTTGACGCGAAGTCGTACACACTACCACTGAGCTATCATCGCTTCATAATATATAACATAAATAAATGTTCCGTACCCATCTCGAATTCACATCTATATACGCGGCGTCCGTAGATACTACCAACGGAGCCTTCATGGCTTCAATATATGTGAGGGTTTCGTTCGTCCATATAATTATATAGTTTTAATTAAATTAAATGGTTTCAATTCTGATCTTCAACGCGATAGGCGGCACTATGGATGAATATTTGACTACTGGAAAGGGTAAATCAACGCCTACCGGGTTAACGAACTAAACGTAAAATCCAATTAAATAAAACTCATTGCGTGTTTTAATTATTTTTATTTCTATTAATATTTTACACCATCTTATTATATTTAAATGCTATAATATTCTATATTTATATATATAAATATGAAAGTCTATTTCCCTTGGTCATCGCAACGCGCGTGAACGGATGGAAAAATTTCGCTAATTAATTTTTTTTGTTGTGTTAATTATTGTCAGGAGAAGGTTCTTATGAAAGAAATAATTAAGGAAGTTGAGCGGAACATAAGAAAATTTAAGAAATCAAAATGACAATATTAATTTTATATAATTGTCAGTTGTCATACAGCATTACAATAATAAACATTATTACTAAGAAATATGTATATTTTTAATTAATTATACTAATTAGAATTTAATATTCATAGTTAAGATTGGGCAACGTCTGGCGGGTCAGAAAGTTAATTATAAAAAAAATGATATATGTAACTTTGTATATTTTATAGCTCAGTGGTAGTGTGTACGACTTCGCGTCAAGGGACGTGAGTTCGAATCCTACCACCTACAGTGAGCTTGAGCTTTCGCTGAACGAAAGCGTCACGAAACTATAGCACGGTGGTAGGTCTTTTTCTAATGCCCGCCTGAGTAGCTACCACCCTCAAGTTGAAAATTTGCTGCCAAATACCATTAGGTGTGTTGCGGCAGGTGCACTTGAGAGTCAGACCCTCCTATAAAGGCTGGCAACGCACCTGTGATTCCTCTGGTGTTGTGAGTGTCCATGAGCGTCGGTGACCACTTACCATGAGATGACACGCTTCCTCGTTTGCCCCCTATTTCATAACAAAAGCACGCATAAATTTTAATTTAAATAAATGTTTCACAGATTTCTTCGTACATATTGACACCTCTATAATATCATACCTGTATCCAAACCTATAAAACGATATATGAAGTTAATAGAATAATAAATAAATGAATAAATAAAAATCAATGAGGAAACGGTTATCAGTATAGTGGCTATTTTGAACCAAAATTGCTTCCTCGTCGCGCACTCTGTTGTGCTTGTGTCATCATGATTGATGTAAATACGAATACCTAACATCCACAGAATCATCATCTCGTCCCAATCGACGTCTAGTACGTTAAAGTTATAGATTACTTTATCGTTCGGTGATAGCTTATCGTATAAGTCTTGAACGTTCTTGTCTTCGAACAGCCACTCGTGCATAATAAAGAAGTCCAAAACGTCTAATAGTTTGTGTATTTTTACGTAGATTCTCGAAATCCTGGAAATAATGTGCTCTGTTAGACGATATATTCTGTGTGGGTGAATTTTTAGCTGGCGTTTTCGTTGCATTCAATTTTGGACCGGAAGTCGGAGCGGAGTCCATTTCCGTTTTCTCAAAAAGAGTGTATGATAGTAAGATTCGTTGTTAGTTGTAGAGTACTTATTGTCTTATGGTATAAAAAGCAACCTAAACGGAATCCGTAACATTAGCTGACTCTCTGGCAAATTTCTTTGAAATCTATCCATTAGTTTCAGAGTGTTGCGCGTTCAAAGGGACCGACAGACAACAATTCTTAAAAACATATTTATATTAATTGTAATAATTGCAAACTGAAGATAGACACTGTAACATGAACTTTTCTGGACAACCTCAGTCCGCCTCGTGACCGCGAAAGCTGAGAAGCTTTCGAAAAGTCGCGATCAAAATTAATTAAAAAAAAAAAAGTTTAAATTAGTTTTATTTCGGTGAACATATTTTGGCTTTTTTTTTGTCCCAGCTCGGGGGGATTAGGAAGGTGATGTGGGACTCACCCGCTGCTAGTCACCGGGAACACCCACTAAACCCCTCGGCCGTCTGTCACCTTCCTGGGGCAATGCGGGTTCGTGCGTGCAATCACCATTCTTATTTCATTCATGCATTCATTTATCATGCATTCTTAGATTTTCTACTAGTGTAGTTTAATTATATATATATATATATATATATATATATATATATATAGATAGAAGATAGATATGTCCTATACATGATACTTATTACTTATTACTTTGTTATAACTTTTAGTGTTAAATAATAGTTTTTTTTTTTTTTATAGTTCTGGCGTAGCGTTATGGCCATTCACTCACCTGATCTTAAGTGACGATACGGTCTTAATTGGTAGACACGCTAAACCTGTGGAGGAACTAGCTCTCAAGTGCAGCTGCCGGAACACTTTTATTGATATAAGGCGGCAGGTTTGTAACTTGAGGGTGGTAGCTAGCCAGGCAGGTATTAGAATGCTACGGTTTCCTCACGATGTTTTCCTTCACCGGAAACTCAAACTCATTGTAGGTGGTTGGATTCGAACTCACGAGCCTTGACGCGAAGTCGTACACTACCACTGAGGTATCATCTATTCAAAATAAATGAATATACTCACTTCATTTTCTTCCCTAATAGTAATCTACAAAGGTCAGTAAAATAACCGGGAATTGTATGCATAATCCAAATAAGTAGAGTGAACAGGTACTTATTTCGAACATTAACAGCGTAAGCGAACCACTTTGCCGTCGACGGCACGGTTCCTATTGTATTAGGAAATAACGTCTCGCAATTTTTAGCTGTAATAAACAAATTAAATACATTTTCTTACATCGTCGTGAAAGATCAGTGTTGGAACGGAATTAACTCCTTAAAATTAAAGCTTCTAGTAAAATATTGGCCCACTACCTTCTCATATGATTAGCGAACTTCTGATGTCATTAATGAACATGTTTACTGTTACTCGGAAACGGTTGGAAGTGGATATCTAATAAAATGAAAGTCGAATCTTGTATACTGTGATCGGGCTGAAGGCTCACTTGCCTTGTCCACCGACGACACTGCCACCATTGCTGTTGGGGTAACCAAAGCCACCAAAGCACCTGGTTTAAATATGCTGAAGGTATATATAAACAATTCACGTGGTTCACAAGACACCTGTCCGCAGCGCCAACTCCCGACCAAGCAACTGGTCATGTCCGATTTTTCATATATTATATGATAAAAAATACTATGTACTATATACTATATATATAGAATAAATACTTTCGCCTACCTTCCAACCAATTTATTAGCCCGAATAAAAATAACTACGTGCGCAATGAAGAGCAAATACTCAGCTTACTTAGTTTAGCGTTATGGCCATAATCTCACCTGATCTCAAGTGACGATACGGCCCAAGTTAATAGACACGCTAAACCTGTGGAAGAACTGGCTCTCAAGTGCAGTTGCCGGAACACACTTATTGGTGTTCGGCGGCAGATTTTCAACTTGAGTGTGATTGCTGGCCAGGAGGGAATTAGAAAAAGCCCTACTTCTATATTATAGTTTCCTCACAATGTTTTCCTTCACCGAAAGCTCAAGCTCATTGTAGGTGATTAGATTCGAATGAATCGAATTACATGCCACTGAGATAACACCGTTTTGCATGTAAAAGAATATACACCATTTTATTCAGTGTTACATATAGACGATGAAGCTGATGCGTGGAAATGATGAATAATAAAACATACTTTTGGATTTCTTCAATATTACTTACTGCAAAAGCGACGGTTTCTTGTTGAGCACACGTTGTAAATTTTAGGCGCCTCGGCTACTCTATATTGTGTTGCAGTCTCCCAAGCGGCTGCTATCACGGCGTTATTGACATAATCAGCTGGTATGTAGTCCATTGATATTTTATCTTTACAATGCATTACGTGTATGAGACCCATTTTTAAAGCCTGCACTAACTGAAGCATACAAAACATCAACAATGGTGTAAAGTCATCATATTCTTGAAGTTTATAATGGGAATGGATATAAATAGTTGTACTTTTAGTTAAGGAATTCATCGGTACCCACAAACAATATATTTGAAGCCCTGAAATTTCTGGTCCTTATGGCTATTTTATGCTGCTTGCTTTTTTTAAGAGAACTCCCTCACAAAATATCAACCAATGTGCCTCGAGGGATGATACAGATATACAATTAACGGGCACAAACCAACCAATTTAGGAAGAATTATTTTATTATAACAAATATCTTTTCTGTGTGGAATTTGAGCCCGCCACACTCAGTGTGGTGGTATTGGTGAAGCGACTGCTTCGTCTGCGAATGCAAACGTGCGGTTTATCGAAAGAAAATGAGTAGGATCTATTGTCAGATAAATATTAAAAAACAATCCTTATTAATACTAATATTACAATAGTATTATAAATGCGAAAATCAGTTTGCTTGTTTCTTACGCTTTAACACCTAAACCGCTGAATCGATTATGATGAATTTTGGTACAAAGACAGATGGAACCTATGAGACGGTGACCGGCTACTTTTTCTGGTGAAAATATGATTGGAAGTGAAGTAAGGAGAGAAATTAACTTTGTAAGAAAGTAAGCCAATTTGTTGTCCTATAACGGCTCTGCGTCACTTCCTGCAGTATAATCTTACGGTAGAACAAAGTATTAGGCATATTTTTAAATTCCATCGTAAAATTGAAAAACTGTTGCCAAATATCTATAGATCTGCTCAGAGATTCGCCGTCGTAATGGATTGTAGGATTCATACCAACAGTATTCGAAGAAGCGGCTATACTTTTTTTACTTCTAGTTTCGTATTTTTTATACTAAACTCTGTTTTACGTGCGGCTTCGCTCGCCTGTTTATTGCTATTGATATTGTCAAGCAAATCGGATGATGCAATAAAAGTTTCACACACAGGTTACCCCTTTCTTTACCCCACTTCCAATAAGGTTTTTGCGGCAAAAAGTAGTCTATCATCGCCTCCAGGTTCTCGTTTATCTCTATACCGAAATTCACCGTTATTGATACAGCGGTTTAGGCGTGAATGCGTACAAACAAACAAACTCACTTTTTCGTATTTATAACATTAGTAAGGATGTGACTTACTCCGCTGCCTCCATTCAAATTACTTTTGTCTATCCAACCCGGCATAGGTTCCGTGTAGGCTGATAATACTGTAAAATTCAATAATTTCAATCACTGATCAACGTCAACTAAGTAATATGTAATTATTGTTGAATTACACTATATTATAAATCCATGATATCTACTTATAAATACTGAGAGACAAATTTACGTCTTGCATTACATGGTTACATATTGTAAAATGGCGTTTCCTTGAATTGAATCGATTAATCACCACAAAACGAACTTTGATATTAATATCGCTTACTCTCATGAAAACACTCGTACGGATGTCAATAAACCATAGAAATTGACATTTAGTAATATAATATATGTTGGGAAAAATGATATAAAAGTTGATATACACACAGAATCCGGTAACGCCTAAAGAAGTTCTCGAAAATGTATAGAAATCTTAACAAGCGTTTAGTTGATCCTTTATCTAGTAAAATTGTACTTTGTTATTATTTACTAGCTCTGCCCGCGACTTCGTACGCGTGGAACTGATTTTTGTAACTTTTCACCCCTTTTCTACCTTTTTTCAATCCAGCTTTAATCTGTTGGTGGTGGTTGTAGTTAATAGCTTCAAGCCTTTCTCGATTACTTTTCTTTATCAGACTCAAAAAGATTTTATGAAATCTTATTAGTAGCTCCTGAGATTGTCGTGTTCAAAACATATAAAACAAAACAAAACACTGCTTATTCATTCGGTACTGTTCCTTATATATTTAATTGAAAACGCCAAATGAGTGATCGACTTCTCGGAGAAATTCAAATTCTTAAGATACAGGGAAAGAATATATTTATGAAATGAAATAAAGTCTACTTTGCTGCATACCTGTAGATGGTCTTACGATGCAAATAGGCAAACCTTCACCCATAGTCCTCAGTAACTCTTCAGCAATCGCTTTCGTATAGGTGTAAGTGTTTGGCCAGTCATTCAGTAATCTGTAAAAAAAATTATCTACCGTCAACTTGCCGGAGTTTATATTAACTGATTCTTCCCAAATTTAAATGAATTACCGTCCAGCATAATATTATTAAGAATAATATTCTTATACTTGGCACGATCGTATGAAACGACAAAAAGATCGTGATCATCTAGCACAAAGTACATTTTACGTATTATCTCTCGCACTACTGAAAGTAGAAGAAGCGAAAGATGTATGTCAGGTTCGTAGCAAGTTGAAGGATGTGGTCTTTGCCTACCCATATTGGAGAGAGGCGTGATAGTATGTATGTATGTACGCCAAGTGAGCTGCTCAAGGGGCGTGTAAGATTTAACAGCTTCACCGAAAGCTCAAACTCGTAGCAGGGGTTTGAACACACGTCATCATTGTTTCAATTATAGACAACTTATACCATAAGTTTTCAGAAATAGTGCTTCCTAGTAAGAACTTAATTCAGAACAATTCAAAGGTACTCACAATTTGCTGAATTCATTGAGATTGTATGAGCATTCGCTTTCAGCGAATTCTATAATGACCCCAGGAGTCATAGGAATTTTGTAGAATGCCTCTAGTACCGGTTGGCCCGAACGACTGCGCGTTGCGTGCGTGTAAGCGGTCGATATGTACACAAATGATCTGATAATAATAAGATTTTAATTATAGATAAAAATATAACTATATAACATGCCGTTGTTGGTATGAGAATTCTTAAACATGTCATGTTACGCGTAGAAGAGGGCCCGTGAGGCAGATGCTCCCGGGAAACCTCTCCGCCGAACACGAATTGTCGGTCGGAGGGGCCGGTATATCCGTGCCCGGGGACCCGCCTCCCATTGCACCAATACGGCCGACTCCAAGGACAGCTGGCCACGCTGCCCGGATGTAGCCCGGCTTCCCATCAGGCCGGTGATTGTATCCTCGGACCCACGTCGCCCCGGGAAGGCGACAGACGGCCGTGGGGTTTTAATTGGTATTCTCGGCGATTAGCATCGGGTGAGTCCCACAAAAACGAATGTGCAAGTTAAATATCTGCTTCGGAATACCTATAGGTGCGTTCCAGCAGATGCACATGAGACCCAGTATCTCTATTAGGCTTATCGTGCCCATATCGTCATTTAACATCAGGTGAGATTGTATCCGTAACGCTTAACCTATAATGTAAAAAAAATGCTGTAAATCTTCACTAAATTCAATGTGAATTTACTATCAGAATGTCCCTGTTTACTGCTATTTAACATAGAAAGGAAAACATAGTTTCCTCTAATTACAAAGCCCACAACAGACGTAGCTATACGCTGTATATGGATGCGCCGTAATGCACTCGTAATGGATGCAATAGTGTCCCGTCCCGTATTTCCTACATCATCCCTCTCCCGCTACCTCACTCTTCCCGTTTTGATATTCGATACAACGGACTCATATCGTTACGCATGTTGCAAATTTAGAATTATTGTACTTGTCGATCCCTATCGGTCTAGTAACTATATATCTCGCGGTGACTGCAGTGAAATATTCAATGTTAGCCGGCAGAAAAAGGAAATACTTATCTGCATGGTTACGAGTTGTAATTGTGAGTACTTTTAGTTCTTACCCCAATTCTTCCCCACTGTTGCATCAATACACTAGAATAATTTAAGCAAACACAGTCCACTTTATCACCCGCGCCACCAGTATATTTTTATTAAGTCACCAAAATATGTCGACAGATATAGCACGCTATATTTTGGTATAGTAAGACATATTAACGTATATTTTGATATATTTCAAGAACAACAAGATGTAATTCTTCATCTGTCTCTATGAGAATACTCTTTATTAAGAATGCAGCACAAATACGTGCTCATGCAACGACGGCCGCCGAGCTAATGAATGCAAAAATATATATTACAGCATAGCCGCCGTCCGCTATACCGTATCTTGCTATACCGTAATATATAGCTTACCATAGTAATATATATTTTTGCTCCGTCTAGTTTTTTTATACTTAAGGTTTAGCATTACGGCCATAGTCTCACTTGATATTAAAAGACGATATGGCTTAGGTTGGTAGACACGCTAAGCCTGTAGAGAAACTGGCACTCAAGCACAACTGCCGGAACACACCTATTGGAATTTGGCGGCAGATTTTCAACTTGAGGGTAGTAGCTAGTCAGACGGGCATTAGAAAAAGCCCTACCACCATGGTAGGGTTTCCTCACGATGTTTTTCTTCACCGAAAGCTCAAGCTCATTGTAGGTGAGTTCGAACTCACGTCCCATGACGTGAAGTCGTATACACTACCACATATATCATCATAGCTCATGATCGCTGTGGACTTAAAGCAAAATTATTACCAACCTAAGGTTATTGCAAACTTTCGCTAACTTCAGCATTTCTCTCGTGCCCCGTACATTGTTGATAACAGCCTGTCGTAATGGTGCATTTAAATTTACTAAGGCTGCACAGTGTATTATTACTTCCACCTACAACAAGAAGTAGTTTTATACTTTAAACGCTTCAGATATTATAAAACCATGCCATACATGGTATCAGATCTTGCAATATAAAAGAACAATGCACCACGTTCATGCTGAAAGTTCTGTATAAAAATCTGCTTTTTATAGTCATTTGAAGTCGATAATGCAGGTCTTAGAATAACTTGTATAGTCGAAAGTACTCTAAAAAATACTGATAAAACTATAGTGGAGAATGAACCTCTCAAGTGCAACTGCCAGAACACACCTATAAGTATGTGGTGCTAGGTTAACTTGTGGGTGGTAACTAGTCAGATCGGTTTTAAAAAAATGTCCTACCACAATGCTATGGTTTCATGACGATGTTTTCCTTCACCCAAAGTTGAGGCTCATTGCAGATAGATACGAATTTACGTCTATAGATGCGGACTCCAAATCAAATTAAATCAAAAATCTTTATTCAATTTAGGCCCTAAGAAGGCACTTATGAATGTCAAACTACTACCGGTTCGGAAAGTAACGCAATTATCGAGAAGAACCGGCAAGAAACTCCATCTGCATCTTTTTTTTAGGTCTTAATCTCATCTTTTTTTTATATAATAGCTTAACGTGTTACAGTGGTTATTAGTGGATGTACAGAGAGTGGTGTCAATTTCAGACACCACGATCGCTCACACCTTGATCCACTCGACAATAGTCTTTTAACATCAAAACCCGTTTGACATGGTTCTTGAACCTACAGTCGGACAATTCAGTAATGTGCTTTGGAACTCTATTATAAAACCTAACACAATTACCTAAAAAACTGTTACTTGTCTTACTCAGTCTGAAATAGGGGGTGACCAGTTTGTCACGGTTTTTAGTATTCAAATCATGTCGGTCTTTAACGAAATCTAGCTTTTGTAAGCTTTTGCGGACAAACATCCGTACACACTATCACCTGAGCTGTCATTTTTTCTAACCGTTTACGAGTTTAAATAGATACTGGTATATGATAAGTTAAGATCGTGTCAAAAACCCTATTCTGTATTTATATAAACGCACTTATTATGTTATAAAAACTTTACAATACCTCATTTATTATTTTCTCCAAGTCTGTTCTGCTGATCGCTAAATCTAACTCAGAGATGTCTCCTTCAATCACTTCAACACGATCTGTGATGTTTGGTTTAACTTTAAACAACTCTTCGAAAAGCTGTAAATATTAAATAAGTTATTGTGTTCTTTAAGGATCATCACTGAGGTTTAAGACTCGTGTAAAAGTTAAAGTTATTTGTATGTTCTGTCAGTTAAACAATTGTTTAACATCATGTTAGATCATGGTTAAATTTCTGCTCATAATCTGTACATATAATAATAAAGTAACTGAACCAAATTATACATTACTAGATTTTATCGGCGGCTTCGATTGTGTAATATTGATTTTGTCAAGCAAATCGGATGACGCAAAAAGATGCATATTCAATTTATCTCTCTCTTTATCCCACTTCCAATATTGTTTTTGCGAGAAAAAGTAGCCGACCATCATCAACAAGATGTCATCTATCTCTATAGTAAACTTCATCATAATAGATTCAGCAGTTTAGCCGTGAAAGCGTTACAAACAAAAAAACAAACTCAATTTCGTTCAAAATATTAGTAAGGAATGTTTCCTTTCTAATAAATAAAGAATACTTAGTCGTTGATATATGATAGGTTCTATTTAGAGTTCACATTTAAATATTTATTTATCTTATAAAATCCTGTTCACCTTGTCATCGAAGATTTCTTTAATTCTTTCCTTAGGTGATTTGTTTTTTTTCGAACGAAACAGCAAATATACCTTCTTGAGATTGCACGATCTGTAAACAATGTAGAGTTTACATTAGAACAGACACAAAACAAACTTCTTGTAACTAACGGATGTAAGTTTAAGGAGCCTTTCCGATGTACGTCAACACTCATCTTCACTGCTCGTGTTTCCCTCCCTGCCCAACAAAATCTGGCTGGAGCCTGCTAGCGCAGCCTTAGATGAATGTTCTAGTATAGAGCTTACTGCAACTCTAGACAGCCTAAAAATCGTCTCTAATCATAGGTCGAAAGGTTTCACCACAGGACGACCAGAAGCCGCGTGGGTTTTCACCCTTATGCAGTAGAAGTACCAATGATTCGTAGGAAACGATTTGCGTCTTCGTTTCGCATGCGGACAGCAAAGGAGTGGAACTCTCTCCCGGCGTCTGTCTTCCCATCAACTTAAAATCTGGATAGTTTCAAGGGAGGAGTGATCAGGCATATTTTATGTTTGCACGCTCCATCGTCGGCCTCATCTATGCTTACCACCAGGCATGAGTGGTAGTGTGTACGACTTCGCGACAAGGGACGTGAGTTCGAATCCAAGCATCTACAATGAGCTTGAGCTTTCTGTGAAGGAAAACATCATGAGGAAACCATAGCATGGTGGTAAGGCTTTTTCTAATGTCCGCCTGGGTAATTACCACCCTCAAGTTGTAAACCTGCCGCCAAATACCAATAGGTGTGTTCCGGCAGCTGCACTTGAGAGCCAGTTTCTTCACAGGTTTAGCGTGCCTACCAACTTGGGCCGTATCGACACTTAAGATCAGGTGAGATTATGGCCATAACCCTAAACCTTAAGAATATATATAAAAAAAGATAAAGTGCTAACTTATAATGCAAATAAAAAGTACTCTGCTCGTTGTTTTGATATGTAAAGGATTTAGTCAAGCTTGAGAAGACTAAGCATTTTTAAAAATAATACAAAGTTAAACTATGTATTGATATTTGATTTGACTCCTCTTTTAGGCGTCTAATTACGGACTGAATTTCTTACTCTATCGTTTACTTGTAAACTATGTAACCTTAGCGTGTATCGTCAGATGGCCGGTGTGTGGTCCAGCAGTGCACATCGTCTGCATTACAATTAGATATTATAACGCTAAGAAGACAGGTGATCAGACGATGTTACTGTTATATCAATTTTGTATTTACGATAATATAATAAAACGTCAACATCAACTTGCATGCGGGGACAAACTACTAACCGTGATTTATTTTGGTTTGACGTGTGTCGCATGGTCAGTGTATATCTAGTACCAGTGACGACCCTTGATGGATCTTTTATTGTTCATCATTGTTCTTGCATTCTACTATGCTTTCCATCGGGTATTTTGATATATAAAAAACAACTTATAGCTTTATTGACGCACCTAAGAAATTTCCAAAGCAGATGTTTCCCAAGAAATCCACTACTCCCGGTGATAAGGACAACGCTGTTCGAGTAGAATTGTTGTATTTCGGAATCTCCTTTATCCATGATGGCTTTGATGGGTTCTTGACGTGACCAAGCGGCCTTCTCTACTTCTAGAACTGCAACCATCGTACCTGCTAATAGAAAGATATTAAGAGTTTCATCTTCCTGAAGATTTACATAAATTCCAGTAGGTAAAAATTTGGGCTCGAAAATGGATAAGTAAAGATGGATGGAGAGACCATGGCTAAGAATATGGGTCATGAAGATTAGCAATTTGCAAGTAAAAGCGATGATAGCTCAGTGGTAGTGTGTACGACTTCGCGTCAAGGGACGTGAGTTCGATACCAAGCACCTACCATGAGCTTGTGCTTTCGGTGAAGGTAAACATCGTGAGGAAACCATAGCATGGTGGTAGGGCTTATTCAAATGCCCGCCTGGCTAACTACCACCCTCAAGTTGAAAACATGCCGCCAAATACCGATAGGTGTGTTCCGACTGCTGCACTTGGGAGCCAGTTCCTCCACAGGTTTAGCGTGACTACCAAAATGGGCCGTACCGTCACTTAAGATCAGGTGAGATTATGGCTATAACGCTAAACCTTAAGTTTAAAAAAAAGATACACTGTATATTGAATTTAGAATAAGTCACTTACTTTTCAATGTCCGAACAATTTGGCTTTGTAGGACTGACCGTGTTAAAATGTCGGCGTCTACTTACAAATGCACATCAATTCAGTGATTTATATGTAATTAAGCACGACAATTAGGTACTTATAGGTCCTGTGAAAAATTATCATTTAATTTCTTGACATACCTACTTCGTTGATTGTATTCATTCAATTTTGTTTTTTTGTATTATATTTAAGGTTTCGCGTTATGGTCATAATCTCACCTGATTTTAAGATTTTAAGTGACGACACTGTCCAAGTTTGTAGACACGCTAAACCTGTGTAGTTATGACTTCTGAGTACTTGGTTCGCACGGTTGGCTTCGCGGTTAAAACAGTCGCTTATCCTTGGCCGCCGCGCCCAAGTGCAATGAATTCGAATCCCGCATAGGGCAATTATTTGAGTGACGCAAGGTCCAATGTATTTTATACTGAAACTAGCTGCGACTGTGACTTCGTTCGCGTGGTACTTAAAATTAATTACCTTTTTTAAAAAATTTTTTTTTATTACTTAGAATTAATAATTTTCGCCCGTTTTGGTAACTCTTTTCGATACAGCTTTGCTGCTATTGATGGTAGCGTGATGTTCAATAGCCGAAAGCCTTCCTCAGTGGTTGCTCCTAAGATTACTTAGTCCAAACGATCAAACAAACAAAACTTTACCGCTTCATAATATCGATGAATATAGATTTATTGAAATCGCGTCAATACGCACGCGTGAAAACTTAACACAAAATGTTTGTTTTGTATTTTTAATTACATCGCTTATAAGGAAACAATGGCTCAGTGGTAGAGTGTACGGATATTGCGTCGATAGTAGTGAGTTGGAATCCTTTTAGTGGGATTGGACATTCGTTAAAAATCGCGGTGAAATCTCAGCATGCCGGTAGGGTATCTTCTAATAATCCTGGTATTTTTTTTTTAATATATTTTATTAGCGTGTTCGCTAATACATCGTCATATGCCATTGTGGCTATACGATGAAGTATTTGATAATATAATTTATCGTTGAAGTCGCTTCATTTTACTCTAAAACATTATATCGCCCGTTTACCTTATTAACATTATAATGAGAATGTTAATTGGATAATTAGTAATTTTGCTATTTATGTATTCCATTAGCTGTTATATAAACACGGTTATAATGAACGACCGAAAACTACGAATAGTAATAATTAGATGGCGTAATATTCATATTAACTTATATATTCTACATATATTCATATTGTAAAACAAAAATGTTTGTTTAAACGAGCTAATCTTAGGAAATACTAATCGGATTTCGACTTTTTTTTATTTGATAGAGCTATCATCGGGGAAGGTTTTAGGCTATATAACATCACGCTACCGGAAATAGAAGTAAAACTGTATTGAAAAATGTTACAGAATCGGTCAAAAAATGATATAATAATTTTAAGTTACACGCAAGCTAAGTTACGGGCACAGTTAATCATTGTATAAACTTAATATTATTTTTCAAAGATATCTACTGTATATATTACATTTTATATGTACGTATAATTTCTTAGACAGTCCATTCAAATCCTTCATCCTTAACATTCTTCTAATTATAACTTTCATTTCTTCTCATAACATGCCCACACCACACTACTCTATTACTTATTCTCATGCATAACGTATTTTCATGTATTACTGATAATATTAAGATCGAGTTAATTAAGTAATTTACGTTGAATAATTTATATATGGGTATGTTTCATAGTTTTTTAGATAATCCTTTCTAATGAGGTTGGTAAAATGTTATGTGAAACAATTGAAAGTTTATTCCATTAAACAGGACATACGAAATGCTATATTTTTTATTATCGACAAGCTACTACATTTTACGTGCGGATTCGCTCGTGTTAATATCGATTTTGTCAAACAAAACTGACGACGTAATAAAAAGTTTCCTGCAAAGTTTATCGGTCTCTTTACCCCATTTCTGATGAGATTTTTGCAAGCAAAAGTAGCCTATCACCTGCTCCAGGATCCCATCTATCTCTGTACCAAAATTCATCATAATCGATTCAGCGGTTAAGGCGTGAAAGCGTAACAAACGAACGAACACACTTTTGCGTGTTTTATATTGGTAAGGATGATGGGGCTGATACCTGGTGGGAAGCACTGGGAGTACTACCAGAAGCCCACACCCATCTGTTGTCTTACTGCAGCCACGCGAGTTCGAACTAGGAATGACCATGTAACCCCGGTGACTGGTCAGCTTGATAGTAAACCACTCCAGCCGAACAGCCTGACAAGCGATCCTCGCAGACAGACTGATGTAATCAAAGGTTGCTGAAAGCTCCTAATCAGAATAAAGAGAAAATAAGAGATTCTAAGGTATGGTCAAGATATATTGAAAATTAAAAAAAAAAATGCGTTACGAAGTTTTAACCAAACAAACTCTTCATTGAATACATTCGCACTGGCTGTCAAAATGTTTGAGATAGTAGACATTGTTGCCAAGTAAAGGGAAATGAGAGATTCTTAGGTTTGGCAGAATCGGCATAGCTAAATTTTATTTATTTTATTTAAATTAGAAAATAATAATAATACGCGTTACATAGATCTTAACTAAATTAAGTTTTATTATTTTTCTTTGCACTGGTAATTAGTTTGAGATAGTAGCGATTATCGTCAAATAATTTTCCAAATGATAGTAAAAATTACATCGATTTTTAGAAGTTTTTAAGGCTTAGCGTTATGGCCATAATCTCTCCTGATCTTAAGTGACGATACGGCCCAAGTTGGTAGACACGCTAAATCTGTGTAGGAGCTGGCTCTCGAGTGCAGGTGCCGGAACGCACCTATTGATATTTGGAGGCAGGTTTTAACTTGAGGGTGGTCACTGCCAGGCGGCCATTAGAGCCCTACCACCATGCAACACACAGGTATGTTCCTTTTGGAAAATACTCAATAACATACAGAACTTTATAACTTAATGAATAATCAATGTATTAATATTAGTTAATGCAATTCATATGACCGCAGGAGGCCATGACGCCAGCGCTGCGCTGAAATGTGTAAGGGCAACATACGGCTGAAAAAATAAACAAATTGCGTTCGATTATTTATTTTTCAATTGTTTAAAAATACAATATCAATTTTCAAGTAATAATAACGTCTCACCTTTTGCCAGTCATTTAATACAATACTATAATACACCTCTGCGTCCTATGACTTTGTTCGCAAGATCATATATAATTTACATAGCAAGTACATGAATTTCTCATTTCTCCCACTCAGTGCATAACGTGAAAAACAAATCCTCCGCGCTTGACCAAAGCCACGCCTTCTTCTCGAGTGAAGAAAAGTTCTATTTCCGCTGGATCTGTAGTATGCTGGAAAAGCCAATTATGTGTTTGATTTTTGCCGGCCTCTATTTTGGAGCGACTGGCTCTCAAGGGCAATTGCCGGAACACACCTATTGGTATTTCGCGGCAGATTTTCATCTCGAGGCTGGTAGCTAGCCAAGCGGGCATCAGATAAAGCCCTAACACCATGCTATGGTTTCCTCACGATGTTTTCCTTAATCGAAAACAAGCTCATTGTAAGTGGTTGGATCCGAACTAACGTCCCATGGCGCGGCGTTCCTTCATACTACGACTAAGCTATAATCGCTTCAAAGGGTATTTTTAGTGCTTTCCACTGGGATGGGAGGGTATGTGAAAATGCATTTCCATGCGTAAAGAAGAGACTTCTTTCGCATTACTTCTATGATCCTATCACCGTGTAAGAACTTTCAATTTAAGTCATTTCTTTTTGAAGTGAAATCTTCTTTATCGTGGTTTGTATAGGGAGTAAATTCATGTGAGTCGTCATCGACATGGTCACGTGACGTGCTAACGTACGTACCGTATATCTGTTCCTATTACAATACATTAATTACGCTGTTAACAGTATTGATTTACAAAGTTTCGTTTATATTTTTAAATTTTCACTTCTGTCGGCGTTCCTCAAAATATCTATGGAATTTAATTGTGTTTAAACTGAATCGTTTCTACGTGTTCTCTGCTCGCCTTGTTACCGATGTAACCGAATTTCTCCAAAACTAAGCCTTATAATTTGCCAGTTAACGCGCCAATCGACCCGGAAAGGGGAATAATTTTAAAATGATTACCGGTCCTTTGACCGGACCGGCGCGCGCCTTTATCCTTTAAAACCGATACCCGGCCGATAACCGGTTTCCACCGGCTACGTCCGGGCTCGACTCGAATGATTTACCGCGTTTAGTCGCCCAACTTTGTTCAATTCTCGAAATTCAATTTACACGGTGGTTCTACGATCGAGTGGTCCAAGTGATAGATTCTAACGGCGTATCTGTACTAGTAAAATAATTGTTCTATGTCTCAACTAAGACCAATTAATACCTTTTTTTATTGTCGCAAAACGAATATACGTATTCTTTCTTGACGTAGAGGACCGGGAAGGATATAAGGGACTAGCCCGACGCTAAAACCCGTGCCGAGATCTGTACCCTTCCTGGGGTCATGTGAGTTCGATCTAGCGATTACCGCATCGCCCCAACCTAATGTTAATTCGAGCTTTTTAGGCAGCTTAGATTAAGCAATGGCTACACGTTTATCAAATTTCATTGAAATCGGTTAAGCAGCTTCCGAATCATCCCAACCATCAGACGCTCCATACATGCACCTTAACGTTTGCTTCTTTGCCACGAGTGTGTTATATTCAGTCTGTTTTGTATTTTAAGGATATTGTATTTAGAAATTTGTTTCAAATACAACTTCTACGGGATTTAAGTTAGATTTATTATGAACATGAGTTTATAAAAAAAAAGTCATGAATTATAAGGCTCTGTAAATGGAAAAGTTTATATGAGAAATATTTGAAGTGTATATAAGTAACCAAATCAGCTTGAGCCCTCTCAATATATGACTCATATAAATTGGAATACAAAAATTCAACCACTGTAAGCTTGTATTCGAAACCAATTCACCGAAATTACCTTGGCCTTACTGAAAAGGATTAGCCAGTCACAAATAACAAATCTACTGGGTCAAACGTTTGATCAAACGTTACAGCATTGAACCAATAAACTAAAACGGGGCGGCGTGAATCGAGATATTTTTTTCCGAAAATGGATTCATTTTTCATGGATTCATGGATTTAAGGTTTCCCAGCGGTTTAATGTTAGAAACTGGTGTTGGAATTTTGTAGGTTTTATTTATTTTTTCTATTTATTATACGAGGAAATAGTTACGATTACGCGGATCTCCTGATCGGAATCCGAAGTGGCTTGGCACAACCCCAAATCAGACGGTAATATAAACCTATATGAGGGAAACCACTTACCTTGGTCGCTGGATCTTCTTGTGTTGTTCTGGTCGGACGTTACACATACGAACACACTACTAACACTAATAGTGTCAATTAAGGCACATTATTCCATGTATCCGTTAAAGATAAACCATCAAATGCAATTAAATGTGAATCCGTTTTTTTTATATTTTTTATATACTTAAGGTTTAGCGTTATAGTCATAATTTCACCTGATCTTAAGTGACAATACGACCCAAGTTGGTAGACACGCTAAACCTGTGGAGGGGCTGGCTCTCAAGTACAACTGCCAGAACACACCTATTGGTATTTGGCGGCAGGTTTACAACTTGAGGGTGGTTACTAGCCAGAAGCCATTAGAAAAAGCCCTACCATCATGCTATGGTTTCCTCACGCGGTTTTCCTTCACCGAAAGCTCAAGCTCATTGTAGGTGCTTGGATTCGACCTCACGTCCCTTGACGCGAAGTCGTACACACTAGCACTGAGCTATCACCGCTTCAGTGCCGTTATTCGCAACTCATATGTTGATCGCGCGTATATCTCCCTACTCGACCGTGAACCCTGGCGATTTACCCACATATGTACATATAAAAACGCCTGGGCAAGTTATACATTCAAGTTTAATTTAATTTTTATCTCTTATTGGTAGTAATGTGTTGTTACATGACCTGAAGCGTTCCTCAATGATTGATCTTTTGAATACAAAAATATTTTTGTAATTAAACTGATGGTTCCTAGAGTATTTTTTTAATCACTGTATGCTATAAAAATAACATATAAATCGTATACATAATATAATGAAAATGAAAATGATGATGATGAGATTGAAGCGACACTTCAATCTCTATCAAGTCGTCACTCTGTCGACTTGGGCCGTATCGTCACTTAAGATCAGGTGAGATTATGGCCATAACGCTAAACCTTATGTATTTTTATACTTAAGGCTGTTGTAGGGACTGGCTCTCAAGTACAACTGCCGGAACACACCTATTTTAAATTAGATACACACAAATAGGTCGGTAAGGAGACCTTGAAGTTATTACCAGTATAAAAATCATGCAACTCGCCGAAAGATATCTACTTACGTTCAAACGTCGACAGCGTGATACTAAAACGGCATCTCGTGGTGTAGTTGCTATGCAGATCTTCGCATGTCGCCAGAGCAAACAATATCCGCAAACATCTATTAAGCCGGTATAGATGCAGCAAGCTTCACGGTGGATGATGAAAGCGCTTTTGATGAGACTCAGCCTTTCAGGTGTGAATAGAGTCTCGAGAGTTTCAAGCGACCTGCCCCCGTTACAACAAACGGAACTCAGCTCGTTCGATCTACACGAAACTACTGTGTTGTAATTTTTATCCTCTAATCCGCTTCCGGTCACAACATCCGCTTAAACCTGACTCTATTACCAATAAGGCTTTTTCTAATACCCTCCTGGCTGGCTAGTATCCTCAAGTTGAAAATCTGCCGCCAAACACTTATAGGTGTGTTCCGTCATTTGCACTTGAATAGTACTCTCGAGTAGTCTTGGCGTGTCCACGTTCTTGGACGACATCGTCACTTAACATCAGCTGAGATTGTGGCCATAACGCTAAACCTTTACTTTAATATAATTTGTTAAGTTACTTTGGACATGAACAGAAGGCCGTGGGGTTTTAATGGGTATTCTAGTGTTGGGCGAATCCCACTTAACCTTCCTAGCCCTCCCGGATAAAGGATAATTAATAGAAGAACAATTATATGTTAGTTGTGAGTGCTGTTGATCTGTTAATGACGGAGGAAGTGCAGGATAACGTCTGCCGTGGCGCCACTGTACTAAAAAAATCTTAAACAAACATTGTAGCGGAAATTCAATGTGGTTTCGTTGAATCATTGAATAGTTTGCTAATCGCTATATTATTCAATTAATCAATTTAATTATTCGCTAACGTGTTTGCGATAACGTCGCAATTTGACGTCGAATAGTTTATAGAGTAACTAATCTATATTTAATACTTACTGCGCCCGTGGCTTCGTTCGCGTGAAACTAGAAATTATTTATAAATTTTGGTCCATTTTTGTAACTTGCCTCAACACAACCTTGCGCCTATTGGTGGTAGCGTGATATTAATTTTTTCTCAATTATTAGTGTATCAAATACAAAAAAAAATTTATAATAAGCCTGGTAGACTCTGTGATTAAAATAAAAACGGCATAAAAAAAATTATATATTTCCTAACGAATGAAGTCGTGGTCACACCTAATAATAGTGGAATGAGGAAACATTTGTGTTTTTGTATGTCTGTAAGGAATAAAATAGGCTATATTTATTAATAGAAAAAATAGGTGTCCATTGAAATAAAACTAATTTAAACGGTCTGACCGCGAAGGCTGAAAAAGCTTTCGAAACGTCGGGATCAAAATTTAATAAATAACCGCGATTAAATCCGTTTAAATTAGTTTTATTTCAATGAATAATATTCGCGTAAACCTAAGAAATCAATAGGTGTCCATATTAAAACTTCAATGCCGTAATCCAAGGTGTAAAAAAATATGTCATAAAATATCTTCAATCTCGTGAGCTGCGGAAATTATTGATAATATTGCAAAAAAATAGTGTATAATATTTAAGTACATATCTACAAAAAACATCACGAGACCATATATTCAACTATTTTAATTATGTCACCATAACAACTTTATTACGTTTTTAAAGTTGATAGAAATTCCAATTATAATCAAACCGTGATATCTTTGCTTTGTTTGCATGGTGGTAGCTTTTTCTGATGACCGCCTGGCTAACTACCACCCTCAAGTTGAAAATATGCCGCCAAATACCAATAGGTGTCTCCGGCAGTTGCACTTGAGAGCCAGTTCCTCCAAAGGTTTAGCGTGTCTACCAACTTATACATATCGTCACTTCAGATCAGGTGAGATTATGGTCATAAAGCTAAGCGTTAACTATATGTATAAAAAAATCTATTCCTTTGTATTAATCCTTATCCAAATAGATTATTTCGAATTCAAAACTATTCCTGTACACGAAGATTACTTTATTGAATGATTCAGATCGGAAATTCCGTTCAAAAGATATTACGAATTTAAAAAGTACTGATAGAAAAAGAAAACGTGGTCGGTCCGCGCCCTGACCGGTGTAGCTCCAAGCAGCGGGCAACGTAGTGAGATAGGGGGTGCCGAATAAATAAATAAAAAGTAATCTATGAGAATATTACCAGGTTTATGTATTTTTTTTTTATCGAATAGAGGATAAACGAGCAAACGTATCACCTGATGGTTAGTGATCACCGCCACCCATGGACACCCACAACACCAGAGGAATCTCAGGTGCGTTTCCGGCCAGTCCGGATGGACTGGTCCTCATAGTAAATGCCTCCCTTCGTGAAAAATTTCAAGAATTCTATTCTAATCTGCACAATCATATAGGATTTCGTAAATGGTTTGTGAACGTTATTTATTTATTTATAAAAAATATATATCAATTTACGCGTCTATATAAAAACTGTCTTAGTAAAGAACTTTGAGTTCGTGACCTTACTTTATTATATTAATATCATTCTGTCCTGTCGTTTCAAAGAAAATGGCTTTTATGCGAATATATAAGCAATAGGGCAATGGAATTATTCTATAATGGTTCCATTGTTTTATGCAGTCCATAACCGTAAAAAAATCTCAGTTATAGTTTGAGTGCTAGACGAGAAATACAAGTATATTTATTCAAGAATAAGAACTATGAATGTAACGTTTTCCAAGCGTTAATTAAAATATTAAACTCCAGTTGTATTATAACCGAGACGCCGGGGTAACAATTTGCATATGCGGCAGCTGACATAAAATTGTTTTTTAGGGTTCCGTAAGCTGATAACAAATCGGTTTAAGGTATTTCGTTTTTTTTTGCGCTGTAAAGTGACTGCACTGTGCCTGATGTTAACAACTCAACTATGTGACCTTGAGCGATATTGTCACTTAACATCAGATGAAGCGATGATAGCTCAGTGATAACGTGTAGGAACGATGTGTCATGGGATGTGAGTTTGAATCCAACCACCTACAATGAGCTGGAGCTTTCGGTGGAGGAATACATCATGGTGCATAGCATGGTGATAGGGCTTTTTCTAATGCCCATCTGGCTAGCTACTATTTTCAAGTTGAAAATTGCAGCTACATATCATTAAGTGTGTTCCAGCAGTTGCACTTGGGAGCCAGTTCTTCCTATAAATGCTGGTAACACACCTGCTATTCCTCTGGTGGTGTGAGTGTCCACGGGCAGCGGTGGTCACGTACCATCAGGTGACACGTTTGATCGTTTGCGTCCTTTTCTATAACAAATAAGAATGTGGCCTTAACTTTTACTATAAGAAGAGTATCAGCTCGTGTGCCAATGTATTACCAAAAATTATGCCTGGTTTTAATTATAAAAATTTCTTTGATATAAAATCGAAAAACGACCGATTTAAATCTTACTTTTATTCCGTACTATCTTTTACCCGCGGCTTCGCTCGAATTGATGCCATTAAATAAGTTATTTTATCTTTCGTAAAATAAAAGTATCCTATGTTACTTGTAACACCTCCAAGAATATGTGTACACAGTTTTATGTGTGATCGGTTAAGTAGTTTTCGCGTGAAAGCGTAACAAACAAAGTTACATTCACATTTATAACATTAGTAGCGATTTCACAACTCAAGCTTTTATTTTAGTGACAATGGGCGACTATGTCCTTTGTTTAGGTCTAACAATTTTTCTCTATTGAAAGCAGTATCCGGGTATTTAGCATATAAGAGGAGATTGTTGTGTGAACATTTGAATGGGTAATTCTGCTTTGCACCAGATGAATCCCATGTATCCGAGACTAGAAATATTTAGGAGCTGTTGCTGGTTCCCTGGCAGTAACGAGGATTGAGAGTTGCCGTACTATGTTTTTAGTGGGTATTTGGTAGTGCATCTTCAAATAAAATGAAATCAAAAAACTTTATACAATTTATGGCTTGAGTAGGCGGTTATGAATGTCAAAACTACCACTGATACACTAGGTTTAGCGTTATGGCTATAATCTCACCTAATCTTAAGTGACGATACGGCCAAGTTGGTGGACACGCTAAGCCTGTGGAGGAACTGGCTCTCAAGTGGTGCTCTCACTTATTGGTATTTAGCGGCAGATTTTCATCTTGAGGGTTGTAGCTAGCCAGGCGGGCATTAGAAAAAGCCCTACCACCATGCTATGGTTTCCTCACGATGTTTTCCTTTACCGAAAGCACAAGCTCATTGTAGGTGGATTTTAACTCGCGTCTATTGACGCTGAGGCCGTACACACTACCACTGATCGCTTCTGCTTTAGGTACATAATTTTTATAAATAATGCATTTACAATAGTTATTAGCGGATTCACAGAATGCTCTATACTTCACCGCCTTTCACATATTGATCCAAAACACCCCACGATACGCGTCCTATCAACATATTGCTTCGCGTTGAAAATTACCAAAAAATAATAAAACTTAACTTTCGGGCAAAATTTTGGTACTAGCCCCTAAGTGAATGTGAAGACCATCTCCACACCTGTGGGCGAGTCGGTGGCAGCCAGGACCTTGGAGCTGGAGAAGGGCAAAGTCTTCCCGGCCCAGCAGCCGTAAACACCCTCGTGAGGGCGGCGTAAAGAGCTTTCTAACGACACCTATAGCGAGTAGATCGCAAAACAGGATGAGGTTAAAAACCTCCGGAAACCGAGATTTATTATGTGTGAACACGTATTATTATAAAATTACTTTCACATCTATTTGTACCGGTTCGGATTATACAGAACTCACGTTTGCAAATTATATTGAAGCTTAGCATGTTACTGCGTTCAGTATGCGCTGGTTAATTCGAAATTGACCATTAAGCTCGGACCGAGAGCGTTTTAATTTGATCGCCGTTTGATTGCACCGGTGAGTTTAATATTAATATATTAAAACTTTTCCCAAATACAATTGACTGTATGTTATTTTTATTGACCATTCGGAATGTGAACCGGACGTTGAATGACAATTTGATAACCCAATGTAATACTGTTTCTAAGCTTAGAGAGCTGCTTCGAGTATTTAATATATTAAATAGATATAAAATAACTTATAATATATTTTTAATTGTTTATAGGTTAATCGTTTTGGCTACAATCTCATCTGATATTAATTGACGACCTGTCCTAAGCTGATGAACATGTTTAATCTGTGGAGAGACTGGCTCTGCACTGCCGAAATAAACCTATAGGGATTTGGTGGCAGATTTTGAACTTGAGGGTGGTAGTTAGCTAGGCGGACGTTAGAGAAAGCTCTATCACCATGCTATAGTTGTTTACTCACGATGTTTTCTTTCACCGAAAGCTCAAGCTCATTGCAGGCATTCGAACTCACGTCCTTTGATGCGGCGTCTGCACACGTTACCACTGAGTTGTTTACCATCGCTTAGAATATACATTTTTTTTATACTTAAGGTTTAGCGTTATGGCCATAATCTCACCTAATCTTAAGTGACGATACGGCCCAAGTTGGTCGACACGCTAAACCTGTGGAGTGACTGGCTTTCAAGTGCAGCTGCCGGAACACACCCATTGGTATTTGGCGGCAGGTTTACAACTTGAGGTTGGTAGCTACCCAGGCGGGCATTAGAAAAAGCCCTACCACCATGCTATGGTTTCCTCATGATGTTTTCCTTCACCGAAAGCTCAAGTTCATTGTAGGTGCTTGGATTCGAACTCACGTCCTTTGACGCGAAGTCGTACACACTACCACTGAGCTATCATCGCTTCAAAAAGTTAAATATAATAATTAATAACTTATTTATTATTTCTATTTCATATGTATGTTATGTTTCGTGATTTATGTCGTATTTAATTTTACATCCAAAATACGCCTATATCTGCTCTGTGGAAATTATCAATCCGAAGGTTGCCTGGAAGAGAATGCTATTAGCAATAAGATCAACAATATACTAAATATATAATTCAAAATGTATAATACTAGCTGTGTCTGCGGCTTCGTTCGCGTGGCGCTAATAATTATGGTATAATTTTTCCTCGTTTTTGGAACTTTCTCAATACATCAATCTTTTGAAGGCAGCGTGATAATAAATAGACTAAAACCTTCTTCAGTTATTGCTCTGTCAAATCCCTATTAATATTATAAATGTGAATGTCAGTTTGTTTGTTACGCTTTCACGCGAAAACTACTTAACCGATCATCATTAAACTATGTTCACATATTCTTGGAGGTATTAGAAGTAAATAGAATATCTTTTATAAAAATAAAAAAAAATACTATAGATAACATAATTGGTTGTCAAAACATCTCAAAATCTAGCTACTTTAACGCCATCTAGCATTTCAGAGTATAGGTGATACGAAATTCACCGTGTCAGCTAGTTTAAAAATATCTTTTTAAATCCCTCTGATATTTTCTAAAATAAGCACGTTGACACAAACTTTTCCGCGTTGTAACAATTAATAATAGATGAGCCCGCGACTTCGTTCGCGCGGAACTAACCTTTTCAACACAGCTTTACTCCTGTCGGTGTGAGCGTGATGTTAAATAGCTTAAAACCTACTTCGGTGATTACTCTGTCGAGCAAAAAAATTATTATTTTAATTTCAATTATTAGTTCCTAAGATAAGCGTGCTCAAACAAACGCACAAAATTTTCCGCTTTGTAATATTAAATATAGAGGTATAAATGTGGACAATATAGTTTATGAAAATATAGTTTAAATGAAAAGAAAATTCATCATGGAATTTTCCATGCACGTTGTCAGTGGCTCAGAGAAGGACACTGGGTACTTTTCACCTGGAAAATGAATACTATTCGCGTAGAAAAGTTTTAGTAACGGCACGGATAGCTATAACTTAACTACAGTGGTCTGACGAGCCAAGAATAAGATAAAATAATCAACGTCGCCATGATACGTAGTTATCGTTACGTTCAAACGATCGAAGCAGGATAAAACTTTCCAATTCAATTGCTAATAAAATATATAAATCAACGGATCCTGATAGAGCTCAACTAATACGGTCTTCGAGTAATGATATTCCAGATACTGTGGACGAATTGGATACTTTTATTTATTAAAATATGTTAATGCTTATGCTTCGGGAATCGTTGGTCGGTTGATTCTGACAGGATCCCTGTAACTTCAGGTGATTTTTCATTATAACACATCTGTGCGAAAGTGAACTTGTTTGTTTGTTCTACTACTAAATCGATTATGATGAATTCAGGTATAGAGATAAACGGGACCCTGGAAATGGTGATAGGGTATTTTTCCCTCAAAAAACTTATAGGAAGTCGGGTAAAAAGAGGGATAAACTTTGTATGAAACTTTAAAAAATATTAGCTTATTATTACGAATTTTGGTTACGTTCATATCTATCTATTTTATCCATCGTCCTGATGTAAGTAATTTAATAGCATGCCATAGAAAAATATTTCTGTGTGGATCAATAACCAGAAGTGGTTGGTAAAATCAATATTAGCACGAGCGGAGCCGCTGGTGAACACTAGTTACTGTAATATATTGACTTAAAAATGTATGGAACAGAATACATATTTACTATTAGTGTTTAAGATAAAAGTCCTGTATATTCGGTAGGACGCGTCGAAACGACAATTCGGAGCAAGCTGGTTTTTCGTTTAGACGTACCCTGTTAGCTTTGGGGATATTTAGAGCTACAACGAGTTTTGGGGGGTTAATACTAAGGTACTCAGCTCGAGGTAACGAGCACAAGGAAGACATGAAGTGACCACGGCTTAGGCTGTCGTCGGGGTGGTATAAAGAAGCCGTGGTCATGACTGTCTTTATTGGGATCTATGCTGAGAAGCTAATCCACTCAGGGACTACAGGGATTCCGTGCGACTACTATACAGGACTGTACTTGTTGTCTCATAAAGTAATGACTGGACTGTGCTTGTCCAATGCTAATGACTGGTTACCACAAAAGGCCTAACTACATTCAGTGATCCCAGTCCCTTATAGAACCTTCTAGGTCTTATTCTAATGTCCGCCTGGCTAGCAACCACCCTCAAGTTGAAAATCTGCCGCCAAATACCAATAGGTGTGTTCCGGAAGCTGCACTTGAGAGCCAGTCTCTCTACAGGTTTAACGTGTCTACTAACTTGGGCCGTATCGTTACTTAAGATCAGGTGAGATTATGGGTATTACGCGAATACCTTAACTATAAAAAAAAAAAAAAAAAAAACGAGTGTTACTAGTGTAAATAGTGACGATCAAGACGCCACACATGTTTACGCTATCTATGAACGAGAGAAGTTGTGTTGTGGTCCATTTATTAATAATTAAAAAAGGCAGAATTTATTGTTAAATTAAAAAATAATTTACCACCGAAAAATGAATTAGTTAACACTAAATCCACTTAATTGTGCAGTATTCGTGTGATAAGATCAAATCAACTGTAAATATTTTATAGTCTAAGTTAAAGTTACCTATGGAATATACCGCAATAAAAAATCAAGGTGCTAGGTCAATGCAATAAATTTATATGGTCATTATTAGTCTAAATGTCATTATTTATACGATTCGTAGAACATAGTTTCCGATGACCTACAGTCATAGAATGTGGCTAGTTTTTCACGCTGAATTTACGAAGTAAGTCCGAAAACACTATATAAATATTAATCATAGTGAAATAAATAAATCTATACAAATTTATACTAATATTATAAAACGGAAAATATTGTTTGTTTGTTTGTGCTAATGTTAGAAACTACTAAACCTTTGAAGAAGGTTTTAGGCTATTTAACGTCACGCTATTACTAATAGGAGTAAAGCAGTATTGATACATGTGACAAAAACAGGAAATAAAATAATCTTTCTGTAAAGTTTCTTCGCGTGCGCCGGCTTTATTATTAATATTACAATAATATAGTCTAGAAAAGAAATGTTCCTCTTAAAAAGATCTAAAAATAAGTCTGCGACAGTGTATATCTATCTTATCTGATTTACTTACAATATCCATTTTATGATTTACGATTTCGTTCTAAAATAACACATCATTTATAAAGATGCTTTGTCAACATAGTATTAATCCTTATGTAAATGAATTTATTAGTTATTTGTAAAATTCAAATTAGACCAACTTTTCTGTACATAATGTTCAATGTAAATAAGTAATTTAGGAAAAACATGACGTACCAAATAAATATATGGATTTTTTATTGTGATATCTGCCTTTGAAGGAAATTAAAATAATTACAAGCGGAAATAAGAATAAACAACAAACATCTTTGTCTTACTTTTAACACCCACACTGAATAAACATTTTTGGAATACAAAAATAATTGTCATATGTAGGGTTCGAACATATAACACTCCGGCACAGCGTTAAAAGCGAGCGGATTGCATCAGCCCATAAACCAAACGTGGAGTCATATCGATATTCTATACTCCAGTTACCTACATTAACCATTGAAATAAAACTAATTTAAACGGATTTTATCGCGGTTATTTATTAAATTTTGATCCCGACGTTTCGAAAGCTTTTCAGCCTTCGTGGTCACGGGGCGGACTGAGTTCGTACTGGTTTACATAATGATTTCTTATGTGTACGTGAATATTATTCATTGAAATAAAAGTAATTTAAACGGATTTTATCACGGTTATTTATTAAATTTTGATCCCGACGTTTTGGAGTCCGCCCCGTGACCACGAAGGCTGAAAAGCTTTCGAAACGTCTGGATCAAAATTTAATAAATAACAGCGATAAAATCCGTTGAAATTAGTTTTATTTCAATGAATAATATTCACATAAACATAAGAAATAATCATATATTAACCATTTTTATGATTTACGGTTGTTTCCTATTAATAATACTTTATTTGCCAAGGTGTTTTATTGACACGTAATTAATCTTTTCTAAATGGTTTTTTTTAATTATCTTGAGAATTTAATTTACCCCAATATTTTACCTTTGTATATTTGTGCCAGTGGCCAGTTCATTGCCAGTGACATAGAAAAGAACATTGGTCACTTTTTATTATGAAAATAAGTACTTAAATAGTATTAAGTTCCGCGCAAACAAAGTTGCGGGCACATCTAGTAGGTAATAAAATATATCTTCCTATTATATATATGTGTACGTAAATATATATTACAAAGTTTTTGACTTAAAAAGGATTACGACTTAGGTAGTCTTAGTAAAGAAATATTCGACTATAATTACGATGCGTTCTTACTAACTTGTGGTTACAAGGTACATCGAACTGAAATTTATGTTCCAGACATTTCATCGAATTAGTAATCTTGTTTATTCTAGACTCGAGCATTGTTTTCTAAGAAATAATCATGAAAATTGAAGCGAATCCTTAGGAGTCGGTAACTTATTTTTCTTCGAACTATATAGGTATTCATTTCTAATCATCGAAATGTAAAGGTTATAATACAAAAAAAAAATGTTATTTCATTACACAAAAGTATAATTTATTTCTTCGATTAATGCAGAGTAAATATCTACCTAAATGTCTTGTGCAATATACACAACCGACCCGAAATGCAGATTCACTGATTGTTTTGACCTATACAGTCTTGAAATTTGGAAAAATTGAGGTTTTTCGTCTTATCGAGGTTCGATTGAAAAAAGTTCTATAGGACATGTATAGTATAAAGTATGGTCTACAAAAATATTTTGGTAATTATTAAGAAACCATGATTTTCGCATTTACAGAGAGTCAATATTCATTGTTAGGTGTTTTGTGTTTGTAGAGTAATATATGTGTGAAATCTGTCTTTTTTGTGGCATCACCTGAGTTTGAAGTGTCGACGTGGTGTATTTATTGGTTAGTGACGGGAGCTTTACAACTGATGAGTGTTGCCACACGCCTCTCTCCCTTTGGCTTGAGTCTGGGCAAAGCGTTTACCCGCGTCTCGATGTCATTATTACGACCACTAAATAAATATACAAGTTACAACCTGTTGATTAGTTAGAATCGCGAATCTTTCTTCGTTTTCCGGCAGCAGCCCAAACCGACTTGCGGCCATTCTGGCACCCTTGCGCCCGCTGCCTCGGAGCTAAGTGCCCTCAGCGCTCGCCCCAAAAATTTTGATAAAACTGTCAAAGCCCTTACGGCTGACAGCGTATGGCAGGTCCAAAAAAAAAGCAATGAGTTTACGGGTTACGTTTAGGAAGTCCGTAAAGAATAGGAGTTTAAACACCACGTTAATAAATAAAAGGTGTTTTGTGTTTGAACTATTTTGCTTACTTACTATATATATAAAACTAACTGTTATCTGCGACTACGTTTTTTTTAACTGCTCGTGATTTCGTGAAATCTGTTTTAAGTGGATGTCTACGTCATTTAAGAACATACACGAGAAATTATAAATCCGTCGAGCGTTAAATTTTGGAGATATAGTAATGACTGAGTAGAAGGTTCCGATACGTAGAGAGACTAGAGTACACTCAGTTTTATTCACACTTCATTCATCAGTTAGTCAAATCCGTTCTTAGTGGGTCTTAACATTACTGCAGTAACACTTGTGCCGATATGAAGTCCATAGGTATGATAATTTAAGGGATGACTCAAGGGTGTCAATCTGCTTACATATAGTGATTAATCACGAATGTCTAACGCGACGACATCAATAGGAATGAACCGAGTAAATATCCACTTCAGTACAGTTGAACTGGTAGTGGGTCAAACGAGTTAGTTGCGTGTACACACGACAGCAGATTTCGCTTTCACAAGCGACAGGATTTAGAATTGATTAATATAAACTGGAATTAAATATCCATCTGTTTTAATGAAAAAAAAAAAAACATTAAAAAAATCTACGCTAAATCGTGTGCAAAGGAGTCTTGTTGTGTCTTCGGAATCCAAGTCTGTTCAGAACGTCACTGCCCATAATTATAACCTTGTCTTAGATTGTCATAAATCTCTTAATATCTTAATCACATATTTTTTATAGTTTAAAGGTCACGCGTTATGGCTATAATCTCACCTTATTTTAAGTGACGATACGGCCAAGGTTGGTGTTCACGCTAAACCTATGAAGGGGCTGGCTCTCAAGTGCCACAGCTATTGGTATTTGGCGGCAGGTTTTTTAACTTGAGGGTGGTAGCTAGCCAAATGAACATTAGAAAAAACCTTATCATCATGCTATGGTTTCCTCACGATGTTTTCTTTCAACGAAAGCTCAATCTAATTGTAGTTGGTTTCGAACTTACGTCCCTTGACGCGACGTCCGTGCGCACTACCACTGACCTATCATCGCTTCATACTATCAATCTAATCAATCACTATTCGATTATGAGAATTTCCTTGGCGCATCTTCGAAATGTAAGGTCCAATGCTAATGAAATTAAAACGTGCCTAACAAATTTTCAGTCCACAAACGCTGGTTTGTATTTGACAAAAGTTCCGACAGCCGATGAAACGAAAGCCCGTATGTTGAGTATATTTCTGCCCCTATCTAGGTCCAATTGAGATCCTAGATATTGGCATTAAATTTCTACAATACTATCGGCGTATATCCAGAGCCGAGTGTCCGTAAGGAATCCAGGACTCTTATACGAGGTTAACTGTTTATTGCGTTCTTAACTTACTTAGAACGTACATGGAGTTAAATGTTCAAATAACCGAATATAACGACGTGATTTAAAAAAAGTTTGGAATATTCCTGAAGTGCACGTTTTACTAAGCTCAAACATAACAAAAAAAAAAAAACAATTTTGTCGATAAAGTATTATTTATATGCTATCCCTATTGTGTTTACTCGCCACTCGTATGTCGCTGCAACATATTATCTTCTATACCTTTTAACCAAGTACTATTCATTTTTTAATTAAATTCTATTGTATTAGACGGTAATTTTCAATAGGCTATTCCTCAGAATGATACTGAAGGGATTGATAAAAAAAATGGACTCAAAAAGTGAAGTTTTTTAGGCGTTAGCGTGTCCAGATACATCATCCGCACATACAGACAACCCGACGTCGTCCAACGAAATATTTTTTCAAAACATTTTTTTATAATATCTACAAAAAAATTAGTGTTTTTTTAAAGTATAATATTTACTCATCGAAATAAAACTAATTTAAACGGATTTTATCGCGGTTACTTATTAAATTAGATCCCGACGTTTCGAAAGCTTTTCAGCCTTCGCTGTCACGGGGCGGACTGAGGTGTAGGTTGTCCAGAAAAGTTCATGTAACTGTGTCTAGCTTCAATTTAATGAAATGAGTAATTATTTAATTATTTTTCATTCGATGAATAATATTCGCGTAAACATAAGATATCATAATATAATATTTACTGTCGTAAAAAAGTGTTCTTGTTGATATTTGTCAACTCATTTAATACTCAAAGTGCAAAATAAATCGGATAAAAGCAATTTAAGCCGAGATAATTGGTTGAACTCGAGAGAGTGGGAGTAAAGCACTACTCAAACGCTTCTCGTCATGAAACGTGCAAAAGCGAACTTTTGTATGATAGCGCGTTAAATCGACGCGAAGTTTCTAAGCGATGACAGTTCATTTGGTAGTATGGTACGGACGGCTCGGTAACGAACGCAAGTTCGAATCCACTTGCAATGAGCTTGAATTTTCAGTGAAAGAAAAATGTCGTGATGAAACCATAGCATTGTGGTAGGGCTTTTTCAAATACCCACCTGGCTAGTTACTACTCTCGAGTTGAGAAAATGCCCCAAATACCTATAGGCATGTTCTGGAAGTTACACTCGAGCGTCAATCTCTCCGTTGGGCTTAGCGTCTCTACCATCTTAGGCTCCATCATCATATATCATCATGTCAGATAGTGGTCACAGCTAATGTACCAAGATGATGAGTTATCACTAATAATTCATATCAAAAATCTTTATCAATTTAGGCCCTAAGAAGGCACTTATGAACGTCAAAACTACTACCGGTTCGGGAAGTAACGCAGTCTTCGAGAAGAACCGACAAGAAACTCGATCTGCATCAATTTTTGCTTAGGTATTATTCTTATCTTTTTTATATAATAATTTAAAGTGCTACAGTAGTTATTAGCGGATGTACAGAGAGGGGCGTCAATTTCAGACATCACGATCGCTCACATATTGATCCACCCTGTAATAGCCCTTTATTACCAAAACCCGTTTGACATGGTCCTTGAACCTACTGTCCGGCAATTCCGTAATGTTATTTGGGACTTTAAAACTTAACACTATTACTTATAAAACTTTTACATGTCTTACTCAGTCTAAAATAGGGGGTGACCAGTTTTTTCGCAAATTCTATGTTTCAAATCATGCTGTTCTTTAACGAAATTTAGCTTTTGTAAGTTTTTACGGACATACATTAAATTATCAAGAATATATTGGGAGGGCAAAGTTAAAATACAAAATTCCGTAAACTTAACCTTTAATGATTCGCGAGGTCTCATATTGTAAATTATTAATATTATATATCATTATATATTCATTAGGAGCACTTTATTTTTTAGGTTTTCAATAAGATTGAGCTGAAACGCTGAGCCATGTGAACCAGTTTGAAATAGTTTCTATCAAATTAGATAGAAATCTAATTACACATCTGAAATATACAAATTTTATTCAGATGTCTTTTCCAACTACCAACGAAGCCAATATAAATAAATTAAAAAAACATAACTACACACTATTCAACGACAAAACAAAGTTGTCGAATGAATACCCTCATTAGCAGTGAATTCAGAAAATGTCCGCCCTCGCTTGAAATTTACGCGAAGCCTCCATTCGGATTTTTGCCCGGCTCAATGGTTTCTCGGAATTAGCAATATCGGAAGTAGGTTGAATTAAGTAAATAGACTTAAGGAAGTTAAAAAAAAAAAACAGAATTTATTCGACTAAAATGACTTTCGCAGTCTTTGATGTTTAATATGAGGGTAAATTAATATAAATTGTTTACGATTTCATTAAATAACACTTATCCTTACTAATATTACAAATGCGAGAGTGGGTTTGTCTGTACGTTTTCATACCTACACCGCTGGATCGATTATAATCAATTTTGGTATAGAAATTGAGGGATGGATACAGATCAGCTTTTCAGGGTCAATATCGATCGAAGCGATGGTAGCTCAGTGGTAGTGTGTACGATCCAACCACCTACAATGAGCTTGAGCTTTCGGTGAAGGAAAACATCGTGAGGAAGCCATAGCATGGTTGTAGAGTTTTTCCGGTGCCCACCTGGCTAGCTACCACCCACAAGTTGAAAATCAGCCGCCAATTAGGTGTGTTCCGGCAGTTGCACTTGAGAGCCAGTCCCTCCATAGGTTTAGCGTGTTTACCAACTTGGGCCGTATCGTCACTTAAGATCAGGTGAGATTATGGTCATAACGCTAAACCTTAACTAAATATAATCTTAAGAATGCTAGCTAACAAGCAGGCAACATTAGAGAAAACTCTACCACTATTAACAATTCACAACATTCATTTTCCGTTAATCGGAAGCTCAGATATTTTTATTCGAATAAAAATGATACCACAGTCATATGTTACATAAAACGTTACGATTTTATTTATTATATATTAAAAAGTAAGTGTCCCGAATGGGATTTGATAAGCGTTCGGCGTTTGACCTAACTGAGGCATACATCAGATAATTAATTTGTATAATACTAAATCCGCTAGCTATACGAAGTAAAGGAAAATTTGTTTGACATATCCTTTGCGGAACACGAAGACCGCCTTACTGTAAATTGACAATATATTAATTTTAAAAAGTATAGAACTTGCATATTATATTTTATTATGTTATTTGTTATAATATAATATATTTGTCTGGAAGAGAATGCTATTAGCAATGAGGCCGCCGTTGGTACTAGCTACATCATTTTAAATGTCTCCATTTGATATACCTATGATTTTGAACCCTGAAAACGGTAATAGGTTGCTTTTCCTCGCGAAAAACTTATAGGAAGCGGAGTGAAGGGAGGAATGAACTTTGTATGAAACTTTTTATTACGATATCCTTATCGCGAGCGGAGTCACGAATATTAGCTAGTCTATCTGTATAAGCAAGCTATAGTTATTGGTTGGTTGGTTGGATGGTTTATATTTTTTAAGGAATAGGGGACAAACGATGGGGACACCTAATGGTAAGTGATCACCGCCGCCCTTGAACACCCACAGCACTAGAGGAATCGAAGGTACGTTGCCGACCTTTATAAAAGGGATTGACTCTGAAGTGGATCTGCCGAAACACACCTATAGGTTCTTGTGGATAGATTTTGCAACTTGAGAGTGGTAACTACACAGGTGGGTGTTAGAAAAAGCCCTACCGTCATGCTTTGGTTTTATATCTACGTTTTATTTCAGCAAAAGTTAATTGCGGGTATTCGAACTCACCTCGATTGACACGATAACCGCACGCGATACCACTGAGCTATCATTAAGCTCGCTCTAATGAAAACTAAGTCGCTTGACCGACATAGGATAATCAGACACCGAATCGTTTTGTGTTTGTCTATTTACAGCGTATATATCGTTTATATATATACATTGTTAGAAGCACGTACTGTGTGCGAAAAGTAATATTAATATAATAAGGGAAAATAATAACGCAAACAGCAATGACAATAAGTTTTGCCCCGAAACGTATTATATCGCCTCGTTGTACGATATGAGAGAACAGTGTGATAAGTTGTCATTTGTTTAACTCGTAGCCGCGCTTACGACTTCGCTCGCGTAGCATTCTCGGGAAGAATATTTTTCATCATATAAGTACCGTACGTCCTTTTATATATAGTTATTAACAAAGTGTATGCAAAATTCTTGTTTTTTTTTGTTAAGGTTAATAACCGCAATAAAATACGTTTAAATTAGTTTTAGCGCTATTGTCATAATCTCTCCCGATTTTAAGTTATGATACGGCCCAAGCTGGTAGACACGCTAATCCTGTGGATGAACTGGCTCTCAAGTGCAGCTACCGGAACACATCTATTGGTATTTGGCAGCACATTTTCAACTTGGGGGTTTGCTAGCCAGGCGGGCGTTAGAAAAAGCCCTACCACTATGCTATGGTTTCCTCACGATGTTTTCCTTCACCGTAAGCTCAATCTCATTGTGAGTGCTTGAATTAGAACTCAGGTCGCTTGACGCGAATTCGTACACACTACCACCAAGCTATCATCGCTACAAACTGATTGATGATTAGTTGAGTACTTTATATGTTATAGAGTAAAAAACAAACGAGCAATGTTTGCATTTACAGAATTAATTATGATGTACCTGCGGCTTCATTTGCGTTAATATTGATATTGTCAAACAAATCGGATAACGCAATAAAACTTTTCATACAAAGTTTATCCCTCTGTTTAACCCACTTCTTCGTTATCAAAGTGTATACAAAATTTCTTGATGATCGGTTGAGTATTTTGTACGTGATAGAATAACAAAGAAACAAGCAATGTTTACATGTATAGAACTAACTAGTATTTACCTGCCGCTTTGCTCGCGTTAATATTGATATTATAACGAATTGAATGACGCAATAAAAATGTTCACATACATCGAAATGAGGCCCCCTTAAACCTACATCCGTAGTCGCAAGTCTCGGACACTGTCTCGTAGTTATTCTCTCTCTACCACACGATGTCTCTCATCGTCTCATTATTATTGAACCGATTATCATTCTAAAACTACTACGATAGTGTAAATAACGAATACGTGATTTCACATCCTGCCACGCCTGACGCGACAAATATAATAAAACTAAACTGTAATTCTGTGAATTTATGAAACCACAATGCAAGTGAAACATCAATACACTGACATACGATTACCGCTGATTACTTGTACGAATGAATGAGAAAAAGTCTACAACATAATGGTATGTTCGCCATCCGTAACAATGTCTATGGGCTAATAAATATTCTAATGGATTGCTCATTGGTTTTTAGATTCCATAAGCATTCAATACCCTTGAGCGGCATTGTATTACTTTAAATTATATAATACTAACAACTCGATACTACGGATTTGCACTGGTTATTAACCATATAAAATACATTACAATAAAAAAAAAACATAGCGTTGTTTTCGGAAACTATGATGCAAGTGAAACTTTTTTGTTGGACCGTAGACGTTTAGCTTAATATTTTCAGAAAATTATTGTATTTTGGAGAATAAAATCGCAATTTTAATTTTAACTAAATAATTGGGAAAATGGGAATGATAATAGGAAATCAATTCTACAAGTTCAGCTGATGCGAGCCATGGGTGCCGCCATATTGGCCTTGGCTGTTTCGCCGAGCGTCTTTTACTTTACCCATACTCCGCAGCTGGCTGTAATGCGACATGCGATATATGGTCCAACAAAAAGAAGGCATATAAAAAAGTTTCACTTTAATAATAGTGCGTAATTATCAATAATAGGTCGAAAAAACAGTTTGCGTATATATATATATATCTGCATGTGTCTGAATGTATGAGTGTTGTTGATACTCTCAGCTTAGTAGAGCGGCTGGTTCCCAAGTGCAACTCACAGAACAGACCTATATGAATTTGCAGGCAGATTTTCAAATTGCAGAAGGCAAATACCACGATACTGCATTTTCATTACGATATATTCATACACCAAAAGCTCGGGCTTGCTGTAGGGAATCGAAATGAGCCAGTAAGATATCATTACTTCAACAGTGTGTACGCTAAAATACATTGTGCTGTACTGTTCGATCTTAATATAATGCAGTGCCCATCTCAAAACGAGAATGCGCGGATCCAATAAGATAAACACTCGACAATTAGATGAAATTAGAGGCACAATGAGGAAGGAAAAGAGGAAGGAAACAATTTGGATAATACATGTTTTTAATTAATAATTTTACTTGTCGTCACGTCATAATATCCCTTGAAAAACTTTACTAATATTACAAATGCGAAAATAAGTTTCTTTGTTTGTTACGCTTTTACGCTTAAACTGCTGAATCGATTGTAATAAACTTTGGTTTAGAGATAAAATAGGACCTCGGATTGGTTACGTTTGCTCGCGAAAAGCTTATCGGAAGTGGAGTGAAAATGGGTGGAAAAACTTTGCATGAAACTTTTTAATGCGTCATCAGAGTTCACGAAATCAATATTAACGTCAGCGAAGACACATGTAAAAGCTAGTATTTTTTATAAAAGAATACTACAAGCATATAATAGGTACAAAATATTTTTATCAGGTAGATAAGTATATTATTTTTATTATAGAGTTCTCAAACTAATTCATATTAGCTTACTAGTACACCCGGTGAACTTCTTATGAAATTACAAATCTTTATTTTTCGCCTTTTACGTACATGTAATATATATGTATTATACATATAAACCTTCCTCATGAGTCACTCTAGCTATTGCTGAGAAGTGCATTAAAATCTGTCGAATAGTTTAAAAAATCTAAGCGAACAGACAGCGGAAGCGACTTCATTTTTTACTATGTACAGATAACTCTCGATATTTCTTGATAGAGTGAACCGATTGTGATGAAACAAAAAATAGGTAATACTCTAAGTTGTGTACAATTTTTAAATACAAAAGTTCTTTACATTGGTTTTGTACATTTTACGTGACGCGTACACAGACAAATAGACAAACAAACTTTTTTTGCAAAATACTTTGCAATAATCTTGAATTTTCTGTTACATTATATTTTTTTTAAATATTTAGGTACGTATTAATGTCATATTATTTCATACTAGATTTTACGTGCGGCTTCGCTCGCGTTAATAATATCTTGTCACACAAATCGGATGACGCAATGAAAGGTGTCATATAAAGTTTATCTCTCTCTTTACTCCACTTCCGATAAGGTTTTCACGAGAAAAGTATCCTAACATCGTCACCAGGATCCCATCTTTTTTTTATATACTTAAGGTTTAGCGTTATGGCCATAATCTCACCTGATCTTAAGTGACGATATGGCCCAAGTAGGTAGACACGCCTAACCTGTGGAGGAACTGGCTCTCAAGTGCAGCTGCCGGAACATACCTATCGGTATTTGGCTGCAGGTTTACAACTTGAAGGTGGTAGCTAACCCAGGCGGGCATTAGAAAAAGCCCTTCCACCATACTATGGTTTCCTCACGATGTTTCCTTCACCGAAAGCTCAAGCTCATTGTAGATGCTTGGATTCGAACTCACGTCCCTTGACGCGAAGTCGTACACACTACCACTGAGCTATCATTGCTTCAAAATCTATCTCTATACCAAAATTCGTTTTAATCTATTAGCGGTTTAGGCGTGAAAGCGTAAGAAACAAACAAACAAACTCATTTTCGCGTTTATAATATTAGTAAGCAAGTAAGTAATATGCGTGGTAAAATTTAAGTAATGCAATTTTCTGTTACAAAACTGTTTGTTCATTTATGTACGTAATACTAGTTTTGACACGTAGCTTTTCTCGCGTTAATGCTTGCCCGTTTCCCTAATCCTATACCTATAATATTTGATTAGTCGAAGCTATGATGGCTCAGTTGGAAGTGAGTCCAGACGCCGCATCAATGGAAGTGTGTTCGAATCCCATTTTTTATATTGCCCAACGTGGTGACTGCATATTTCACCTGGTGTTAAGTACAGCACAATCCAAATCAGCGGTGACTGACGTTGAACCGAATTCACTTTCAGTCACCGCTGTCATTCTGGCCTGCTTAGATACCTTTTCACGACTCTTTTGAAGGACGCCATGTCATAGTAGGGTGGGAAGTTAAGTCCTCAATTTGAAAACCTGTCACCGAATACCTATATACCTACAGAGGTGTAGCGTGACCACCGTCTTGAGCAACATCGTCACATAACATCAGTTGAGATTTTGGCCATGACGCTGAACCTTAAATGTATATATATATGACCCGTTCTTATTGATGGCTGCGGTGCTTCTTTCAATACTCAAAAGTGCCTACTTTGGACTCGAAAACAAAATAAAGCATTTTCATATTGATAAAGCAAATAATTTAATTAAACTGTCATCGACAATGATATATAGCCATAGAAATTAATTAGAAAAGTTTTATTTTTTAAGCGTAATAAAGTTATTCGAATGTATTATAATGAATGATTAATTTATTCTTGCAGATATTCGACCCGCGCCACAGGTTCAGTGTACATATCAATTAGCCTAAGTTCATCGTTCAATTTTAATGAATTCTTATTAAAATAAATTGCTTATCTAAGCTTAAATTCAAAGGCAATGTATTCATTTTTGTCTGTTTTTTTTGTTCAAAGGTTGATATGGAATTTGTAGTTTTCTTCAAAATTGGACCATAAATGTTTCTTTTTTTATTTAATTCAACCAGAGACACGTGTTGGATATGGTAATCTCAGTGACTTAAGTATTTATAAAAATCATTAAAATTTTATTATTTTGAATCGGCGATAGCTCAGTTAGTATTGTATACAGACGCCGCGTCAATGTATGTGACTTCGAATTTGAGCAATGAGCTTGAGCTTTGAGTAGGACTTTTTCTAATACACGCATGCATAGTCCTCAAGTTAAAAATCTACCGTCAAACACCTATTTTTGGCTACATCGTTAATAAATTGTGTCCACAACGCTAAACTTATAAACAATATGAAATATTGTATTGTGGGGAGACCTTTACAATAATACACTCGAATAGGAACACACGTATATTAATTATTAATAGTTCAACACAACGAGTACAACGACAAATGAAATCGAACTCATACGAAAGAACCGTGGGAAACGCGCGCGTGCGGCCTCCCGGCGTCGTAGCTAGCAATCGACTGTTTTGCGGTGAGAAACCGAGTCGCCACGAAGTGCGGCGGAAATTACCGAAGCGTCGGATCGTGCTCGTGCGCGTTCCCGACGTCTCGCCACAGTATTAAATATAACAACAAATAGACAGATTTTCCATTTTCAGTAATGATAATTAAAAAATTATTTAAAAAAGCAATTATACAATGGGTAATCGAAAATTGTAAAAAACCGATTCAAAATGGTTCCCCCATGGTTTCAATTCAATTGCGTTACGCGGAAGGTATACTTGCTGACAGTTGAAACAATGTATGTTGCTTTTCGCTATTGATTACAGAATTTACTTTAAATAGGCTGTAATAATTTCAACTACTGTTACAGACCGTGGAGGTTGCGCCGAATCATACTCAAAGTCTCGTTCCACAATCGTTATATTTTACTGAAGAGCTACCGTGATTTTTACATAACCAATGATAGTATATTTTGAACAGTCGGTGTCAGTACACAACATAACAGTAGCGACTGGCGATGGATTTTCGTTTTCTCGATGCCCGCTGCTGTTTTTGAACTATACTGTACTTAACATCAGGTACAGTATAATCACTGAGCTAACATAAAAAAAATACTTGGAACAACTTTTATAAATGCAAAGTATAGTTATTGTACGTAGTTGAATCACGTCATTATTATGGTTCTTGTATCATGTCTTGTATCATGTCTCCACGCTAATAACAATAGACTAAATTTGCATGGTGGTAGGGCTGTTTCTAATGCCCGCCTGGCTAGCTACCACCCTCAACTTGAAAATTTGTCAGCAAATACCATTAGGCGTGTTCCGGCAGTGCACTAGAGAGCCAGCTCTTCGACGTCCATTGTGTCCATAGGCGGTGGTGATTATTTACAACCAGGCGCATGCTTGTTCACTTGCCTGTTAATTCGCTTGAGAAAATTAGTATGAAAATAAGAATAAAAATTAATGAATCTCCAAAATATACAAATTGATGCTTAGTACCAAACATAACTAAATGCCAGTTCAACGAGCAGCAAGGTATTAATTTCAATTTATTTTCAAATTAAGATAGATTCGTTATGCTTTGCGATGCGACAGAATAAAAAATAATATTTATTTTAGAAAAGAAATATTTCATACGTAGAAGAACTTTCAAAGTTTTATCGCAATAAGACGAAAGGTTTAAAAAAGGATTGAGCACACACAAACACAAATATATATTAATTTTAATAGAAGAAATGTGTTAGTAAATATTTGTATTTTTGTTTGTAACGAATAAACTCAGGAATTACTGGACCGATTTCAAAAATGTCTTTCATAATTAGAATGCTAAATTAGCCCTGAGTAACAATGGCTATATAATATTTTTTTTTATAAAAATAGTCAATTTAAAATTTTAGTACCACCCGAACGGAGTCGCGGACACAGCAAGTATATAATAAAACTGTTATTAAGATATTATTTGAATATTTTTTGAAAAATACAGTTCAGGTGTAGGTATTTTTATCTCGATATAGAGCCCAAAAATATTTTGTTATATGCCTGTCTATATATTTCCTTGAACGGTTGCAACACTCTAAGCCTACTTGTAGAATTTGACTCGATGGCAGTTAAACATATTTTTGACATATGGAATACTTTACATATCGTAAATTCAATGTCAACGTTTGACCGATTCAGCCGTACACTTAAATTTCTCCCTGGATTGACGATGTCCCTGTTAGCCATCGTGAAGCAATCACGGGAATGAGATTAGGCTCTGGTCATATTACATCAAATAAGTTCGTCTTTATGATGTGCCATCTCCGCTTTGCCAGAATTGCGCACTCATCGACGATGTACACACTACATATTGCCAGAATGTATTCGAAGAAAAGGTGTTAGATATGGGAACAATACTTCTGGTTCTTTTCTCATTGGTTTATACAATTTCTTGTTATCTGACCCTGTTTCCAAAACTGCTAGAGAATTATATAACATGAATTTGAAGCAATGTTAACATATTAATTCATTTATCTCTGTATTTATATAATATACGGCAATATAGATGCGAAAGCGAGTAAACCTTAAAAAAAAAAAAAACCTTTGATTATGATAAAAAAGGCACATAAATTTTCATAAAGAATTCCAAATGTTTTTACGTTATTGTTGAACGTAATAGTTGGCGCTGTAGTTGAGCTGGTTACTGGAAACGGCGGGCCAAGTCCGTCGCGTTAGCTATGTTTATAAAAATTCGTATTAACGCTACATACCAAGTTCTGAAAGTTAAAATTCAATGTTCTTTTAAATAAGTTATTTCGGCTCGATGGCACGCATTCGTACGTTCGTGTGATAATTTCATTTACTTAATTCCGATGTTTATTTTAAGTGGAGCTAATTTTTAAATGCAAATTCAGAGAATGGGCTTCGTATGGCGTAGATATTGCCTCATTCCGCTTTATGTGGCTCGTTTATTAAGACGGATTTTGTTTGTTCAAGACACTATAAGAAAGTAGAACGACCTGGACTTCAGTACAACATTGAATGGAATGTAGATAATCTGAACTGTTAATAAAAATGATAATGTTACAAAAGCGGGCAAATATTATTAAATACTTTTTAGTTCCACGCGAAAGAAGTCACGGGTAAAGATAGTTATTTCATAATTTTTACTCGTCTACGTAACTTTTTTCATTACCGTTTTGCTACTGTTGTGGTAACGTAATGTTGATTTTATGTGTTGTGATGTAATGTTAAGCGTTGATAGCTCAGTGGTAGCGTGTAGGCACAGTGCGTCATAGGACATGAGTTAGAATCCAAGCATCTACAATGAGCTTGAGCTTTCGGTGAAGGAAAATATCGTGAGCCAACCATAGCATCATGGTAGTTGGTAAGGTTTTTCCTATCGCCCACCTGTCTAGCTACCACCTTCAAATTTGAAATCTGCCGACTAATACCATTAGGTGTGTTCCGGCAATAGCACTTGAGAGCCAGTTCCTCCTATAAGGCCGGCAAGGCACCTGTGATTCCTCTGGTATTGTGGGTGTCCATGAGCGGCGGTGATCACTTACCATCAGGTGACACGCTTGCTCGTTTGCCCCTTATTCCATGAAAAAAATGGCCGAACGCGTTATTCAATTATTGCTCTATCCGATTGACAGTTCCTAAGATCAGCGCGTACAAACAATCAAACAACCTTCTCCCGTTTATAATATTAATATTAATTTTTGGTTCCATGCGAGCGAAGACGTGGGTACAGCTAGTATAGTCATAGACCAAGTGAAACATAATGTAATTATCATAATCTGGTGTAACTTTTGTAAGCAGTTTCTTCTCTGGCGGATGAAATTGAATCCCTCTTTAGGTAACAATTTGTATTACATTTACACGTATTGTCTATTCATTGAACTACTTTTATTGACATTAAAAACAGGCGCTGGTCTCGTTGACGCATATTCTGGGTTCAATCCTAATACGGGACAATTATTTCTGTGAAAATTATTGTTGCAAGTCTGGATGTTTGTATTTGTCGGTCGTATGGCTATTCACACTTGAGATTACATATATTTCTAATATGATCAGATACCGTAAAATAAAAAATAAATTAGATCAAAGATCTTGGATAAAATTAAAGATTTGTATTGAGTACGTCTGGTTAATGCATATAATATTTTCTTTTTGGGGGAGTATACTTCGCTGTATAATGTTTGGATATTTTTAAATGAAAGAACCTACACTAGTAGCCTAAAAGGCTTTCAAAGTTTCACTGGATTTATAGGCAAGCGCGTCGAAGACTACTCAAAAGACAGAAATTCGAGTCTAGCTGATCCACCGAGATCTGAATGTTGAAATGTTTGGAGTTACGTAACAGTCTTTCTATATGAAAATACGTTAAATAAAAAGAGATATCTATAGATTGAAACAAGCGGTATGCACAATTAAGCAGATGTAAATGTGAACACAGTTCCTGCTACCCGACCAAATAGGCGAAAGACGAACACTGTTGGGCTTTAGTGGACATCTTCCACGATCTCCATCGTGTGAATCCCTAATCCCCTCCCAGCCCATCGAGGAAGGAATGATTAAATGCATTTACTCACGTAAAAAAGGCGTATACATACGGGATAAATGGTTCAAAGGCGTCAAGTTAGAATAGTTCAATTTAGTTATTCCACTCAAATACCTTGCCCCAATCAATTCGAAGATACGTTAAAATAGAATCGGTGTAGAATTTTAGAAGAATTTAGATCGGGTTCCAGACACTTTGGCACCCATGCGCTCGTAACCTGACTAAGACAAATCCATTGTACACGTACAATGCAATGGGCAAACAGACATTCAAGATTTAAAAATAAAATATTTTTAGCACCATTTCATCCGAAATAACCGCAACGGTCATTTGAAGCCCTTTTCTGATTACTAAATATAAATAAACTAAATTAAAAATATAAGATACCGATAATAATGACACGATGTTCTTCTGATATAGGAATATCAGACGCTTAGTAGTTGTTTAAGAGATAATAATTGGTTCAACAATAATGTCAGGATGAGATACGAACTTCTTAGCAAACTACGGACTCACCGTGCGGGTGGCAGTACATCGTGAAACCGTATCGTTGTGGCAGAAAGAGGATAACACAAGACAGTGTCCGGGACTTGCGACTTCGTATGTAGGTTTAAGGAGGCCTCTTTTCGACAACTGTCAACACTCACTCACCTTCACGGCTCGTATTTCAGCTCAGTATAAATCATTGGTCATAATGATTTACAGCATAAATACCAAAATTGTGTCAATAATAGAGAAATATAAATCTTACGTCCCTTCGGTAATGTTCCAGCAACATAGGATAATGATAAGCGTCAAGCTTTGACTGAACCCAAAGCCGTGCCCGTATCGCGCTTTATACTACTCCACGTTATAAACTACCCTCTTATAACTAAATTCTGCCATAAAACAACCACCCTATAGCTACATCCCTATATATACTTTTTTTTTGTTATGTGCAAATTTGGTTCAGTTACAGCTCAATTTTGTATTAATAATGATGCTTTTTTAACAAACTAAACTTTATATAGTAAAAAAATACGTACAAAGCGATGTAATAAATTCGTTTATTATAGTCACGTACCGGGTTTTGAAAGTGAAAATGGGCAATGTTCGTTTACATACGTCGCTTCGGGGCTCGATGGCACGCATCCAGGCTTACGTACACACGTGTAATAACTTCATTTACTTGATACGTTTGCTTATTTTTAAATGGAAATTGTGTGAATACAATATTACTTTATTTGAATTCATTTACGTACATACGTAGTATATTTGTTATTACAGATGTCGGGAACATCAGAATATTTTTTTTATGGAATCTAGATTTTACGCGCGGCTTCGTTCGCGTTTATATACATTTGTAACAAATCGGGTGACGTAAGTAAAAAGTTGTATTCGGGATTCGCCGCTCTCTTTACACCGTTGCCAATTAGTTTTTCGCGAGTAAAAGTAGCCTATCCCTGTAGCAAAATTCATCACAATTAATTCAGCGGTTTAGGTGTGAAAGCGTAACAATGAACAAACAAACTCACTTTCGCATTTATAATATTATAGAATATTATCGCCCTAACTTCAAGTTAGGAACCTGTCACCAAGCACCTATAAGTTTTTTTTTTTTTATAGTTAAGGTATAACGTTATGGCCATAATCTCACTCGATCTTAAGTGATGATACGGCCCAAGTTGGTAGACACGCTACACCTGTGGAGGAACTGGCTCTCAAGTGCAGCTGCCGGATCACACCTATTGGTATTCGGTGGAATATATTCAACATGAAAGAGGTAACTAGCCAGGTGGGCATTAGAAAAAGCCCTACCACCATGCTATGGTTTCCTCACGATATTTCCTTCACCGAAAGCTCAAGCTCATTGTAGGTGTCTGGTTTTGGACTTATGTCCCTAACGTGAAGTCGTACACATTACCACTGAGCTATCGTCGCTCCATAGCTTGCATTTGCTCCAGCAGTTCCCTTTGAAGGCCAGTTTAACTATTACATGCACGTCATCCTGTATGTCAGGTGAGATTGTGGTCAAAAGCTAAACCTATATAATTAAGTTAATATTGTATTCAATTGGAATAATTAAATTAATGAATACAATCAAACAGTATAAATCATTGATAACAGAATTTTAATTACAGAGATATTCATTTATTGAACGTCAATTATTCGAATACCGAATCGCTTTTATAATGTTTCGTCACGAAATATTCATATAGTTTGTTTTGAGTGTTTAATATTGTATCGTTCTGTTTTATGGCAGTAGGTAAATAGTATACTATGGTAGTGAATCATATTACAAATGTGAGTTTGTCTGTTTGGTATACTTTCATGTCGTAAATACATACCAAATTGATTTTTACGAAGGCCGAAGGGATTTGTAGAATAATCAGGCTTTCTTTTTTTGCTTTAAAGGCTTAGATTTTAGGACACAATCACATCTGGTGTTAAGTGACAAGCCTAGTGGAGGAATTTGTTGCACTCTAGGTACTTGTTTTTAGTTTTTTTTTTATGGAATAGGGGGGCAAACGAGCTATTGAGTCACCTGATAGTAATTGATCACCGTCCTACATGGATACCCACAAACCAGGGCAATCGCAGTTGCGTTGTCGGCTTTTACTGAAGGGACTGGACCTCAAGTGCAACTGCTAAGCTAATCAGTGTGTTGGCATCGGATTTCTAAATCAAAGGTATCAGCTAGCCAAGTGAGCATTAGAAAAAGCCCTAACAGTTAAAATTACATTGTTTAAAATTAAGAAAATCGAGCTAAGCGCCGGAAATACCCACTAAACCCCACGGCCGCCTCTTGCCTTCCTGGGGTGAACCGAATAAATTCGATCTGCACGTGTAAACCTTTTGCAGGTTCATTTCTTTACATAACGAATAAACTTTTGCATTTACAGTAGTTATTAGCGGATGTACAGAGAGGGGCGTCAATTCCGGACATCACGATCGCTCACATATTGATCCACCCTATAACAGCCTTTTGGCATGAAAGTTCGTTTGGCTTGGTTCTAGAACGTACTGTCCGGTAATACGATGATGTGCTTTGGGACTTTATTGTACAACCTAATTATTACCTAAAAATACCTGTTACTTGTCTTATTGAGTGATCAGTACATAAATAAATAGGGGGTGACCAGTTTGTCACGATTTCTTGCATTTTAAACATGCTGGCCTCTTTCGGTCTGTCGTTTCCTCCGTATAAAAAACCTAGCATGTGCTCGCGTTTGTTCGCGTTTTTTTCGCGTTTGTTCTCATTAACCGCATGTAATTGTAAAAACCATACTTAGTGATTGTGTAGCTTTTGGAAGGAATACCATTACAGAGTGTTTTCATGTTTGTTCGCATTTGTTCGCGTGTTTCTCATTAACCGCATGTAATTGTAAAAACCATACTTAGTGATTGTGTAGCTTTTGAAAGGAATACCATTACAGAGTGTTTTCATGTTTGTTCGCATTTGTTCGCGTGTTTCTCATTAACCGCATGTAATTGTAAAAACCATACTTAGTGATTGTGTAGCTTTTGGAAGGAATACCATTACAGAGTGTTTTCATGTTTGTTCGCATTTGTTCGCGTGTTTCTCATTAACCGCATGTAATTGTAAAAACCATACTTAGTGATTGTGTAGTTTTGAAAGGAATACCATTACAGAGTGTTTCAAGTCAACATGTGTTGTAATTGTGAAAATATCGTGATAATTCGGCCAATAAGACTTCGCTTATATACATATGAAAACCATTATCAAAACATATTTTTAATTTTTTTTAATAATATAATGCGCTGATTCCTATAGATGCTGATTGAAATTTAGGCTGAAATTCCCGTCGCTAACAGTGGTAGTACCTTCGAATAAAAATCTTCATTCACTTTGATTTAGTGACACTTCACTATACTGTCCCAATACTCCCAACAAAACATGGAGCCGGCGTCGGTTTACTTAATTAGTTGTCACAACGTTCCTGTTAACGTTAAACTTGCACACTAACCTTGTCACAAATGACCAATGATATCACAGATTGTGTGTCTATTGCGCGGACGCGTTTCGTTCCGCACGAGCGCTCGACATTCTGGCGTGATCAGCTAGAGTCAAGGGACAGCTTTAACACTTCTTCCAGTATAGGTGCTTTTCACCTGGTGAGTCTTATATACCACTCTCAAATTCTAGTCATTTTGCGAAAAGCAATACATATATAAATCTTTACTGCTAAAACAACAAATAATTAAATAAAAAAACAATTCATATAGACTACATTAATCATTATAGTTATGTATTGCATATGTCCGTGTTTTGGTTTCCGATTTTAATTTTATACTTTTTAGTACGTTATATAAATGTAATACATTTTTCTGCGTTTTAGGATTATGTGAATACAGTTTTAATAAATAATGTTCGATAATTTATATATTTTGACTATATATAAAAAAAGTTTAATAAATATCTAGAAGTTAGATATCATTAGATTATAAATTTTGAATCGAAAACACAAAGAAATTGTTTTTTTTTTTTACATTTTGATGTATTGTCATCAGACATTATCAGTATCTAGGTCGTCGGGAAGTTAGTTTAAAATTATTTACAAAATTTAACAAGGTCAGATATACAAGAAAGTGAGTTATTGAAAACATGGTAAGTATTAAAATGAGTAAATCGGACACACTGGGTAAAATCGCTCTCGAAAGACATGTCTTATAATGCACGAAATGAAGGTGGATTAGGTTAGTTTGGATTTCTAAATATTAAACTCTTTTTTCCCTGCAGTTAATTATACTAAGGTATATAATGAGATTTTGAATACTGAATGGCGTCTATCGGATATGTTGTCGGTATCGGTGAACTGTCATTATTATTGTGATTGACAGATAAATGCCCCGAAGGAATCTTTTATAACAATTCTCCTGTCAACTAGTCAAGCGATGGTGCAGTGTCACCTGATTGGTTACGATAAATATCTTCAACTGAAAGTTAGCTTTTAGCATACTCCATATTATTCTTTCATTTGTATTGTAACTGCTATCAAGTTCATTTCCAGTTTTTAATAGGTATTATTGAAGCATATCTTTAATGAATATTATTATCAAATAAATTATAATTGAGCCAATGATCTAAGGTAAATATTTTAGGACAGTAATAGATGAAATTTCTTTCGGCATTGATTTAGGATCTAAAAATATCTTGCCTTGAATTTTTATTTTTCTCTATCAGACTCTTTCTACAGTAGTTAATCAGAATGTCACAAAATTAATATATATGTAGTATGATTATTATACCATAAAATATAATCGAGATTGTTGGTGCTTTGCAGTATAAGAACTTCTCTGTAAATTATGCTGTGTTTGAGCTTTATTACTTCATTTTATACAGTTTATGGGTTTATCGTTGTTACATGGTAAGAATTTATGTGGTTTAAAGCTTCCTTAATATCAAAATCATCATGAATGCGTTGCTAAACTGGAATCCTTTGCCTCCACAGAATTCTGAAATCCCTACTTACTGCAAGAATACATACAATACTAGTTTAGTTGTGACGTATGCACCATTTTAAAACATCAATAGAGAAATATTCAAAAAGTATAACTAATTTCATCGTCAACAAATCAGATAATTCGAAGTGATTATTCGAATTGAGTAAACGTTTGAATATCCATTATAACTTAGGCAGAAAAGAACATGAAATATTTCAATAACTTGCTGTTGCAATCTCTTTACATGGACATGCTATTTATGATGGACATGTTTGAGCACAAATATTTAAATAATGGCTTATTGTTAAACTGTCAAAGTACTGTGATCACTATTGAGATGCAGAAAGTGTTTTTTAGGAACAACATTAGAATGAGTTCTCTGAAAATTGGAGACAGTCATAGAGCAGTTAAAAACAGTCTATCGAGAGTCGGTATTTTTGTGAATACGTCATGTGATGGTTGGGGCGATCATGTGAATCGTATAAAGGTCACAGATAAATTTCAATATCCTTACACTTGGATCTTTATCACTGATGATACAGCAACAGTTGTGAATGCCTTAAGTAATTTCTCAATTGAAATAGATTCAGATGTGACAGTTGTTGATAATGAAGAAATATATAACGTATACAATACAGGAATAAAAAATAATGGTAGACTGATTGTAAAAAGATACGCTGCAAGAAACGAACTATTGAATGTTAAAAAAAGAGAGGATAGAAAAGATCTTAGCGGTGTTCAATTGAAATGCGCAGTGGTTGTGATGAGTGATAGAGACATTGAAAATATAGAAGAATATTTAAAGAACGTTAGTGAAACGAAGATGCTGGACTCTATACATAGATTGAAATATTTAACCGCATTGGAGTATTTAAAAGATATGTATAATTTTACGTAAGTTCGCATTGCCGTTCCTATGTTGTTTTGTTTAAGAAACAACACACGTTAACACTATGCCTGGTAGAAGCACAGTTTATTAAAAATAAATATATCAAGACCAAAAGACTAGTAATCGATGTCCTTCCGGTTTTTGAACGAACGAAATAGGGAAAACCAAAAAAAAAAAATGGAATGTCTTTATTACAATTTGCATGTTGGTTGACTCAGTTGGGTGCAAATCCTCGAGCCTTTAGCAAAGTTGTCTTCGAGCAATCTTATTCGTATCGAAAATACTATTTGGCTATGGGCAACTCTCACCCCCATTGACATCTATAACTTGTAAAACCATATAACAGATTGATTTTTACAAATCACGCGATAAGTAGTATGCATGTCCTGGAATAGACTAGATTATAATCAGTCAATATTGAGTATTTCTGTTTCAGAACGACCAAAATAATTTGTAAATGTATTTTTATTTTTTATAGTTAACGTTTAGCAGTATGGGCATAATCTCACCTGATCTTAAGTAACGATTCAGCCCAAACTTGTGGAGGGACTGGCTCTTAAGTGCTAATGCCAGAACTTACCTATAGGTACGCCAAATGCGGCAAATTTTCATCTTGAGGGTGGTAGCTAGCCAGGTGAACACTGGAAAATGCCCTATCACCATATTATGGTTTCATCACGATGTTTTTCTTCACCGAAAGCTTAAGCTCATTGTAGGTGGAGTAGATTGAAACTCACGAACCTCAACGCGGCGTCCGTACACATTACCAACTGAACTATCATCGCTTCTAAATATAATCTATTTCGATTTTATAGGTACAAATTCATACTAACTAAGTCTTGGGGTTATCTCCATAACGGAAGCTTTGATGGTATGGTGGGTGTGTTGGAACGTAATGAAGCGGACATTGGAGGTTCGCCGATATTTTTCCGATCAGACAGAAACGAAATTATTGATTACACCGCACAAGTTTGGCCTTCGAGGTAAATTGTGTTGTTTTATCTTATTTTCTATTTCTTCCTTCATTGATAATACCGTCATGCCATATCAGAGGTCGGTTTAATCTAACATAGTAATATACTATCAATTCCAAAAGGTCTCCACAATTCTGCAATAGAAAGTTTGATTTGCAAGTCAATGTAACAAATGGAAAATTGTTTACCTCAGTAATATAAATCAGCAAATTGAAAATAATTCAATTACTCTTTCTCCTGTGATGTCAGCAGATTTTCTTTTTCATTTAATTAATAACTAGTGGCTAGTCTTAGGTAATATTAGCAAGTAAAGACATTTGTAGAAGCTTTTAACATATTTCGCAGAATTTCCTCAACTGAAACGTGGTCAATTTTTGACCATCGGAAGAACACAATTATTTTAAATGAACTAGTTAAATACATAAAGCATTAGGGCTCGTTTTCTTGGAGATTTAAATAAACCTTTTTTTTTTACTTGGGGAAGGCTATTTATGCATCCCCTCCCAGCTCGTGGGGAATGAGAGGGGTATGTAGGACTCACCCAGCGCCGGGAATATCCACTAAAACCCCACGGCCATCTGTCGCCTTCCAGGGCGACGCGGATCCGTGAGATTTAAAAGCAGCTGAGAAAGCTTTGTATGTAAAAAAAATGTGTGCTTTCGTTAGCGTTGGTGGTACTTTTAAACGGTTGACGGAAGGAAAAGCCATGTTATATATATTTCTTATATCGACGGTTCAAAGCTAGGCCATTATACAATACATGCATGATAATGATTGTCACGGGTAATACGAAAGATGTGGTAGACTTATGTCGTACCAAAAGGCAAAGAATAACGCTTACCGGGCCAGTTAGTACAAATAACTTCTTGTCAACGTTGTTTCCAGACATAGCTTCATCTTTCTCCATCCGAAGAATCCGAGTTATTTCTATAAAATATACACACGACCGCTGTCGGTAGTAGCTTGGTACTGCGTGTCAACCATGTTCGTAGTTTCGGCAATTGTCTTATACATAATGCTCAGGCTTAAGATCTATTTGGAAGGAAGACTGGAAGAAGACACTTCGGTTAGTCATGCGTTCTTACTAATCTGGAGCGCGCTGTGCCAGCAAGGTAACTGTGTTTAGAAACGTTTACATTGGTCACCCTATATATTAGAGTCGATAACAAATAAAATTGATTGAATTGCACGCCGGCATGACAGTAGCGACTGGCGATGGTTGTCGTTCTCTCGATGGTCGCTGCTGTTTTTGGACTGTACTTAACACAAGGTACAGTGCAGTCACTTTGCCGAGATAACATAAGTAAAAAAATGGTACTCATGAACTCTAATATTACGTACGATAGTTAAATATCTTCTTATTAATATTATATTCTTGACAATTTAATGTATGTCCGTAAAACTTGGATGAGCTAGATTGTGAAAAAGTCTGGAAATCTTGACTGATCGGTTTAGACTCAATGAGACAAGTAGCAGTTTTTTTTGGCAATACTGTTAGGTTTTACAGCAAAGTTCCAAAGAATATTTCTGATTTACCAGATAGTCAGTTGAAGCACCATATCAAGCGGGTTTTAATGACATAAGACTATTTTAGGTTGGATCACTTTGTGATCGATGATAAAGTCTGAAATTAATACCCCTCTCTGTCCGTCTGCTAAAACCTATTGTAAATGTATTTAATTTTTTATCTTTTTTATGTATGTACTTTCCAAAAATAATATATAATATAACCTGATCGAGTTTTTGCCGGTTATTCTCGATGACTGGGTTATTTTCGTAACTGTTGGTGGTTTTGACGTTCATAAGCGCTTTCTCAGGGTCAGAATTGTATAATGTTTTTTTTGATTTGATTGGCTGATTTTCCGTACGTATAAGAAAAAACTTCCGGTTTCAGTATTATAAAATGGGAAAACCATTTAGCAATGAATTCGATGGTTAATTTGTGTTCTACGATATGCTATGCTATTATACATATTTTTAACAATGTCTACTGATGTCCGTGAAGTCGCCTTTAGAGGGTCCAGTCAGAATATCAGCGCTGCGCTATATCAGTGTAGCTGTTATGCTGAGACTGGTACCAATTTATCCACACATTAGGTTTTTCTTTTATTTATTTATTTGTGATTTTGCTGTTATGTTCTGTTTTTTTTGTTGTATTATTTTTATTATTATTTTATTTTCTTTTATTTATTTAAATTATCATTTGCTGTGTGTTGGATAACTAAATTTTTTTTCTTTCTTTCTTCAATTAGCAAAATTGCATAGCTTAGGTAAAATATCAATAAGTTTCATTCAGTTTGTAAATTGGAATAAGAAAGTGGTAAACTGGGTCTAATATTATGTTGTACCTTTAAGTTATATCTATTAAAATTTCGTTTCTTGATATACTGTAATAAAAAAAAAAGTTGCTATCTTAAAGGAATACTATTTATCTTAAATTGTTTTCCAGGCATGTTTTTAAAAAAGAACTCAATATCTATAAAAATATTACTGTTCATAACATTGATCTATACATTTCTTTTATACAATTATTATAACGGAGTGGTAGTTTCTACGCTTCTAATGGATCCACCGAAAACGATAAGAACGCTGAAGGATTTGCTCGACAGTAATTTGAGAGTGGGAGACGAGGAAGCATTATATGACCGGGATTTTTTTGAGGTAAAGATTTTGATTAAGTCATCTGGTAATTATAACAAAATATAAAACCATTGGCCAATATAAGTCAATGTAAACCAGATAAAATTGGAGAAGTACTTATGCTAGACAATGATAAGAACTGGATGGAACTTTTTCCGGCAGCAGCCCAAGCCGAGGTTGGGCCATCCTGGCACCCTTGCGCTCGCAGCCTCGGAGCTGAGTGCCGTCAGCACTCGCCCCAAAAAGTTCGCTGAAGCTGTCAAAGCCCCTAATGCTAATAACGTACGTCAAATCAAAAAAAAAAAAAAAATAGAATGGAACTTCATAAACGTCATGGGGCAAGAAAGTAATCGAATAGACCAACAATGACCAATAACATCATGCTTGAGCTTTCAGTGAGGGTATAGATCATGAGGAAACCGTAGCATGATGGTAGGGCTTTTCCTAATGCCCAACTGGCTAACTACCTACCCGGAAGTTGAAATTTTGCCGTCAAACACGTATAGGTGTGTTCCGGCAGCTGCATTTTAAGTAGAGAGTCCACTAGGCTTAGCAAATCCACTATCAGGGTCCACAACAAGATAACAAATACATAAATGGCTATTCCAGCATACTACAAACCCGGTGGCGATCGAACTATACAAAAAGAAGATCAGAATCGGTGATACAGAGAATTTCTTCTCACCAGAAGAAGGCATGGCTTTGGTCAAGCGCGGAGGATTCGCTTTTCACGTCGATACGGTAGTATCCTACGGGATAGTGAAGAGGTCGTTCACTGATAGAGAAATATGTGAAATTCAAGAGGTTACTATGTACACTCCTCATAGCTTAGGAGTCGTTATGAGAAAGCATTCGCCGTATAGGAATTATTTGTCGTATGGGTGAGTGTTATTGTAGTTATTTGAGGTTTTTTTTTATAGTTAAGGTTTAGCGTTATGGCCATGATCTCACCTGATCTTAAATGACGATACGGCCAAATATAGACACGCTAAACCTGTGAAGGAACTGGCTTTCAAGTGCAACTGCCGGAACACACCTATTGATATTTGACTGCAGATTTTTAACTTGAGGGTGGTTGGATTCGGACTCACGTCCCTTGACGCAAAGTCGTACACACTACCACTGAGCTATCATCGCTTCATAATGAGTGCAGTTCGATCCAACTTGAGAGATAGGATACTTTCTATCTCGATAAGTGATCATAACGCGATAGATGTCGCTGTAGTCGATGTTATTGACTATTGGAAAAGGTAAAACAGGCTCTATCAGGTCAGCTAGTATATGTACAGAATTTATATTTGAACCCGCAGCACCTAAGACACGATCCCGTTGAACTAAAAAAAAATATGAATGTCGTTTTTCAAAGATTGCGCTATAAATTACTAAAGTTTGGAAAATCCTAAAGTGCACGTCTTATAATCTCATTTAATTTATTTAATAACAATTAAACCACGTTGAAATAGACCGTGAAAAGTACTAGGGTTCTATTCCTAATTATACTGAAGCGTAAAAAAAATACTCGATTAGTAAAGTATTTCGGTCGTTATCGTGATAACATACAGGATCCGCACATACAGACACGCGGACGTACAAGACAGAACTTTTTAAACAGTTCTTTAACTAGTTTAAATAACAAAAATGGCATCAAAAATATTACGAGTGTTAAAAATAGTGTTTATCTTTATATGTGTGTATGACGGCGCCTAGCGTCGTTTGTTAAGAATTATTTAGTTATGCGCCACCTTGTATAATTTTGGGGGACTAAAGGTGGAAGTGGCGCCATCTTTGGTGTAACGCTGGTAACGTGCTTTGCTTGCCGGTTGCTCATTGGCCAGTGATGCGTCACGGCGGCAGCCAATGAGCGCTGAGTATTAGTTTTGCGTAGCATCCGCTAGAGGCGCTAGGGAGAGCGTGCGGACGGACAGTGTGTGATTCAGTTTGCGTTTGGCAGTCGCAGTGTTCGTTACTAAGCGGAACACCTTGTCTCCGTATTATAAAAGTGTGATTAAATTGTAACGACGTGTTCTTCCTAAATTTTAATAAGAAATTATTGTGAGAAATAAAACTGGTTTATTGTACGAGTGATGTCTCAGTCTCCTCGCCCGCTATACCCACGCCACAGAACCCTTTTTGACTCGAACAACCCGTATGTTCCGACATGTATATATTATTTTAAAAGTGCAATTTATGATAAATAGAGGCATTTTAAGTTTGAAAAATCGGTTGTTTCGCGTTAAGTGTCAGTGGTACCCACCTCAACGCTTCGCTTATGAGGTGTGCAGAAATATTTTTTTAATCGGATCGTTAGGTCATAATATTGATGCGTTTAAATAAACAAACAAACTCTTCTGGTTTATAATATTCAAACTGATTTTATATATGAATTAGCTTTAATATTTAGTCTTTCGAGCTCGCTTTAAGTCACTTGTTCAGCTTGTAACTTTTGTGGATGTTATAAATTCTTAAAAACGAAACCAGAGGCCAAATTATTTCTGTAAAGTTAAAAGTTTACTTTTAAACTTTGCGAATGAGAATGTTCGAAAGTTTATGTACTTTAGCATTATTTCAACCGTAAAGACCTTTTAAGTTCAGTTTGATAGAACGCTAGCTGTTCCCGTGACTTAGTTTGCGTGGAACTAAAAATAATTGAATAATATTTGGCTGTTCTCGTAACTTTTTTCACTATAGCTTTGCTGTTATTGGTAGCAGCGTGATGTTAGATAGCCGAAAGCCGATGTAGCCAACCGCCTACAGTGAACTCGAGCTTTCGGTGAAGGAAACATCGTGAGGTAACCATAGCATGGTGGTAGAGCTTTTTCTAATACCCGCCTGGCTAGCAACCACCCTCAAATACCTCTATCTGCCACCTAATCTGCCACCGAATACCAATAGGTGTGTTCCGGCAGCTGCGCTTATGAGCCGGTTCCTCCACAAGTTTAGCGTGTCTACAAACTTGGGCCGTATCGTCATTTAAAATTAGGTGAGATTATGGCCATAACGCTAAACCTTAACTAGAAAAAGGAGTGCCGCGCGGTTTTGTTTGCATAGGTTTATAAGTCATTTTTCTCTGTCTCGAAAACGTTAGTGTTTTATTTGGCAATTGTCTGTTAGATCAAAAAATGTTTTATTTTAATTTTTATTTCAACTGTTAGTTTCAGATATTTGCCCGTTTAAGCAAACAAACAAAAATCTCTTCATGCTTAGACACATTTAGGTACATGACAGAGAGAGAGAGAGAGAAAAAGAGAGAAAGAAAGAGAGAAAGAGAGAGAAAGAGATATGCCGTATTCTTTTGAAATGCTCTACCTCTCTTTATCTCTCACACTGAACCTCTCATTTTTTTTAAGTGTAACTTATATCTCGTCTTCAGTACAGCACTTGATTATTTCTTTGGGTTCTATTTCAGTATCAGCAAAATGATGGAATCTGGCTTACTGCAAAGGATCCGATGGAACTGGGACGAACCGAAGCCTCGCTGTATGAAAATCCCAGACACGGGTCTGTTTTCCGTTTCAATAAACGAATTCTCCACACCGCTGACGGTTTTGGCTTTCGGTATTGTCGCTTCGTTAGTTATACTTGCTTTGGAAATATTGTCATACAAGAATGTATAGAATTTAAACGTAATAAAAAGCGTTTAGTTTAGTCTAGCTTTTTTGATATCATGACGTTGACGAACAGGCATGCGATCCGTGTAATGGTAAATGGTCACTACAGCTCATGCAAGTTTGCAACACTAGCACCTTTATTGTTATATATAAATACCAGCGAGCGACAGTGAAAAAGTGAATAAGTCATAAGTCATATTTTTTATTTTCTTTCCATATACGTTTATTTATCACTTTATTATATCGTGTTATTGGACATGTATATTTCTAGTATTTTACTTTATTGTAATGTTTAATCGAATTTGTTTTTTTTTCCTTAGTATGTTTTTCTTATTCATATTAAAAAGTAGTGCTGACCGCGACATCACGCACCATCTGAAAACCAGCGGTGAAACGCATTATAAGTTGTAGCATTTTAGCTGAGATGGGACCATTTACGACCTCACACAACTGATTAGTGGGCACCCTCTGCCTATTATATATACTAGGCTATTGTTGTTTTGTTTATCGCCCTAATTATTTATTGTTATTGTTAGTATTTTAGTCATTATTATTATTGTGTGAGTTCCGTAATAAATGTATTTTCTTTCTTTCTTTCAAAAGTCATTGATTGTCAAAACAAACACTAAACTGTATAATATTTGACTCTCCTTGGTATAGATTTGAAGTGTTTTTTACATATGATATATTAAAAAAACAACTGCTGAGTTTAAAAATGAAGCGGTAATAGCTCAGTGGTAGTGTGTACGAATTTGCGTCAAAGGACGTGAGTTAGAATCCACCTACAATACGTTTGACCTATCGGTGAAGGAAAACATCGTGAGGGAACTATAGCATCGTGTTAGGGCTTTTTCTAGTGACCGCCTGGCTAGCAACCACCATCAAGTTTAAAATCTGCCGCCAATATCAGTAGGTGTGTTCCGGTAGTTGCAGTGAGCCAGTACCTCCATAGGTTTAGCGCGTCTACCAACTTGGACCATATCGTCACTTAAGATCAGGTGATATTATAGATAGCCATTACGCTAAACCTCAAATATAAAAAAAACATCCGACAGATGTGAAATATTTAAGTAAATAACATAATTCATAATTGATTATAACTCTTTTTCTATTTCTAGTTTTTGAATTTATATGTATACTTAATGTGAGAGATGGATTCTCCATGCAAACTTCTATTTCCTGTTACACATATTTAGGATACATTTTCCCAAAAATAGACGGACACGTATCCTCCTCCAAAAGTCTCATCTATCTCAATACCACAATCCACAGCAAACAATTTAGACGTGAGACGGTTAGAGTCAGTCGGAGTCACTCTCTCATATAAATTACTTTTGGATAATAGATGTTATTTCGTAACATATAAATGGAGCTTCCAGTTGTCGAGGCCGAATCGATCAAATAACACGGGGCGGAGAAATCCGAGATATAACGTTACTTCGTTCATACCGAAATGACCTCTGTACGACATAGGGCTAACAAAAAAAAAAAAAAAAAGAAGGAATATAAGGAAGAATTACATCAATCCAATTTAAGGAGCGGCTCACATTACGCGCATTCCGAGATCTAGAAATTATCTATCGGTCTAAGTGTTAACATTATAGCGGTTAATCTTCTGCTTAACATAATATATGAATATTTATTTAACGTGTCTGTACTTTTTACATTTATGTAACAAAAAAAAATTGCTATTGACTAAGAAAAATAAGATACATTTACAGCATTTTTAGACATGTCTGTTTGTATGTTTGCGCACGCAACACTGTTAAAGTACAACGTTCATTATGAAACGTCACAATGAAAATCATAAAGCCTACCCTCGAGTCACATTTAGTCTCTGTTTTATTAAAATCGGATTACTCTATTAAAAGTTATAATTTGAATCTTAATAATTTTAGTTCCTCGCGAATGAAGTCGCAGGCACAGTTAGTATGAAAATGATTACTATAGAACCTCGTTAAATCGAACCTCGATTAGTTGAAAACCTCCAATATTTTGTCCCATTCCCTTAAAACACCTCCATTCTCTATAAGTCGAAAACTCTAAAACTCGAGTATTTTGGCGTCTCCCTTGATGTTTAACTTACAGATGTTGTACTGTATACAGTTTTGTTTTTTTAGAAAAATAACTTTATTTTTGAGCACTTACTACCTTATTATGCGATCATGGCTCAGATGGTAATGCGTACGTACGCCACGTCAATGAACGTTACTTCGAATTCAACGGTAATAAGCCCCATCACTCAGTGAAAGAAAACATCGTAAAGAAACCATAGTATGATGGTAGAGTTTTCTCTAATGCTCAACTGACTAGCTACCATCTTTTAAGTTAAAAATCTGCTACCAATTACGTTCAATAAAATAACGTATCGATCGTCTTGAGCCACGTCGTCACCCAACATCAGGTGAGATTGTAAAGTAAAACCTATTAAGCATTGAAAAGAGATTTAAGTGCATCTTTTCAATTGTAATATGTAACTTATTGAAATTTCCACAAAGTTAAATTCTGTGTTCGCATTTCTCCCTTTAAACGCGCACGATCGGAGAAGCCGTTATTACTGGGTAGTTACTTCATTTTCCCCGGAGACCGGAAGAAATGTGAAAGCGGTATCAACAATACGGGAATTCGAATGCCGTCGTAGTGTTATTTAGTACATATTTAAAGGTGATTGCACCTACCGCTAGTCAGTCGCCATTCTCGCCTTAGCTAAAGCTCGGAAAATGTGTTTACACATTGCAGAGGAAGTCCGTAAATGTAATTTTTTCACGAAGTTAATAAAAAACAATACAGTGAACGAGTTTATGACTTTTGGAAAAACCAGGGCAACGTCTGTCACACCAGATACGGGAAAAGAAATTGAGTTACTTTCTCGTGAAGATCTTGTTCAATCATGAATCGACGTTTTGTTCGTATAATTATTATCTTAATTTAAACTGTTGTATTTGAAAATACAAATACTTACCAACCCTTACTAATATTATCAATGTGAAAGTGAGTTTGTTTATTTTTTACGCTTTCACGTCTAAATTACAGAATCGATTATGATGAATTTTGCTATAACCATATGATGGGCACCTGGAGACAGAGATAGTCTACTATTTCTGGCTAAAATTTTAGTGGAAGTAGGGGTATAGAGAGAGATAAAATTTGTATGAAACTTTTTACAGCGTCATTCGATTTGTTTGATAAAATCAATATAAACACGAGTGAAGCCGCAGGTAAAAGCTAGTAAGATAAATGCAAAAGTGAGTTTGTTTGTTACGGTCTTATGTTTTAACCACTGGACTCTGGAGGCAGTGGTAGGTTACTTTAACTTAATTTTTTTTATAGGAAATAGGTAAAGAGAGAGAGAGATATACTATCTCTCTAGATAAAGTTTACAAAATCAAAATTTTTAACGAGTGGAGCTGCGGGTAAATGATAGTTATAAAATAATTATTTGTTATTAAAAACAATTACAAAGTTAAATAGAAACGCGTCTCGCTTATGACTTACAGCGGCGACACCAACACAGAGCCGCCGGAATAAAAATGAAATGCTACGCAGTAAAAAGTAAGGTCTGAGACGATTGTCCGCAGTCGACAGACAATGTACCCTCCGTCGAAATTGGAACGTTATATTAATTCAGTCCGTCTTAACACGGATCTGCATCTGTGAGAATAGACGGTCATCGGGAGCCTGGAGAGGACGCGGAGGGGGTGTAATGCGAATGAAATTGAAACGGGTAAACTTAAAACGTCCTTTTCTCAAGTAAATGTGCGTCGGTCAAAGGCGAGTTACGCTTTCATTTAATTTGGGCTTAAGTAAACTTTTTGAGGAGTCAACTTGTCGGTCTCAATTTAGCATAAGGTATTTTTGAAGTGCTCTGAAAACGTCCGGTTGACTGCATTAACACGTTTTTAATTTACATTCTAATTTTGTTGGCGAATGTTTGTTTATTATGGTTAAACGGATGCCCTTCTACATGTTATCGATAAATATATGCATATGAAAGAAAGAAAGAAAGAAGAAAGAAGAAAGGAAGAAAGAAGAAAGAAAGAAAGAAAGGGAGAAAGAAAGAACGAACATTAATTTAGATGCTATACAATGCAAACAGCGTAATTACATAAACTAAAATCAGCATATAACGTCAATAAACGACCCAAGCTCAGCGTATGCTATGGCAACACTGCTATGACATTGGTTTTCAGCTGGACCTGGAGCTAGTTTAGTTACATTAATACTCGTGGTCTTGGAACAAAACGAGTGGATAAGCTAACGTACTACTGCAACATACTTTTACAGCTAAAGCTGTTAGTTAAGTAAAGTGGTGATAAATATGTAGGTGATGGGGGAAATAAGATTTAAGAGTTAAGTTATCGAAATGCACACTTTATACGAATTAAATATTGTAATCAAAACATTTCCGTAGGTTGATTCAGTCAATGAAAATAAAAATAACATGTGAAAATATGATGTATGCTATGGCTTCATTGTAAATTCAGCGCGTGTTCCCTCATTTTAGTTTTGAATGTGCGTACCGATCGTTGCATTTGCAAAGGCGATGCTCAAATTGTAACTGAGCGGAATCTGCATAATAAGTATTCTATATCTAATTATAAGTATCGCATGGTGGTGAGGCTTTTTCCAATGCCTGCCCGACTATCTACTTTAGAACCAGTTCTTCCAATAGGCCTGACCACCCTCTTGAGTAATATCGCCATTTAACATTAAGATAAGACAGATAACAGACATATAACAGACAGATAAGATAAGAACAGTAAGATTATGGCCATATCGCCAACCCTTAACTATAAAAATCAAAATTAGTATCGGTCTTATACTTTTTATATATGATTAGGTTTTAGTGTTATGTCCAGAATATATCTGATAATAAATAACGATGTCACCCAAATTGGGGAACACGCTAAGCCTAATGTACGTACTGGTCCTTAATTGCAACTGTTGGAATATGTCTATAGGTATTTGTCGGCAGATTTTTAACATGCCAGCTGATCATTAGACCGTCGCGTGCCGCCATGCTATGATTTTCATCACGATGTTTTCTATCACCGCAAATCAAATCAAATCAAATCAACGTCAAAAATTACTATTCAAACTCAAGGGATTCAAACTCAAGTCCTTAGACGCGGCGCTTATACACACTACAAACTGAGGCATAACTTATTTTTATCACTCACCATTACTTATTATTACTTATTACCCATTGAAGTTCAATGACAACTTACAAGTTATAAACGTTGACTGACTAACTGATCAAGGCGAAGCTACCGAATAGATAGATAGATAAGTTGAAACAGTCGCACTTAAGAACTAGTTTCTGTACTAAGCTTAACCTGCACACTATCAAGGATCTCATTGTCACTTAAGCACATTTTGAAGCTATGATAGCTATGTGTGTACGACTTTGCGTCACCCTTGACGACAATCGACGACGAATTCAACCACCTACAATGAGCGTACGCTTTTGGTGAAGGAAAACATCGTAAGGAAACTATAGCATGGTGGTAGGATTTTTTTTCTGATGCCGTTCTGTGTTCCGGTGGTTGTACTTGAGAGCCAGTTCCTCCAAAGGTTTAGCGTGTCCACTAACATGGGACGTATCGTCACATAAGATGTGGTGAGATTATGGCTACAACGCTAAGGCTTAACTATATTAAAAAAATAACATCAGGTAAGAATGTGGCAATAACTCTAAACCTAAAAAGTATAAAAATAGGTCCTAAAATCGTATAAAATATTGTTCAAGTTCGCGCAAGCAAAGTCGCGGACGGAGCTGGTACACTATAACGATGGGATAAAGTACGACGCTGTATTTTGTAAATACAGAAGAAGGAAGAATTCAATTTGTAGTACATTTTATAGCTACAATGCAGTCGGTAAGCCGACAAAGCGTTTGAAACCCCCTTATTTTTCAAAAGTCGTCTCGGAACCGTTTTAGCTCGAACATTCAACGGTGTCGCCTCTAATGGATTGTGAGTGGAAGCACTCGCGTGAACGAAATCTGTCCCCGGATTTATTAACCAAGTCACAGAAGGCAGCGGTGTTTTATCCATTCCACCATCAACAGCATAGTTTTGCAATGATACAAATTTTGGCTGTATCTTGGAGTTGTGGAGCGGTCTTCCCGTCAGCGTATTGCCGTCTTCCTACGACATAAGTCCGTTTAAATAAGCGTAAAAAGGTACCTAAGCCGGCCAACGTGACAGCGGTGATTAACAGTGAACTTTGGTTCAATTTCAGTGGATGCTGATTTGGATTGTATTGTACTTAACATCAGGTGCAGTGGAGTCACTATGCTGTACAACATAAAACATGGTGTTTTCTTTTATATTTAACTCATAATTAACTGACAAGCACTACGAATATTATTTCATAACTTTTAATTTAGATGGATAAAAATTATATTGCATTATCGCAGACGTTATTTAGTCCTTAACAGGAGCAAATATGTTGACCACATGACTATCGTGCTAAGTTATAATGGGAAAATCTTCTCCAAGAAAATGTGTCTATATGTGTAATTTTTCATTCAGATCGATTTTACGCTGTTAAAGTTTAGCATTATGCCCTAGAGGGTTCCTTTGGGTTCCTTGGGATTTCTTTGGGTTAGAACCCAAAGGAATCCTTTGTATGTATGGATCAAAAGGAACAGTCGGATGGATGTACTGACTATAAAAAAATGTGTTATGAAATATCGGATGTGTGTACGTGGGTTCAAAAATAATTTAATTTCGCTGTCGCTTGTAACTTAAGATACTAAAGTTTGCTAGCACCCACTATTATAGGACTGTATTATGGCTTGTACTACAAGGAAGGGACTTCTATATGAAACTTATGCAGTTTAGTAGTGAATTGTCAGTATTTTGGAAAACTAAAAATTTAAAATTTGCGTTTGCTAAAAAAATATATTCTGTTGTGAACGTATATTAATTATGAAAAATGCGAAAAAATAAATGTTCTTCGACTTATAGATTTTGGTGCTTGAGTATAACTAACATTATCTCTGTAGATCAGTAATGAAAAACGATCGACTTTTATCTGAACTATTATTTACTACCCTCTCTATCCTTACTAATATTATAAATTTGAATGTAAGTTTGTTCGTTACGCTTTCACGCGATAACTACTTAACCGATCATCATAAAACTTTGTACACATATTCTTGGAGGTATTAGAAGTAACATAGAATACTTTTTATTGAAACAAAAAAAAAAATGAAATATAAATAAAAATTGTCTAAAAATCTCAAAATCTAGCTATTTTAATGCCATATTGTTCTAAAATATAGGTGATACGATGTTCACAGGGTCAGAAAAGTTACTTAGTAAATAATATATTCTAGCTGACCCTGTGAACATCGTATCACCTATATTTTAGAACAATATGGCATTAAAATAGCTAGATTTTGAGATTTTTAGACAATTTTTATTTATATTTCATTTTTTTTTTTTTGTTTCTATTTACTAAGTAACTTAGGAGTAGGAGGAGGAGTAGTAAGGAAGTATCCCTACCACTGGTGCAACTATCAAACTCCTAGTATACCCATTCCTGACTTTGTCTATTCTTTACCACACCACACATCCATCTCAACACTCGCATTTCAGATGCATACAATCGATACTCATCCGTTTTCTTACCATCCCAGTACTCTGTTCCATATAATATGACAGATCTTATAATGGACTTATATATTCTGCCCTTCACTCTAAGAGGCAGTTAGAACACTTTTTTTTATAGTTAAGTCACCTGATCTTAAGTGATGATACGGTCTAAGTTGGTAGTCACGATAAAACCTGTGAGGGAACTGGCTCTCAAGTGCAGCTGCTAGAACACACCTATTGGTATTTGGCGGCAGGTTTTCAACTTGAGGGTGGTTGCTAGCCAGGCGGGCATCAAGAAAGGCCCTACCACCATGCTAAGGTTGCCTCACGATGTTTTCCTTCACCGAAAGCTCAAGCTCATTGTAGGTGTTTGGATTCGAACTCACATCCCTTGACGCGAAGTCGGACACACTACCACTGAGCTATCATCGCTTCAATTCACTATGAACAACAACAAAAAATATAAAAACACATTTTTGTAAACGCGTTCAACGGTTGTTGAATTATAAGCACAGAAACAGACAAACACGCATTATTGCCTTTCATATTACCTAATGCTGATTTATTAAATTTATTCCTTTCATATATATTCCCGAAACATAAATGATTAGGGAATTTTCAAAGCTATCTCTAATCTCATCAGCTTATTGCTGCGAGTAGAGAAATTAACAACTTTATTTTTCTAAACGTTAATCTCGTCGGCTTTGCTGGAGAGTTTTTTTTTTTTTAAGATTTTCTAATATATTTTCCTCCTTTAAACCTGTGTAATTATGTCGCTAATTGCGAACGAGGCGGTGAAGCGGAAACTCGTGATAAGCTGCCCCAAATGACTAAGACATGACGTCACAGACGGTGTATGGAAACTCACTGAAATCACGCGTTTCGTTATCTATCTTTTAATACACGTGAAACGATGATAGCTCAGTCGGTAGTATGCACGGACGACGCATCGAGCGACGTTAGTTCGAATCCATCTACAATGAGCTTGAGTTGCATTTAAGAAAAACATCATGATGAAACCATAGCATGGTGTTAGGACTTTCTCTAATACCCGCCTGGCTAATTACCACCCTCATGTTGAAAATGTGCCGCGAAATATATATGGGTGTGTTGAACCATCTTGAAATACATTGCACTTAACATCAGCTAAGATTGTGGTTATAACGCTAAAACTTAACTTTAAAAAAAAAATATCCCTCATTAGAATACATTTTTTTCCATTAGTCATATGCTGTTAACCTTGAGGGCTTTCACTGCTTCACCAAGTTAGACGGTATGCAAGGGACTCCCACTCAGTCTGAGAAACAATGAACGCAAGGGTATAATAAAGGGACTGTTACTAGGGACGAGAGCATATACCTAATTGGATCCAAAGCTGAGCAGCAAACCTATTTAGTTATACCGGGAGCTATATACGCGAATCTAATCTATACTGGCTTCATTAGAATACATCCTTACGATAATAACTTCAAGAACGTGGACAAGTTTTAAGTAAATACTTGAAAGATGCGTCAACGATACTATACAAAGAAAATTATGTTGATTAAACTAAGTGAAGTAATTGTAATGTAAAAGAAATAATACGTAAAAAGAGAGGCAAACTTCTTAGCAATCCATGGACTCACCGTGTGGTTGCTGAGTCCATCGTGTGGCAGACAGGGAAACTCCGCGCAGATCCTGAGACGTGTGACAAGGGTAGTGTAGTTGAGGGACCAGTACTTGACGCGCGTCAACACCAGCCTTCATTTCTCTTGCTTCACTCCCTACCCAGTCAAATTTGGTAGGAGCCAGCAGTACAGAAGTTACTACAGTCCTTAAAATGGTAACATTTTTTAGTACCTATAAAGTATATATGTATTTTAATGTATAAATAGAATAGAAATGGAATGTGCTTCGAGATAATCTAACAGCTGTTATGTTAATCAAATATATCATTAACAGTCTGCGCCTCTTACATGTTGATAGGATGCTGGAATGCACAATTAAGTACGAATTTTAATTAAAAAAAAAATAACCAATATGTAACTGATTATCTGTTTTTCGTCAAATACGCTGATCATTTTAATATATTTATATTTTATTTCAATACTAGTTGACCCGACATACTTTGTCATGTCTTAACTATGAATATATTTAACTAATATTAATTCGTTGGTGGGAGGCGCCCGACGTGACGGCCCAGTGGCATGCGCGTGAGCTGCGCGCGGTACTGGACAGTACTTGGACATTGCAACATTGCTTTATTTTTCTAATATAAAATAATTTTTCTACAATAAACGTAGCCTAAGTTACTCCTTATTACATCAGCTACCTGCCAATAAAGGTCCCGTCATAATCGGTCCAGCCATTTCAGAGATTAGCCGGTACAAACAGACAGACAGAAAATATTGTAAAAAAAAAGTTATTTTGGTGTATGTACCGTATATATTTATGTTACATAAAACACGGTTATTTCAAAATTACAAACAGACACTCCATTTTTATTTATGTGTGTAGATATGTACGTCTTAACATGGCAATGTTCATTTCATTATATTAGAAAAATATGTTAGGGTACAAACAAACAAACGTGTTAAAGAATATTTGTTATTGGTCTTTATATCGATAACAAATAGTATCTCAATTAATATGTTCATTACATATTGAATGGTTAATTTTACTGAGATCCGGTTTGATTATATGTAGAGACGACAGTAGTGGATTACCATTGGGCCGAGTTGGCTGGAGCTTAGGGCGGCAGATTTCAGAGGCGGCAAAGGGGTATATTTTTGTTTTAGAGAAATAGTTTTTGTTTTATAACTAAGGTTTAAGCGTTATGGCTATAATCTTACTTGATCTTAAGTGACGATATGGCAAGTTGATAGACACGCTAGACCTGTGGGCTCTCAAGTGTAAGTGCCGGAACACACCTACTGGTATTTGGCGGCAGATTTGCAACTCGAGGGTGGTTGCTAGCCATGTGGGCATTAGAAAAAACCCGACCACCATGCTATCGTTTCATCAAGATGTTTTCCTCGAACTCACGCACCTTGACGCGGAGTCTCTACACACCACCAATGCGCTATCATCGCTGAAATGATTCATAGTTATAAATGTTGCTGGTTAATATGTTTCAACACTCACAGTCTTACATCGATTTTATTTATAATTCACGTAGTCCTGTGTGGAATCTAATTCTAGAGGTAGGTAGGGACGGAAAAAATTGAAAAGCTTACGGGCCGCGCAAGTGTAAATCTACCTTTGTATGTAGATATCATCACGCTTGTCTTGTACAATAGATTTGTTAGCAATTACAGTTACATATGTAAATGACATCGCAACCCCTTAACTCAAGCCCGAATGTCTAGACAGTTCGTATAATCTGACATTATTTTGTTTGGCGTTCAAATATATGAGTCGCACAATACGTTCCAATATGCGACATAACAATTTGAATGTAGGATAACAGATAGCTTTACGATGATAGATATAATGGGCTTTATATTATAGAAGTGAAGGCGGCTTTAGGCGTATTTCGGGTGGGTAGAAATTACGAGTTAACGTCAACGACCGCGTAACATGAAACGAAGAAAATAACGTTGAAATAGTTGTAAATACAATCATTATCTGTATATGTAAGAGTAACGGAGATATTCTCAGGAATTAAGCTATCTGGTTGAGTCAAGTTTTTATTCGTAAAATGATAACAAACTCCGAATGAACAGTCTCGCTCGCGAGTCTTACACGATATATCCCAGCAGGCTTTTTTTTCTACTGGACGTGCGGTGTTAGCCGGAGGGGCTTTCACAGCTTGGCAGGACTTTTTGGGGCGAGTGCTGAGGGCACTCAGCCCCGAGGCAGCGGGCGCAAGGGTGCCGTAGTGGCTGAAGGAACAAAATTACATATGAAATAGTAAGGCCTGGCATACTGGAGTAGGCCTATAGATAAAATACTAATTATTTCAGGAGGCACAGAAATCGATGGAGTGGATTGTACTGTACTGTTCAAGGTTAAGATGATCTGATTTGATTTGTTAGTATGAAGGACGTAGTCTACGCATTTCAACGACTGTTGATAAACTGGTAGATTGTCCTAGTAAGCGTTATGTAGCGCCTGTTTATAGTATAGTGGAGCGCTACCGTCACGTGATGCATTAACATTCGTTGAAGTAATTTCATCTTATTTACTGCTTATATAGTATTTGCACTGATAAATATTGATATGGGCACAGTCTCACCAGATGTTAAGTGACAATGTGGCCCAAGATGGTAGGCACGCTAAGCCTAGTGGACGGGCTGGTCAAGTGCAATTACCGGAACACATATATAGGTATTTAGCCACAAAAATAATTCAAAATATATACGCATTTTATTTTATTTAAAAAATATACATTAACTATGGAACCATTTGCTAAATTCCGTCAACGGTAGAAAGGATTATTTATTTATTGAATATTTGTTAAAATAAGTGAGATGGAAGGGGTATCGAATACCTTCTTAGTTACCGAAGTCAATATCACCTACACGCGGTACATCGTGCCTGGTAACCGACTACCTCTGGTGACTGATAGTCTCATATTGGTTGGTCATGTTCATGGTTTTGGTCACGACGATTGACCATATAATGCTTGATCCATCACAGTTTAATTGTAGGGTTATTGCCCGACTGGTTAGCGACCACCCTCGGGCGTAGACTGCCGCAAAATAAAGGTTCAGTATGAGCCTTCGTGTTCCGGAATTGTAAACGAGAACCAGCAATTTTCGGCGAGGTCAGCAATATGGCTGTAGTGCCCGGTGTTGCGGCTGTCTATAGGTAGCAGTAACTATTTACCATCAGATAGACCATCTGCCTGTTGAATTTAAGAAAAAAAGCGGAAGTTACTTGTGACCATTTATTATATGAGATCTCGCGAATCATTAAAGGATAAGTTTTCGGAATTTGGTACTTTAACTTTGCCCTCCCAATATATTCTTGTTAATTTAATGTATGTCCGCAAAAACTTACAAAAGCTAGATTTCATTAAAGACCCCGATAATTTGAATACTAGAAATCGCGAAAAACTGGTCGCACCCTATTTTAGACAGCGTAAGACAAGTAACAGGTTTTAGGTAATATTTTTATAATAAACCATGTCAAACGGGTTTTGATGTCAAAAGGCTATGGGTGGATCAATATGTGAGCGATCGTGATGTCTGGAATTGACACCCCTCTCTGTACATCCCCTAATAATTACTGTAACACATTATATGATTGTATACAAGGTTAAAAATAAGATTTCAAAAAAAAGATGCAGATCGGGTTTCTTACCGGTTTTTCTCGATGACTGCGTTATTTTCCGAACCGGTAGTAGTTTTGACGTTCATAAGCGCCTTCTTTGGGCCTAAATTGAATAAAGATTTTTGATTTGATTTGATTTGATTTGAATCGTATCGCCGAGTTATTAGATTATTATTTGTATATATAGGGATGTAGTTATCGGGTGGGTGTTTTAGGGCAGAATATAGAAGGGTAGTTTATAACGCCGATTAGTATAAAGCGCAGCCCTGGGTGCAGTCTAAGCGAGATGCTTGAGGCGTTATCATCGTACGTAGCCGGAAAGTTGCCGAAGGAATGTAAGATTTATATTTCTCTATTATTGATACCGTTTTGGTATTCATGCTGGAAAGCATCGGGAATGATTTATACTGGGCAGAGAGAGGCACAAGCGGGAAAGGTGAGTGTTGTTACACGTCGAAAAAGGGGGCTCCTTAACCTACATGTATGTCGCAAGTCTCGGACACTCTCGTGTTATCCTCTCTCTCTGCGACAATGGTTAGGTTTCGCGCTGTAACCGGCACCCTTACGGTGAATCCGTGGTTTGATAAGAGATTCGTATACCATCCGGACATTATTACTGGGTGAATCCGTGGTTTGATAGGAGATTCGTATACCATCCGGATATTATAACTGATCCCATTATCTTGTTGCAACTATACCTGTCTATACGATTATTGTCTCATTAACAACCACTGTATATTGAAGCGATGATGGGTCAGTGGTAGTGTGTACGACTCGCGTTAAGGGACGTGAGTTCGAATCCAAGCACCTACAACGAGCTTGAGCTTTCGGTGAAGGAAAACGAATGAAACGGTGAAAGAAAAATCTAGGACGAATGAAATCTATAGTAGGTTGTGGTTGTTTTAGGTTGTAAGGGGTTTAATAGTCGGAACGCTGCAATCGGCGGTTCACGGCCCAGCGCGCTCGTTACCCGCCGCTTAACGAGATCTCGCGAGACTTTCTTCGCCTTACATATTTATCTGCTACCGCCGGATTCACATCTGAATTTATTCAGCGCAATTTTTCATCCGAACACACATATATATTTAATTGCCTGTCTTAAAAATACCTTATTTTGCTATGACCAGTAGTCAAATTTAGAATTATTAAAAATGAAGTAATATTTGATCTCTAATTTAAAGTATATGAGAAATCAAGTGCCACGTAATTAATCAATAAAAGAATCCATGAAATGTTTGCAACTCCGGTTTTACCCACTTAGTGGGTAAAATTGGTAAGTGCTGGGATAGGTGTTTATTTGTTCTTGTTAGGAAGTTTTGTGCTAAAAACCTGCAAGTAAGTTCCAGCCGTTGCACTTAAGAATTAATTCCTCTACTGGCTTTCGCTTGTATTTTTTATTAATTGTAAAATGTGATAAATGTAAAATGTAAAACTTTTACAAGAAGCTTGAGCTTTAGGTGAAGAAATACATCGTGAGGAAATCATAACATGCTGGTAGGGCTTTTTCTAACGCCCGCCTGGTTAGCTACTACTATCAAGTTGAAAATCTGCCACTGAATACCAATAGGTGTGTTCCGGCAGTTGCACTTGAGAGCCAGTCCGTTCAATAAAAGCCGGCAACGCAACTTCTACTCCTCTGGTGCTGTAGTTATCTACGGGTGTCGGTGATCTCTTACCATCAGGTGACACGTTTGCTTGTTTGCCTGTTATTACATTTAAAAATTTTTAAAATATAGATCGAAATGTAAGCCTAAAGTAAACGAATGAAATGTTGTAAGTCAACAATGTATGTACCAATGTTATTGTCTTAAAACAGTACATGTATTATAGATAATGAATTGATGGAATCGATGGTAGTAGACGAAACGTGTAAAATTGTTGATCAAGTTGGTTACATAGAAAAAAAAGTATTCTTAGTATAATATATTATATAAGCTAACCCGATAGACGTTGTCCAGTTTTAACTATGAGTATTGAGTTCGAATTGGTGCAGTTAATAGAAAAACATTATCGTTTTATTGTAAAGCTCTATCACAACTGATACTTGTGTGATGTTAATATTATCGTTAAGGTTATTTAAATTTTCCTAAATTTTCCCATGTTCCGCTCAACTTAACTTTTTCGTTCATAAGAACCTTCTCAGAATAAATAACATAAGAAAAAAAGGTATTTAAGGTAGGTATTAAGGTAGGTAAGGTATTATAGATAACTTTGTAACGTGACGTGACGTAGGAATGTAAGTGACCTTCTATAAAATAGGAACTAAGTGAATGTAATTCACACCATTTAACTCTGTAGATAACTGGAACATGAATATCAATTTAATAAGACATAGTTTTGTTTCTTTTTACAACCATTCTTTCTGTTGTCGGAAGTAAAAACAATGAAATTTTATATATAATAAGATAAAATATGTTATCGTACTAAAGGGCTAATATAATATATTATATATCTAAATCGGTAATGGCCAGAGTAATACAAAAGTACGCATTTTCTTTGTAAATGAAATCATGTCTGAAGCGATTTTAGCTAAGGGTAGTATCATGGATCGTGGGTTCGAATCCAACCACCTACAATAAGCTAAAGCTTACGGTGTAGGAAAACATTGTGAGGAAACCATAGCACGGTGGTAGGGCTTTTTCTAATGCCCGCCTGGTTAGCTACCATCCTGAAGTTGTAAACCTGCCGCCAAATACCAATATGTATGTTCCGGCAGCTGCACTTGAGAGCCAGTTCCTCCACAGGTTTAGCGTGTCTACCAACTTGGGCCGTATCGTCACTTAAGATCAGGTGAGATTATGGACTTAATGCTAAACCTTAAGTTTAAAAAAATAAAATAAAAAAAGAGGAAATTATAGCATGGTGTTGGTCTTTTTCTAATGCCCGCTTGGCTAGCTACCATCCTGAAGTTGTAAAACTGCCGCTATATACTAATTGATGTGTTCCGGCGGTTACATTTGAGAGCCAGCCCCTCCTATAAAGGTGTTTCATGAAGTATAAGGTTTTGTCGTTAATCCTTAAGGGTAGCCTTTTCACAGCAGTCTTAACAAAGTTATTTATACTTTCGTTTGTATGTTCACGCATAATCGATAGGTGTAGAACACGTCTAGTTTTATTTGCGGTAGACTCGTTCGTGCGAATATCTGTTATTATAGGAAGGTTGCTAATTATATTAATTCTTGCACTATTATTTTGTCGAGTGAAATCGTTTTCGGTGTGCTGGAAGGGGAATAGCTTTTTTACAACGTCTCATCGAACATTTCATCCACGTATATGCGTGCAAATATACGAGCAGATTATGGATTACTTGCAAGGAACTTATAGCATCATTACACCGCAGGTATACATTTTTATATACTTTATAGGTTCAGCGTAATGTCCAGAGTCTCACTTGATAATAGTAAAGATTTGGCTCAAACTGGTGAACACGCTAAGTCTAATGGGCGGACTGACTCTTACGAAGCGATTATAGCTCAGTGGTAGGGTGTACGACTTCGCGTCAAGAGACGTGAGTTTGAATCCAACCATCTACAATGACCTTGAGCTTTTGGTAATGAAAAACATCGTAAAGACACCATAGCATGGTGGTAAGGCTTTTTCTTATGTCCGCCTGGCTAGCAACCACCCTCAGCCCAATTGAAAAATACACAGGTTACTTGTCACTAACTTATTGTAGATTTAATTAGGAAATTTTCATATAAAACATTGCTTTTTATAAGTTTCAGGATTCGAAAACCTGCATAGTTATGTTGCCGTAACAAAGAATTTTTTCTCGTTCATTCCGTTGCTTTTGTCAGCAGTCTTGTCAGATTTAGTCACAGACGAATTAGACGATGTAAAAACAGTTGTTGTGGAAAGGAAAATAAATAGTAAATGTAAGTATACAATTTTTTTTGTACTTAAGGTTTAGCGTTATGGCCATAATCTCACCTAGTCTTAAGTGACGATACGGACCAAGTTGGTAGACTCGCTAAACCTGTGGAGGAACTGGCTCTCAAGTGCATCTGCCGGAACACACCTATTAATATTTGGCGGCAGGTTTACAACTTGAGGGTGGTAGCTACCCAGGCGGGCATTAGAAAAAGCCCTACCACCATGCAATTTATATTGTATTGGCAGTAGACTCTGAGCAGTGTATGCCCGAGGAAATACTTCCTTTTGGTGCTTTGAGATAGCTCACTTAAGCTTCTGTTTCGATACCAACAGTATTCTTATTAACCTAAGTTGGCAAAGAAATTACATAATTTAATCAATGAGAGTAATATTTGTGAGTGATCTTGATAAGGCATGAACTAATCAATGTAATAATAATGCAGTTAGACAAAATGATAAAATTGTAATAAAAATATTGTACAATTTTAAATATGACCATTAAATATATATAAGTTTAATAATAAAACAAACAAAATGTAAAATGTGAAGTATACGATATAACTTTTGACTGTTAAAAATAAAAAATATGCTTCTTGCTGCTATGGTCTGTCCTTATGAAGTTTTTGATATGCCATTAAGGCCCCCCAAGCACTAGGCCGCCTGACTCCACAACCAGGCTGCGGCAGCCGAAATATTTGAGCACTTAGTTGTATAATGATTTCTTACGTTTACGCGAATATTATTCACCGAAATAAAACTAAATTAAACGGATTTTATCGCGATTATTTATTAATTTTAATACCGACGTTTCGAAAGCTTTTCACCTTTCGTGGTCACGCGGCGGACTGAGGTGTAGGTTGTCCAGAAAAGTTCATGTTACTGTGTCTACCTTCAATTTAAGTTTTGTTATTGATAGTGCTCCGATCTACGCAAAAAGAGCTGACAGTGTCTTGAGGTCTGGCAATTGGTCTTTTGGGTTCCGATTTAAGTAACTGTATGATCGGATCCCAGGCTTGTGCTAGCTTCCAACCAGTTAATTATAGCAGCTAATTGACGGCCATTTCTGATCCTTTCGCCGAGCGATATGGATGTAGAAGAACTTATAATTCTTTACCTTTCTTCTAAAAAGGCAAAGCAAAGAAAATACATTGGATTTATCCTCTTTTTTTAGAACAGCACTCAAAAGACTTATTACATTCTTATTTTAAGGATATTCGTACATACCCAGATCAGTTTTTAACTAGGCAAGATTGTCAATATAATCGTTTGATAACCCTTTGAAGAAAAAATAAAAATAATTCAATGGCATTGATACTCCTATGCGAGCTTGTATACTAACTCCAGGTGAAAGCTGTCAATTTTCCGAATAAATTTATCTGTATCGAAAGTACTTTTCTGATAGGGTTTCGAAAGACAAAATATGTCTGTCTGCCTAGTATGCAGAGACTGAAGGCAGCCACAGCTCTGGCTGCGCAATCCAACGCGTTGTAATGACTAGTGCAGCCAGGAGTTAAGGGCTGTTAAGTGCATGGGCAGCTAGCAGTCATATTTTCGACTGGCTGCCAAAGCCTAGCTGTGTAGAATGCGGAAGCTCTAGGGGTATCAGATATACATTGAAGCGAACATGCAAGACTACTTAATACAAAATTTTAATTCCCAAAATTATAAACCATTCTTCCTTGACTGGTAATTTGAAGTATTTAAATGATTTGTATGATATTTGAATGGATATGATTAATAATTCGTATCTCAGGGGAATCACGAAAATGACACCTGTGGTCAAGAAGTTAAGGAGTAAAGATAGCGTGCTATGAACATGTTAATAACAAAAACGTTAGTTTTTTATCCTAATCTTGGTAGGGTTGGCATAAAATATTTGCATCTTCCACTCTCCTTTATCTGTTAATTGTCATCTCAGTACCTTCTTCTAATATCTTCTTTCGTTTCTCTCTTTTTTATACCTAATCACTTTCATATTTAATCGTTTCCATTCACAATTATTATAAGGAGTGATGGAAGTGATACCATTACAAGAATCTCAAGTATTAGATATGGGAGTAGAAGTAGATGAAAGGAAGTACAGGTGACTGGTAAGAGGAATGTTAGCTAGCTAATGGACCAAAGTAAAAGAGACCACCATATTGATGTATGTAGTACAAGGGTAAGAGGAAAGAAAAGTTTTAAAACTTGTTATGATTTAAGTAAATTACTTCACAGTTCAGATGAACGTGAGCGTGCTGAGATACAGGATCTGTTCATAGCACTACAAAGTCGTCCATATGAGTTCATATTGTGCGGCATCCTTGGTATTAACGTACACATATAACTCGTAAATTTACCCTTTTGTATCACCACCATTTTAGCAATTTTGCAGATACATGCATCGATACTTCACTATTAACTTGTAGAGGCTTTACTTAAGTTCTCATATACAGCTGGTGAAGGTCGAGGGTTGAAGGTGTAAAATGACTCATTACATTACAGTATACCTTACATTTTATTATTTGGTTATCATATTATTTTTTTCGGGGGGAAATGCATTTATGCATCCTCTCCCAGCCCGGAGGTACTAAGAGGGGTATGTGGGACTCACCCGGCGCCAACCGCCGAGAATACCCACTAAAACCTCACGGCCGTCTGTCGCCTTCCCGGGGCAACGCGGGTTCGTGCATACATGCCTAAAATATACAACTAAATTTAATTTTTTTAACTGTAAATTTTATGAGTTAAAAATTTGCACGTTCATGTACATATAAAATAAAATTATTTTTTAAATTATATCATCCATTAATTACCTTTGTCATTGTTAACTTGTAAGTATTATTAAGTCAAATTTTAACTTTGTGCACTACGAAATCTTGCACAAACTTTCTTTATACTTTGACCAAGCTTGTAATGAATGGAACAACTGTGGAATGATTAGAATGGGATCTTAATTAACCAATTAACTATTGCAAACTCGTAATAACAAAGATAACTTGGGAGTATTGAAGGCTTTTGAATAAAATAGTTCTTAATCCGAAGTTTAATTCAAATTTAGTTTTCTCAGCCCTTGAAACTAGGACCAAGTAAAAACAGTTAAAATATTATATTCTTAACCTACAACCACACCTACCTATTATTATGACAGGATACAAACCTCTCGGCAACTGGATATACACTATCGGGGTTTATCCTCATGTCTATATTAGTAATATCAAGCTGAATCAAGTATAGATTTCTAAGACCACCTTCAATAACACTGGTACATATTCTGTACATATTAAAAAATAATACAAAATCATCCCGTGGGTGTCGTAAGGGATTAGTTGAAGGGCGATCAGCTGCATTTTTCTAGTATCTGTTTATGACTACACAACTGTCGCTAACCTACCTGACAAACGTAGAGCCTATAGCGAATCCCAACTTAATGTATATAGGTACATTGTCAACTAAAACAAAATTGCAAACTGCGATGACATGAAAATTGTGTCTGACTCCCACAATAGGTGTTTATAATAAGTACGAAGCGTTTGCCAGAGTGGGGTGCTTAAGTGTGTCTGTACGGAGGAACACACCGCCCACAGTATGACAAAGTTTTCACCGTAGCCATGTTTTGCTCGAAATGACTCAGTGAATACTAGACTTTCGTGACCTTAGCAGGCTAAATCAACGGCAGAACGGTTGAATGCAAGTATTTTTGTATACGCCGTAGTTTTATTGTGTACTTATCATCAGGTCCAGTGTCATTACTTCCATGTACTTCTTAAAAACTTTTTTTTAAAACTTAAGATTCAGCGTTATGGCCATAATCTCACCCGATCTTAAGTGACGATACGGCCCAAAATGGTAGACATGCTAAACCTGTGGTGGAACTGGCTCTCAAGTACAGCTGCCGGAACACACCTATTGCTTGGGCGGCAGTTTTTCAACTTGAGGGTGGTAGCTAGCCAGGCGGGCATTTGAAAAAGCCCTACCATCATGCTATGGCTTCCTTCACCGAAAACTCAAGCTTACTGTAGGTGCTTGGATTCGAACTCACGTCCCTTGACGCGAAGTCGTACACACTACCACTGAGCTATCATCGCTTCAAATAAAATATACCATTCATTGCTCTGTCTCTTTCTGTCTTTTTAATTTATTATCGTTCCACACACATACTTGGATTCACTAAGTTATATACACCTAAACGCGTCTAAAAAAAAAAAAAACTCGGAATCAAAATCAAAAATAAGTTATCAAATTTGGATTTTGAGATAGCACTTATGACTCTTAGAACTCTATTAACCAGTTTGGATAAACTCTGAGCAATCAAGATACATCGGTAAGGGACTAGTTCGGATTACTACTATTAAACAGATTACGGTGGGACCTTTTAGCAATTTATTCGAAGTCTAAAAGACAGGGCAGTACTCAATAATGCCCAAGATTATTAACTTGCCTCATTATTAGAAGAATAATCAATAAACCCAGGAAAAGGTAGCGTTTGCCGTCCATAAGTACAACGTTTAACCAGAAACTAAAATTTAATTATTTGAACAAAAAACTAATAAAGAAGTTATGCAGATCGCATTATCAAAAACCTTACGAGCATATACGTGTGCTTGTAACTCAGATGCAGTTACATTGATAACGCATCTTAAGAAATTTTAAATTGAAACCCCATGTCATATGAAGATTCATATAATGAAATAATAGATTCCTATAGTAAAAGTCAAGACACTATTTCATATATGTTTTCACATGCTTTCGCATATCATAGCATCTTTAAAATACTCTTCAATGACGCGGGACTTTGGCAAAGTTTAATGTGTCGATGTTTTAACCTCTGAGCGTGTGACTATTTTCACGTGTTTCAAATTTATTCTAAGCATTTATTTGCGCGGTTGTTTCAATTCACTTAAAGGAAGGTTGTGTAAGAATTAAGTATAGTTAAGGTTTTAGTATAAGTGATCATAATATGTGTTTAAAACTCTAGTTTAGCGTGATATCTAAATGAACCAATAAATGTTGTATTTGTTATGTTCCATTTAAATTTGATAAATAAAATATTCAAATTAAATGTGAAAATGAGTATATGATGCAGAATAAGAGACCTGTGCTCTTTTGGCAATATTTATCGTAAAACTCTGTGACTACTAATTTATATCTCACATAGTCTTCTAGTAGCGAGTCCAAGCAAATGCGAGTCTAACATGCTTTTCGAATGATACCCACTTTATAATTGGGGTCATAGCTACGTGTCATGTGCCTATGTAACCGGCTACGTTCATGCCCGTTCTTCTCGAACTGGATGTAATCGAAGTGATGATAGCTCAGTGGTAGTGTGTACGACTTTGCGTCAAAGTACGTGAGTACGAATCCAACCACCTACAATAAGCTTGAGCTTTCGGTGAAGGAAAACATAGCGAGGAAACCATAGCATGGTGGTAGGGCTTTTTTTGATGTCCACCTGGCTAGCTACCACCCTCAAGTTGAAAATCTGCCGCCAAATACCAATAGGTGAGTTCCGGCAGTTGCACTTGAGAGCCAGTTCCTCCACAATTTTAGCGTGTCTACAAACTTGGGACGTATCGTCACTCAAGATCAGGTGAGATTACGACCATAAAACTAAGCTTCAACTATAAAAAAAATAATAGAGCGATTTGTATATATCATTGGTAGAGTATATTCATCCATTAACCAGTAAACTCAGCATTATTTTAATATCTTTAATTATATCCATAAGAACTGTAAATTGTTTCAAGTTTTCTTTGATTCTGGACCACAGTCTCCGAGTCTCATCCTACATCTTAAAATTCTTATTTATAAACAGCTTTCGTTTAAAGTTAGTGGCGAATTTCATTGTTTTTGTTGAACCGAGCTCTGGAGATTTCTCGTGAAGACATGGCCCAATCTACAGGCTTTGGCGTTTTATTAAAATTTAGTTAATATATAAACAAATCATTAAGCTATTTATGCCAGAATATCATGAAGTTATCATGGTACTTGTTGTAATGTTTGCTTTGTCACTCTTAATGTATACTTTGTACTACATCTTGGTACTTTTTTTTTTAATGGAATAGGGGCAATCGAGTAAACGTGTCACATAATGGTAAGTGACCATCACCGCCAATGAACACCAACGAGTCCAGGGGAATTGCAGTTGTGTTGCCGGCCTTTATTGGAACACACCTATTGGTATTTAGCGGCAGATTTTCAACTTGAGGGTGGTAGCTAGGTAGACGGGCATTACAAAAAGCCCTGCCACCATGCTATGGTATCCTCACGATGATTTCCTTCACCGAAAGCTCAAGCTCATTGTAGGTTGGATTCGAACTCACGTCCCATGACGCGGCATTCCTGCAAATTACCACTGAGCTATCATCGCTTACATTATAATATAAATAAATACTGACATCGGCTCACAGCGCACAAAACTCCGTCTTCTACCACTGCGCCATCCGCAGAGTTTGTGGCTTGTGAAGACAGCTCATTGGATATACTTTTATAAACCATCGTACAAGCAATCCGTAGTTATTATATTTATTATATCAACAAATAACTAGCTATTATTCCGATGTAGATGTGTGGACACTGCATTTCTTTCTATCTATAACATATGACACTTATCATGCACCATGAGTTTGTTCAGACGAAAATTGTTGAAAATGACACATGTCATGACAGTAACGACTTCCGGCATGACGGTACGACTGGCGATGGATTGACCTTCTCTCGACGGTCGCTGCTGTTTTTGGACTGTACTGTTCTTAACATCAGGTACAGTGCAGTCACGTTGCCGAGATAATATAAAACAAATGAACAGTTAATATAATAAACCGGCGCCAATTCAGTGTTTCTGTCTGCAGTACTTTAGTAAAAACTCAAAGTGTTCACGAGAACAATAATCGATGTCAACATCGATCGACGTCAATCGACACCACACAACGCCGATTAACGCATTGCAAGTAGGTTGTTGTGTGTTCATTTATCCATCGTTATGTAAAAAATCTGTGTACTACGCACCACTAGATACAAATAAATCGGTGACTTAGGTAAATATTTTGTATGGGGTATAATAATATATTTTATCGATATAACCTGAGGCCAAAAGTATATAATTATTACTATTTTTAGATTTGATAGAATTTGACATGGTAATATTTTTTTTTTTCACTTATCATTCTCTTGCGAGTTTTCCCGGGGTGGCCTGAAAGAGTAGCAAATTGATATAAAACTAATTTAAACGGATTTTATCGCGGTTATTTATTGATTAGTAGCAAATGTTTGACCGCTGCACTGTTCCACTTATGGATTGAACCTTGCACTGATAAACAGAGTACTTAATAGAAGACTTTATCAAAACATGGGTCGAAATGGTGATAACTAATACTTAGAGGTATCGGATACTGTTTAGCACTTAAAACGAAAGGATTCCTTCAGAATAAGGGGCAGATTTTATATTTCGCAATAGAAAGAAAAGAATTGATTATTTCCAGCATTAAGAGAGTACATATTATATTGGTAGACATATTCAACTGTAATTATAATCGAATGAGCTGTGCTATGATAGAAAAAAACTCGGACTCAGCTAATTATGTTCCCTCAAAGAAATTTACGGAAGCGCTGGTTTTCAGCAGGGTCTTATAAATTATGTCACGGAGTATAATATGATTTTAGATTATATTAAATCAAACAAGTTATATAAATTGTAGATGTAGGTAATAAGTATTAAAAATTATATGGACAGGGGGCAAATGTGCAAGCGTTTCAATTGATGGTAAGTGATCACCGCCATGCACGGAGACTCACAACACCAGAGGAATCACAAGTGCGTTGCCAGCCTTATAGGAGGCACTGGCTCTCAATTTCGACTGCTGGAACACATCTAATGGGTTCTGATGACAGATTTTCAACTTGAGGGTGGTAGTTAGTTTTTTTTTTTCATACTGATGTACGCCGTTAGCCCCAAGAGCTTTCACAACTTCACCGGACTTAGTTAGTCAGGCGGGCATTAAAAAAAGCTCTACCACCATGCTAAATATAATAGTAATAAATGTCCCTACTTCTTGATGGATTATAATGGAATTCTCTTGATTTGATAACTAAAAGTACAAGCCGTGATCAAGTTTCAGATTATACATGTACAGTAGAACCTGCATAAGTCGAATATCAAGGGAGACGACAAAAAATTCGAGTTATAGAGTTTTCAAGTTATGGAGGTTCGACTTAACGACGTTCTATTGTATATAAAAATGGATGTTTGTATATTCGAAAACCGTTGAATTGTAATACAATTCGTGCGGTCACCGTGAAAACTAGAGCTATATGGAAAGTTTCATAGAAAATATAAGATTGGTTACCGGAAATATCACAACCGTGTTTTGTATGGACCACAGGAAATACGCGAAACTGCACGAAGGAAGCTGATAAAGGGATACTTTTGTTCTAGTTTTGCATACTTAGCGTCGCACCATTAAAGTTTCGCGGATAGGAGATTAAACGAACTCCTTCATACAACTATTGTAATTTATACAGACCGTAAATTTTACCACCGGAGCTTATGAATTTGTAATGTACTTGATATTTTGTTTCCACCAGCGGTTGCCTGAGAATGATTAAATTATTCCTTAACTAAGTTTTTTGATTACAAATGAAAAAGACATCCAATTTACCCATTCTTTCTTTTATTCGAAGCGATGATAGCTCAGTGGTAGTGTGTACGACTTTGCGTCAAGGGACGTGAGTTCGGAGCCAACTATCTACAATGAGCTTGAGCTTTCGGTGAAGGAAAACATCATGAGGAAACCATAGCATTGTGGTAGGGTTTTTTTCTGATGCCCGTCTGGCTAGCTACCACGCTCAAGTTTAAAATCTGCCACCAAATACCAATAGGTGTGTACCGGCAGTTGCACTTGAGAGACAGTACCTCCAAAGGTTTAGCGTGTCTACCAACTTGGGCCGTATCATCACTTAAGATCAGGTGAGATTATTGCAAAAACGCTAAGAAATACTATAAAAAAAATCAGCTCCGGAAGTGACGTCAGTGTGTGAGAGAGAGACGAACTTAGAATAGCATGGAATCACTGTGTGATAGAGAGGGAAATTTTAAGCAGTTATCGTGACTTTTTCTATGGAATAGGGGGAAAACGAGTAAGCGTGTCGCCTGAGGGAAAGCGATCACTGCCACCCATGGACGTCCACAAAACCAGAGGATTTGCAGGTCATAGGAGGGACTGGCTCTCAAGTGCAACTGCCGGAACACGTCTAATAGTATTTTTAACTTGAAGGTGCTAGCCAGGCAGGCATTAGAAAAAGCCCTACTACCATACTACGATTTCCTCACGATGTTTTCCTTCGCCGAAAGCTCATTGTAGGTGTTTGGATTCGAACTCGCGTCCCATGATCCGGTGTTACTACACTCTACCTCTGAGCTATCACGTACGTTGCAGACTTAAGGTGGCATATACATGTACATATAAAGCTGTAGTGATCACCTGTATATTTTTAAATTTCCACTTCTTCATCACTAGATCATCAAAACAACAAGCCAGTTCAATTTTCGATTTACCGTTTGCGAAGTGTCTCTTTGAAATAATTTAGAAGTATAAAAAGGAGACATGAATCTATACTATCATTAAAAATGTATTCACGGAAGGGAATTCGTTGATAGAAGATAGTACTTTACCAATTAATTGAGAACTCGTTTCATTTGCAGCAGAGGCATGGATTTATCCATTTAATCTGATTGAAAATTTATAAGTTCCGAAATTAATCGAAATGCAACGTACGCGTATTATGGTCGATAGGTAATAATATACAGTTTTGTATGTTCTTAGATTTACACTGTTATATTCTTGATGTATGAATATAGAAGTCATTTGAAGAATAATGGAGAAATCCGATGTAATTTGGAGCTTTGTGCGGAGCAAAGGTTTCCCAATTTTCTTTTACTTAACTTTTTTTTTTAAATTAGTTATGGTATAGTACGTTGTTGGAGATTTGAGGAGTACTTTTTTATGTTTATATGGCCATGTAATGACACTATGCGCAACGTGAGTCTAATGTAATATAATAAATTTGGCAAATTCTGCGAGACATCTACATGTTTCTAATGTCATGACATATGCCTCCACTATTTTTGACTTCATGCCACCTTCACTGTGGAATAGGCCCATTCCGGTCTGCTGCGATTCTTTGGCTGGTGCGGGCGATGAAGACTATATCCGTCTCGCTGAGCCGGAACGGATATCTCAGGTGTTTGTGAAAGTGCGACAGAGACAAATACATATTTCAGCTTGTTGTCGAAATTTTAGGTGTTCCCCATGAAAAGATCACAGGAGGTATTTTTCAGCCTACCATGTACTGACGGTGTATTACATCCGCTCAGTGCGGCAGTGGGCCTATTTTGGCCCGCCGTCCTAAAAGGCAGCCGGAGACCCGATGATAAACCAAGAGCACGTCCCTCAGCTAGTGTTGTGCTATGTAGCTGATCCGACGTAGCGCTCGTTCGATATAATCAGCGATGGCAAATAATATAAGAAAAATAAAATAATTTATATAAAAAAGTTAACATAGAACTCTGCGGACAAGAAGATGAGGTACGAAAAAAAACTATGATTTCGGTGAGTAGACAAAGGTTTTTTTATTTATAGTTAAGGTTTAGCGTTATGACCATAATCACACTTGATCTTAAGTGATGATACGGCCCAAGTCGGTAGACACGCTAAACCTGTGGAGGAACTGGCTCTCAAGTGCAGCTGCCGGAACACATCTGTTGGTATTTTTCAACTTGAGGGTGGTTGCTACCCAGGCGGGCATTGAAAAAGCCCTGCAACCGTACTATGGTTTCCTCACGATGTTTTCCTTTACCGAAAGCTCAAGCTTATTGTAGGTGGTTGGATTCTAACTCTCGTCCCTTGACGCGAAGTCCTACACGCTACCACTGAGCTACCATCTCTTCAACTTCAACTTAACGCACACACGTGTAATCAAATTACATACTTATAGTATTACGACGTGAAATAGTTTTTATCAAAATCTACCTCATTTTATTGTTCAAACCGTATTTTACTGTATTTTATGATTAAAAAGTATCTTAACTTTTTCATTTCACTTGAGAACCTATTTATAAATTCCCAACAATGAATCCTGTGGTATAACTGATATCTACCAATACTTTAAATGCGAAAGTGAGTCCGTTTGTATGTAATTCTTTTACGCCTAAACCGGACAATAGATTATGGTAGCGTGTATTTAGCGTGTCTATCAACTTGAACCGTATCGTAACTTAATATCAGGTGAGCTTATGATCAAAACGTTAACCCTTAATTTTATAAAAAAATATATATATATTTAGTCACTGTAATGGATTTATCAGTATTTACAAGGTAATGGAAGCAAGTCCCTCACTCATTACTCAATTCTGGATATCCACTTGTTAATCTTGAAGCAAGACCAATATTAATATCGGATATCTTATTTTTGCTGATCACCATATTAATTCGAATGAAGCCTTGGTGTGATCAGTTCTCTGATAATCTTCCCTAAAATTAGCAAATTGAATGATTTTTAGTTTGTTGATTTATACTTTTCTCTCTAGTGTTGAAAATATTTTATTTTAGTTTTCCATTCTCCCAGTTGATTTCGCTACCACTTATCGCATATTATCTGTATAGTTCTAATGTTATTTTAGGCTACCATGTCAGTGATTATCTAGTTTAGAGAGAGAGACCAACTTCTAGGCTGTTCATGGATTCACCGGGAAAGTACTGGGTTCATCTTGTGGCAGAGAGAAAACCTTCGAGCTGTTCCCGAGCCTTCTGACGTGGATGTAGGTTTAAGGGGCCACTTTCCGACGAGCTTCAACACTTACCCCGCCCAGCCAAATTCGGTAAGGTCTTGCTAGCGCAGATTTAGAGACACTTTCTTAAGTAAGAGTCAAACCATGTAAATGCTTCTGCAAAATAAAATGTTTTATATTGTATTCGTATAACGAGATACGCAGTAAAATCATGAATAATACACAATGGAAATTGCATGAAAATTTACGTCGCTTGAACTTCTTTGATTTTTCCAAAGAGCGAAGCCGTAGAAAGCAATAAATACCCCGCGGTACAATAATAGGCGATTGTTCTGGAAACAATACAAACTTTGTTTAGTACTCTATTGGTTTTTAATGATGCGGTAATACAAAAAAAAAAGTAGGAATTTAGTTCAGAACCTGCTGAATCTCCACTTCGTTATAGCAAGTCAAAATTATCGTCGGCAAGATAAAACTTTTGAATTATTTCAGAATAATTCTACGTGTATAAGCGATTATAAATATGTATACGATCGAGATATATGTTATTGTTCTCAAAAAGTAGAGAAGTAATGGTGCTTCCTACTAATGTTCAGGCTGTAAGCCAACTCATATAAATATATGAGATAAAATCGCGCTTGTTCCGTACGTTTTGGGCCACGAAACATGATGGTTATTACGGAATATATTATGTAATAAAAGTAAGAGAATAGGTGTAGGTTCTGTTTAACAGGACATTCCAGTTACAAATGTAAGTTTGTTTCATATATTTTTAAGACAAGACAACAGCACTGTATGTGATGATCAATAATTTAAAAATAAAAAAAATAAAGAAGAAAAGTGGTTATGTTGAAACGTGCCTTATGAAAAGAGAGTAACTTTTGAAGCGATAATAGTTCAGTGGTAGTGTTTACGATTTCGCGTCATGGGACGTGAGTTCGAATCCAGCCAGCTACAATGAGCTTGAGCTTTCGGTGAAGTATAGTATAATATTGATGAATTCAATACTTCTGCATGGTGCATGACGCCAGTAAAACTAACACTTTTTAGAGCATACTGCCAAATCTTACACATGTGCTGTTTATGGGTTAGGTACATGCTACACAATAGTATGGTGACATCACTAGTTGAAAAGAAGTATTATTAATAACTGTAGCCCGAAATATTGAAATACTGACTCAGCCAACGTTTGATTAAACCAAATAAATCTGAATCTTGACAATTGAAGCGATAATAGCTCGTAGTGTTTATGGATGTCAAGGGACGAAAGTTCGAATCCACTTACATAGAGCGTAAGCATTCTGTGAAAGAAAACATAGTGATGAAACCATAGCTTAGTGATAGGGCTTTCTCTTTTGCCCGTCTGGCTAACCATCATCAAGTAGACAATCTGCCGCCAAATACCTGTAGGTATATTCCGGCAGTTGCACTTGTTAGCCAGTGCCTCCATTAGGCTTAACATGAGGTGAGATTGTGGCCACAACTCTAAACTATAAAAAAAATCTATATTTTGGTTAATAACCTAACATTTGCAGCTCGAATAAAGAAATGTAAAAATGCGATAAAACAGTACAAGTTCCGGTTTCGTGGCCACACCTTAACCTGCTTTCCGTTAGATGATATCTACGCGTTGAATTTGCTTTTACAGTTTAACTTCAATTTTACAGGTTATATAAATGCTTTAATAATTTACATAATGTGGACTCATAATGAATTGAATTCTGTCTTGCTACTTGGCATGTTATATGGGTAGCTTGTGCTTGAGTTAGAATCAAGCATCGAGTTAATAGTAAACGAACAGAAAAGGTAGGTTCACATCACCTCGGTCCACATCGTCACTTAAGATCATATTCAAGGAGTGACCATAACGCTGAAAGTATCACACCTACTACTATTATAAATGCGAAAGTGAGTGTGTTTGTTTGTTACGCTTTCTCGCTTAAACCGCATAATCGATTATGATGAATTTCGCTATAGAGATAGATGGTTTCCTGGAGACTGTGATTGGATACTTTTTCTCGCGAAAACCTTATTGGGAATAGGGTAAAGGAAGGGATACACTTTGTATGAAACTTTTTCGCGTCGTCTGATTTGTTTAAGAAAATCGATATCAACGCGGACGAAGTTGCAGGTAGAATTTAGTCAACTACTGCTTTAGTTTTGTGGATTTTACACCTCTCTTTTCTTCCGTTGAAGCCTCCTGTGTCTAACCTTACATATTACCAAGTCGTAGGACTTTTTAATGTTTAACCACAGAACTACAACAAATGCACACCTTAACCTAATTTTACTATAGGCTCTCTAGGAATACAATAACATCAATTGATTGCATGATGGTAGGGCTTGTCAACTAGCTTACAAAAACGAGCAGTTCGAGCCTTTTACAATATGAGACCTCGAGAATCATTAAAGGATAAGTTTTCGGAATTTGGTATTTTAACTTTACCCTCCCAATATATTCTTGATAATTTAATGTATGTCCGCAAAAACCTTCAAAAGCTAGATTTCATTAAAGACCGCCATAATTTGAATACTAGAAATCGCGATAAGATAAACTGGACACTCCCTATTTTAGACTGAGTAAGACAAGTAACAGTTTTTTAGGTAATAGTGTCAGGTTTTATAATAAGGTCTCAAAGCACATTACTGTATTACCGGAGAGTAGGTTCAAGAAGCATGTCAAACGGGTTTTATTAAAAACAGAGAGGTTTTAATAGGGTGGATCAATATGGGAGCGATCGTGATGTCTGGAATTGAAGCTCCTCCCTGTACATCCGCTAATAACTACTGTAACACATTAAATTATTGTTTATAAGCATAAGAATAAGACTTAAAAAAAAGATGCGGATCGAGATTCTTGCCGGTTCTTCTCGATAACTGCGTTACTTTCCGAACCGGTAGTAGTTTTTGACGTTCATAAGCGCCTTTTTAGTGCCTAAATTGAATAAAGATTTTTTGATTTCATTTAATTTGATTTGATTTGTCCTATTTTTTACCCGTTAAATTGTCTGCTCTTTTTCATGTCCAAAAGTTTGTCCAAATAAAAGCGATGATAACTCATTGGTAGTGTGTAGGAACGCCGTCCAATCCAACCACCTTCAAACTTGAGCTTTCGGTGAAGGAAAACGTCATAAGGAAACCATAGCATGGTCGTAGAGCCTCTAATAATGCCCGCCTGGCTAGCTACCACCCTCAAGTTGAAAATCTGCCGCCAAATACCACAAGGTGTTTTCCAGCAGTGACACTTGAGAGCCAGTCTCTCCTATAAAGGCTGGCAACGTGCCTACGATTCCTCTGGTAATGTGGGCGTCCATGGGCGGCGGTAATCACTTACCAGCAGGTGACACAATTGCTCGTTTTATCCTTATTCCATAAAAAAAGAGTGGTAACAGAAATTAGCCTCAATATTAAATAGTATAGACTTAATTATTGCATGTAGATAAAACACGATAGCCATAAATGAATGTATAACATCTGCTAATGTACATAAAGTCTACTGAGTTATATAACGCAAGAAATATATAATTTTAAGTCTACTTTAATAAAATAAGTATCGTTTAAATAAACTCACGTTATTCTCCAAGTTTTTGCCTAATCCCATTATACAGCGATTACCAGATGTAATCTTTACTTACATCTCGAAGTTTCTTAGTCGAAATTTTCCCCTTGAATTATTGTAATGAAATGTATTAATTTTAAGGAATCATCATTATCCTTAGTGGATTTATAAGAGGTATTTAAGCCGTATGATTTCCTTTGAAGATAAGCACTTGTTTTAAGGGTACACAGAATTAATGTTGTCGATAGATCAAAGAGAGTTATTCGTATGCCGTTTTGCTTAGAAGAAAATCATTTTACCTGGAGTGATATAAGTATCTATGCCTATTTTATAGTTAAGGTTTAGCGTTATGGCCACAAGCTCACTTGATGTTAAGTGACGATGTGGCTCAAGATGGAGCAGAGTGAAGAGACTAGTTCTCAAGTGCAACTGCTGGAACACACATATAGGTGGTTGCAGGTTGGTAGCTAGCTAGGCGAGCGCTAGAAAAAGCCCTGCCACTATGCTATAGTTTCATAACGATGTTTTCTTACACCAAAAGCTCAATCTGATTATAGAGTGATTCGAACCCACGTCCCTTGACACGGCCTCCGATCACACTACTAACTGAGCTATCATCACTTCAAATGGCTTCATACGGAGCTAAATAGGAATAGCCACTAAAAATCTCGTCAGCAATCTATCACTCCATTACCTAAATTGGTATATAGAATCGTCTGAGACTCCAGACATACGGATTTTGCACGCACGAGCTGCATTCGTACACAACAGAAACCTATTTACATTCTTTGTACATGAGCAGATCCATTGTTACCGACTTTATTAAAATTATAGCTTACCTTTTATCTACAAAGGCACTAGAAAGAATTGCCCGCATTCTTGTTATCATAGCATGGCAAACTTGCCTCACTGTAATGGTAACATTACAACATAGCAAGGTACTATATAATAATAAGGATATGACAAACAATTCGTCAGGGACGGTCACAGTCCTGCCAGAGGATAGAAGGAATGTCAAAGCTGTTCCTGGTTTTTTTATACTTAAGTTTTAGCATTATGGCCATAATCTCACCTCACCTGATCTTAAGTTACACGATACGGCCTAAGTTGGTAGCTATGCTAAACCTGTGGAGTAACTTGCCCTTAAATGCAGCTGCCGGAACACACCTATTGGTATTTGGTGGTAGGTTTACGACTTGAGGGTGGTAGCTACTCAGGCGAGCATTAGAAAAAGCCATACCACCATGCTATGGTTTCCTCACGATGTTTTCCTTCACCGAGAGCTCAAGCTCATTGTAGGTGGTTGGATTCGAACTCACGTGCTTGGACGCGAAGTCGTACACACTACCACTGAGCTATCATCGCTTCAAAAATGGTATATTTATACATTGCTGGTATGATCTACTATGGTGCTGTTTTAGTCAACATATGATGGTGCTTGTTACCTGACGATTTGCCGCACACCTCTCTCGTCTTGGCGTAATACGTGGAAGTAATACTTACGTATTGCGTAATCAGAAATGCAAATTACATACAGTTATGCAAGACTGTAAATTGATTGTTTACATAAACCTCAATCAATCGGCTTATTCACTGTTTGCGATCAGCCTTCATGATATTTTACGACACTCGGCCATTCTGTGCCAATTCTGGTTTTAAGCCCTTCATCAGTAAATCACTTATTATTTTCCTCATCCAGGTATTATTAGGGGGGCGACCTCTGAATCTTTTGCCTTCTTCTATTGCCAAAACTTGTCTAGCCATGTGATCTTTCCTACGACGCATTGCAGTTCTCTCAAATGATCCTCGAATATGTTTGTTTTGGATTTTATTCAATCTCATTCTCATCTCATCTGCCCATTGCAACATTTTCATCTCGATGACCTGCATTCTCTGGTCTTCGTACTTTCTTATCCCCCAACATTCGGATCCATATAGCAATGCTGGTGCAACTACTCGTTTATAGACAGCGCCTTTTTTATATAGAACTATATAGATTTTTATAGACATAATACAAATAAACGACTGTCTATAAAATTTTTGATGGATTAAGTTTTTAGGAAAAGATATGCACATGTGCGCAGCGTCTAAAGTTTTATCTCCTCGTCTTAAGTGCAATACTCTGCAAAATTTCCGGGCTGTCAGCAAAACCATTAAATATATTGTACCAGAAAGTTATTTCGTATAAAATACATCTGCTTTGGGAATACTGAAGTTATAAACTTTTTAGATCCATTTTATAATTATTGTCTACACAATACATGATTTTATTTTAATAGCAAGTCAAATTGTTTTTGAAAATACTGTTTTTTTTAAATTACTTTTTAATATTCATTCGCACTCACACATGTCCAGTTAGGTGTTTTATTACAATTTCCTTATACATGAACCTTGAACAGCCACGTGTAGACAAACATTGTTGTTATTTTGACAATATACGTTATTTCTCTGAAATTAATGTATTTGTATTATATACTCATAAACATGCTAATTATGTATATTTATTTTTTGTAACTTAGCCTATTTGTATTTACTAGTGGTAACCCTGGGGTCGAAACTCGACCATAATTAATTTAAATTATAAGCTTAAACTTTATTTAGGTTCAGTTATCAAAGAATATACTTCTATAATCATAGATTTCACAAGGCTACATTGTTAATTCGCCTATTAATTTTAAGCTGATTATATGAAATATAAATAGCAAGAAAATATTATATAATAAAAAATACCTTTTCTATTTATTTTTTTTAAACAAAAAACCATGCGCTAAAAATGCTGTCCATTGAACTTGATATATATAAGTATACAATAAATATACAAATGATTTTATTTAGTGGTTGTCTAATAATGTAATTGACATTCAGAAAAGGCATACAATTTTTACCAATAATATATTCTCAATTTGACCACAGACTTTAACAATAAACAAAAAACTATATATGCGTGTCTGTGTTAAATACGCGGTAATTTGTGTAATGTTTTTTTTTTTTTTGAATTAATGTTATTTTTTTTTATTGCGCTCTGCACTCCTTCTCTATATAAACTATAAGTGCGCAAAAATTAATACTCCTAAATGAAAAATGAAAATTACTTTGCTTTTCATCTTTATATCAACATTATTTCGCTGACTATTTTCAAAAATATTCAATGTATATATATTTCTTTTTTTTTTCATATATGTAAATAGCACGTTTGTGACATTTCATCACAGATTATGTAATTGTAAAGCGGAAGCAGTGAGTGCTGGACTACCTCCAGCAGCCGTAGGTATGAGATGCGGGCGGAAGACGCGGGCACGTAATTCCGCCGTCACACACACAGGCCCGAGACGAGGCACATCCTGTGTTCGGTGCACTCCTCGAAGACCCTTCAGGGGATTCTCTACCATCCCTAGATTACAGACGGTGGCCCTTGTTGAGTGGCCTAAGCCGTAGAGGAACATCGTGAGGTTTTAGTGGGTATTAACGGCGAGTCTTTCGCCGGTTGAGCCCCACGTACCCCTCTCAGCCCATCAGGGAGGGGATGCTTAAATATTTTTTTACGTTAAAAACAAAATATATGTAGGTATATAATTGCAGTACAATTCGGAAATAATATCGAAACAACATTAACGCACGCATTCATGCCGCGAATTAATGTTCATTTTATACTCGTGTAATGAGAATCACGTTTGCGGTGACTATTTTAATGAAATAAACATATTCAGTGCTATTAATTTTATGCTATGCCATTGGTTAACAATGTTGTTTTCGAAATTGTGATGTCCAATTAGGCAAGTTGATCACGCTCGAATGTTATGACGTGAACGCGCCCGCGCAAATGACACATACAGTGTGTTCCGATATACGTTGAGAATACTACTCAGTACTTTTAGTGGGGAGAAATTAGTTCCGTTATGACTGACAGTATACTGCTATAGTAGTCTAGGGAAATATATGACGTCATAGATTGGCGCTGTTTTTGTATTGAGAGTATAGGAGCTTCCGAGGTAAGGTAGTCTCAGTGCTTTGATCACGTGATCAACAGCATCCAAAAATTTGACATCTCATACTATTAATTATTCGAATAATTAAAATGAAAGCAACTGAAAATAATTAAGTGTATTCCATAAGCTGTAAAAAATCTGTTAACTAATAAATAAAGACTGATGCCAGTGTATAAGAATGCGTTCCATTTTAATAATGATAAATGATAGCTCAGTGGTAGTGTGTAAGACTTCGCGTCAAGGGACGTGGGTTCAAACCCAAGCACCTACAATGAGCTTGAGCTTTCGGTGAAGGAAAACATCGTGAGGAAACTATAGCATGATGGTAGGGCTTTTTCTAATGCCCGTCTGGGTAGCTACCACCCTCAAGTTGTAAAACCTGCCGCCAAATACCAATAGGTGTGTTCCGGCAGCTGCACTTGAGAGCCAGTTCCTCCACAGGTTTAGCGTGTCTACCAACTTGGGCCGTATCGTCACTTAAGATCAGGTGAGATTATGGCCATAACGCTAAACCATAAGTATAAAAAAAAAAAGTAACCAGTATAGCTAATTATAAAGGAACGGCTTTTCGGTATACTAATTGACATCACACCTTACAGTGCTGGCGGTGTATAACGGAACACAGCCATAATCTATAGTTTTGTCGAATACCTGTGACAGCGCGAGTGTCTAAGTTCATGGTTAACTCGAACGTTGTGTAAATAAACAATAAATGTAATAAACCGACGCCGCGTCGATATTTTAGTATAGTGAAGTAAAGTGTCTAAACGTGTATGACGACGAATAAGAATTCAGCTCAAACATTATTCAGTACCTAATGATTTCTTAAGTTTACGCGAATATTATTCATCGAAATGAAACTAATTTAAACGGATTTTATCGCAGTTATTTATTAATTATGATCCCGACGTTTCGAAAGCTTTTCAGCCTTCGCTGTCACGGGGCGGACTGAGGTGTAGGTTGTCCAGAAAAGTTCATGTTACTGTCTCTACCTTCAATTTAATTTTTGTTATTGATAGTGTTCTGATCTACGCAGAAAGAGCTCACGGTGTCTTGAGGTCTGGCAATTGGTCTTTTAGGCTCCGATTTAATTAAATGTATAATCGGATCCCAGGCTTGTGCTAGCTTCCAACCATCTTCTCTATTGAAATTTGGATGTTTTTTATATTCATATAATCATCCTAGGTAGGAATCGGTGTTCTTTGGCAAGGATTAGTGGCTTGTCGAATCTAAGATAATGTTTGGAGCCTTCTTCTGAATGTTCAGCAACTGCAGACTTCGAAACACCGACGCTCAACGAAGTCTGCAGTTGCTTACCCATATTTCTCTATACAAATCTTTGGTGTTTTACGCATCACAAGTATTACTTTAGGAAGAACCTATAGACCTATTTTTTAGTGAAAACATGGTGTATGCAATCTCTCATGCACGACAAGTGAAAGTTACTGAAGGTACGTTGCGTAGCAAAACGTAACGATCTTGAGGTAACGCTTGTATTAATTTCACTACTCATAAATATTTTTTATTGGACTTGTATGAAAAATCGACTTGAATCCGTAAACAATAAATAATGGAAGGAACTATTAGCATAACGAGTTGAAGTTTCATAGTTTAGTTGGTGAAGCGGTGATAGTTTAGTTGGTAGTGTGTACGGATGCCGTATTAATGGACGTGGGTTCAAATCCATCTGTAATGGCATTGTGTTTTCAATGAAGGAAATTATCGTGATGAAACCATAGCCTAGTAGTAGGGTTATTTCTAATGCCCCCCTGGCTGACTACCGCCTTCAAGTTAATACCTATAGGTGTGTTCCGGACGTTACATATTAGAGCTAGCCCCTCCATTAGGCTTAGTGTGCCCACTATCTAGTTCAGCATCGTTATTTAACGTCAGGTGAAATTGTGTCCATAACGCGTAAACATATAAACCAAATTTAAAATGTAAATTTAAATTAATTGATAACATTTTTACATTATCAAATTACCTTTAGTATAAACAAGACAATATCCTTAAAAGTTACGAAAAATCTCTGAATAATAAAAGTTAATTAACTATTATAATGATACGTCAAAAGTTACGGGAAATATGAAAAAATATATTGGCAAAGCTGGCGGTGGTAAGTCGATTTCTTTCGACGAACAACAGGCAATCAATATCAATAATACTCCATTCAATTAGATCCCCAAGGAAGCGTACATTGAGGTCAAAAGGTCAAACCGTTACCACGGGCTTAGACTATTTTCCAGCCACTGCGAAGAAACGGCAAGAAACTTAATTGGACTTATATATTTGTATTGAATTTACTAGCAAAAACAGTTAGAATAAAATAAATATTTTTTTATAATTTAGAACGTGTATAAAGGTTCACCCATTTGAAGGTATCAGTATTATTTTTTATACTTAGGGTTTAGCGTTATAAACATAATCTCACATGATCGTAAGTGACGATACGGCCCAAGTTGGTAGACAGGTTAAAATAAGGAAAAAAAAATTTAATGGCATCAGAAGATAAGATACAAAAGTAATTGGTTTCGAAAGGCCTAATATATTGTCCAAAAACGAGTTTTATCAAAGCTAAGTGGTTAAGTAATTATAAAAAAAGATGTCTGCTTGAGATATATATATCTCTCTGTCTCTTTCTTAGTCGCCTCGTGCCGACATTACCCGAACGAGGGTACCCGAAGGAGCGTCACACAAAAAGGTTGCCGATCAGAATTACAAAGCCCTCCCATAAAAAATTCTATACAAAAACTGCTGACGATAATTTTTAAATATTATTATTAAATCCTCTAACATCGCTTGATATAACGTTGTGTGAATCGATAGGTATTCACTAGGTTATATTATCTTTATTCGTCCATGTTAGATTACATAATAAATCAGAACAAAGGAAAAAATCGAAATAAAAATAATTTAAACGGATTTTATCGTGGTTATTTATTAATTTTTTTAGTCCCGACGTTTTGAAAGCTTTTCAGCTTTCGTGGTCACGTCGAAAAAATATTAAGACAGCCCAGTCTTTAATTGCATTGTAAAAACAAATTGTACATATCAGGGAGATAATTAGTGACTAGGTTAAAGAGGGTGCCATATATGGTCCAGATTTATCTAATGTTTCTTGAAGTAAGCTTCTTAAGTTTTACACGCCTCTAAGGGAATCGTTGAGGTGGGTACTACTGTCACTTCACGCAAAACAACTGATTTTCTAAACTTAAAATGTCTCTGTTTATCATATATTGCCCTTGTAAAATAATATAACGTATCAAGAAGAAAAAACACTATTTTTAACACTTATACAGTTTTGATGCCATTTTTTTATATAAACTAGTTAAAGAACTGTTTAAAAAAGGTTCTGTCTTGGACGTCCGTGTGTCTGTATGTGCGGATCCCGTATGTTATCACGATAACGACCGAAATACTTTAGTAATCGAGTTTTTTTTTTCTTACGCTTTAGTATAATTAGGAATAGAACCCTATTACTTTTCACGGTCTGATTCGATGTGGTTTAATTGTTATTAAATAGACAAAAAATAAGCTGAAGTCTTGCTATAATAGCATCGACTTCAAACCGAAAAGGCTGCTGAAGGAAAACCGCGGAGTTTTAGTGCATATGCCTGAAATTCATGCTGGGTAAGTCCCACGTGCCTTATCCAGGTGCATACAAAACGACGTATGTAAGGAAAAGACGTCGAATCACTTAACACCTATTTCACATAGGTAACTAAAAAAAATATAACATTATATTATAGAAGAATTATGATTCATCATTATCATGCGATAGGTAGCGATGATAGCTCTGTGGTAGAGTGTAGGATCGCTGCGTCATTAGACATGAGTTCGTATCCAACTACCTATAATGAGTTTCAGCTAGCGGTGAAGGAAAACATCGTGAGAAAACCATAGCACGGTGGTAGGGCTTTTTCTAATGCCCGCCTAACTGGCTACCACTCTCAAGTTGAAAATCTGCCGCCAAATACCAATAGGTGTGTTCCGGCAGTTGATAGCTCAGTGGTAGTGTGTACGACTTCGCGTCAAGGGACGTGAGTTCGACTCCAAGCACCTGCAATGAGCTTGAGCTTCCGGTTAAGGAAAACATCGTGGGAAACCATAGCATGGTGGTAGGGCTTTTCTAATGCCCGCCTGGGTAGCTACCACCCTCAAGTTGTAAGCCTGCCGCCAAATACCAATAGGTGTGTTCCGGCAGCTGCATTTGAGAGCCAGTTCCTCCACAGGTTTAGCTTGTCTACCAACTTGGGCCGTATCGTCACTTAAAATCAGGTGAGATTATGGCCACAACCTTAAGTATAAAAAAAAAACTTGAGAGCCAGTCCCTTCACTCCATCGGCAACGCACCTGCGATTCCCCCGGTGTTGTGAGTGTTCATGAGCAGCGGTGATCACTTACCGTCAGGTGACAGGCTTTCTCGTTTTCCTCCCATTCCATAAAACATACAGAGGGCAACCTTCCATTATAAATTCGTGGTAAGTTATTTTAAAGTTATCAATAACACTCCAACACAAAGGAAACAGTAATACGAACTAGTTTCAAAGTCAAATGTATCCACGGCGGTATAATTCGCACTATAGAGTGCGTGTTCATTGAAATTTGATAATTGCTTCCGCCTATCCTTCCATAAGACCTGTTATTGCTCGATCCGTTTTATTCATATTCGGAGAATTGATAACACGCGTCAGTTGCGTATTGCGGCATAAAATCGATAGATGTAAATAGCGTATACAACTTTGTTTGCGACTTCTGAACATTTGACTTCGCGCGTATTCCCTTAAGGGCTTTGTTTACGGGCACCGTGCTCTGCCCGCGATCAGGTAAGTATATTGGCAATCTGTTTCTAGTTTTATTGTATCGCATTGTAAAGGTAGACCACAATCTCATTTGGGATGAAAAGGTATTTTAAAAGTTATCTAAAAACGGAAACCAGCTTCTTATGCGGGGACTAGATTTTGAAAACTGTTTCTGGTGTAAGATTATTTAGTTGTGTGGTAGCGTTTTTTAAAGGATAATATATTATATTTTAATGAATCTGTATGATGTTTGATGTATAGACTTATACATAGGAACATTTTTTTTTTACAACCCAAGTTAGTAGATACGCTAAACCCGTGGAGGGACTGGCTCTCAAGTGCTGCTGCCGGAACACACCTATTGGTACTTTGGCGGCAGGCTTTCAACTTGAGAGTGGTAGCTAGCCAGATTAGAAAAAACCCCACCACCATGCTATGGATTCCTCACAATGTTTTTCGTCACCGAAAGCTCAAGCGCATTGTAAGTGGGTTCGACCTCACGTCCCTTGACGCAAAGTCGTACACTCTACTGTACTGATCTATCATCGCTTCATGTTCTTTTGTTCGTATAATAATTATAATTATGTTTTAAATCAAAATGTTACAAGTATGAAGACACTCTGCCTCTGAAACATGTAAGGTAGTAGGCAGTTACATAATGGGATGTAGAGTGATAAATACCATGTATTAAAAGTAGAAATCAAAGGTTCCTGGAGTTCAGTTTTAATTGAAGGATTTTCATGTATATATAAAGGGGGTACGTACGTGTTCATTTTGTGGGTGAGTGCGAGTACATTATGGAATGCACGCATGTAGTTGAAGTGAGAATAGTATTATGGAATATATCACCGGAAGTCCAACAAAAATCATCTCTCTGTTCAACTTGTACGAGTTATTCTTATTTCCTGTTTTTTATGTTACTCAACATAGTGACTGCACTGGTCCTGGTGTTAAGCTCAGTGCAATCCAATTCAGCGGCGACTGACTTGGAACCAAACTTTAGTGCTGGTTTTCACTGTCATTCTCGCTTCAGTTCTCTTCACGCCCCTTTTGAAGGACCCAATATTATAAGAGGGATGGAACACGCTGACAGGAAGACGGTTCCACAACTTCGGAGTCGGAAACCTTATTTGTTACACATTTAACGGGATCCTTTCTTAAGGTTAAATTAATAACTCGCAAGAATTGGATAATCATAATCCGCTATCCAACGTTTAGTCTTCCCTTTTGCGTTGTATTTGAGTTTTTAAATTTGTCGTAGGTACATTGGTTATTTAATCCGGGACACTATCGAACCTCTACAACAAAATTGAGAATCACATGTATTAGGTGTTTACGTTTTTTCAAGGCCCTCCAAGAACCCTGGATTTCGTTTTTTTTTAATTCTACACAAATACAAAATGTTGTAGCAAAAGTAATATGATTTCACTTCCCCCAATCTTTAACCCTCATTAATTGGTGCTAAAATTAACAACCCATAAAAGCCTGTTTTATATTTATTACTTTAAAACAATCTTCTCTCGTGTATAATAGATAGCAGTGTGGGTTGCAAAATATTGAGAGGGCCCGCGAGGTTGACCCCAGAGGGCATCCTCTCTGACACAGACGCCCGGGTGGCAGAATAAGCCGGTACGCTCGTGCCCTACCACCGCCTTAAGCTCGGGTCGGGGGATTTGCCTCTCATTGCACGAGTCCGGCCGTCCGAAAGGGTAGCTCGTCAGGCTGCCTAGAACATTACATATTACCATAAGGCCGGGCCGGTCGCCGGGGTGACGTGGTGATTGCATGCACCCGCGTCGTCCCAGTAAGGCGACGGAGGGGCGTGGGGTTTTAGTGTGTATTCCTGGCGGTTAGCATCGAGCGAGTCCCACGTAACCTTCTCAGGTTGGGAACGAATGCCTAAATGCCTTTGCCCACGATAGAAAAAAAGTTGGAAAATATTGTTAACAATAATATAATATGGACCGTTTATTTTGAAAGTGGTGTAAGTCCATTTTTGAGAAAAATGAGGTATCACGTAATTCATGCTTAATTTAATGTAATTTTTTTATATATAACTAGTCCGTGTTTAATTTCTCAAAAAAATACCATGTTTTGTACAACTTAAAATCGGTCGGTAAATGAAATTGCATTATCAACAAATATAGTAACTTTAATTTTCTCGAAACAAAAGAAAATTGAATATATAATTTATATTGTTCTCATTTAGCTGTCAATTCCTTAAGAATTTTATTAGACTTCGATGGCATAGAATTGTCGCGTTCCGCATTCCTACAGTTAACCCTTCATCCGCATAACATAGGGAAGTGATGAATTTTCATAACTTGCATGTCTCGTGTTAGATCAATAAGATGGAAGGACAATAGGTAAATCTATTATCCCATAATAGCTTTGAAAATGTAATAAATTCCACAGTACCCGGTACAAAGTATGAAGTAACTTATTTTCCACAATTAAAAAAATATACTTTATAGTGTTAACGTTGCAGCTTTCTCATTTGATGTTATGTGACGATATGTCCTAAGATAGTGGACTCGCTTAGCATAGTGGAAGGACTGGCTATCAAGTGCAACTGCCAGTATATTCTTTTAGAAATTTGTCGGTAGATTTTTATCTTGAGGGTGGTAGCAAAACAGATGGGCATTAGAAACATGCTGTACCTCCAGCACGAGGTTTTCTTCATCGAAATCTCAGCCTCATTGCAGGGATTCGAACTCATCTCTATCGATGCGGTGTCTGTACACTCTACCAACTGAGCTATCATCGCTTCAGTTACAGGTGACTGTCAATAAACTGGTCTGATTAGATATTTCTTCACGCGACTTATGAAGGACCCAATATTATTGGAAGGAGGGAACACGCTGACTGGAAGACGGTTCCACAAATTCACAACTATATATATAAAACAAAACATATATAAAGAGATATAAATATGAAACCGAATTTATACTATACACACATATATATTTTAACTATTCATACCAATTTAGAAGCGATGATACCTTAGTGGTAGTGTGTACGACATTGCGTCAAGGGATGTGAGTTCGAATCCCACCACCTACAATGAGCTTGAGCTTTCAGTGAAGGAAAACATCGTGAGGAAACTATAGCATGGTGGTAGGGCTTTTGCTGAAGCCAGTCTGCCAAATACCAATAGGTGTGTTCCGGCAGTTGCACTTGAGAGCCAGTTCCACTAAAGGTTTAGCGTGTCTACCAATTTGGGCCGTATCGTCGCTTAAGATCAGGTGAGATTATGGTCATAACGCTAAGCCTTAACAATATATAAAAAAAAATATTTTCCCCGAATTTGAATGTACATATATTTAACAATACTTTATTAGTTGATATCATGTGACGCATATATATCAGTATACGCAACTTTGAATGATTTACCCTTACAAAGGTCGTGTGAAGACGTTCAAATTTTCGAATGAAAACCAATAAAGTAGACATATGTCCCATCCATAACATTCATTCGTTCATTCTCATTGACCCGAATGCCGGAACGATGTGATCGGCATCCGAAATATTCACCTGTGGTGGCATCGGATCGGTCATATTAATTAGAACAAACCATCGACACCTTATCATATAAACTGTCTAATAAATGTGGTTATCCGCTTAATATTTAGTATTCAATTTTTTAGGTGCATTGGACTGTTTTGGTATGGTTTAAAAAAATGGAACTTCAACTATAATATGAAATACATATTTTTTTCATACTTTTTTTTTATAATTTATAGATTTAACGTTATAGGTATAAACTCGCCTGATCTTAAGTGACGGTACGACACAATTTGGTAGACACGCTAAACCTGTCGAGGGACTGGCTCTCAAGTACAACTCCCGGAACACAACTATTGGTATTTGGCGGTAGATTTTCAAGTTGTGGGTGGTAGCTAGCCAGGCGGACATTAGAAAAAGCATTACCAGCATGCTATGGTTTCCTTACACCGAAACCTCGAGCTCAGTGTAGGTGGATTTGAATTAACGTCCCTTGACGTGGAGTCTGTACACATTACCAGTGAGCTTTTTTCCTTTATATATTTATCAACTAATAACATCGTCGAGCGAGTACATTAACAATACGTTGACTATATCTCTCACTTTGTTAGTCGAATGGAGCCTACTTTACCCTCCGAGCGTTACATATCAGAGCGTGATGACTCGGTCTCATTCAATAGCTATAAAATAAAGTGCTCAGCATACGTGAAAAAGTTTTTACTTCAGAAACTTCAATATCGCGACACCGCCGCGTATTCATATAATTACAAAAAATGTGTATAAATATTTTGAATGTATATTAATTATTATAATAATACTGGCTGAACTGGTGCACCTTATTCTGCCTTTTCGAGTAGTCAATCACATCGACTACAGCGTCATCTATCGCGTTATGATCACTTATCGAGATATATAGTATCCTATCTCTCAAGTCGAAGCAAACTGCACGCAGTGTGCAAAATTTGATCAAATACGGTTCACTAGTACAGGACTTCGTCGCGGACAAACAACGTGACACGAAATTTTTGTATATAAAGATTTCTGTGTATTTTTTTATCACGTAACTCGATCATTGTAATGTCTTTATCATTCTCATAATCACCCAAAGTGGCTAAAGAAGTTTTAATTGAGAAAAAATAAATAAAAAAAATAGATGTCTATTAGGGTAAATTGTCGATGTACGTAAGCGTTTTTCCGTAAGTGGTAAATACTAACTGATAGCGGTGTATAGTATATATGATAGGTTAGTTTCATAGTTTGAATGTATTTTAATTTTCTGTGAAACTAGGTTTTACGTGCGACTTCGCTCGAGTTAATATTGATTTTGTTAAACAAATTGGATGACGTAATAAAAAGTTTCATACACAGTTTGACCCTCTCTTTACCCCACTTCTTATTAGTTTTTAGAATAAAATAGGAGCCTATCTCCGTATCCAGGGTCCCATCTATCTCTCTACCAAAATTCATTACAATCGATTCAGGGGTGTAGGCGTGAAAGCGTAACAAACAAACAATGATGACAAAGCGAGAAGAGATGATAGCTCAGTGATAGTATGTGGGAACATCGTGAGGAAACCATAGCATGGTGGTAGGGCCGTTTCTAACACCCGCCCTGGCTAACTACTACCCTCAAGTTGAAAATCTCCCACCGAAAACCATTAGGTGTGTTCCGGCAGTGGCACTTGAGAGCCAGTCACTCCTATAAGGCCGGCAACGCACCCGTGATTCCTCAGATGTTGTAGCTGTCCATGGGTGGCAGTGATCACTTACCATCAGGTGACATGCTTGCTCGTTTGCCCCCTATTCCATAAAAAAGAAAACTTACACTTACACTGTACAAACAAACTGTGTGTTTGTTATAAAAACAGTGTGATACAAAATTTATACGCTTTACGTTCTTATTTCACGTTACATGTTGCTAGCTTTTAGCATCTGTTTTATGTGTTGTCTATCCTACGACGCAGGTATTTTTCCTACATCTCATTCCCAAGTTTTTCTACAAAGAAAATTGTATTAAACAAAATTTTCTTTCACCGACTCAGCTCTCATAACTCGGTTACTCTAGAAAGTTGGTTGTTTTGTAAATACTAAATCAATTTGCCATTCACCGTCTTTACTTATACGGGATCTGAGTAATTCGAATAAAGATGCGTGTATTGGTTAGACCTTCGTATCGTCTAGTTTTTTAGGGATCTTAACTTTATTGAAATTTACTAACTCTGGCTTTTCTTTTAGGCTTTTTATTATGTCGAGAAAATACAAGGATGTTGTTGGGGTTTTCAATTGGTTGTTATGTAGTTATTTATTATACAGGGCCGTACTCAGAGTGACGATGTTGGGGCATATGTGCAGGTGCATTATTCAAATGCAGGCGCAAACAATTTACAAATTTTTAGACTTAAAGTTCAAAATAGATTATAACATCTAATTAACAGATATATAGGTGCTTGGTGACAAATTTTAATTTGAGGGTGGTATCGAAATGAAACTAATTTAAACGGATTTTGTCGCGGTTATTTATTAATTTTGATTCCTGCCTAGAGTGATTCGTGAGGTTATAGAAATTAAAAAAACATCCAAATTTCAATAGAAAATATGGTTGGAAGCTAGCACAAGCCTGGGATCCGATTATACATTTAATTAAATCGGAACCCAGAAGACCAGTTGCCAGGCCTCAAGACACTGTGAGCTCTTTCTGCGTAGATCGGAAAAATTAAATTGATCACAACAATAATCAAGAAATCAATAACAATAAACAAGAAATCAATAACAAAAATTAAATTGAAGGTAGACACAGTAACATGAACTTTTCTGGCGAATCTACACCTCAGTCTGCCGCGTGATCACGAAGGCTGGAAAGCTTTCGGAATGTCGGAACCAAAATTAATAAATAACCGCGATAAAATCCGTTTAAATTAGTTTTATTTCGATGAATAAAATTCACGTAAACATAATAAATCATTAACGGTAGTACTAACAGAAAACCTACCACTGAGGCATCATTGTTTTGGTACATCCGTTTCCTGTTCACGACATTAACTTAGAAAGGTATCGACTTAGACACATACAAACCTCTACCACTCATCTTTAGTCCAAATCGGTATAAACACCAAACAGTATTTTAAACGATATAAAGTGTTTTGAAGCGATGAGGACTCAGTTGGTAATGTGTACGGACGTCGCTTCAATGAACGTAAGTTCGAATCCACCTGCAATGAAGCTGAGCTTTCGGTGAAGAAAAACATCGTTAGAAAACCATAGCATGGTGGTAGGGCTTTTACCATCCTCAAGTTGAAAATCTACGGTCAAATAACTATAAATATATTCAGTAGTGGGACTCCACTAGGCTTCGCATGTCCACCATCTCAGACCACGTCGAAACTTAACATCGGATGAGATTGTATCCATAACGCGAAACTTATAAAGTATAAAAAAAAAACTTCGATGTAGTGTATACTGTTGACTCAAGTCATGGTCTGATGATGTTTTATCTCTAATGAGACATAATCCGTGGAGGTTAAATTGTATTTTACTAAGAACAAAATGATTCAACTGGCGCGACGGACCGCCATAACTTACTTTATTTATCGAACGTGATACACACGGTCGTCCTGTTCATATTACATTTATTAAATAATTAAGTAACATTCCTTTTTCTCTGAACACCTGTTTTATTTTTAATAAACTTCCGAGACACCTTTTTGTGTATAAAAGTATTAAAGACACAGGTTCCGGCAAAACTAATTAGAGAACTGGCCATCTTCCGTGAAAAATTTGCTTCTTGCAAATGCTTCAACGATTAAATAATGTACATATATTTCAAGTAATCCTTAACCCCTTACCATCTGATTACGCGTTGAAGCTAAGGTTGGTGCGAAAATTAATGAACAATACTGCATAGGGTATTATAGAATATATAAGCAGATCGTAATAGGAATTAATGCACAACCTTTGTCTCGATGAAATGCTCCGCTTTTTTTTTTAGTTAAGGCGTTATGGCCACAATCTCACCTGATAGTAAGTGACAATGTGGCCCAAGCTGGCGAACATGCTGAAACTGTGGGAGAACTGGCTCTATCAAGTGCAATTGCCGGAACACACCTATAGGTATTTGATGACAGATTTTCACCTTGAGTGAAAGTAACCATACCGCCATGTTATGGTTTCATCACGATGTTTTTTCCACTGAAAGATCAAGGCCATTGTAGGTCGAGTGTATTCGAACTCACGTTCCTTGTTACGCCATCCGTACATACTATCAACTAAGCTATAATCGCATCTAATCGCTCTTCCTGTATTGCGTCCAAATTTCCAAAGCAATATATATATATATATATATATATATATTTTAAGATAGCGAAATGAGCGACGTAATTTGCAGCCAGAGATACGATTTTGAAGGACGGACAGAGCGTCACTTGATACCAGATATGAGCTGAAATGGGAGGGGATTAAGGAATGCACCAACCAACAGCGTATAGTTAATTTAAAGTCACAACCAGCATCTGTTTGTCAAAATTAAATTGTTCACTTTTTAAAATTGTGCAATGTTATCTTGTGAATAAAGTGTTTTTAAAGATATACCTACTTCTTAGGCTATCATTTGTTGGACGAGAATCGACAGAGTAAATTCAAGGACGCATCCCGTTTAGGTATCGTTGCATGAGGGAGACGAAAGATGAGATGAAACATGCATGAGAAGTACGGGAAAATAAAGGGAGCCACAGTGTATATCTCATAATAAAAAATAGTATATTTGCATCTTTCTTCTGTAGAGTTTTTTACATCATTTCATCAGTTCACATATTTTGTTGGAATTTTGTTTAAATGTATTTTTTTCCTTTTTGATAATTGCTCGAATTGATAACTGAAGCGTTGACAGCTAAGTAGAAGTGAGTAAGGACTCCGCGTCAAGGGACGTGAGTTCGAATCCACCTACAATGAGCTCGAGCTTTCTGCGAAGGAAAACATCGTGAGACAATCAATGGTGATAAGACTTTTTCTAAGGCCCTCCTGGCTAGCTACTATCCTCAAGTCGAAAATCTGCCACGAAATGCTTATAGATGTGTTCTGGTAGTTGCACTTAAGAGCCAGTTCTTCCACAAGTTTAGCGTGTCGACCGACTTGGGCCGTATTGTCAATTAAGATCAGGTGAGATGCCGGCCATAACGCTGATCCTTAACAATAAACAAAATAAACCTAAATCCTTAACGATAAAAAAAAAAAATCGTCTTTCCAAAATTATCTTAACACCATTTTTTGGTTTACGATGATTTATAAAAATACATAATAATAACATTCACCACGTAGACTATGCAATAGACAATGTATAGCCATCATACATCGACTATACATAAAAATCTTACGCTAACGTTATGGACGTTTTTTGCCCAACTTCGTTCCAATAAAATACCAAAGTCGTTGAATTCGTATTAATTGTCAATTGAGTTTAAACATATTTTTTACACTGGGACTAAATTACTCCAAAGTCAATAACAACAATTTACAATTGCAAAAAAAAAATGACATATAGAAATAATAAAATGTATGAAAAAAAAACCATGATTCCAAGTAACGGAACTTACCGCGCGTGTGTCGCAAAGTAAATTTATTTCCAGCGAGGAATCGACAGACGGGATCTATTGTACAGTCACTCGCAATCCATAGTAGATTCCGGGAACACTATGACTCTATTTTTAGAACTACAGCATCGGTGTGTTTGTTGTTTATTGTCTGCCGTTGATGGGTTTCTGATAACTTTGTAATAAACTTACTTGATACTTACCGAAAAATCTATGTTAATAATAAATTTGCAACTGCTTTAAATGTGTAGGGTGAATATATTTTTAAAAGTGTTTTTATACTTCATAGGTTTCAGCGTTATGGCAACAATTTCACCTGATGTGAAGTGACGTTGTGGAAATGGTGGACACGCTAAGCCCAGTGGAGGACTTGCTCTCAAGTGCAACTATCGGAACACATCTATAAGTATTTGACGGTAGATTTTCAACTTGAGGGTTGTAGCCAGTTGGGCATCAGAAAAAGTCCAACAACCATGCTGTGGTTTCCTTCACTTGGATTCGAAATGATGTCACTTCAAAACTGTTGGACATAAACATATAGTTCAGGTTTAGCGTTATGACTATAATCTCACCTGATCTTAAGTGACAATACAGCCCAAGTTGGTAGACACACTAAACCTGTGGAAGAACTGGCTCTTAAGTGCAGCTGCCGGAACACACCTGTTGGGTATTTGGCGACAGTTTTTCAACTTGAGGGTGGTAGCTACCCAGGCGGGCATTAGAAAAAGCCCTACCACCATGCTATGGATTCCTCATAATATTTTCCTTCACCGAAAGCTGAAGCTCATTGTCGTTTCATTCGAATTCACGGCCCTTGACGCGAAGTCGACACTACTGAGCTAACATCGCGTTTGCGTTTTGGCGCTACTGTCGAGTTATTGACCACTAGAAACGGGTGAGACGATTTATAAATAAATCGAAATGAAACCGGAATGTTGATCCCTATGAGTGTTACAAGAAGAATTTAAATTGCCCCACCATGTATCTATACGTGGGTGCGTTGTATTTGTCTCTATGTCCACTTTATTAGCGCCCGTACCAGATTTACGATCGCTGTGAAAACAAAGCGTTCGTCTCGAATGCATTTGGAGTGTATATTTCGAGCACTCGCTGGTAGATACTTTGAGTATAATAATTTTTTTTTTCGTAACCATCTACCGGAAATTGTTGCGTTCCGTTATTGGATTAAATAGAGGTCATAAAGATTTCTTATGTTTACGCGAATATTATTCATTGTAATACAACTAATTGAAACGGATTTTATCGCGGTTATTTATTGATTTCAATCCCGACGTTTCGAAAGCTTTTCAGCCGTCGCGGTCACGGGGCGGACTGAGGTGTAGGTTGTCCGGAAAAGTTCATGTTACTGTTTCTACCTTCAATTTAATTTTTATTATTGGTAGTGTTCCGATCTACGCAGAAAGAGCTCACAGTGTCTTGAGGTCTGGCAATTGATCTTTTGGGTTCCGATTTAATTGAATGTCATAAAGCTAATATTTTGAATGTAGATTTATTTTAACGTGGGGTTTGTTTTAAGCTTAAAATGCAAATTTTACGAGACGAGGTTAGACACCGTGAAGTTGGCGCTTTATGAGACATCGTTGAGCGTCCACCATTTTGATCCACATCGTCACTTAACATCAGATTGTATCTAATCTAATGTTATCAATGCAAAAGTGAGTTGGTTCTTTGATATAAGACGGTGATAGGGCTAGTTATGTTCGTGAAAAATTTTTTTTGACGTTTGGTTAAAGGGAAGGATATACTCTGTCTGAAACTTTTTATTCCGCCGTCCGATTTGTCTGACAAAAACAACAGTAACGCGAACGAAGCCGCAGGTAAAAGCTAGCCAAATTATATTACCAAGCTATAGAATACTAACTCGGTACACATTTTCCTATGATTATGCACTTTATATATATATATATATATATATATATATATATATATATATATATATATATATATATATATATATATATATATACAAACATTTATTTTTATATATTAATACGACATCAAAGAATTTAAAACGTCAATTAATTTAATTGCCGCGGTCTGGGAGGACTCGTTTGAACCACAGATTGGGTAACGCCTGTCATTTATTCGTAGAAATGTTTACAAAACACATGCATATACATATAGTCGTGTTTTTGGTCCAGCGAACTTGAATTAGGCTAATAACTTTGCGGACCTATGAATTTCACAATAAAATATATATAAATATAGTTAAGGATTAGCGTTGTGGTCATAATCTCACCAGATCTTAAGTGACGATACGTCTCAAGTTGGTTGCTAGCCAGGCGGGCATTAAAAAAAGCCCCACCACCATGCTATGGTTTCCTCACGACGTTTTCCATCACTGAAAGCTCAAGCTCAACTATCATTCTATATTAAAAGTTTATTGTCTATTAAGCCTAAATTTTGATAGAGCATATGTTATTTACAAAGCGTGTCTTGTCTATTGTCTGTTGTCACCAACTACGTGGTAATCCCAAATGGCCTCCACAAGTTGGATATGCTTTTTTATACTTTGTACATTTTAAACTATTATGGCTACAATCTAACCTGATTTAAGGTGACAACGGGACCCAAGATGGCGAACACGGTAAACCGAAGAGACTGACTCAAGTGCATCTGCCGGAATATACCTAAAAGTATTTGGTGGCAGATTTTCTACTTAAGGAACTTAACTAGTCACGAAGGCATTAGAATAAGTTGAGAGAAGTTCCTGCTAATAAAACTTCTATCTCCCTTATTGCCAGAGACCAGGGACTAAGCTCGATTGATGAAGTGTGTTGAATTAATTATTGAAGCGATGATAGCTCAGTGGTAGTGTGTACGATTTCGCGTCAAGGGACGTGAGTTCGAATCCAAGCACCTACAATGAGCTTGAGCTGTCGGTGAAGGAAAACATCGTGAGGAAACCATAGCATGGTGGTAGGGCTTTTTCTAATGCCCGCCTGGGTAGCTACCACCCTCAAGTTGTAAACCTGCCGCCAAATACCAATAGGTGTGTTCCGGCAGCTGCGCTTGAGAGCCAGTTCTTCCACAGGTTTAGTGTGTCTACCAACTTGGGCCGTATCGTCACTTAAGATCAGGTGAGATTATGGCCATAAAGCTAAACCTTAAGTATAAAAAAAATTGAATTTGCGATCGGATGGTAAACAAGCGTTACTTTCTGATATATAATTTTTTATAGGGCGCAAACGAGCAAGTGAGTAACCTGATGGTAAGTGATCCCTGCCACCTATGGACATCCACATCACCAGAGAAATTGCAAGTGCATTGCCGGTATTTAAGGTATGCGTAAGATCTCCTCTCGAAGGTTCCCAAATCGTATCGGTCCGGAAACACCGAAGACGCAAGATGGTTCCACAAGACGATCGGGCGGGGAAAGAAATTCCCCTCGAAACCCACCATCGTAACTCGCCATTGATTTAGATGGTGAGGATGGTATTTCAGTTTATGGCGTTGTAATACTCCCCATGGAAAATTCTATAGATAATGCAATGCAACTTACTCTAACAACTTCACCGAAGGAAAGAATACGCTGGTTGCAACATCCTTTCACAGCGTCACTGTGATGCGAATATAATATATGGAAACTTTTCAGTTCGTACCAAAATGAAGGTAATCCTGAAACTGGTTCCGGAGCCCAGCACGTGTGGTTCTATCGTAATGACAAGGGAATTTGAATGAACAGCTCTTTAGATCTCTCGACGTGATACAGACGATGGAGGCCGTCCAATTACGGAATGTTTCTGCCCAGCTTTAGCGGTTCATGAGGTCTCATGTACAATAGCAGACTTCCCACATCTGCATTACTTTTCTACTGAACAAGACCACGTGAAGCCGTTGCGGACACAGTAAAATTTTATAATAATAAACATGAATCGTGCTGTTAATTGCCATATCGGAGCTTTTGGAGCACAAACGTGTTTGTGAATGCACGCCGTTTTAAATTTATTACAAACGCGTCAGGATGGCGAATCGGATGTTCGCTAACGGTCGTTATGAAAGTAACGGTAACCGAGATAAGACTAACTATGCTCCTGACTTCGTTCGCCTTTTTGGACACAGACTTTCAGTATAACTGTTACTATGACAAAGTTTTTATGTTAGCCAGCACATGTTCAGCTGCTGGTTCGGGGGTAGGTTAGTACTATAGCGACGTCTTTTGACAGAAAGCGTATGTCTCGGTGATCATCATCACTGTACTGTACTGTAATGTATTTATCATTACGTACATTGACGTCGTAACTTCATCAAGCAACAACAAAAAAATTGAACCAATGTATTCTAATTACCTATGTGTAGTTACGACTCTGAGATATTCGCTCTGAAAGTGGTACGCTGTTTTTGTGTCACTTAGCACTTGCATGGTGGTAGGGCTTTTTCTGATGCCCGCCGGCTAGCTACCACCGTCAAGTTGAAAATCTGCCGCCAAATACCAATAGGCGTGTTCCGGCAGTTGCACTTGAGAGCCAGTTCCTCCACAGGTTTAGCGTGTCTACCAACTTAGGTCGTATCGTCACTTAAGATCAGGTGAGATTATGGGCATTACGCTAAGCCTTAACTATATAAAAAAAATCACTCAAACTTCAGTATCACTACGACATTTAATGTAGTATGTTGTGTACGAATTGATATCTCAAGTGCTCTAAAATAATAGATTCTATACAAACCAAATTTCTTAAGGTCATGAGGTCACGTTTAATTCGTATATCGTGATATCTCACTGGTAGTGTGTACGGACTTCGCGTCAAGGGCCGTGAGTTCGAATCTACCTTTTTTTATACTTAAGGTTTTAGCATAATGGCCATAATCTCACCTGATCTTAAGTGACGATACGGCCCAAGTTCGTAGACACGCTAAACCTGTGGAGGAACTGGCCCTCAAGTGCAGCTGCCGGAACACACCTATTGGTATTTGGCAGCTGGTTTACAACTTGAGGGTGGTAGCTACCCAGGCGGGCATTAGAAAAATCCCTACCACCATGCTATGGTATCCTCACGATGTTTTCCTTCAGCGAAAGCTCAAGCTCATTTTAGGTGCTTGGATTCGAACTCACGTCCCTTGACGCGAAGTCGTACACACTACCACTGAGCTATCATCGCTTCAACTACCTATAATAAACTTGATCTTTCGGTGGAGAAAAACGTCATGAGGAAACCAAAGCATGATGATAAGCTTTTTCTAATGTCCGCCTGGCTAACAACCACCCACAGGTTGTAAACCTGCCGCCAAATACTAATAGATGTGTTCCGATAGTTGCACTTGAGCGCTAGATCCTCCACAGATTTAGTGGGTCTATCATCTTGAGCCGTATCGTCACTTAAAGTCAGGTGAGATTATAGCCATAAAGCTAGAACCTTATCGATATAAAAAATTTTGAAAAATTCAATATTTTGTTTAATAAAATATATCCATCCGTAAAAGTTTCCACCATAAAAATAAACGTTTGTACTTTGGAGTTTGTATGCATTGCATGCAATGCATACATGTTATTTTTTTGCGACCAGTATATTAACCACACTGCCCCATTTCCACGGTCATTGCAACTGAATTATTACCATAGCATGACACTTGTTTTATAAATTTTTATTAAGAGTTTTGCAGTCCAAAGGCCCAAGTTTTGAAGCGATGGTAGCTCAGTGGTAGTGTGTAAGGACTCCGCGTCAAGAGGACGTGAATTCGAATCAACCTACACCGAGATAGAGCTTTCGGTGAAGGAAAATATCGTGTGGAAACCATAACGCCGTGGTAGAGCTTCTTTTAATGTTGAAAATCTGCCGCCAAATACCAATAGGAGTGTTCCGACAGTTGCACTTGAGAGCCAGTTCCTCCACAGGTTTATCATCTTGGACCATATCTTCGCTTAAGACATTAACGCTAAGCCTTAACTATAATAAAAAAAAAATACTTTCATATTATCTTAGTTCTATTAACAATAATTGACAATCGTCAACTCAGACGAGAATTTATTTTTAAATTGCACGTATATAAATCTTAAATTTCCAGTTTAATGTCTTCGTAATAAGGAAGGAAAGATGCGTGTTTGTTTAAATTTAACAGAGAAATAATTGATTTCTTACACAATTTGTCTTTGACAACGACGGGCTGTGCGTGGCGCGCGCTGTCGCGTCGCACCGAAGTAAAATTATCTAATTTATAGTAACCACTTGTCATTCCACGGCTTTATTTGTCTTTGTCTCCGGCTTTAGTCTTTATACGGACCAAATTTAAATGGATTTTATTTCTGTACCGTCTCTATTGCGGCTTTAAAAATAATGTATCTTTAAATTTTGGATAGGTGTTTATCTTTCAAAGCAATCAACATGTATACATGGGTCGAGGGTCGAACTTGATGGTTTGGATTACCATATATACCACAAACATGAGAAACAACGAAGGTCTTCCGGAGGGTTTGAAGCGATGATAGCTCAGTGGTAGTGTGTAGGATCGCCGCGTCTTGGGACGTGAAGTTCGAATCAAACCATCTATAATGAGCTTGAGCTTTCGATGAAGGAATACATCGTGAGGAAACTATAGCATAGTGGTAGGGCTTTTTTTAATGCTAACCTGGCTAGCTACAACCTTCAAGTTGAAAATCTGCCGCCAAGTACCATTAGGTGTGTTCTGGCAGTGGCACTTGGGAACCAGTACACGCCATAAAGGCTGGCAACGCACCTGCGATTTCCCTTGAGTTATGGGTGTCTATGGGCAGCGGTGATCAATCAGGTGATTGGCTGATAGGTGTTAGGCTAGCAAACAACGTCTTCAAAATAACAATAGAACCATTCCTTTCAGTCAAGTTCAGTAACATGGCAGTAATGTCTTTGGTGTTGCCGCTTACGATAGGTGATGATAGGTAATCATTTACCATCGAATGAGCCGTCTGCCAGTTCGCTGTCGATCTGAATTAAAAAAAAAAACTACATTTTATTTATTATGATTTATAAGTTAAGTCTTATCACCGAAATCTCATCTGATGTTAAGCGACTGCAAATTATTTTTCCTTAAATCAAATGGAGTTTAAAAGCATTTGAAAGTAGTTTGGTTTATTGATATCAATGTGAAATACGAAGGGTTGTTCCTAGGATTATCGCGTTCAAACTAACAGACGAACTGTTCCGATTTACATTAGTACGTATACAGATATAGGCGAATAGACGATGTGATCCGTACAGGAAGGCATTTCTCCAGGATAATGTGAATGTAATACTTCCAACGTCCGCTTTAAAATTAAAACCAGATCTTATAATCATTTTTAGAATAGTGAGCATTTGAAACTTCGAAAGAGAGTCACTTTGAGAATACGGTGAGCAAGGAAAGCACTATATCACATAATATTATTGCTTACGTCACTGCATGGTGCCTGCCCGAATATAGGGTTGAAAATTAATTACATAAGTTCAATTTAGGAATCAAAAGAATAGTTTGGAAAATCCTAAAGTGCACGCCTCATAACGTAATTATAATTGAATGACATATATTTATGCATTCATATTAAATATATGTATGTAACAAAAATTACGTTCTTTGAGAGAGTTTATGTCACATTTATTTTATTATGTTTAAACTTTAAAAAAATTCAGTGAAAGTAAGCTTGAAGACCTTGAAATTTCCTAGAAATCGTCTCTCTGAGATGTTGCGAAAACAAGCCATTCCGAAGTAATTAAAATTGGAAAATGCAAATAAAATATTCCCTTGTTGATTAAATGGAAAAATTAAAAATCAATAGTGGATAACCTATATATTAATATTAAGGGTTGTAATAGACGCCAAAATTTTTGGTTTTATATGTACTATCAATTTTCCTTGCCATGAAAAAATATTTTTTTTAAACAATCTATATATAAAAATATAAAAAGCCTATTCCCTGTTAATGAATTTATTCATTTTTTAATTGAATTAGACGGTAATTACTGATCCTGAAGCTAATGAAAAAAAAAAAATGGACTCAAAAAGTGAAGTATTTTGGGCATAATCGTGACCATACACATCAACCGCACATACAGACAACTCGACGTCCACCGAAATATTTGTTCAAAACAGTTTTTTTATACTATCTAGAAAAAAAATGGATTTTTAAAGTATCTACTGCCATAAAAAGTGTACTTGTTGATATTTGTCAACTCGTTTAATACTCAAACTGCAAAAAGATCGGATAAAAGTAATCCAAGCCGAGATAATTGCTTGACCTTGAGGCAGGGAGAGTAAAGCACTACTCAAACGCTTCGCGCTATGAGACGTGCAGTAGACTAAACAAATCATTGAAATAAAGGAGAGATCCTCAAATTACGTTGAACACTTCAAGCGTTATGTGTTACCCGATATATCATACTGTAGAAAGTCTGTAACTCTACCTACGTAGCGTAATGAATGAAAGCTTTGCTGTCAATTATAATGACAATTTAATTGTCATCTCGCAGTCGCGTCGCGTCGCGACAACGTTGTCAAGTGCTTATCATAGAGTAGGAAATTTAATAGATAGAAGGGACACTTCAATCGTCCACTTATTAAAATAACAGCAATCCGTCGGTATTTAGCTCATTTACTGTATCTAATTCCGATTTATAGATAGGGTCAAAGATTAACAATTTCACTAACTCAATCGCTGTATTCTATAAAGTAAAACTTAAAAAAATATACTGTAATATTACTTATAAAAGTGAAGGGCCAATGAAATTAGATTTTCTAAATAAAACTCGTCATAAGTAAAGTTATACAAGAAAATTAAAAATTAAACTGTATGTAGACACTCTAACCTTAACTTTTCTGAACAATGTTCACCTCAGTCCGCTCCGTTATCGCGAAGGCTGAAAAGCTTAAAATCCGTTTAAATCAGTTTTATTTCGATGAGTAATATTCGCGTAAACATAAGAAATCATTAAGTAAGTTACTTTTAATATTATAATGTGTCACCACAACTGCTGAATCAAGTAATATAACATTTCAAATATACATTCAATGAGACGATTTTTTCTTTCTTTCAGAGTGATAAAAATAAAAGTTTTATCGACACGCCAACGAATTTCTCTATGCTTTAACAAACTATTCACCCGATTGGGATAAAACTTTTTAAGCAAATTTGCATAAGCCTGCAGAAGTTTCTGGCAAAAAAAAACAGACTTTTGTTTCCGCAGCATTGTATGCATGCCAAGTAAAGTTAATAGCTAATGATAAGTTTTATTAGGGCCGGAGCTTTCGTGTCAGAGACCTAGAGCAAAAAAGTTTTTTCACATTCGCTTACGTAATAGGTAACAGATAAAATATATAGGATGATATTCTAAGCACTAAATCAATGAAATATATCAAAACATGGCGTCTTTACTATCAGGTGTAATATAAACATCAATGTAGTGTTTCTAATATATATGTGAATTGTAAAGTTTTTTCACGATCCAATAACTACATTTGCTCTTGAGATACGTTGTTAATTTTGTTTGTAGAATGTCACCCTATACAATTTTGATTACTTTTTAACAATTGAATGTAGAAATAGATATATAGGATAAGGGCTCAAGTATCAACTCCCAGGAGATGATTCTAGGGTAAGGGAAGAAACGTAATGTTTTTTGTTGTTTCATATTTTGATCGCGTTTGTCGAGCAAAGGCTAAATTTATGTTGAATGCGTTATAGAATAGAGGAAAACAAAGAAGGTGAACTGAATCATATTTAACGTTGATCTTGAAAATTTTCCTTTAGGCAGTACTTATATGTATAGCACTTATTACTAGAAAATAGGTTATTTTTCATACATGAATCACTTATTGGCCTGCCTTGGCGATAATGGCGCTCGCTTATGCTGTCATACACCATCTTTCTCGGCTCTCTACTGTATGTACGCGTGGATATTGATTCTTTGTGTTTCATGAATTATAAATTCTAATATTATCTTATGTATTTCACATCCGCCTGACGCTCGAGGAGGTCATTTTTGTAAATTTAAAAAAGTATATTGAATTTTTGTACTATTTTCTGCGTCTGTATCTGGCGGCGTACTTAATGACATTAGATAATCGAACGACAATAGAAAATATATGTATACAAAATCGTTTCTGCGACTTTACGACCTCACCTTATCACCATAAAAGTGAAAACGCGATGTGTGTCGCATTTGTCTCTCCGAAGGCGTATTTTCATAATCACAGGTATGCGGTATCTGCGATTAATAAAAACACAGCTTAATCTGTGACAATAAAGTTGAGATTTCTTTGAAGCGATACGCGAAGTTACCACGTTGTTCTGCAAAGCAAGCGACGTTAATTAAGGTAAGAAGAGATTTAGTCGGTTGTAACGTTAGAATTTTTATCAAGCCTTTATACGTTCTGTGTTAATGCCTTATCTTATCGCAAAGTTTACAGTTTAAAAATAATTAACCTTTAATTTAATAACCGTTCCCATGCTGTAACATTTATCAGAGGTAATCAATAATTTTTGCTTGAAATGAATATTGCAGCCCAGTAAGAAATTACTATAAATTATTTCGTACATAGCCCGTTGATTTAGTATACACTGGGTAATCAATCATAAGCTATATTGTAATTAAAAAAAAACATTAACATAGGAATATTCGTAATATACAACTCAAGCTCTATTTAACAACAACTCAAAATAATATTACTCAATATTCATGAGAGTTTTTACAGATTGAGTGAATTATTTTAGGGATTTTCATTTTACGTGTGATTGGACTGATCTGCTATGAGGATTATCTATCAAACGACAGTTTTTACTGTAGACTAAATTTACTTTATCGAGGACCTGGAAATTAAGGTGCAGTTTACAAACGAAAGTATCATGGTGATAAATTCCATTTATAATTTATCTCTGTCAAACTGGCCTGTAAAATTATTCCAAGCCGCCTTGAGGGACTCCATATCGTAATACCGAGGAAACAGTTAGATAAATATATTCACCATATAGCAAATATAAGAATGCAAACTTATTGTTTTTGTATATTGCGTAACTGTAGGCATATTATCAGCTAATCTGTAGTGACAAGGAATAGGTAATAGAAGATCAAACAAATCTTTGAAACACATTTCAGGATAAAGACGAAGAAATAGGCTTAGAGAATTTGTTCTTATATCTGTATTAGTAATGACGGAATAGAATCACTGCAATCTATCCAACTCATCTACAAAGTACTGAACGAATCGTCGCATATATGTGAATATTATTCCACACTCGGCAAAACTTGACCTCGATACAGCGCTCTGCAGCGTGCTCGAGAGATTCAGATGGATACATTACTTCTGAAGCATGTACTTGGTTTTATATATGTAGTGACGCGATCGGATGAATTCCTAATCATCCTATTCAGGGCTCTTGCGATGTGTACTTTAAAATACAATCTCTCGTTAAAGACGTAATGTAAATATTTTATCAAAGTAGTTTGAGAGTTTCGAATTTCAGAACGTCTAATTGCTCGGATATTGTTAAGATGTCCTCTGATGTAAAAGATGAAGTTAAGGTCATTTTAATGTTAATCGACGTCTCTTGTTGCTCTTCGAGCCGTTTGAATTTGCTCAGTAAATAGATGTAAAAGTTTGTAATTAATTCAGTTAATTGGTAACATGGTTTTTATATGGAAAACCTTGATATTATTTTAACAGCGACAGAGCCCCGCACGATCCATCAATCCATACCAAGTTGGCACGACGTTGATTTATGATCTTATTTAATCAGATCAACTCGTATTTATTAAGCTTCGCTGCCTACTCGTTTTTAAACAGAGCGTATTGGGCTTTCATCGGTTATAAAATAATTGTCCGAACCTTTCTAATTTATTATTTTTTAAGCAAAGTGTTTTTCGTAAAAACCTGATAACCGTGTTACGTTCTTTAAGTATATTGTTTTGTAAGGGACCACCCATGCGGCCTTGCTATGTGTTATGTTATTTATTAACTAGCTCTTTTCCACTCATGGTGGGTTTGAAGCGATGATAGGTCAGTGGAAGCGTGTAGGAATGCTGCGTCATGGAACGTGAGTTCGAATTCGACAACCTACAATGATCTTGAGTTTTCGGTGAAAGAAATTATCATGAGGAAACCGTAGCTTTTTCTGATACCCGACTGGATAGCAACCACCCTCAAGTTGAGAATCTTCTGCCAAATGAAATTAGATGTGTTCTAGCAGTGACAGTTGACAGCCAATCGCTTCTATAAAGGCCGCTAATACATCTGTGATTCCTGTGGTTTTGTGGGTGTCCATGGGCGGCGGTGATCACGTACCATCAGGTGACACGCTGGCTCGTTTGCCGCCTATTCCATAAAAAAAGGATACACGACGTCCACTGGCCCAAAAGACTTCGATTAGGATAAAGACAGCCAGGTCAAACATTGTACAATATACTGTTGGAATCCCTTACCCGATAAGCTATTTGTTAGGATTACTAAAAATACTAAATAAATTTCGTAAGTTAGCTATGTTAGATTCGTGAATTTTTGTTCGTTTTCCGGTAGCAGCCCAAGCGGATGTTTGGCCATTCTGGAACACTTACTCGCGCAGCCTCCGGGCTGATTGCTTTCAGCACTCGCCCTAAAAAGTTCAGTGACGCTGTCAAAGCCCTTAAAGCTAACAACGTAAGTCAGGTCGAAAAAGAAAAATGTTGGAATAAGAACAAAACACTGTCTATAAGTGTCAGTTTTCTTTCTAACTCCTTACGAAGTATGGCAAAGTGACTCAAGTTACTTAGCACAATACTAGCTAATCTTTGCTACTTTGATCGCATTTGTAATGAGTGTTTACATTGTGCAATCAATACACTACCTATTTTAAAATCAATCAGACGTTCTGTTCCGTGAGTCCATAACAAAATTAGCATTAAGTTTAGAAATAAAATATATGAAATTTATTGTAACAAATTGAACAGCTTTAACCGTCGAAGCAAGCAGAAACATCTTACGCTGACAAAACACCGTAACAGTTTCTTACAATATATTTACAAATCATACTCTAATGTCTTGCTTATTTATGTTTCGTCTTGCTAATGATAGCTCAGTGGTAGTGTGTACGACTTCGCGTCAAGGGACGTGAGTTCGAATCCAAGTACCTCCAATGAGCTTGAGCTTTCGGTGATGCAAAACATCGTAAGGAAACCATAGCATGGTGGTAGGGATTTTAAGGATTTTTGCCTGCCTAGCAACCACCCTCAAGTTGTAAACCTGCCGCCAAATACCAATAGGTGTTTTCCGGCAGCTGCATTTGAGAGCCAGTTTCTCCACAGGCTAAGTGTGTCTACCAACTTGGGTCGTATCGTCACTTAAGATCAGGTGAGATTATGGCCATAACGCTAAACCTTAAGTATAAAAAAAATCTACTAATAAACGCTAAATCTGTGGAGGAACTGGCTCTCAAGTGCAGCTGCCGGAACACACCTATTGGTATTTGGCGGCAGCTCTACAAATTGAGGTTGGTAGCTACCCAGGCGGACATTAGAAAAAGCCCTATCACCATGCTATGGTTTCCTCACGATGTTTTCCTTCACCGAAAGCTCAAGCTCATTGTAGGTGCTTGGATTCGAACTCACGTCCCTTGACGCGAAGTCGTACACACTACCACTGAGCTATCATCGCTTGAAAATATAAAAAAAGAAAAAAAAGAGCGCGTTTGTTTTATCCTATTTAGATATTCCCATCTACGAAGCGTTTAGTTAGCCACAATTAACAACTCGTTTCGAGGTTTCACCCTTCGTATAATTATCCACGTAACTAACTTATTATCCGGTTCGAAGTCCGACAAACTTGCGGGTTACAATGGGATGGTACTTCCCAGATTGATATAACTGGCAATTTTAACTTTCAGACGCTGTTACAGTTAGCAAATGATAATGCAAAAATGATATCTATCAATTTTAGTCCTGGTTTAAATGAATTTTCGAATGTCTGTACTCTTAGCAACAATTGTCATCAGTGCTGGGAGCTTTTTTATAGTTAAGATTTAGCGTTGCGGATATAATATCACCTGATCTTAAGTGATGATACGGCCTTAGTTGGTAGACACGTTAAACCTGTAGAGGAACTGGCTCTTAAGTGCGACTACGGGAACACACTTATTGGTATTTGGCGGCAGATTTTCAACTTGAGGGTGGTTGCTAGCTAGGCGCGCATTAGAAAAAGCCCTACCACTATGCTACGGTTTCCTTACAATGTTTTCATTCACAAAACACTCAAGCTCATTGTAGGTGGATTCAAACCCACGTCTATTGACGAAAGACCCTTGCATAGTCGTTATCAGAGGTACAGAAAAGGGACACAGGGGACTTTTCATTCGCGATTTACAACAGTATGAACTAAATAATTTATGCAGTCTGTGAAGACAATAGACACTGTATGACGTTTAGTGCCACTCTGTATGAAATTGTGTAAAACTATTTTTCAGTGTGTTTATATCTCGTTCTTCCTTGTAAATATAACTGAATTTGATTTCTGCCTTTGAATCCTGAAAAACCTTATTTTTATTTTCACCAGGATCTCTTAAATAACTTTTAGTTTCACGTGAACGAAGCCGCGGGGCCAGCACGTTATTTAGAACCGTAACGTTATTTTTTGAACTAATTGCAATATAGATAACGATGTATAATGTACATATGTATATGTATTAATATTAAATGTCAGGACATTAGCTATAATGGGCGCTGAGGCAGTCTGCGGCCTGGATATAGCCGACCGCAGACGGGCGACTGTCCCTTGAATTATGGGACGCAATTGACCCAAACAGCGTGCACCGCGATTATTCAAAATGGACTACCATAGACCATTGTTAATTGTTATAAACAATTATAACTATTGAATATGCTGTACTGGACCTCCAAATTTACTAGTGACCAACTTTACTAATGTTATACACGCGAAAGTGAGTTTGTTTGTAACGCTTTCTCGCAAACCGTTGAATCGATTATGATGAATTTTGTGACAGAGATAGATGGGACCCTAGCAACGGTGATTGGCTCCATTTTCTTGCGAAAAACTTATGGGAAGTGGAGTAAATAGAGAGATAAACTTTGTGTGAAACTTTTTGTGTGAAATTAATAGTAACACAAGCAAAGCCACGGGTAGAAGCTACTGTTTTATAAGAGTCCAATAAAATTACTATACGTGATAGAGGTAAGTATAAAACTATGGTCAGCGTTCTGAGATCAGGATCTACTGACTGACTTGATCTTTCACCATGTTAGGAGTGTAAATGCATTTTGCTTAACTTGCTATTTTTTGAATTATGGTTTATTTACAATAAATACATTCTGGTTAAGCATTCTTAGTTTACATTAATTTTACATGCGTTTCTATTTTGTACTTAGCTTTCTTTAAGTTTTCTTAAAGAGTTCATCTTTTCGAAATATAAAACTCCATATAAATAGGCGAATTCATGGAGCCAGAATCTTTCTGAATACGAAATCTCATCCAAATTGTTAGAACCGTTTTAGAGATACCCGAAAAATATATCTATACACATATATAAGAATTGTTTTTTTAGCAACAGGGTATTACATACTAGGTAGATATTGAGTATTGGAAACAATGTGAGGGCGTATTCCGGTCTCTAACATGTATGACAGTCAAACGCGACAATGAGATTGACAAATAAATTGATTTGCCGACCAAAATAAATTGGCTATCCAGTAGTAAGTAGAAACAGTATACGATAAAAACAATAGGCTTAAACTTACAGAAGAAATCTGATATAAAAATAGCCTTAAAAAGAGTCACTTAAAAGAATCGTTTTGCGAACAGATAAAAGTTAAATTCAACATAAAATATATCGGCTACATCTTTATTATAATCAGGCGATAGAGAAATAACTATGTAAATGAAGATATAATCTAGACAAAGCCTCCCAAAGGCCTTTTATAGTTAAATAAATATTTATAGTTATTAGGTAATCTTTTACCGGCACGCGCCTCGTAAACGCTGGATTGTTCACAAACGTTTTAAATCCGCCTTACATACAGTCAAATAGTTTAAGAATCTATTTTCGATTGATTTATATACATCTATGTCATATTCATTATTCAATCTTACTTGATATAAAAAGCGACATAGCTCAAGATGGTAAACACGCTAAATGTAATGGTAAAATTGGTTTTCAAGTGTAGGGACGGGATAGCACCACTATGTACTTGCCGATAGCTGCTTTTTTTTTCGACTTGACGTACGCTGTTAGCCTTAGGGGCTTTGACAGCTTCACCGAACTTTTTAGGATGAGTGCCGAACCGAGCTTGACGATAGATTTGTAATTTTTGGATTGGAACTAATAAAGCTCGCATGTTTACCTCATCGCATTCGATCGCATTTTTTACCTCTGTTTTTTTTTTTACATTATATTTACATTTCCGTCAACATTTCTATTCCATACTTCATATATCCATTGTGTTTGTATATATAATATGTTAATTAATTAATACATTATCTGCCATCTGAGATACAGGATCATCTAGTTCAGGTGGCAGCGTTCATAATCTGTGAATTAACAATTGTCAACCTACATGGTAAATATTTCCTAGAGTTTTTTTTTTTAATAGTTAAGGTTTTTAGCGTTATGGCCATAATCTCACCTTATCTTAAGTGTCGATATGGGTCATGTGGATATACACGCTAAACCTGTGGAGGAACTGGCTCTCAAATGCAGCTGCCGGAACACACCAATTGGTATTTGGCGGCACATTTTCAACTTGAGGATGGTTGCTAGCCAGGTGAGCTTTAGAAAAAGTCCTACGACCATACAAAATGTCTGATAGTGTGATTTTATAATGGCTGGTTAATAAAATATTATTATTATTATGTTGGTTGGTGAAAGTGTTGTACTGTTAAGTACAGTACAGTCCAAAATCAGCAGCGACCTCAGAGAGAACGACAATCCGTCGCCTGTCGCTGCTGTCATGCCGGCCTGTGTAAATGTTTTTTCAACCACGGCCGGGGCGATATTGACCGAAACGTGGTACAAATTAAATATATAAGTTTAGATTGTTTTTAATATATATTTAGTGATACTGTGGTGAAATTAATGAGAAGAATTGTTAATTCCATGTAACTTATTACGGGTGTAGATGTTTTTCAAAATTCTGTTTTAACGTACGATAATTCAAAGGGACTAAACACAAAAATAGGTGATTAAGATCTGTACTCGACTAAGTCGCAACAACCATATTCGTGTTCATAAATCCATCACTTGAGCTTTCGGTGAAGGAAAACATCGTGAGGAAACCATAGCATTGTGGTAGAGCTTATTCTGATGCCTGACTGGCTAGCTAACATCCTCAAGATAAAAATCTGCCGCCAACTACCAATAGCTGTGTTCCGGCAGTTGCACTTGAGAGCCAGTTCCTAAACAGGTTTAGCGTGTTCACTTAAGGTCAGGTGAGATTATGGCCATAACGCTAAACCGTAACTATAACAAAAATAAAAAGAAAAACAGTACATTGTCGTGGTAATATAAAAATATATATTTTGTACCTACCTTTTATCAGTGCTATGCTTGTGAGAGGTTACCGGTTACCACGAAAAGTTCGTGGACTGCTTTAACAAGAACTACTATATTATTGAAGCTATCTACGAATCCTGAACATTTACAAGACAAATCAAATCAAATCAAATTATTTTGTTCAATTCAGGCCCTCGGAAAGCGCTTATGAACATTAAAACTACTACCGGTTTGGAAAATAACCCAGTCATCGAGAATAACCGGCAGGAAACTCGACCTAGTTATTTTTTTTAGGTAGGAATATATTTAAGGAGGGTAAAAATTTTAATACGAATATACAGAGAGGAGTGTCATTATCAGATATCACCATTGTTCACATATTGATCCACTCTGTAATAGCCTTTTGACATCAAAACCCGCTTGACATGGTCCTTGAACCCACTATCCGGCAAATCGGTAATGGGCTTTGTTATAAAACCTAACCAAAAAAAAGACCGCCCCGTGACCACGAAGGCTGAAAAGCTTTCGAAACGTCGGGATCAAAATTTAATAAATAACCGCGATAAAATCCGTTTAAATTAGTTTTATTTCAACAAAAAAAAGACCTTTACTGTTCTTACTGGGTCTAAAATATGTCATGATCAGATTTTCACAATTTGTAGTATTCATGTCACACCGGTATTTTAAATGATCAAGAAGAATGTACGTAATATTGGAGCTCTTCTGTACTATTTTGCGACTTTATAAAATGAAAAAAAGACACGTGACACACATATGTTATTATAAATATTTGACATATATAAATTTCAACATTCATTGCGGGTAACACAGCTCCGCCATACCCTTCGAACGAGTCGCTACCGACTCCCGCCTATGTACTACGATCACGAACTACTAAAATACTATTAAATAATATACTCGGCGACCGTTTCGCGCGTGTGTCACGTACGAAAGGGGCTTCGGTGTTAGATTTATGAACGCGTCCTTACCAATAATAATAGAGCCACATAAAATAGCTTCGCCTTAAATAGAACCGAATTAACAGAATATAGACCGTTTCGTGGTTGTTTTGCGTGAGGTGTAATCGTTTTGTATCGCCCGTATATGGTTATGTTAAATGATGTGTTTTGGCATGAATATTATAGGTAGAATTTATTTGTATATCTATTAAAGTTTATAGGATTTGGTTATGATGGTTAACCATGTAATCTTTGATCTCTCACTGTTTTGTGATAGTTTTATTAGCCGACTGGTTAGCGACCACCCTCTAGTTTTATTGGCGCATAATAAAGGGTGGTGTGAGCCTTTGTGTTCTGGTATAGTGAACGAGATTCAACCATTACCAACCAACCAACAAGACTGTAACATCCATACAGTTACAGATGCCCATAGGCAATGGTAACCATTTACTGTCAGATGGTCCGTCTGCCTGTTTGCTGGTCATTACTATTAAAAATTTTTTTTTTCGTTATGACCCCAATCTCACCTGATGTTAAGTGACGATTTGGTCGTGGTTGGTGAATAACGCTAAAACCTTAACTATGTTCAAATTACGTGTACAACCATTTTTCGTATTCATCACTGCCTGACATAAATTATTTTAATTGGAAATAATAATAGATAATTTCTTGCAATCCAAGTCTAATAAGAAACTATGGATTCTCCCGCCCCGTCGATAGACAGGCGACATTTCAGTGACACGGTTCGATAAATCAATGTCTAGCAGAGTTTGTTTTTGTTGGTTATCCATTTCGGCACGTCGACTGTACGCCGCTTGGAATATTGGGTGTATATAAAAAATCCTTTTCTACTGCAGTCGGTTGTTTCTTGAAGACAGAGCCTTGTTAGTTATGCGTCAAGGGTGAGTCAAGTGAGTTCGAATCTAAGCACCTACAATGAGCTCGAGCTTCCGGTGAAGGAAAACATCGTGAGGAAACGACATAGCATGGTGGTAGGGCTTTTTGTAATGCCCGCCTGGGAAGCTACCACCCTCAAGTTGTAAACCTGCCACCAAATACCGATAGGTGTGTTCCGGCAGCTGCACTTGAGAGCCAGTTCGTACACAGTTTTAGCGTGTCTCTCAACTTGGGCCGTGTCGTCACTTAAGATCAGGTGAGATTATGGGCATAACGGTAAACCTTACGTACAATAAAAAACGATTAAACGTGTTCAGGCGACACCGGAATCTGTTCGCCGTTGTTCTTGTGTTTGACGCTTGAGGGCGCCATACGTTACTTTTGAATACGCGCTCGTTACCGGATGCTCGGTACCGGAACAGGTCATCGTATTTTCTCTATTTTGGTCATTAAGGACATCACTGTGAGGCTACAAGTGGCTAGCAGAAGTTTTCAGTGTCTCAGCATATCTTTATATGGATTATATATGGAATTTATATATAAAAGTTATTTCTGTTGTGCATTTTTATAACGAGTAATAAAATATATATAAAAAAATATAGTACAATTAAAAGAGAATGCAGCGGACAAGCAGTCTGCAGTGTAAAGAAAGAAATAAATAAAAACTTTCGCCAGTTTCTAAAAATATGTTTTACGTACGAGCTGATTATATAAATTACAACACATAAATATAATTAATATTTATGAGTGTATTAAAAAGACTGCATTTTCACAAAAAATATACGTGAACTTATAAAGCAAAAATATCGTCAGAGCCGTTTTTGAGATACTCTAAATTTGTATATAAAATAAATAAATAAAAATGAAGAAGCCTTTTGTTTCCTACAAATTACCTTCTTTAAATCGTTTTTGAGTTACTTATTTATAATACGCTTGACTTTTTTGTTCACATTTCTGTTTTAAATATTAACTAATCACTCATATGATATCATACTAATTTAATTTAGTTTGATATAGAAATATCTGTGGAAACCCATATTGAATCATATTGGGTGAAAGCCTCTTCCAAAGATGTCCATTTGTTTCTGACCTGCGCCGTCTGTTTCCAGTTTGAGCCGGCTGCCTTGCAATCTCTTCATCCCAACGTCTAATCAGTCTTTCTCTACTCCTTTGACCAGGAGGACCTTTCCACAATGTCGCTTTTAGGGTCCATCTCTGATCCTTGAGCCTCGCGACATGCACCGGCCATTTCCTTTTGAGTTCTTGTGCAATATATGTATATTAGGGTGATTCATTTTCGCCAAAATATATTTTTTATTAGGCCTCAAGCAATATATTAATCTTCATATAGAAAAAAAATCTCACCAAGTTTGAGTTCTTAATATCAATATCAAGTACTTTCTTTTTAATTTTGATATTTTCCTATATAAATTGCAAAGGTATAATTTTTTATTACAAATTTTGAAGAGTGTGAAATTACTCATAAGAGCCTTCAAACCGATTCACAATACTGTAAAAGGTGGCTAAGTATGAGAAAAACAAAATTATATGCAATTTATGTAGGAAAACTTCATACTTGGTAAGACTTTTTTTCTATATGTAGATTAATATATTACTTGAGGACAGTGAAAAAAAAATTTTTTTTTTTGCCGGAAATAAATACATCGCTGACTTTATAATATTACATAACGCTTTGAGTAAACGTTTAAAAACTCCTTCAAATTCACGCGCGAGTGTTAATAACGACGCTTTGAATAATGCAAAAAACAAATTAATCTGAATTAATGTCTACGAGACGGAACGGTAGAGGCAAGAAACATTCAGAGGCACGTCTGAGCGCACCGAGAACTTAAATTAGGCCAAATTACTGTAAAAAATTACGCGTTCCGAGAGATTAAATATGTAATTGCGCTTTCGGCTCAGCGATCTGTGGTCACCAGCAAATGGCCCGGCGCACCGTGTTTCAAATGTATCTGTTACATTTTTGCGGGTTACAGTCGACGGTGTGACAAAATGGAATGATTCTGCCGTTCGCACTGTAAAAAGTGGCAAATACAAATAAAAAACATTTGCTATTATTTACATTTATTTTCCTTTTTATTACTTTTTACATTGTTTTTTTTTTTTTTAGTTAAGGCTTAGTGTTGTGGCCGTGACGATACGGGCCAAGTTGGTAGACACGCTAACCCTTGGAAGGATCTGGCTGTCAAGTGCCGGAATACACCTATTGGTATTTGGCGGCAGACTTTCAACTTGAGGGTGGTAGCTAGCCAGGTGGGTATCAGAAAAACCCTTACCATCATGCTATGGTTTCCTCACGATATTTTCCTTCACCGAAAGCTCAAGCTTATTGTAGGTGGTTTTTAATATTATTCATGACTTTTACGGATTCAGATCTCATAATGAAACATAAACGATGTGTGCTTAAGGCCACACTACAAAAGTGAAACATTACTATATCTCACTCGCTTCCTCATTCGTCTCGAACTGACTTTACCCGAACGAGCGTCACACACAAAAGGTCGCGTATCATAATATCAACACACTCCCATAAGAGTTGTCCTTAAAAAATGACATATAGTTAACCCGACTTTAATAAAAAAAAAAGAATATAGGCAAAACGAGCAAGCGTATCACCTATTGGCAAGTGACCACAGCCAGGCATGGGCACCCACCCACAATACCAAAGGTATCGCAGGTGCGTTGCCAGCCTTTATATGAGCGAGTGGCTTTAAGTGCCACTGCCGGAACACACCTAACGCTATTTGGCGGCAGATTTTAAACTTGAGGGTGTTAGCTGGCCAGGAGGGCATCAGAAAGATCCCTACCACCATGCTATGGTTTCTACACGATATTTTCCTACACCGAAAGCTCAAGCTCGTTGTAGGTGGTTGGATACGAACTCACGTCTCATGACGCGGCGTTCCTACACGATACCACTGAGCTATCATCCATCAGGAAGGAGATCCATCCTACCTGTCAAGTTCAAGTCAGTCAAGAACATCTTCGCTTCTCACTTTAGATTATCATAAAACTAATATTCTCAAACATTATATATTTCCAATTCGATTTTGATGAAACCATCGATGTACCATCGAAATCCACGAACCGATGGTAATGAAATTAAAATGAAACTCTACTTAAAATATTCCTTTTAGAATATAAAAAAAAAACTCCTAATCTGTTTATAAATGACAAAGTTCTGAAGCAGCTAGAATAAAAAAGTGCCCTTTAATTGTATGTTTGTAAAAGGTCCTTTGATACGACACTTAGTATATAATATTTTTATTAAAAAAAAAAAACTTCCTGCTATGAATAAATCAGTGTCTCTCTGTACATAGTTCAATTTCTGCGTCGAGGGGTGGTTGGAATTTAAAACACAGTTAAAAGCGTTGTGAAATGGTTGCTATGAATTAAAATTACTATTATAATATTAAGTTTCAGTAGTTAAGTTTGTTGCAGTTCGAAATATACAAGTGTGAGAGGCTTGTCAAGAGGTTTACAGGCCGCTGGTGCCTCGACGATCTTTAGTAAACAATCCGTCAGGGGTCGAAGCTCTTATTACTGTGTGCAAGGCTTCTTAGTATACGCTGACTGATCCCAAAACTCAGAAAGGCTTCAACTAATTATTATCGAACTAATTTAGCGCCTTATTCTCCAATAAATACAATGGCAACACATTATTAAAAACAGATCTTGACGTATTTAGTACTAATCTTAACACCTCCAAGTCCATCTGTTTGATGTAGTAGTTTTAAAGTTGTTATTTAAATTTAATCTCAATTCATGTAATTTAAGATTAGTTAATTTTAATTTCACATAATTTAGTATGATTTGTTCAATATTCAATTTTTAATTTTAATGATTTGGTTCCGATTTAGGCGATGATAGCTCAGTGGTAGTGTGTAAGACTTCGCGTTAAGTGACATGATTTCAAATCCACCTACAATGAATTTGAGATTTCGGTGAAGGAAAAAATCGTAAGATAAACCATAGCATGGTGGTAGGGCTTTTTTTAATACTCGCTTGGCTACCTGCCACTCTCAAGTTGAAAATCTGTCGCTAAATACCAATAGGTGTGTTCCGGCAGCGGCACTTGAGAGCCAGTCTCTCGAATAAAGGCCGGCAACGTACCTACAATTCCACCACACAGAACATCAGGTGACACGATTACTCGATTACCCGCTATTCGATAAAAAAATCGAAACACATTGTATTGATTGAACTCACTGTACCATAGGTAACAAATATACTCACAGACCACACTATAAAAATAAATAAATACAACAAGCTACTAAATGTCCTGAAGAGGAATAGCCACGTAGTCAATTAATACGCGGTTGAAATAGAAACGAGAAGTATACCAGCGAAATCTCTTTATAATCTACTAGAAATTCTTGGCCTATTTAAGACTTAATGATTTCTTAGGTTTACGCGAATATTATTCATTGAAATAAAACTAATTTAAACGGATTTTATCGCGGTTATTTATTAATTATTATTAATATAGGGACCCGCGTAAAAGAACATATAGCTGATGTTAAACACCGACGCTCTACGAAGTCTGCAGTTGCTGAACATTCAGAAGAAGGCTCCAAACATTATCTTCGATTCGACAAGCCACAAATCCTTGCCAAAGAACACCGATTCCTACCTAAGATGAGTGAGGCTATTGAAATTAAAAAACATCCAAATTTCAATAGAGAAGATGGTTGGAAGCTAGCACAAGCCTGGGATCCAATTATACATTTAATTAAATCGGAACCCAAAAGACCAATTGCCAGACCTCAAGACACTGTGAGCTCTTTCTGCGTAGATCGGAACACTATAAATATTAAAAATTAAATTGAAGGTAGACACAGTAACATAAACTTTTCTGGACAACCTACACCTCAGTCCGCCCCGTGACCACGAAGGCTGAAAAGCTTTCGAAACGTCGGGATCAAAATTTAATAAATAACCGCGATAAAATCCGTTTAAACTATTTAAGACTTCATTATAAATTGCTACATTACAATGTATCTCTAAAGCTGCACTACGACGACTAGTGAAGGTAAGAGTTGACGCGCCGAGGCGGAACCTCTCAAACCTGAATCCACGAATCCACGTCACAAGTCTCGGGAACTAGATGGATTGCTAAGAAGTCCGTCTCTCTCTGTCTCTATTTACGGCATATTACGATCGTATCGTGTAACAGTCATCGTCTAATACCCACTAAAAACATCATGGCGGCGTTCCAAACCTCTGCATTGCCACACACACCAGCGACAGCTTCAACACTTCTAGTCAACACAAAAATAGCCCCATATTACCTCGCTTAGCTTATAGACTGGTTGATTATAAAGCGGGATATGCATGAATGGATCTTTATAGCAAGTGTCATGGTTAGCCGAGATAGCGTAGAACGAAATTATCGTATATCTTCAAACATACATAACGATTACACAGCGAAAATACTTGAATTACACATTAAAACAACGCCGACGCAGGTGAAACATTAAACCAACAACGTTATTGTAACAAAACAAATATCAAAGTTACCTACCTCTGTAATACACAGTCGAATAATTTATGTACAAGCATGCGAGACCATTGAATTAACAAGGAAAATTATAAAGCTCTGCGAGTCCATAGAAAATACGGGTACATTGTGCTTACGACAATTTCGCGCGAGATTGTTTGTTCTCGCTGATCAGTTGATTTTGGGAGAGCTTTATGTTAAATGTGGCCCGAATAATTTTTAATTTATGTTTATTAATATACATAAACAAAACTAACAATTTAAATATATACTCATGCAATTCACTTATCCGAAAAAGGTCGCATAGGTATCAGGAATTTACTGTAGCTTGTCTGTATATATATAAAAATGAATCTCTATTTCCCTTGGTCATCGCATCACGCGTGAACGGGTGGAACAACTTTGGTAATTCTTTTTTTGTTGGGTTAATTATGGTTAGGACAAGGTGTTTATGGAAGAAAAAATTAATGAAATTAACCGGAATATGAGCTAAATTTAAGAAAATTTAAAAAACTTAACGTCAATATCAATTTTTCATGACTAGCTGTCAGTTGTCATAGCGCATTACAATAATGAACACTACGTTTTTTAATTATTTCTTTTTAATTCATTATACCAATTCGAATTCAGTATTCATAGTTAAGACAAGATAACGTCTGTCGAGTCAGATAGTTTAGACTAAAAAGGTACAAACTTTGAACTAGCAGTAAAATGTTTTATTTTCAATATAATTGTAACATGAAAAATTAACAGTACTTCGATCAACAAATATAATACATTATGTGCGTAGTTTATTAATTCATAAAAAATGGAGAATGGGTTGTGTAATGACAGTACAAAATACAAATTAAATTAAATTAAAATTGTTTTTTTTTTCTATTTTAGGAGGCTTAAATAGAATTTATTCCAGTTATAAAATATATTTCAGTGAGCATTTAAATAGTCATTCAACTCGGTTCAAATCCGACATGAAGTATTATTTTTTATTTATATATTTACAAAATGTTACAGCAAATATTTATCAGAGATGTTTTCCAGTTAAGTTATATTTGATAGTAAACATTACATGCTCACTCAAATCTTTTAGAAATAAGTCCGCTAAAGGCAATTGTACTAAAATCTATAATAACATTGGGTTGTAAGAGGTATCGAATACTACCTGAGTTACCCAAGCTATCTTTACCTGCACGTGGTGTACCTTGGCGAGTAACCGATCAGGCCCTGGCGATAGATGACCCCGTATTTGGATTTAATCATGACAGTTAACCATGTAATACTTGATCCGATAGTTTGGTTATATGGTTACTGCCCGGCTGGTTAGCGACCACCCTCGGAGTTCATGTTTAGACTGCCGCAAAATAAAGGTCCACTACAAGCCTTCGTATTCCGGCACTGTGAACGAGATCAGCCATTCTGTCAAGGTTAGCAATATGACAGTAACACTCGTAGTATTCCAGCTGCCCATAGGCAACGTTAACCATTTATCATCAGATAAGTCGACTGTCTGCTTGTTGCTCATTATCTTAAAAAAAACTTCGTTAAGTTGCTGGAGCACTCGGATATAGGTGAATCGTGAAATCCTATAATAAATAACTACATGCCGTAAAATCTGTATCTAGTATGGTATAGATTCGGTAAACATAGTTGACAAACTTTAGACATGACAGGTAAACACTAATCTTGTTGAAATCAATCAAAAGTCGTGATACAATAAAAAACAATGACTTGAAAAAAATTCACGTGTCTATTTCTGTTACCAATCTATGTATGTTATATGTACATTCATTTATTCCCTCATAACTTCTTAACTAATTATTTTAATTTATCAAAGTAAATAGCTTTGGAAGCGTTTTGATCATCTGCCTATGATAGGCCATGTAAGGTCACACATATGAAAAATATTAGAAGCAATTAGTGAAAATCTGATATCGTATCAGTGTGTGTCTTCACGTGGCATGTGCACAGTTTACTTTATTGTTACAGTTAGAAGTCAAAACATGATGTGAAAGTCAACTCGTTTCAGCAGTGTATTTTGTCTTTGAAGCCCTAACTGCGGGTACAGTGTTCTAGATTTGTTTATTTAATGTTCGGTTTAAATTTAGAAATATATCAGAAAATTATGTAATAAAATGGAAAAGAAATCACTGCTAGATAACGAATTCGACCGCCATACATCGAGTGTAATCTTTATATATGCACAACATTCGAACTGAAGCGATGATAGTTCAGTGGTAGTATGTACGACTTTGCGTCAAGGGACGTGAGTTCGAGTCCAAGCACCTACAATGAGATGAGCTTTCGGTGAAGGAAAACACCGTGAGGAAACCATAGCATGGTGGTAGGGCTTTTTCTAATGCCGCTACCCAGCTACCACCCTCAAGTTGTAAACCTGCCGCCAAATACCAATAGGTGTGTTCCGGCAGCTGCACTTGAGAGCCAGTTCCTTTACAGGTTTAGCGTGTCTACCAACTTGGGCCGTATCGTCACTTAAGATCAGGTGAGATTATGGCCATAGCGATAACAAACAAAGCTTTAACTATAAATAAACTATATCGGAAACGATGCCGGCCCAGTTTATAGTAAGTACGCATGCTGCGTCAATGGACGTGAGTTCTAATCTAATTTGATGTGTTGCTTAAGGAAAATATAAACATACATCCATAGTACAGTAGTAGGACATTTTCTTACGTCCACTGGGCTGTGATCTTCAAATTTAAAATCCAAATTTATCCAATATATTATGATTGTAAAACTTGATAAGCAGTTTTTCCACTACGTTTAGCGTGTGTAGCATCTTTGACCACATACAATAAATTTCTTAATTTCTTAATAGTCATATTGTCATGCCATTTCTTTTGTTTATAGTTCATAGGTTTCGCGTTATAGCCACAATCTCTCACCTGATGGTATGTGACGATGTGGCCACAGACGGTGAACACGACGAGCGTAGTGGCGAAACTGGATCTCAAGTGCATCCTTTTGAAGTGACACTTTATCACATTGTCGAAATTTATCTGCTAAAATTAAAATCAAGTGATGTTTTGTGATATTTATTAAAACCACTGCACGTCGGATCGACTTTATATGATATTTTTCACCTTTATTCGGTTGTAATATTATATATATCACGGAATGATTTAAATATTTTTCTGAATCGACAGCGCTTTAAAGCGCTGCAATGATTTTACTCAGCCCGTCGTATGAGCGACGGAACGAGCTCGTGTTTCAAATATCATGCGTAAAAAGAGATCTCGTGTGCGAATAAGATTGAGGTGACCACAATATACAGCAACTTTGACACTACCCATTAGTAGTATTTTTATCAGTGTGTTTGTGAAAACGGAAGTTCATGTTTTATTTATATTTGACAGGTCTCGGTAACAGAGTTACACATTACTAGTGGTCGCCCGATGGTCGAAATTCGATCATAATTAATTTCACATTTAAATTCAGTATTTCCCAATGGGATTCGGTAAAGAGAAACAATATTAATCTATTATCTATTCTCAATTTGACCACAGAGTTTAACGATATATAAAAAGTATATATATGTGTGTATATCAAATACGTGGTAGAGAGTGTAAAATAAAAATGATTTAATGTAATGTAAAAATGTAAATTAAAAAAATGCCTTTTTTGCTACTCGCTTTCATATTCCGCCGTCCGTATAATTTTCTTAAATAGGGGTACCAAGATTTTTCTTCACGTGTACTGAGTAGTTAATTTAAATAGATGCAGTTAAAATTGTATAGAGAAACTAGCATTTGATATCTGCCTTCATCGACAGGTCTGGCTCAGCCAAACTAGCTTCTATCGATGGTTATCCCGTACACACTAGAGTTGGCATCATTACTATAATTTGTATGATTGCAATCTATGTATGTATGACATGTTGATATCCAAACACATGCATGGCTTACTTTGTAATTCATTAACCTTGTGTGAGATTGTTCCTTCATAATTATTTAAAAATCTCATTTGCTACTGTATTCATTCAACCGAAAGACGTCCACTGCTGGACATAGGTCTCCCCCAAACATTTCCACGATGACCGGTCTTGCGCCACCCGCATCCAGCGGATTCCCGCGACTTTCTCCAGGTTGTCGGTCTACCTTGTGGGGGGCTTACCCACGCTACGTCTTCGTGGCGTGAAGTCATTGTTGATAAATGATAATGGATAGTTGATCATTTTGTAAGAAATAGAATGTGAGATCTGAATAAAATTAAATTATTTCAAGGATTCATTGTTGCGTTAAACCCAAAAGATATTATAGACAACTAATGAAAGAAGCAATCACGAGGACTGACGACAAATGTGAAAACTTAAAACTATAAACAAAAGATATATACTCTCTGTATATTTACAATGTACACTGTAGGGTATTAAGTTACTAAAGAGGTATGCATTTATGTATGTGTGTAGAGGCGCGCCCGCCGTGTAAGCTTTAAAACAGTCGCAATTAAACGCAGTTAATAGCAACACGTATATCTCTTTATTGCATCTTCCTAACACCGTCACCCCAAGAACACATAACCTAAACATACTAATAACGCACGGTGGTATATCTATGTACATATATACACAGTATACATATAGCTCATAAGAAGCGTGCGGTGAAGATGAGGCGAGTTCCATGATTTTTGTTCACCCAAAAAGTGCTTAACGCGTCTAAAGAAGTTTTCAGTGCAGAAATCAATTAAGGCAGTGATCGTATAGACAATAACTTCCGTCGGAATATTTTGTTTAATTACATAAAAAAGGTAACATTTTATCAAAAAAAAGGTCTCATCCTGAGTGAGAGAAACATAACGTTTGGTCCCATGTGAACAAAGTCGCGGGAGCAGCTATTATAATAGGGCATTGTCTAGTAACGGGTCATTTAGTAAGAGAGAGGTACAGCTAAAACTTTCACATACATGATCATATTTTAATACGAGGAAATGTCCTTATCGTTATCAAAACATGGTGTCCCTACGTAACGCTATATGTCCATTAGAAATTTACACGGAACACGATTACACTCCAAGCCTATTCACTCTATGTTCTGATATCATTTATTAAAGCACTCGCTATGCCCGTGGCTTTGTTCGCGTCTAATTGAACTTATTGGAGTGAAAAGCTTAAACGCGCTGTGCACTTTACCTAGTGCGTGAGTAGGTAAAGTTTGAAATAGTGACAAACATGCAACCATATTTACAATAATAGTTCTTTGCCTATAAAACTGTCACTCAGCAGTACCGGCCCCATTTCAAAATCATTTTTGATTGACCAAGAATTATACTATCAAATTATTTTTATTTTAATAACATGAATTTTCCGAACGCAGTCATTTGTCTATTGATTAGTGTTATGTTTTCATCGCATTTGAATGTTTTTCATCATCGTGGATACGTCGGAAATTCGATTAATTATAAAATTCATTAATGGAGAAGCTCGCACATCGCGAACCTGCACTCCGTTGCTACTGCACAACTACGCGCGACATCATACTGCACATTAGAAGATCACCAAGTGGCAAGAGAGCTGAGGTTGGAAGCTCTCCATCATCCACTTAACTAACTACATATCCACCTAACACATAACATCTTGGTGGGAATGAAACTCAATATCCCAGAGGCAGTACAAAACACCTTTGAAGAATTATGTTCCTGGCGTCCACGTGATTTCTGCAAGAAGGTCATCAACTGTGATTATTTCGAATAATATATATAAAAAAAGTTTATTATAAAACGGCAATTGCATAAGTACCCAATTGCTTATTTCGATTTTCTTAAGGAAAATTATTATATTCATTTCCAACCAGCCTCTTCATTTAGGGAAGAAACGATAGCAAGCGATTTTATTCGCGGAAATGCGGGAAAAGATATACAAATAAAAATGTTAGAAAAACGTTTTCTCTGTCTCTATATTTTTGCTACTGTGGCGGATATCCGGCCCACGTCACATCTCCACGGTACTAAAATAACCATTCCAAAATAAATAATGTTCTATCACAAGTACCAAATAAAAACTCAGATGTCTACAATATAGACATACATAGATATATTATGTGCTATTATGATATATTACATATATATAAATAGATACGTACACCAAGGTTGAGCATTTAACATTCGAAGCGATGATAGCTCAGTGGTAGTGTGCACGACTTCGCGTCAAGGGACGTGGGTTCGAACCCAAGCACCTACAATGACCTTGAGCTTTCGGTGAAGGAAAACATCGTGAGGAAACCATAGAATGGTGGTAGGGCTTTTTATAATGCCCGCCTGGGTAGCTACCACCCTCAAGTTGTAAACCTGCCGCCAAATACCAATAGGTGTGTTCCGGTAGTGGCACGTGAGAGCCAGCCCCTCCGCAGGTTTAGCGTGTCTACCAACTTGGGCCGTATCGTCCCTTAAGATCAGGTGAGGTTATGGCCATAACGCTAAACCTTAAGTATAAAAAAAAGGAAACCATAGCATGGTGGTGGGGGTTTTTCTAATGCCCTTAAGTTGATAATCTGGCGTCAAAGACAATTATGTGTGTTCCGGTAGTTGAATTTGAGAGCCCGTTCAAAAAGTCGGCGACAAATCTGCGATTCCTCTGGTGTTGTGAGAGTCCTTGGGTGGCGGTGATCACTTACCATAAGGTGACACGCTTACTCGCAAGCCTCTGATCCATAAAAAAGTCACAATCTCATCTGGCGTTAAGCGACGATGTGATAAGCTAAGCTTAGTGAGGGACTTGGTCTCAAGTGCAACTGCGGTACACACATATATGTATTTGGCCGCAGTCTTCCAACACTTCTTGCACTCCTCGCCAGTTCCTCAACAGGTTTAGCGTGTCTACCAACTTGGGCCGTCACGCCGCTTAAGATCAGGTGAGATTACGGCCATAACGCTAAACGTTAACTATTAAAAAAAAAGCAGTGTCCAAAATTTAATGAAATCGGTTCAATAGTTTAGGAGTCCATTGCGGACAAACAACGTGACATGATTTTTTTATATATAAAGATGAAAACTGTAATGGAGCCGATCTGTACGATAAATATTTTTAATAACTATAAGTGGATACACTATGTAATTGATGTAAAAGCAATTTTATTTCTCTTTTAGAATTTATCTCGGAATGTGTATCTGTTCGTACTGGAAGACTTCAATGAAAATTTTCCACGGTGATGACCAAAATTACGGTTAACATATAGCTTTGCGTCCGGTATCTATAATAATACATATTATATATAAAATAGTAGCTAGGCAGGGGGGTATTAAACAAGCGGTAGCACAGTGCAAATTATAATATTATTGTTTAAAACAGTCCGTTGGTCACAGTATTATCATATTTTTTTTAACTTTATGTTTCACTAACTGTGTTCTCGACTTCGCAAGTGCTCCAAATGAAAATACCCTATGAGCTACTCTATATAAAATCTACAATTCTGTCATTGAATCTCTCAAAATCGGTCCAATTGTTTCAGCGATTTGTCTGAACAAGCATACATATATATTATTTTTTTGTTAATACTTAGTCAGTTATCAATAACTTGAAATTACAAACAGACTTTTTAGTAATATTTATCAGTTTAGGTATTTTCCGTTATATAATACTTTAGGTGGCTTTTTATAAGGTTTTTTAGGTAACAGCAGAGTCGAGATCATTAGATTTTTTTATAGTCAAGGTTTAGCATTATGGCCATAATCTCACCACATCTTAAGTGACGATACGGCCCAAGTTGGTAGACACGCTAAACCTGTAGAGGAAGTGGCTCTCAAGTGCAGCTGCCGCAACACACATGTTGGTATTTGCCGGCAGTTTTTCAACTTGAGGGTGGTTGCTAGCCAGGCGGGCATTAGAAAAAGCCCTACCACCATGATATAATACGAGGTGTTATTACAGTACTTAATTATTGGTATAAAAATGTATTCATAATACGCTTTAGTAATATTTCAGACCATCAACACCCCATTGTGCTAGATATCGTAATAATATGAGAATTCTTTAAGAAGCTTTCAGCGTTTATTTAGGGGAAAATAATAAAAGAAAAACCTTAACGCAGTAGACGTCAGCACGTCACCAGCTAAGCGCAACGGCTTAAAATGAAAATTCAGCAAGCAATTTTAAATATCATGTCTCATTTTTCATTTGACGTTATAATAACAAGATTCAGTTATGCAATACTAAAGCGAAGTTCCCACGGCGCGTAATTTTATACGTAAAACTCAAAAATCTGTACGTAGCGTAAATTTTGAAGCTTTCGGTGAAGAAAAACATTCTGAGGAAACCATAGCATGATGGTAGAGCTTTCTCTGTTGCCTGTCTGGCTAGCTACCACCCTGAAATTGAAAATCTGCCGCCAAATACCAATACGTGTGTTCCGGCAGTGGCACTTGAAAGCCAGTCCCTCCAAAATAAAAGCTGACAATGAACGTGTGATTTTCCTGATGTTATGGATATCCACGGGCGGCGGTGATCACTTACTATCAGGTGACACGCTTGCTCGTAATACAAATTCGACAAATGAACGAACATGAAAATTAAGAAAACATATATGCAGCTGTAAACTTGAACTTAATATATTGTTGTTGTCAGTTTGGAAACTGTTTTTCATTTTTATGGTCATGCTATTTTTATGCTAATAATAACTATTACTGTCACAGACTTATGAAATACGTTTTGAAGGTAAATCACGTCATTGTTATGAACTGTAAAGTTCGTTTATCCCGAAATTCTATATTGTATAACTTATTTCAAAGTAAATATTTCTTAATATAAAATGAAGAAATGAAAGAAAGAAGAAAGAAATTAATAAGAAATGTATGTAGCATGTGCATAACTTCCGAACGACTGCACCGAATTGGCTATTCTTTAATGCATCATTTGCTCATGATAGCACTGTGGTAGTAGGTACGACTTTGCGTCACGGGACGTGAGTTAGAATCCAGCCACCGACAATGAGCTTGTGCTTTCGGTGAAGGAAAACATCGTGAGGAACCATAGCGTGGTGGTAGGGCTTTGTCTGATGCCCGCCTGGCTAGCTAACACCCTCAAGTTGAAAATCTGCCCCCAAACCCAAATAGGAATGTTCCAGCAGTGGCACTTGAGAGCCAGTCCTTCCTATAAAAAGGCCAGCAAGCGCCTGCAATTCTTCTGGTGTTCTGAGTGTCCACGGGCGGCGGTGATCACTTACCATTAGGTGACACGGTAGCTCGTTTGCCAGCTATTCCATAAAAAAACTGTGTCAATGTACTCTTCGTGGGAACGGACCTTTGTAAATATTTTAAAGTTTATTTCGCAGTTACTCGCGTAAGGCTTTTCGCTTCTTTGTACATTTTTAAAACTGCCAAGTATTTAAATTAATTCCCTACCTCATTTGTTCACTTAACACAATAAAATACGGGGTGAGATATTTGGAAGGTACGTGCTTCTATCTATAGTCAGATACGTATGTGAAGTGATGATAGCTCAGTTGGTAGTGTGTACGAACGCCGCTTCAAGGGACGTGAATTCGAATTCAGCCATAAAAAGCTTGAGTTTTCATTGAAGGAAAACAACTTGATGGAACCATAGCATGATGATAAGGTTTTCATAATGCCCACCAGACAAGTTACCACCCTCAAGTTAAATACCTGTAGGAGTGTTCCGGAAGTTGCACTTAGGATCCAGTCCTTTCAGTAGGCTTAGCATGTTGACCATCTTGGGTCACATCATCACTTAACGTCAAGTAAGATTGCGGGCATAACGCTAAACCTATTAACTATAAAAAAATCTAAGGAAAACTTTTTTATATATAGAAGCAGAGACATGTCGAGTCTAGCCACCAATATGCATAATGCGGCATGTTGAGCCCATAATTGTAGCTTCCTTTTGGGTTTTCCTCGTTTACCATCGGCCAGTGTATATTTTATTATTAATGGTTAAAAAACACATCATTTTTCTGTAACTCGCTAAAAGATAATTCCATAAAAGAAGAAAATCGGGTGACAAACAAGTGAGAAAAAGGTACAGAATCAACATTATCATTTTGTCCTGTTCGCAAGTTATTTGGGGTCGGCGCAATACGTTTTCCTCTTCTATACGTCTCTATCTGCTGCCTTCTTTTCATTGAGTCCCTTTTTTACATCTAACTCCTCACTCACTCTATCGATATTTTCTTTGGTCATTCTCTACCTTCCATCCTTCAACCTTCATATCCATTACTTATGTCACCACATTCGTTTCCTTATTTCTCTTGTTATGACCAAAACAAGACAAGTGATTCCCGTTTTAACTTCTCTACCACTGGTGCCACTTTCAAACTTCCTCTCACATACTCATTCCTGACTTTGTCCATCCTTGTATCACCACACATTTCTGCTGCATGCAATCGACACTCATCCATCTTTTTACTAGCCCAGGACTTCGATCTATACAACACGACAGGTCTTATAATAGACCTATATATTCTACTCTTAAATCCAAGTCGCAAATCGTACCCGAGACCAGGCACTGAACAATTTTTTTATACTTAAGCTTTAGTGTTATGGCCATAATCTCACCTGATCTTAGGTGACGATATGGCCCAAGTTGGTAGACACGCTAAACCTGTGGAGGAACTGGCTTTCAAGCGCAGCTGCCGGAATACACCTATTGGTATTTGGCGGCAGGTTTACAACTTGAGGATGGTAGCTACCCAGGCGGGCATCAAAAAAAGCCCTACCACCATGCTATGGTTTTCTCACGATGTTTTCCTTCACCGATAGCTCAAGCTCATTACCACTGACCTATCATAGCTTCAACTATAAATTACCTTGCTAGTTTATACATGTAGATATAAACTTGTGTATGTATACTAGGTTAAGACATTTAATACTCCAATATTGCTACCTCGAACAACGTAATAATCCACGTACAAGATGGTTCCGGGATGTTGTCAAGCGTCGTAGATAAAATTCAATTTGCGTTTCCACGACATCGTATCCGGTCGATGCATCGCCTTCGCAGCGAGGTCGAGAATCTTCTACGAAATGTACAATACAATACTGCATGTAACAGAAAATACGTTCTCATATATATGGCAGTCTTCAATTGGTCCGCTCAATTGTATTATTTTCATGTCAGCAACATTTGAATCGAATCAACACTAAAGCGATGGTAAAGGGTGAATTCAGCCACAGGTTTAGCGTGTCTACTGACTTAGAGTGTATCGTTACTGAAGACCAGAAAAACAAAAACATATACTATATAGACTTTTTTATAATTGCAATATTCTCGCTTCACTTAAAAGGTCAAGAATACTATACTATATAAAAATTTAATTCTAGCCTAAATAAATTCAAATCTAATAAGGTAAGTAATGAAAAACGTGATAACAATTAACATTCGAGTAAATAAATTAACTCATCGTACCTAAAGTTGTTAACAGTGCCGCAAACAACAAAATTCCCGCCTCGGGTTTTAACAAAAACCTTCTATTTTGCTAAAACCACTCCAGCGGGTAGGTGGGTGCTGTATACAACAGATGTTGGCGTTTCGTACAACAGTGCACGGTGAAATTAAATTTGCTTGCCGCATCGTACATCATAAGCGATGTCTGGTCTGAATCAACGCCCGGTGCGGACAACAACGTAACTTTCTTTTTACTCGATTTCTATACCCGCGAAGTAATTCACCCGAGTATCTGTAGATTTTTCGAAGTGAAAACTTCTTTATACGAGTTGGAAGATTTTGTAAGGATTAAATTTCCAAGGCCTCGTTACAAAACCAGCGTCCCTATCTACATATTTTTACTTATAATTTCGTTACAATTTACATACATCTCATTTTGTATCCTTAAAGACAGTTTCCGTACTCCGATTTTACAAACATACAATTAATAGATATAAAAATTACGTCCAGACTTAGAATAATCATTTGTAGATCATACATTTATTGGACCAACTGTTCACGCGGCTGAGGCTAAATTTGGTGTAAAAATGTATATACGTAATTAAATGTTGAAGTGTATATTACTTTGCATTTCCGCTTAGAATTGATTAGGTGCTGACGGTTGACCCAACGTTGGTGGATAGTTGGACCAAATGTGCGTATGTGGCACAAATGATTACACGTGTTTCGCTTTATCACGGAGCATCCTCAGATTGAGGTTGACTCTTCCGATGTGGGCGGGTGATTTATTTTTTAATAATATACACAATCTGCGGACTTTGACTCCGTAAGCTTCTTAAGTAAGTGATTTAGTTACTAGCTAGGTATTAGGAAAGCTCAAGCTCATTTTGTAGGTGGATTCGAACTGAGATCTCTTGACGCAGCTTCCGTACATACTACCAACTGAGCTGTCATCCTTTCGGAATCTAATAATAAAAAAATACAATATCAGTGATGGGGAGGAATCTATATTACTCTTACATGTCGTAGAAGAGAACAACCTCTCTCTCTCATCGCAGGGTTTGATATCAAAATGCTATTACAGGGTGGATAAATCAATTTTGAAAAATCTCTGTGCATGCGCTAAAAACGAATGCAAATGTATTTGAACTTCTATGGTGTATCTACCTTTAAAAAAAGAACCACGATCTTGCCTGATCTTCTCAGTGACTGGGCTAGTTTCCTAACCAATGGTAGTTTTAACATTCATAAGCGCCTTCTCGGGGCCTAAATTGAAATAAGTTATTTGATTTGATTTGATTCCATGCTGTGCTATATCTAAGACATTAAACAATACTATACTATATATAAAATATAGTGCACAATAGTTTTAATAAACATTTGCAAGAGTTAATAAAACAATACAATAATTAGGTTCGAAAGCATCATATTATATATTTCGCTTCCATGTATCGATCTAACATTCATGGCGTGTTACGACTTCTTGTCACACGTACGACGCGTTGTTGTTTTCGTCTGTAAACTTGTGTTATTTCACCCGACTTATGTGACTTTGTAGTTTTTATGTGATACATTTCACCATAAAGAGTATGTTAATCCGAAACAATAATAAAAACAATCATTTCGTGTGGCCTCAATATCACTGTTCAATTTGCTTTACCTAAATTTCTATTCTTTGTTATTCGAGTTAAATCTATTCATCATAACATTCCCATTTATGTCACAGATATGCCTTTATTTAACCCTTTCCTTCAACGCAGAGTATTCAGTTATATAACGGTTTTATAATCTTTTATCTTTTAGAGGAGTTCATAGATTTGACCATATAATAGCTTCATGGTAGCGTGTTCCTAAGCTATGACGATAGACTTGTGTTTGTATCATCACAATCGCAATGAGCAATGATTAAAAGCGATGATAGCTCAGTGGTAGTGTGTACGACTTCTCGTCAAAGGTCGTGGGTTCGAATCGAAGCACCTATAATGAGCTTGAGCTTTCAGTGAAGGAAAATATCGTGAGGAAACCGTAGCATGGTGGTAGGGCTTTTTGTAATGCCCGCCTGGCTAGCTACTACCCTCAAGTTGTAAACCAGCCACCAAATACCAATAGGCGTGTTCCGGCAGCTGCACTTGAGAGCCAGTCCCTCCACAGGTTTAGCGTGTCTACCAACTTTGGTCGTATCGTCACTTAAGATTAGGTGGGATGATGGCCATAATACTAAATCTTAAGTATAAAAAAAAAATAGCATGGTGATAGGGCGTCTGGTTAGGAACCATAATCATGATGAAAGCCTGTCACCATATACGAATTGGCTTCTTCTAGCAGTTGGACTTGTGAGCCAGTCTCCACGATTAGGCCTAGTATGTTTAACAATTATTTCAATATATAATACCTATATAAATTTAGTACGTATATAATTATTAGATCTCATCTCAACTCGTACCTTTTATATTAACATGACTTAAACGAATAATAATATAGCACCTTTGTTTCAAATACCTTATTATGAGATTTATCGTACTTCAAAATAGGCACTTAAAGTTTCTGAGCGGCTATTGTTTCAATACTAAATTCTAATAATCTTACGAGTGAATTTTCAAGGGTATAAATTGTTTATATTAATTTTCAAAGTAACTAACTACAGAGTATATATATTAATTTTGTTCACTTATATGGATATTATATTTTGAATAGATTCACGTAGAAATATTGAGGTATTCGAGTACTTTAAAGGTAAAATTTCAAAGGCACAGAGTTAGGACGATCACCAACAGGTAGGAGCATGATGCTGTACTTCGAGACTAGATTAAAATCACCATACACCAGATCAAATACCTCAGACTTATAGTTCCCTAAAATTAGCTGATGTTTATCCACTAATCAAGGGTAGTGGTAAGGATCAGTTTCTCGACCCAGGCCGACATAATGATTTCTTAAGGTAGCTAGGGTATATTCAGCTTCCCTGAGAGACTAGAACAAGTGTGGAAGAAGTCCCTGGTCTCTGTCAAATCAAGGACTTAATGTGTCGCCATTGAGTCGTTTATAGTAGGTATTTAACGGAGCTTGTCGCACAAAGAGTCATCCCTATGTCACTTTTGCCTTGGCCTGAGTACGTACGTAATTTTTTTTTTGGCAACAACTTTAAAATGCGATGTATATAAAAAATATATATACGGACGCAATATATGAGGCTTTGAATCCATCTGTATTGAGACTGTGTTTCAGTGAAGCAAATTATAGTGAGAAAACCATACCAAGGTGGTAGGGCATTTTCTAATGCCCAACTGGCTAGGTACTCTGAAGTCGAACGTCTGCCGCCAAATGCTTATATATGTGTTAAGTCAGTTGCACTTAGAGACAATCCTTTCAGTAGGTTTAGCGTGATCTACATATTGGACCACATTGTTACTTAACATCCGGTGAGATTGTAACCGTAACGCTGAACCTATCAAGTACAAAAAAGGGCACGTAGGGTGCTTCAAGCTGCTAAAAGCAATGCCCTTTAATTAATTATTGGTCTCTGGGTAGTCGTCATTTTGAGATTGCAATGTGTTTGTATCTTGTCAAAAATAGATTAAAAAATAAAAATTAATTATGTAAGCTATACTATTTGCCATCGGAGGTACTCTAAATATTGGCCAGCTTACCGCTCTTTCAATGGCCCTATTAAGTTTTGTAAGTAAGTGATGAAATTACGCTTTTTATCCCCATAACAATGAAGAGATTGCCTCATAAATCAACCCTTAGTATCACAAAACAAGTACAGTATATTATTAATTAAATTAAAACTAAAAAATAACAGGTGATGGAAAATGAACGCATTTGCGCGTGTTTTAAATAGATTTGATGAGGTCAGATGCGCAATATTTTATTTGTGAATTTTTCTCCGTCTATCTATGGATTAGCTAGATTAGACTTTAGGTTAGTTGCATTTCGTTAAATTTCGGTGAAATTTCGCGGAATTCTTCAGACTATGCCGGCGGCCCTGACCCAAGCTGATAGTGTGTTTTGTAACGGCATGTTTTAAATCATGACAAACTTTCACCTAATGTTTCGAACTTAACAGTTTTTTATGTATATAGGCTTAGCGTCATGGCGATAATCTCACCTGATCTTAAGTGATGATACGGCCCAAGTAGGTGGACTCGCTAAACCTGTAAAGGGACCGGTTATCCAGTTCAACTGCCGGAACACAACTATTCGTGTTTGGTGGCAGATTTTCGACTTGACGGTGGTAGCTAGCCAGGCGGGCATTATCAAAAGCCCTACCCATGATGCTATGTTTGCTTTACGATATTTTCGTTCATTGAAAGCTCAAGCTCATTGTAGGTGGGTTCGAACTCACGTGTATTGACGCAGCATTCGTAGACATTACCACTGAACTATCATCGCTTCAAAATATAAAAAAATCTAAAATATTAATGAAAAAAATATTCTAATAAATTGTTTTAAAATAAAGAGCTCCGCGCGCCGTAAGAAGTTCTCACATCATTTAATTTTAGCTTTACGCGAACTCAGTGGCAGGTAAATGCTAGTACTAAACAAAAAGCGATTTCGTAGACATGATAGCTCAGTTGTTGTGGTGTATACACGTCGCGTCAATGTACGTAAGTTCGAATTCACCTGCAATGAGCTTGTGCTTTCGGTGAAGGAACACATCGTGAGGAAATCATAGCATGGGGGTGGAGCTTTTTCTAATGTCCGCCTGGCTAGCTACCACCATCACACCATAAGGTGTTCCGGCAGCTGCACTTGAGAGCCACTCCGTCTAAAATAAAGGTTGGCTATTCCCCTGGTGTTGGGGGTATCTATGGGCAGCGGGTTTCATTTACCACTGTCCCCTAGCTACCAACCTCAAGTTGTAAATGTACCGCCAAGTACCTATAGGTGTGTTCTGGCAGTTGCACTTGGGTGCCAATTCTTTCACTAGGTTTAACGTGTCCATTAATTAAGGACACAGTGTCACTTAAATGCAGGTGACATTGTGGGCATAACGCTAAACCTGTAAATTATCCAGAAAACGGTTGTTATATTAAAGTATACATACATATTTAATAATTAATCCCTAAATATTAATTATTCATAACTTTTATCAGTTAGTTACTAGTTTTTGTAGCCAAAATTCTGCTCTCAAATCCTAACCGTCTAGACAATGCTACGCAGTTTCATGAAATTCGTATTTTATATAATATTTTCGCACTTTAATTGAGTTTTCTAAGTTCTTAAGGAATATTAGTAGTGAATTTTAATTAATCTAAAATGAGAAGTAAATATAATAGGTCGATCCCGTCGTTGGCTCTTATTTATCGCGCTTTAGAACTTGTCCTAATTGTGGTTGGTATAAACAAAATTAAAGTTTTCTATATCATTTTTATCTCGTATGTTCCTTAGTACTGTGAAGTAAAGCTCTTTCTTTATACTTAAACCTTTAACTTTACCCTCAACTTGAGGGTGGTTGCTAGCCAGGCGGGCATTTGAAAAAGCCTTACCACCATGCTATGGTTTCCTCACGATGTTTTCCTTCACCGAAAGATCAAGCTCATTGTAGGTGCTTGGATTCGAACTCACGTCCCTTGACGCGAAGCCGTACACACTACCACTGAGCTATCATCGCTTGTTTTCATCACATTTTCCTTAACAGAATGTTCAAGTCCATTGCAGGAGTTTGAACTCACGCTCATTGACGTCTGTACACTCTACCGCATGATGACAACTGCAAAGTCGTCAACATAGATGTAATATCTCTAGCATGTACTAGCATTAGCTTCTAGCATCTCGTTTAGCAATATTTTATTATATAAAAAAGTGACGACACTGTACCTGACTATAGAAACAGTACAATCAAGAAGCAATGATACTGATAATTCCAGTTCATCGAAGTTGGTCCGAGTAAAACGGGTTGTAAACCTTTCGGCAGATTTCCCCTTTACAGCTTTATTATTATGACCAATTGTGCTACACGAAATGGCATAAGCTAAATCTAGTAGATGGACTCGCTCTTAAATGCACCTATCGGATACCACCTATTAATGTTTGGTGGTAGATTTTCTACTTGAGGGTAGTAGCTAGCCAGTAGGCTATTAGGAAAAATCCCTACCTCCATTCCATTGTTTCCTCAAGATAATTTTCGTCTCCGAAAGCTAAGGCTCATTGCAGGTGGGTTCGAACTCATATCCATTATTGTGGCATCAGTACACACTACCAACTGCGCCAACAACGTATCGAATCGCGTACTGATACATGACAAACCAAAAAGTTGCTATAATGGTTTATATGCAAGGTGAGTTTGATTAACCTACTCGTATATAATACTCTTTGCTAATGGAAGTATGGTGGTTGGTGATCATTAAAAGAAATACTTCTAAAGATCATTACAAGTCTCCTGTCTAATCACAAGATATATTTGTTACAATCTCTTTTTTTATAGTTAAGGTTTAGCGTTATGGCCATAATCTCACTTGATCTTGAGTGACAACACGGCCCAAATTGGTAGACACGCTAAACCTATGCAGGAACTGGCTCTCAAGTGCAGCTGCCGGAACACAACTATTGGTGTTTGGCGGCAGATTTTCAAGTTGAGAGTGGATGCTAGGCAGGCGGGCATTAGAAAAAGCCCTACCACCATGCAATCTCGTCAGACACGACTATTGAGTACTTCGCAACAGCTTTAAAGGAAAACATATTCTTCCATGTTTATTCATACATCTGTCTAAAATGCCAGGTTTCCTGAAAATTACATCCGGTAATACTGTTTAGCGTAATGCTGGTAGGGTTTGGCAGATTTGCTTAATGAAGGCTCGACTAGAATTAACCTTAATAGAATGACATAAGGCTCTAAATGGAATACACTCGAAACTGTTTCCGCAAAAGTATGCACAAAGCAAATCTTTCGCTTTGATCTTTTTTAACAGGCGTTGCAGCAGAGTTTTGTAAAGTTGATATTTTAGTTTTTCCTTGAAAGCTTCTGCAATTAGTGTCTAATTTTATTTGACTCCATAGTTTTTCCATCTTTTACATCTAAGTCCGATACGTATCGTAATACAATCTCTGAATCGCTTTTAACGCGTGTTTATAATTTAAAGTAATAACTATGATTAAGGAGATCATAAGCTGACATATAGTTTTTTATTTGTAAATTTGAAGCGATGATAGCTCAGTGGTAGTGTGTACGACTTCGCGTCAAGGGTCGTGAGTTCGAATCTAAGCACCTACAATGAGCTTCAGCTTTCGGTGAGGGAAAACATCGTGAGGAAACCATAGCATGGTGGTAGGGCTTTTTCTAATGCCCGCCTGGCTACAACCACCCTCAAGTTGAAAACCTGCCGCAAAATACCAATAAGTGTAATCTGGCAGCTGCACTTGAGAGCCAGTTCCTCCACAGGTTTAGTGTGTCTTCCAACTTGGGCCGTATCAGGTTAAGATCAGATGAGAATACGGCCATAACGCTAGACTTTAACTATAAAAAAATAAGAGTAAAAACAGTTTTTAGGTGAAAGGTTTGGAGGTTCTATAATAAAATTTCTAAGTACGTTCGTGATTGTCGGATAATGCATTATAAACCCATGTGAAGCAAAATAGATTAACCCATAGATTAACCCATGTGAAGTGCTATCTCATGATGGACAATTTCAATGAAAGTCATACTTAAAAATATCTCCATCTCTGTATATGAACTAATGCAGTTACATAATAAATGTAAATATTATATAGGTATAAACAAGAAAATTCCATTCGTTCCCTCCCTTACTTTTTTGTAGTTGACAAACTGTCTCAAACTATGTCCCTTTTTCTGATCCAAATTAGATATAGCATTTTTGGCTTTGTATCGGTTTCGTATATAAAACACGACTTATATGCGTGCGAATGTTTTTGCATTATTATAGTTGTCATTAAAAGGACAGAAGTTATTATTGTATGGAGACTAAGGCAAACTAATCAAACTCAAATAGTAGACGTTCTAAGGATCTTGCCGATACATCGACTGGCTTTAAATGAAGTTTTAGTGTTTTCTATTATAATGATAAAGGGTCATTCTACTTAATGTGGTGTTATCTCAAACGATTAATCCAAAAGTCCAAATACATATTCAGCCCAAACTTAATGACAACAGAACGGTGTACTGCAACTGATGTTGCATCTCCACGATCATACATATATAGGTTTTTTTATACTTAAGGTTTAGCATTATGGCCATAATCACACCTGATCTTAAGTGACGATGCGGCCCAAGTTGGTAGACACGCTAAACCTGTGAAGGAACTGGCTCTCAAGTGCAACTGCCGAAACACATCTATTGGTATTTGGCGGCAGCTTTACAACTTCAGGGTGGTAGCTACCCAGGCGGGCATTAAAAAAAGCCCTACCACTTCCATTATTGCTGACACTATAAAGTGTATACTGTGTCAGAGTTTTAATCCGGAGAGGGTGCAAATAAAGAACATATTTGCAGCTACGTACGTATGTCTAGCAATATTCCCTAGAAAATAATATTGTCGTAGAACCAGGTTACAACCTACCGCGTGTGTAATAGCCGATCGTTTACTAAACGGCTGTGTAAAAGCTAAACGATGTATCAAACAGAACGAATCACGTAAAAAGTTATCTCGGGAAACGTCGAGGCGGCCGCGGAAAGTGTTTATTGACACCCGTTCGAGTTTATGATACCATCCCTACGCTGGTGAATTATTCTCTCTCTGGCATACCTATTACAGAGATGGACGTGTAAGGGGTGTGATAGTGATATGTTAATACACGATCTATTCTACTATAAATTAATTTAAGTTTGCCTTCAGGGAAGGTATGGAATAAAAGACGACATATTTGTGATGAATTTATGCAAACAACAACATTTATTAGTTTTTTTTTTGAAGCGACCTACACTGTTAGCCTGAGGAAAGCGCTTGAGCCCGTACATTTATTAGTACGGCTAGGACCTTTTATAGTTCGTGTAATGATGGTTGACACTTATTGGCCGCCTTAATGCGGATTATGAAATAGACGTGGCTTTGCTCATAGTTGGTAAACAATGTGCACTTTTTGCTTATATGGCAGAGGAGCGTTTGGACTAGTTTGTCTGCTGGCTTGCTTCACGAGATAATAGCACTCTCTACATTATTATATTTTCCGATATGATACTGTGGTGGTGTTGGTAATACCTCTCACTATCGTGGTGGTGTTGTAACCCAAAGTTATAAACAAGGACCTCTCATGCAGCGAGGTCATAATCGGGGACATTACCAGCAGCGAGGCTACTCAAGGTCTTGGAGGAGAGGAGTTTATAGAGGTAACAAATGATATAGAGGTAGCGAACTGAACAATATGTGTGTGGCCGAAAAGAAAGAAGAGAAAGAAGAAGACTTTAATCTAGATGAGTTTTTTCGGGCAGACTAATTACGTTATGACATGTGAGAGTCTAGATTATATTTGTTTGTATCTCGGAAACCAAAAACTGAATTTTTTAATTGATACGGGTGCCTCTATTTCTATTATTACTTCCAAGTTAGTGCGAAATCATTTTAAAACTTATTACGATAAAACAATAATAAAAGGTATAGGAGGCAAAGTTCAAGCAAGTAATTTGCATACATTCCGCTACAATTACAGAACGGTGTAGAATTTCGTCACAAGTTTTATCTATTCGATACCGTACCATGTCGATCGGATGGTATTATAGGTATAGATTTTCTGAGAAATTATAATGCAAACATAGACCTACCAACGAATAGACTTGAATTACAATTAAATAATAAGGAATATAAAGTTGATATACAGAAGCGTCATTGTAATAATATAGATTTGAAGAGTTATATAACTATTCCAGGTAGAAGCGATTCAATACAATATTTAAATATAAATAAGAACATTTATAAAGATTGCGTGTTACATACTAAACAGTTAGAAAAACATTTATTTTTGGCAAGTAGCATAGTTCAACCAAGAAGAGGTAAAATTCCGGTAAAAATTCTAAATACTAGCGAAGATTGCATAAAAATTAATATAAATAATTTAATTGATGTTAACGACATAGATTATTTAGAAGATTACAATATTTATTCTTTCAGTAAAAATCAGAATGATTTAAAACGCGTGAAAACATTATTAAGTGAACTTTGGAAGTTAAAGTTTGGAGTATAAAACATTTTAGACCGTATTATATGGAAGGAAGTTTATTAAAGTTGCTGAGAATATAATTTGAATAAACGATGCGGGGAGGAAAATATATGAATTGTGTGCGTTTGTACCGTGATCACCATAAACCACCATAGACCATATACCATAGTTATACGTGCCGTTTTCTGTGATTAGCTGTTGCTAATTCATCAATCGGGCGGGATGGTAGCATTAAGTTCCATTAGTTGTCATTGGAAGCGTTGATAGTTCAGTTGGTAGTGTCCACGAACGCTACTGGTTTTGAACTTCCGGTGAAGAAAAACATTGTGTTAAAACTATAGGATGGTGGTAGGGCTTCTTCTAATGCCCGCATGGCTAGCTACCACCCTCAAGTTGAAAATCTGCCGTCAAATACTTATAGGTGTGTTCCGACACTTGAAAGCCAGTCTGTCCACAGGCTTAGCGAGTTTACCATCTTGGGCGACATCATAACGTCAGGTGAGATTGTAGCCATAACGCTAAACTTATAAACAATAAAAACACACTCAGTATGTGGTAATTGCGGTCCAATTTGACTTCATGTTTTGTTGCCATATTGAATTTGTTCTATATGAACAGTTGCCATAAATGGAACATTTGCAATCATGACATATATCACGGATATCAAACAGTACAAGCTTCTGAAACTGTGATAAGTCCTTTGGTAAATTGTGCGATAGTAAGCACACAAGGTACAAGTTTAGCTATAAAGAGAGCACTCCGGCCAGATGTGAACTGCCAGTAGACTTAGGAACGTTTGTTTTGTTACTTACAACTGTCTCTGCAGACTTAAGGCAAGAATCAACAGATTGTGTCTTACATCTGAGAAGTATTTCCGGTTAATGTATAAAAGAATGCCAAAACAGAATCCATTTTGATAAGTTCGCATTCAGCAGATTTCTGTTAGATAAGAACCAAAGTGATGAATTTCCTTCGCTTCGAATAAAGGGCTGCGAAAATGTCTTTTTTCAAATATCTAAATTGTTATCACTGTTCTAAGTACATATCCATGTATTCAATGCGGCTATGTTAAAACATTTTCATTATTTAGTTCTATCTTGGATAACATCAAAACCGACTTTGGTCGAACATTTTACTATCATAGTAACTCGAACACTCGTACGATATGATCTCAAATTAAACTTCTAAATACCGCAATATACTAATGCAAGAAAGTAAACGATCACTGATTCTCAAACTTCTAATGTTGGTACCTTCCAAACAATTTATATACCAAATTAATTTGAACGAAAACACTTGAAAGTCTTCAACAAATGAAAATTTTACTTTATCTCTTAAAAGCTTGAATAGTAATAATGCATATATTAAATCAAATTCCGGGGTCACTACGCGGCGTGCAAAATGCTAACAAAATGATCGCAGAGTATGTTAATATTGATTTAATAATACAGGTTAAAAAGGTGGTAGAAGTAATTTTCCTAATGCGTGGTCCAATAAGTATTGTCCAGTACAAAACCTCGACACTTAGTTCATCCAAACGCAATGTTTTGAACCCAATCGTTTTCGCACACATGTATTGTTTAAATTTGAGTTGGCAATCGAACCGCTTGGAGGCTTGTGCTAAAACCAGTTTGTTAGCTCGAACATTATTTAACATAGCGACGATAATTCTGTACTTGTCCAATATAACGCTTCAAATTATAGTCAATAGAAACTACTGGCTCGTTAAAGCAAGGTTTTGCCTTAATATATTTATGGTGTTGACAGAACTCCCGGGGCTGCAGCCGTGTAATTATATGCAAATTGTACAAGTGATTAGTCAAGTTAGATTAATTGAATGTTGGCTTGTACGATGTTGTATGCCATTTCGGTTGCACTACGCATCTTGTAATCGTTAACGGCCTGTAATTTGTATTGTTATATTAATGGTTGAGTTTATGGAGCAGTATGCTTTATAGTCGTAGGAGAAAACTGAAAATGTTTTTTGATTTTTATAGTTCGGCTTTAGAATTAAGGTCAGAATCTTAACTGATGTTGTGCGACTATGGGGACACACCTAAAGGTATTTGGTGGGAGATTTTCTACTTTAGGGTGGTATTAGGTATAGCTCTACAACCATGCTATGAAGAATAGTATGAATATTTTGTTTTTTAGAACTACTCGTATAAAGGGTGGGATTTTGTAATAAAACTTTTTTAACTTTCGCATATTGTATGCATTATAATATAGAAATTAAATACGGGTCTAAAATGCGACTTACGTTTTAATAATTGCTCGACATTTCGGCTTGGTTACACGGCCGTGGTCGCGAGCTGACTATAGTGTTGCAGTGTCTTCGTTACGTAGGGCAGTTTCTTGTAACCCTCATTTTTCGTTATCACTAATGAGCAAATGAGGGTAGTTACTAGAAACTGCCCTCCGTAACAAAGACACTGCATCACTTCAGTCGGTTCGTGACCACGGCCCGTGCAACCAGACCGAAACGTCTAACAATTATGAAAAAGGAAGTCGCGTTTTAGACACGTATTTAATTTCTATATTATAGACAAATTGTATTCATTAATCTAAAATTTAGGAGGCAGGCAGTTGTTAGATAGTTACCGTTAGCTAAAAACGGGTTTTTGTAAATTCATATCTACTAATATCCTCAAATAAATAAATGAATAACATTTGATAGCAATAATATTTATGTATCGATCGACAATCACAGTCGGTTAACCAAATTAATATTAATGCGAGCGGAGTCGCAGGGAAAAGATAGTAAACAATAATAAGATAGACAGTATTTGCCAACTAGGTTCACGCTAAGCATATTTTTCAAAATAGGTTCCGTTTATATATTAGGTTTATTTTTTTAACTAGGTTCGCGATAGTCGAAGATGTAATATAAGCGGTATCCAAGTCAAATGCGAGTGACAGTATCGGGATAATCACCAGATAACCGGTGACTGTAAAATGGTTAACTAAGTTGTCCATCAGTAAATCTGAGATTTTGCCTCGAATGACCCCGAAATTCGCGATACCTTAGCGTGCCAATGTAACTTGATACCGAATCAGGAAATTTCCTCAGATACAATTCTTATGACCTCCCATTGCGCAATTTGCGCAATATTTTTGAGTGCCATTTAAAAAAACTTTAGTGCGTTAATGAACGTAACATTGTCTTTGTGAGTTATTTATTATGTTTATAATTTTAATTCTGTTCGCATTTTCTAACGGTGGATAGATAATTAAGGTCTTAATAGGCAAGAATAAGTCCTGTGAGTCTATTTGCTTTATAAACTTAATGTACAATCTCGGTCGAACCATTCAACTAAATCGGAAAGAAATAAAACAGCGTAAGCGAGTGTCGGTCGGTTCTTTGTTCCTTCGGTCTTTTGTCAGACTTTGGGTTTTGCTATCATTCTATTATTATAATGTATTTCCTGTTAGCTTTACTGATATTTTATACCATACAAGCTGAGTTTGATTTAACTAGGTTTAAATTGTTAGTAGTTATAGTTTAGTTGTTTAAATATTTTAAAGCTATGATAGCTCAATGGTATGATGCTGTGGTGGTAATTTCGAATTTACTTACAATGGGCATGAACTTCCGGTGACAGAAAATATAGTGAGGAAACCATAGCATGGGCTTTTTCTAATGCAATACTCGCCTAGCTGGCAGCCATCCTCAAGTTGAAAATCGGCAGCCAAATACCTATTTGTGTGTGCTGGCAGTTGCATTTGAGACCTAGTTCCTCCACAGGCTCAGTGTGTTTACCTACTTGGGCCTTATCGACACTTAAGATCAGGTTAGGTTATGGCCATAACGCTAAAACCTTGATTATAAAAAACTAATGCATTGAATTCAATGCGATGATTTTCCAAAACATGGCGAGGTACAGAAAGTAATTAGAATGAACTTTGTATAGAGAAAAAACGGAACAGCTGAGTGGGTAACTGTGCACGGAAAGCGTGAAAATGTATGAGGAACAAATCAGCGCGTAAATAAAACAAAAGAGGTGTTATCTCCACTCTTGTATTACATTCGCACGCGTCCACGTTGCGAAACATTAATGCGTAGTTGGGCCTTAGAACTCGCGATTTCCACGTTAATGCTCCTATTAAATGCAATACAATGATAGCTCAATGGTAGTATGTACGGACGCCGCGTCAAAGGACGTGACCTCGATTCCCTGCAATGAGCTGGAACTTTCGCTGAAGGAAAACATCGTGAGGAAACCATATCAAGATGATAGAGCTTTTTCTAATAGCTAGCTATCACCTTCAAGTTAAAAATCTGCCGCCAAATACCAATAGGTGTAATCATGTACCAATGATATCGTCGCTTAAGATCGGCTAAGATTATGCCCATAACGGCAAACGTCAACAATTAAAAAACAAAAAACTATAGAATATATTGCAGCTGTTGAAAGTGTATATTAAGGCCTCAACGAGATGGTTATTTTGTTATAAATATACAGAGAGTTATTGGCAAAAAACACATTGCATCTTGAGTTATTAACTTATTCAGTTGGCTTATGCGCATTGTTTAAACTAAATCATGTAAAGTTCTACCAATCTCACACTACATAGGCCCTAATAAACTACTCTGTTCTACTTAAAGTTGAACATTGGATATACATTTTTACCCTTTTGCCGTTTAGACTATTTTCATTGCACACTATTTCTAGACTGTAAGAATAGCTAGTCATTGGCAATCTATTCCTGGAGTGAACTATATTAAGCAATTTGCTAGAGTCTTGTTGCCATACAAGTCAAATCATGGACCGACATATCTTTGGTTTAAGAGTGAAGCTCTCATATCGGTTTGGTGAGATACTAAATTAGTGGCAGATACTTTGATTGTATATTTTATACTATATACACATTACGCAGGAACTCCTGGAATCAAGTGGTGGATATGTGTCAAGTGTGTACAGTGGTGTAAGTAAAAGTGTAGTTTGTGATACCGCCTGGCTTCCCAGAGCTGCATAAATTTCCTCCAGCACACACATACACCCACTCACAAAGAACAGCCAAACAAAAGTTCAATAATTATTCAGTATTTTCAATAAAACAAGGGAATCAAAGTCTCACGTGTACGCGCAACAAATCAATGCAATCGACCGTCTCGATGCTTTCTCATTGTCATCTCAATACGCGCGTACGACGCTTACGTCTCGCTCGCGATTACGAGCGATATATACAAACTAAACAGTGACGTTATCTATAGCCTTTTCCTTAGATTATTAAAGTATTAATCATGAGTAATGTTAGTATCAGTAGCCCTGAGAGAAAGTAATATAAAAAGTAATTCCAGTCCCAGTTGCACTAATTCAGCATTAAGGAGACATTGTACGATCATGTGTTATTGTTACTTACTCCTTTCATCTGTCCAAGCTTTTTTAGAGACGCTCTGTAAATGAATCTACCCATGAAAAATTTGACTTTACTTGACTGATTCATAATTATGAACATGGAGATGAATTTATCATAGTAACTCTATTTGAACTTATCACATTTCAAGATTAATCAGTGTATACTCAGCTAGCGAAAGGCTTGAAAACCGATATGACAATGGCGATATTTGATGTAGATTATATCTTGATGACGTCACTGTTTTTGAATGATTATGTGCTTATAATCAGGCACAGTTCAATTATTTTTGACGTGATATAATAAAAATAAAATTTTTATTACAACGCCACATACTCAGTGGCCCAACAAGCAACTCACCTTTTCCTTCGTCTAAGGATAATCGTTGATTTATGGCTAATATCGCACATGATTTACCATATTTCTTTTTCATTTTTTTCGCCAACTACCGCTCCGCGAACCCGTGTATTGAATTTTATTGGATATCATTTCGGGTCTTGGTTTATGTGTTTCGGTTTCATGTAATACTATGGAATATAGTTCTGAAACTTACCTCTTTCTCTTATTTCGCTTTGGTTTTTTTATGATATTAGCAAGAGATAGGTATCCTGTTTATTGCAAGCTGTAATCGTGTAAAAAAAAAACTTTTTTTTTCTTTTGAACTGACATACGCTGTTAGCCCTAAGGGCTTTGACAGCTTAACCGTAGTTTCTGAGGCGACTGCTGAGGGCACTCAGCTCCGAGACAGCGAGCGCAAGGGTGCCAGAATGGCTGAACCTCGGCTTGGGCTGCTGCCGGAAAAATAAACAAGGATTTGTGAGGCTAACTAATCAACAGGTCCTAACTTACTAATTTCATGATCCTAACAAGACCTTCCCTTACAAAACCGTTTACTTAACGTGTAAGTGTGCATGGATGTTATGCGGTGTGATGATGTACTTTCAGTGATGTAGAGTGTCACTGTATCGTGCGAGCAGAGTCACTCGAGGGCTCGAGGGCTCGAGGATCGAACCTAGGCTCAAGCGTCTGCAGAGAGAAAAAAAGAAAAAACCGTCGTGTACAAGTTGCAAATAATCGCAGTTCTAATTAGCTATACGCTGACTGCTAAGGACTGGGTCGGATAACCTCACGCACCAACACATATTCCCAAAGACAGTATTCGAATGAGATCACTGCAAGGCTAGCGCCGATACCTTGCAGCAGAATCTAGATATGGTATTGTTTTGCTGTAGAAGCTCGAACAAAAAGCTCGTTTTTTTTTTTAATACATAAGGTTTTATCGTTGTGGCTATAATCTCACCTGATCTTACGTGACGTTACGGCCCAATTTGGTAGGCACACTAAGCCTGTTTTTAGCGTATTTACCAGCTTGGGCCAAATCGTTATGTAAAATTAGGTAAAATTGTAGCCATAAGGTTAAAAATATAGACTATATAAAACCTTCTGAGATGAAACCGTCACATTGGATCTCTTTATTTACCAATTTTTTACCAAGCTTTTAGAACTCTGTTGCCACTATTTTTATTTTTATTTTTTTATAGTTAAGGTTCTTTAGCGTAATGGCTATAATCTTACTTGATCTTAAGTGATGATACGACCCAAGTTGGTAGACACGCTAAACCTGTGGAGAAACTGGCTGTCAAGTGCAGGTGCTGGAACACACCTGTTGGTATTTGGCGGCAGGTTTACAACTTGAGGGTAGTAGCTAGCCAGGCGGGCATTAGAAAAAGCCCTACCACCATGCTATAGTTTCCTCACGATGTTTTCCTTCACCGAAAGCTCAAGCTCATTGTAGGTGGTTGGATTCGAACTCACGTCCCTTGACGCTCAGTCGTACACACTGCCACTGAGCTATCATCACAATAAAGACTACTATATCGCATATCGATACCCTTTATATACCATACGAGTTGCTCATTTGATCTCATTGGGCTGTGTTATTTCATGGACGATGGATGAATTTATATAACACCAAATGATTAAAAATTCTCATTTATATTTAAGAATATATCTATAAAAGCAGTCGTCAGGCTTACCGACAGAAGTGATAACTATATTTCACTAAATAATGTAAAAATAAAAGAAGTAAATCTCGTACCCATATACTGAGGCTTAGAATCTACGACCTTGCTTACGCGTGTTTATTAAGTCGCACACCAAACCGATCGACCAAGCGTTCACATATGACAGCCTCATAATTAAAAATCTACAGACACTGTTTACATAAATGGAAAGCGTTCGGTGACGATGACGTGAGTTCCATGGTTTTTCGTTCACCCAAAAAATGCTCAACGCGCATAATGAAGTTTTCAATTTAATCTTTAATTTACTTGGATCTTGAGTATTTAGTGTGTAATCATAGAGTAGACCAGAGAGAATCCAAAGTTATTAATCTGTTGCACAACTTTAATTATATCGCCGAATAAGATGCTAGATCGGATCATTGATACAACGAGTTTGTATTGAGAAACTTTTATTATACTTATGAAGAAAAATATATACTTGGATTAGAGATACCTTACCTATTTTAAGAGTGTGAATCGATACACGAAAAAGAGATTCAGCGATATCTTTTTTTGTCCCTTGTTCCCTGCTTCATGGCAATCTCTTTACCGACAACAAGCCACTTCTCTGTTTGATTTATCAGTTTGTGTATTCCTCAAGAGCCATACTTGTATGAAAATTATTTTCACACGACTCTCTCGATGTCAAGTGGTAAATCTTTTAAGCTGGCTCGGTGTGTCACTTCTTTTCAGCCGGATATGCTGAAGAGTGCCTTCTCCACTCAGAGCGTGTGCCAGTTTGTTTACATGGACGGTCAGCTTCTCCTGGTATTTCAGGCTGTTTTGAGCTATTTCCTGTCGAACTGTTTTTAGGCCGAACTCGCGCGAGAGAGAGATATCTAATGTTAAAACATTCAAGTAATTCAATATTGAACCAAAATTTCTTTTTTTAACTTAAGTCCTCAGAATATACATATAACAAATATAGGAATCATTCAACTTCCTTTAGATGTATAGTGAACGTTTTCAGTTCATAAGTAGTCATATTATGTAGGGTACGTACAAATACAAAGGAATTTCCAGACATTATTATCAATCAAATAATATTCCACCCTGAATAACCTTTGGATAGTAGAGTGTGTCTCAATTGCTCCTTGTATTTATGGATCAATAAATTGGTAATTTACATAGGAATCTTATTTTAGAACTGTGCAAAATAACCTAACAAACTTGAATAATTCGAAGATTACGTAAGGAATCACTTTTTTTTTATAAGTCATCTACCTACGTATATCTTTCATTTTTTTTAAATATTAATAAGCAGCAAACGTGCAGACGGTCCATCTGATAGTAAATTGGTACCATCGCCTATAAACAGGCGCAAAACTAGCGGTGTTACAGTCATGTTGCTGGCTTTGGCGGAAATGGTTAGTTCCTGCCCATTATGCCGGAAGACGAAGGCTCATACCGAACCTGAGTCGAAACCTTAGTCGTTAAACAGTCGAGCAATAATCCTACCACCATGTTATGACGGATCCACGATTACATGGTTAAGTGTCATGGTAAAAAGCAAAGGTAGGACAAAAAATCGGTAGAGTCTAGTCGGGTACTCGTGAGCAGGTGTGATTGGCATAAGTAATTCAGATGGTATTCGATACCCGTTACACACCATTATTACAGTAATATATGTTTCAACTAATTAATCGATTATTTAAATATTCAATTATAATTTCACATAAGATACTCTATTTAAATTTAAATAAATAAATAAATTAATTGAAAAAACATAAAACAGGTGAACGTATTCCAAGGAATATTTATTACCTTTGAATAACTCCACATCGAACTTACAATCTAACCAAGCACAAAACCAACGTCAAAGTTCAACACACTATGAAAACGTCTATTCGCTATGTTTCCAAAGTAATTAAACGAAAACATTACAGTTTAATAAATATAAATATACCTATGCGAGTGTATAATTAATTAATTAGAAGGGATCAAACGAATTACATTGGACCAAGTGAGCGTAAAAAGGATAATCTGGAAGCGAATAGTCCGCGTATGTATTAACTAACGTACACGATGTTGTGAAAATTAATTATAGTTTCGAATGATATTACTTGGAATCCTACAGCGTGTTTATGATCGCGGTACTCGAGCACTTTGACACGGTATAGTATGGTAAATTCTAATGCCTTTTAGTAATAATCATCCCGATTATTCACGAAGCGATGATAGCTCAGTGGTAATGTGTACGACTTCGCGTCAGGGGATGTGAGTTCGAATCCAAGCGCCTACAATGAGCTTGAGCTTTCGGTGAAGGAAAACATCGTGAGGAAACCATAGTATGGTGATAGGGCTTTTTGCCCTACCACCATGCACCTTTTCTTCCACTGCCATCTGACACCTTCCAGGGATGAGTTCGATCCAGCAATTACCACATCGTCCCACTGATCGGCCAGGCGAGATGTTAAGCCAGCCAGGGAGAGTACCCGTGAGGATCTGCCTTGCAGGCCCTCTTTGCGGCCTTCTTCTGTGACATTACCTGTTCGTAGAAGGCTAAACCAACAACTCACCTAACGTCGAGTGTACGTATGACCAAAGACGGGAATGAATTAATAATGAAGATACAGAAATACGTTTTAATAAATGATGAATTAACCAGGGAGGCATCACAAAATATTCTGTGGTTTCCTTCATCGATAGCTTTGGTTTATTGTAGGATTAGAACCCACTTCATTGCATCGTAGTTGAAGTGATGATAGCTCAGATGGTAGTGTGTACGAATGCCACGTCTATGGTCGTGAGTTCTCAACCATTTGTCTTCGGCTTGTCTGTGAAAGTGTGTGTCTTCTATCTGTGAAATCATGAGCTACCGGTGAAGGGTATATTCGTGAGGAAACCGTAGCCTGGTGGTAGGGCTTTTACTAATACCATAGTTAGCTATGATCCTCAAGGAAAAATCTGGCGCCAAACACCTATAGGTGTGTTCTGGCAGCTGCACTTGAAAGCCAGTCCCTCAACCAGGCTCAGCATGTCTACTTTCTTGGGCTACTTAACATCAAGTGAGGTTATGGCCATAACACCAAACCTATAAACTATAAAAAAATGTTGCTTCAACTCCAAGATCGCTATCGCCTTTGTACTTCTGAAACAACTAATATAATTTTAAATCTTTTTAAAAGCTCCGATACGTCTTTAGAGGCCTTTGTTTGCGTTTATCGCGAAGTAATAATATTTTATCCTCCAATATAAAAGTATACGTAAGTAAGTGACGTAAGTAGTTTGAAGCGATGATAGTTCAGTGGTAGTGTGTACTGATTTCGCGTCAAGGGACGTGAGTTCGAATTCAACCGCCTACAATGAGCTTGAGTTTTCGGTGAAGGAAAACACCGTGAGGAAACCATAACATAGGCTAGCAACCACCTTCAAGTTGAAAATCTGCCGCCAAATACCAATAGGTGTGTTCCGGCAGTTGCACTTGAGAGCCAGTTCCTCCACAGGTTTAGCGTGTCTACTAATTTGGGTCGTATAGACGCTTAAGATCAGGTGTGATTATGGACATAACGGTAAGCCTTAACTATATAAATATATATATATATAAAAACTCTTCACTAGAATCGCCCTCGCGGCCCTTGCACGGCTTGCCCGATGGCATTGCTAGGACTACTAAACTTAGTTAGGACCTATTGGTTAGTTAGGATCACGTATCATTGTTCGTTTTCCGGCAGTAGCCCAAGCCGAGGTTCGGCCATTCTGGCACCCTTGCGCCCGCTGCCTCGGGGCTGAGTGCCCATAGCTTTCGCCCCAAAAAGTGAAGCTGTCAAAGCTATCAACGTATGTCAAATAGCAAAAAAAAAAAAAAACTAGAGTCGGACAATAGGTTATCAAAAGGTGAATTTTAAAAGTAATTAGTATCAAGAAAATGCTTCGCAGTTAACAAATATTTTGCACTTTTAATACTAATAATTCTTATTAATAAATATAAAAATGAATTTCTTTAGGTCATCACATCACACGTGAACGGGTGGAACAATTTTGCTAATTCTTCTTTTGTTGGGTTCGTTATTGTCAGGACAAGGTTCTTATGAAAGAAAAACAATTAAGGAAGTCAACCGGAGTATCGGCTAATTTAAGAACATTTCAAATACTTAACTACAATATCAATTTTACGTAACAAGCTGTCACTTTATATAGAGTATTACTGTGTATTTGAATATATATATATTTTTATTAATTATACCAATTCGAATTTAATATTCATAGCTAAGACAGGACAATGTCTGTCGGGTCGGCTAGTTCTTAATAAATGAAGCCATAATATTAGTACCTTAATGATTAAGCTAAGTAAATGTAAGATGTTTTAATTTAAACTGTAACACGAAACTCTCAGACATGATTACAAAACGTTTTTTTTTTAATTTTGGATCATTAACATGTTCAAAGTACATCATGATCATAGGTTTATAAAAATATTGTATGTATCCATTTTGTTTAATTTTATTATATATATTTTTAATCGTTTATAGGTTTAGCGTTATGGCCATTATCTCCTCATCTGATGGTAAGACTAAAAGACAATGTGGCTCAAGATGGTTGACACACTAAGCCTGATGAAGAAACTGGCTCTCAAGTGCAACTGCCGGAACACTTCTAAGGGCATTTGGTGGTCGATTTTCAACTTGAGGGTGGTTGCTAGCCAGGTCAGTATTAGAAAAAGCCTTACAATCACAGTTTTTTCACGATTTTTTCCTTCGCCGAAAGCTTAAGCTCATTGCAGGTGATTTCAAAGTCAAGTCCATTGTCGTAGCACCAATATGTTACTTCAAATATTTCTATCCCATGAATATAGTCCATTTCCGTGTATGCAACATTTCTGATGATCGGTTGAATAGTAAAGGTGTCAACATGTAAGAAATAAAGCCTCATGGAATTTACAATATTAGTCTGTATATAGATGAGTGGTGTCGCTTGTCGTTAAGTTACAAATTCGAGAGATCACGTTTCCAGTGATCGTGTGATTACAGCCTGTAACACGTTTTGAGGTGTGATTTAGCGCTACACGTCTTGAATTGTAAAGCATTAGTAATTCTCAAGTTATGTTATTAATGTAATATGCCATATTATTGTGTAACTTTCCAAACAACTTACTGTTATCTGAGTCCTAATTGTGTCCGCAACTTCGTTGGTGCGCAACAAAAAAAATCCAATCGTTTTGTAACTTTTATCAATATACCTTTGCTCTTGTTGGAGATAGCGTGATATTAATTAATGTAAAAAATTCCTCTAAAATTGCCTTATCAAATAAAAAAAATACACATCAAACAAATATACACATTTTTTTTGTTTTACATTATTAATAAAGATTTTAAAAATACATATATCAGTGTACTTTGCAATAGATTTATTGGCGAATGTTAATTATTGTCTATTTTTCTGAAATATATATAACATTCGTTCGGACTACATTTAATTTAAAATTAAAATTAGATTACATTAAAATATTAGGAGTAAACTTTAATACTTGAAAAAATTCTCTTGAAGTCACACAAAATTACAGAATATAAAGATGTTTGATTTCATATTAATAGTCCACTTTAATTAACCTAAGTGTGCGAACAACGGACGAAATTGGATAATAATTGTTATTGAATTTTTTCACAACAATTATTATTTTTTTGCATTGATAACACGACAGCTTAAAAATAGCTATTTAATATGAAAAAAAAAAGAAATCCGGTAGACATATAGAGGAAACCTCATGTTTCTTGATGAATTGTTTTGTTTGAATATTTATACATATATATTTCTCTACAGTGGGTAATTTATCAATAAACATAATTATAAATTGAGAATGAATATATACCGTCCGCAAAACATAATCAAATAAAACTATAACCAAGCGCATAAACACGCTTTTTACTTATTTCTCTTGGTCGCGAATTTCTGGGCGATATCGGCGCGCGACTAGGGCGCCATCGCCGCCTTTCCCCGCAGTCGCGACCCGAACGCCGCCCAACGCGCGTCCGCCCGCCCCGACGCGTTATAAATTTTTAACATTATTATTATTACATCGATTTTTTTCCCATGTGCATCGACTAAGTGATGTGTGTGTTTAGTGCGAGTGCTAATAGTGTGTTCGGATGATCTGGTGATAATTAATTATGTAAGTTGCGATCTGTTTTGTAAATATTTTTTCTTCGCGTATTTGTTTTCGGTTATTATATTGAAAAAAATATATTTTAATGATATCATCAAGTAACAAGATATGTGTATTGTCACATTGAAATAACTTTATTGCTATAATTAAATAATTTATTGATAACATGTGGAGAAAAAGCGGACTATTTTTTTTATTGTATAACGAAGTAAACAAGTTTTTACATTTTATTGGATGAAACTTAATTATATTTCCTAACTTGATTATATTATTATATTTTTTAAATATTTACGTAAATTTATAAATATAATAATCATAATTTTATATATTATAACTTTATCTCACTTAATTTACAATATAAAGAACGTTCCAGATTAACTCCGAATAATACATCGTCATACATTTTTTTTATGGAAGCACTGGAAATTTAACCACTGGCCTATCCAAAACCAATGGCGACCACTGATTGATCTGAAGCTTAATGAGGGTTGTATTGGATATACAATAGCTGATCTCAAAACGAGACAAACCAGTGAAGGGTCACTGGTTTATCAACATGTTTATGGTAGTTGTGAACCTGTCGGCTATAGAGTATTACCATCCCGTTTGATATACTTTATACACGGCAGTTCTCTTTATTTCTCCACCATGTTGAGGTCATCAGGTGCGGTCGATCTTCAACATCAGGTGAAGACAAACGCTATACCTACATAAAGATATAATAAAACAGTTATAATGATAATACAATTACATATATTCAGTTTTTTTGACGGCACATTTTTTTTGTAGTTACAACTTTTTTAGAGAACAACGAGCTTAGTCAATAATGAAATATTTAAAATAAATTTGACTATAGTAATGATTTCTTATGTTTACGCGAATATTATTCAATGGAATAAAACTAATTTAAACGGATTTTTATCGCGGTTATTTATTAATTTTGATCCCGACCTTTCGAAAGCTTTCCAGCCTTCGTGGTCACCTGCTGACCACTGACAAGGCTGAAAAGCTTTCGAAACGTCGGGATCAAAATTAATAAGTAACCGCGATACAATTCGTTTAAATTAGTTTTATTTCAATTGACTATAGTAAATATATATTGTCGTCAGAAAACTCGGGTTTTCTCAATTCCTGAACACCAAGTATATTAGATTCTATAGTGGCTCGCTTACACATGCCACCTTCCGAGATAAGTCAGTTTATATAATATAAACCTGCTCCAGTGGTTCTCAATGTAGTTAACGTGTCTGGATCAACAAGCATATACCCACTATAGACTTGTCAGTTGGTAGTAGGCGGTCGCTATTATTTTTTAATTATACTTTATTTGTTAATAACTGTGTCCGCGGTTGGTGGAACTAATTATATTTGATATTTTTTGCCCGTTTTTATAACTTATTATGAAACAGCTTTGCTCCTATTATATATTATATATATATTATATATATTATATATAGAGGCAGCGAGATTTTAAATAGCATAATACCTTCCTCAACGAATTCTCTGTCATTATACAAAAGTATTTTTTGTAATCTAAGATTAGCCCGTTTAAATAAAAAAACTTCCCCGCTTTATATTATTCATTATTATAAATAGGACACTTATTTATGTAGTACTTTAAAAATATATTAAAAAGAATCAAAACCTTAAGAAACTATTGACAATAATTAAATATTATTTTCTACTTTATATTCCGGTTTATTATAAAGACGGAGTGAGTGTATTTCATTAAATACAATTTATTTTGTAATTTTTTAATCTTCCATTTTCCAGTTTTTTTTTCATGGCATTTGCCTAAGTAGATTATTTCGCCAATGACAAGAGAGAAGGATTGTGAAAGCAATTAACGAAATCAAAGTATCAGCTAAGCTCAAAACGATCATTTGTTGATCACTCAAATATTTGACTTGTCCGGGAGTCGAACCGTTAGCACATAGGCGTGGCGCTTTAAGCGGAATAACTGCTTTAGAAAATGTGCTGTACCGTCAATTATGATGCCATAATGAGTACCATCCTTATACATTATTTTTGTATCCCACATTCACGCCTAAACCACTGAATCGATCATGATAAAATTTTGTACATAAAAATATGTGAAACTAGTGATAGGTGATAGGCCTATATTTCTCGCGAAAAACTTATGGGAAGTCGGGAAAAAAGGGGGATAAACTTTGTATGAAACTTTTTATTGTGTCATCCTATCGGATAAAATCAATATTAACGTAAGCCAACTATAAGATAGTGTTCTATAAATTAAGTTCGATGGTTTTCGTTTATCCTACTCAGAGTAGCTGTACAAAGTCACGATAATACTGTTTGTTGTCATTGGTATTAGATACATAGTAAATGATAATGCATTACTGAAAATTATATCGAAAGATTCTTCTACGTTGAAATCATAGAACAGATGCAACTAAAGCTAATATAGGATTTTTAAAATCAATTAAAATTAATTAAATTTGATGTTAAGGGACGATGTGACGCAAGATGGTGAACACGCTTAGCTTACTGGAGGCGCTGGCTCTCAAGTGCTTCCGCCGGAAGATATCTGTAGGTATTCGGCGTCAGGTTTTCAACTTAAATGTGACTTGGTAGCTAGAGCTAAACGGCATTAGAGAAAGCTCTACTATCATACTATGGTTTCGTTACGATGTTTGCCTTCAACGAAAGCTCAAGCTCATTGCAGGGAATCAAACCGACGTACATTGCTGGTCTGTCGTGCACACTACCAACTGAGCTATCGTTATTTCAAAGTTTATTGTCAGTTTGTAAGATAATAACTTCATGGCTTTACTAACAAAACGTTAAGGTAGATTGTTAGAATGACCACACACACAGTAACATGAACTTTTCTGGGCAACCTACACCTCAGTCCGCCCCGTGACCGAGAAGCCTGAAAAGCTTTCGAAACGTCGGGAACAAAATTATTAAATAACCGTGATAAAATCAGTTTAAATTCGTTTTATTTCGATAGATAACATTTAATTTAATAAATACACAATCCATCTTATTAATTTCGCCCGATTTACGAACACGTTGCTGTCCATTGTTATATTTGTTATATTAGAAATAAACGTAACGTATCTGTAAATTTACAAGTATGATAACGAATAAGTAAATTAATTTTTCCTTTCAACAATCGCATATCACGTTCTACCATCTGAAAACCAGCGCTGAAACGCATTATACGTTGTAGCATTTTAGCTGAGATGGGACCATTTACGGCCTCACACAACTGATTAGTGGGCACCCTCTGCCTATTATATACACTAGGCTATTGTTGTTTTTATTTTTTCCCTAATTTTTTATTATTCTTGTAGTAGTTATTTAGTCATTATTACTATTGTGTGAGTTCCGTAATAAACATATTTTCTTTCTTTCATCCAAAGGAGTGTCTATGATATAGGGTATATTCGACTTAGCTATAAAAAGGCGTAAAACATGCCTTTAGCCTGATATGACTTAGTCCCAGTTTGCGACTAAAACGTATGTTAGTAAAATTTTGCCGTATGTGCAGATTGGAAACCATTGAATAGTGTAGATACACCAACCCAATCACTTGTTTGCATGCGCATTGTCAAATTATATAAATATGTATTAATAATAATAACCATTATTACTGTTATAGTTTAAACTTATTTCTACAAACATACTTGTTTAAAAACTACTAACTTAAATCAAATTCTATTCTCCACATTCCTCTGATCTCTCCTTTTAACAGCTTGTCTTTCGGCAAAGGCCTCCTCTAAGCCTCTAAGGCTTTCCGCTTGTTTCTGTCCTTTGCTGTACGTAGCTATTCTGGACCAGCTACCTTCTTTATTTGCTCTGTTCTTTCTTATCTATCCTTAGAGGGTGTTGGTCAGTAGGGGTTGATTTCACGAAAAAAGCCATCTTGTTGACTCGTACTTTTACGAATATAACCACCACCGAATGATCAGTCTCGTTCGGGAGCCTCTCACGATATGTCGTGTCCAGCGTTTTGTTTTTCTATTTTATGCTGTACCATATAAAATTTGTACACAAATTGATTGCAGTATTAAAGGAGTCTTGGAAAATCGAATTTTCGTAAGAAAATGAGATACTTTCTACACTTCCTCAATATTAGTAAAAGTACAATGATCGGGCAGCTTAGGACGCGCGCCTCCGGGGCATCATTAGGGATCCCGAAAATCTGCCACGTATCGGCTGTTGTATTCAATTTTACGTAAAAACCATTTTCACCGTATTCCCAAAGGTTCTTTGACAGCTGAGGTATTAGAATTTAAAAATGTTTGTTACGTTTCTTCCCTTTATTGAATGGTAATGTATTTATTTATACATAATTTCATATATAATGATAGAATACCAGATTTTCAAAATTGAGACAACACTTTTACATGTACTGTTTTGCGTCATTGCGTCATGTAACAAATCCATGCATGATTTATAAGCATCTGATGATTTATAATCTCCTACATTAAACTAATGTATATCTTACAAAATACTATTAAAATCCCACTAGATATCAGAATGACGCCTAATCGTTTGAGCTTCAAAGCTTTCAAAGCAAAGAATCAGTTTATTAAACTCTTTCATTATGTTTCACGAGTATTGCCATAATTATTTATTACATTGTATTGTCTTTATTATATTTATATATTGGTATTTATGTACAAAGTTAAATAGTATATTATATATTGTATTTCCTTATATATACATAGTGTCTACGTTTATATGTGTATCATAGTTAGTCTTAGTATTGTAGTAGATAGATTTCGCTTTCATTTGTATTTTGCTTTACACCTACCTTCTTTTATCTTTGCACCACCTTAAGGTTGACTGTAAGATTATACCTATGGCATTAAGTCCGTCATTGTATCCATACATATAGTGTAAAATAAATTAATAAAAAAAATTAGAAAATCGAAAAGTGCACGTCTCATACCATTAATTTAATTTTTAAGTAAAAAAAAACAAGCTGCTTAATTGAATTATTTTACTAATTATTTATTGATTTACTCATTATTCTATATTTTTTTAGCAAACATAATTTACAAAAAATCTATAGATAGTTTTACGTAGAAAGTCTAAATCGTGTTGAAGCGCTAACCACTTTATTATGAAATAACGTTCGACTTGGCTGTATAGTTTCGATATCTTTGCCTATTTCTTAAAAATAACAAAAAAAAATTGATAATACCAAGAACTTTTAAATGTAAAATGTTATAAATTCAAATATGGAGCGTGCGAAAAACCATTTTAATATTAAAACTACGGGATTGATATGAAATAGGTAACTGGTTGATGTTATTCTAAAGAAATTAAACGACCCCGGGAGTTTCGGTAGTTATCGTGACCACCTCGTCAATTTTTTTTTAAATGGTTTTTTCAAGTTAGCAAAAAAAAAGGTTTTTTTTTTACAAAATATGAGATAAATTATTTGAAGTGTTTGCTTAAAATACATCTACTCATATTTTTTTTTATATTGAAGGTTTAGCGTTATGGCTACAATCTCACGTGATCTTAAGTGGCGATACGGGCTAAGTTGGCAAACACGCTAAACCTTCGGATGGACTGGTTCTAAAGTGCAACTGCCGGAACAGACCTATCGATATGTGGCGGGATATTTTCAATTTGAGGATGGTAGCTAGCCTGGCAGGCATTAGAAAAAGCCCTACCACCATGCAAACGCGTAAACCAAAGTACGCACGGGACATTAACAAGCGATCGCACCGGCCGAACTGAATGTTCAGCACAGTTGTATGAAAATACGAAACAATGTAAGAATCATTTGTAACGATAGCTTTGATGGACGATTTGCGTGACGACGTATTTTCGTCACCTTTTGATTGATTACACGAAATGAAATATTTTTTTTTTTTTTTTCGGTTCATTTATTACACTCTATTGTCTTTACGATGGATCTGCGTCTAACAAAGAGTTCGTGCTGTTGGAATTTACGTAATCTTTCATTTTAATTTCAAAAACTGATTAATAGTTCTATCGAGTAGTACTGTTTCTTGTATATTACGTATATTGAATTGTGATTAGTGTATTACTCCATATTTGGTCCTTCGAGCCGGATCAGAAATGGTGTGTAATACACCAAGTATTATACCAGTTTACTATATTATTGCTTATACTTACTATACGTATACTATACGTCCGAGTTAGCGTTTTTTTTTATACTTAAGGTTTTAGCGTTATGACCATAATCTCACCTGATCTTAAGTGACGATACGGCCCGAGTTGGTAGTCACGCTAAACCTGTGGAGGAACTGGCTCTCAAGTGCAGCTGCCGCAACACACCTGTTGGGTATTTGGCGGCAGTTTTTCAACTTGAGGGTGGTTGCTAGCTAGGCGGGCATTTGAAAAAGCCCTACCACTATGCTATGGTTTCCTTGATGTTTTCCTTCACCGAAAGCTCAAAGCTCATTGTAGGTGGTTATGTTCGAACTCACGTCCCTTGACGCGAAGTCGTACACACTACCACTGAGCTATCATCGCTTCAAAATCGCGTTGCACTTGCACAGTCATTCTGTCATAGGTTATCTGTCCACCACAGATTATACATAAACTACGCGGACGCGGGCGCGTTTACGTCAAAACATTTTGGCGTGATCAATTATTAATATAAATATTACAATTATTATAACTGATCCAAATTTGATCTACAGCCGTTGATTGACTGACTCATCAACGCACGGCCGAAGCTACTAAAGTTAGAAACATGTCTTTTGGACTGTAGTTGACTTTTGCAATGTTGAGGCTCGTTAGGAAGGGATTTTTCGGAATTTAACTTTGAGGTGATGGTGGTACAGTTTTTATGAAGGTCAAAAAAATCTTCACCTATTGACTTGAAATTTACCATACACACTCTTTAATAAAAATAAATAAACACACGTTTCAATGTTTATTAATTTCTTCCCCAACATGTGTAAATTAGAAGATTAAATTTGTCACTGCCATTTGTGATTAGAACGGTACGTGTAAATGTATTTCGGCATATTATAAAAAAACGTATGTTATGGAAATGTTACAGATTATTATTATCGCTTACTGTAGGCTGAAACGGATTAAAGTGTCTTAGGTTATTCTGTAATGTTCTGAAATGAATTTTCCAAGCGTAATATTTACATAGACAATGAGTCCAAGGAATTTATAACTAAGTTTTACTGTCGATTTGGAAGTGATTCCTTTTCGTCTCGTTGAAGCGAGTTTTGTTTTCTATTAGTAGTCAATATTTGAAACAATTAAATGAAACCAACCCGTTTTATCCGTACAATTGATGCCATCGAATAAAATCGTTCACGTAATTATATGTGGATCAATAAAATTCTATGTCCGGATGGCAAATAACGCACGACTATTGGGCAAACTTCCAAACTATTTACAAACCGGAGCGGAACACGTTTATTTCAATGAACCTGCGATTTACCCGACGGCAAAAAAGTCTCTAGGTGCCGGTTCAACGATCATGATGGACGCTGTTCACGTGTTTTTTTTTTTTTTTTACTTTGGACCATTTGAAATAATCAGAATTAAATAAACTGTCCATTTAAGGGATGGAAGCGTAATTGAAACGTTGAAGAGAGCGTTGAAACAGCTACAACTATTTCAGAAAACAATTCATACGATAGCAATATTCTTGTTAATGATGGCGTTAATGGGAAGTTTGTAGAATATTATAAAGACTTGAAACAACCAGCTTTCGCAGTAAGTATTCATGATGTAGAATTACTTACTATAGGATACAAAAAAACACAATAAATTTTTAATGAGCACGAGAGAGTTATTTCTAATAAATTCTTTACATATTTATACACAATTGGACAATGAAATAGATTGGATTAGTGATGTATGAGACTTGTTTTCGAAGCGATATCTAAAGCGTTTACGATACCTAAGATATGACTTGATCCAGGAATAGAGAATCTACCTATAGCTTTTACCATGATCGCTTTGGCTCTTAAGAGACAATTTCCAACATCTAATAGAAGAGGCCACTTAAACCAAATAGTTCTCTTTCTTCATTTTGCGACAGAAGTCCAAGCTGATATTCGGGCATTCTGGCACCCTTGCGCCAGCTGCTACAGAGTTGAGTGCCCTCAGCACTCGGCCTAAAAAGTTCGGCGAAGCTGTCAAAGCACTTAAGGCTAACAGGGTATATAAGTCTGAAAAAAAAAATAGTTGAGGGAAGCGTAATTTTTTGTTTACCTTTGGGTTTAACATTTTTATTAAAGAATAGATGAAAGGGATAGAGAGATATTCAAAACTAGTTTAAGTTTCGACTGCAACTATGAAACCTCAGGTTTCGATGTATAGTAAATAAAAGTCCATTTTATAGCAGTCAATAAATATTGTAGAATGGCTGTATGTATATCTTCTATAATGAACACTATAACCGGTGCGAAAGCAAAACCGGATGTTACAAAAAAAAAAAAAAAAACGAAAATGTACAATTTCGTACAATCAACATTTTTATGACTTAACAGCTAGGCAACCCTGTCAAATTTACTTACATAAGTTTTTGATTATTTTAATCTTTTTGCAGTACAAATATTGATTCATTTAATAGCTTCACTTGGTATCGCTATACCAGCAGTGCATAAAGTAATAATTCAGATAATTTTAGTGTAAAATTTTGCTCATTTCAGTTTAGATATTAATGGCAATTATTAACGCTTCGCGCGTCTGTGAGATTGCTATTAAAATTATTTCAGGCGTTTGGTTGAATCTAAATTTCGAATTTAAAGAGACTTAGATTATTTTAGCTGGATTTATTTCGGATTTTTGTACATTCAATATATAGAGTCTAAAATCTAAAAATAAAATCTACTGTATCGATTTTTGTTTCTGACCTATTAATATTTTACGGTAAGTACTTTTATACATTACAAACATTTTATATCTACAGGGTAAAAAACATTTTAAAAGATACAAAGAGTTTTTTTAGAGCGAATTTCACCTGGGGCTCCGCTCGCTATTATATTTATTTTTTCATAAAAATTGGATGACGCAAAAAAGGATCATGCATGGTTTAGCCCTCTGTTACCCACTTCGAATAAAGTTTTCGCGAAAAAAAACCTTTCATCATCTCAAGGTTCCCCCCATCTATCTATATGTCAAAATTTAACTTAATCGATTCAGCGGTTTAGGCGTGAAAGCGTAACAAAAACAAACTAACTCACTTTCACATTTATGTTATTCGTAAGAATAGTATTCTATATTCTGTACTTTGAGAAATGTCTACTATTAAATGTATGTTGAGCGTGAAAATGTGCCGGATAAATATCTACATTTATTTTACGGTAATGTTTATGTAGGCGTAAAGACCCTTTAAGGGTTTACCTTTCACTGACATAAAACAACTTGGATATACGTATGTTTGTAATATGTTAAATTCATTGACTGTTAACATCAGATAGCTCTTTTGAAAACTTTAAGTAACCCACCGTTGTATATCAAAGATATGTTTAAATTTATAATAGTAAATTAGTAGCAGTAATAGTAATATTCAAGTGCAACTGCCGGAACATACCTATTGGTATTTTCCGGTAGATTTTCAACGTATTCTTATTTTTGATTCCAACAATAATATTCCAGGGAAAATACAGAATCGCAGGTATAAATACCGAATTCCTAGCTCCGGGAGACAATTGGTTTCCTTTTCAGATGCTGAAATAACAACAGTATATTATGTTAGTTATCTATACGTATTATATAAGAATATTTTCTCACAACGTCTATCTATGCGTTTGTCTGAACGTTCAAAATTAGAAAAACCATCAAACGGATTTTCATAAAGTGTTACATGAGGAAGATTTTGAGTAAACAGAATGAAATAATAAAAAATAATCACAATGATTGTTGGCGAAGTTAGAAATAGTCACACCGACTGGAAGCTTTACTGGTTTGCATCATGCACACCAATAGTTATATATATATATAAATTATTTATCTTAAAATATATGCCGGGATACTTATTAAAAACTCAATGATGGTCATGATCACCATTGCATGATTTCGATGTTTCCGCACCGATTCGGTTTGGGAACCTTCAAGAGGAGAGCTTACACATTACCTGCGATTCCTCTGGTGATGTAGATATCCATGGGCGGCGGTGATTACTTTCCATCAGGTGAACCGCTTGCTAGTTTTCCCCCTATTCCATACAAAAATAAAATTGCCACAGACTAGAGATGCCTATCGCACGGTTTCTACACATACCTATGTTACAGCAGACTGTGGAGGATGCGTCGAATTATACAAAGAGTCTCGTTCCAAAATCGTTATATTTCACAGCAGAGTTTCCGTTTACTACACTGATAAAAACAAATGATGGTATATTTCGAACAGTCTTCCGAACTGTCGAACGTTTTTAAGTCAACTGTCTCATATAGTCGCGCTACCACCGGAAATAACTCAATCAGTCAAATAAACAACTTCTTATACAGTTGTTACACTAAAATTTTTAAATAAATACAACAACTTTTTATTAATGCCATCGTAATAACGTTGCAGACCAATTTGCTTGATTAATTTACTTTCACTAATTTATTATATAATTTTTCGCGTATTAAATTATATAAATTATTTATATAGTATAATAAAGTTATTTCAATTGTCACATTACTTTAAAGTATATGCAAGTTACCATATGAATAAGCAGAAGACGTGGTACCTAAAACATAAGTATTAACCCTAAGCATACGTTTCGCAAACTGTTCGTCTTTCTCCACCAGAATTCGTTTTGTATGACAGCATAATTGAGGTTCGATATACGCATAAAAAGTCTGTGATACAAACAGCTGTGCTAAAAATATAGAAATATAATATACATAAAGTTGAAAGTCTCATAGTTAAACTAAACATGATTCTACATCGGGCGAACGACGTGAATCTAGTGTATTGCCAAAATATATTTATTCTGTTCGAAATGACAGTGATAACCGTCGACGAATTTCCGATCTGCCAACGGTGACCGTTGGTTTTGCTTGCTCATTTTACATTGTACTGTGATCACCATCAGATAAATTTTCATAATTTTGCAGCGTAATCGTAAAAAAATCTCCAGTACAGCTAGTACATATGAAAAAAGGTCTGCTGAGGTGACAGCGAAAACATGTCATGTTGACCCTTAGGTAGGATTAGAGTGTAAACATCCTTTTATCTTAGCCGTCATGTTTGATAGTGTTAAATCCTTTTATCCAACTCGTCTTGTTTAATATTGTCCATAGACTATACGGTACTTTACATCACGAATACTTCAGTCCACTGATTCGTTCCGGAGCTCCACTATCACTAACTCAGTATTGCAAAACACGCGTTTTTATATCACCACAACCGGAAATCAAATGCGCTAAAAGTGAACTACTTTAGAATATATATGAAATAGATTAATATATATTTTTTTTATCTTGTTATTATAAGATGAATTTATAAAGCTATTTTTAACCAAACATGTAAATATTTAAACCCCTGAAATATGATATTTCATATCAAGAGACGATCAACGATAAAGTTACTACTTCAAATAGATTAATATTTTTTATAAAATCTGGTCATTACACTTTGAATTTATAAAATTATTTTTAACCAAACGTGTAACTATCAATTTCAATATATAAAGTTCCTTTTAAACGAACGTCTAAATATTGTTTAAATCAATTTTCATAATATCTTGTCGTTGCATTTGAATTTATCGAGTTATTTTTAAGCAAACGTGTAAATATTTAAACCCCTGTAATATCACATTTCATATAAAAAGACGATCAACGACCAGGCTAACAAGAGTAATGAATGAATGAATGAATGAATTCTTTATTGCACTTTATGTACACGGGCGAGTTTAATGTCATAAGGAATTTTCTTCTAGCTAACCAGCAGTAATGTAGTAAGATATAATTACTACCATTGTTGGTAGTGCAAATAAAATAACTAGTGAAATAGGAGTGTAATAATAAATATACTAACCTAATGTTAATAACTCATGACGAATAGCATATTAAATAAGCAAAATGAAGTCATAATAAATAAACTAAATACACATATACCCAGCGAATAGTGATAAGATAAGTAAATGTAAAGATAAAGAAAAAAAATAAAGAGTAAGAAGGAAATATATATATTTAGGTATATATTTTAAACTAAACACATATAAAACGTTCCGTTGAATTATTACATGATATAATAGAAGCTAAAGTCAAATGGAAGCCCCGGGCGGTAAAATTTTTGTTCCCAAGATATTTAGCCTTTACTGGCGAACTCTTGTAGCTATTGGGCTAGATTTAAACCAAAGTTTTAAGTAAAAATATGCGATCAGTATTTTTTGCTCTCGCAACGTAGTTAAGTATAATCAGTAGCGACACATTTATTATTCTAAGCGTCAATTGCGAATTATTAGTATGACAGTTTTTGGCTCTCTCGCTAAGATTAAAAAGCACATCCGACATTAAAGAATTAAACTATGTATCGACCGCAAACATCATGTTGGACAAAACACCGCTCTTACATGTTCGTATTCCCGTTGGTAATATCCGTCTCAAATTGGCTTCATCAATTGGAATCAGTTGTTTCGAGAAACCAAAAGCTAATTTAAAAAATTAGGCATTGATCGAGGATTGCTGATAGTAGACAAAACCTTAAACTTAAATTTTAGAGTTTTTGAATAGTCGTGCAATCAAAAATTAACATCTCATTATTTGTAAGTTAAAATCATTAACGTAAGCCTTATTTTTAGATACCAGGGCAACAATTATATATATTTAAGATTGTTTTTTCCATCATATATATTTATATATATTATAATATTTCTTAATCTTATGAATATTTTGTTGTAGTTGTATTGTGACATTTTACTTTTTTTTTTGTTTTCTTTATCACAAATTATTATTATTAATTGTATATTTTATGAAACTTAATTGGAGTATAATAATTTATTGTGTGTGTATATAAGGATAAAGAACTGTATGTTTCCCTAATAAATAAATAAATATAAACTAAGGATGGGTTGCGCAAGCCATGTACTAAATATATATGAAACCTAATCGAGATATTTCATATACATTTATCATACTTACACATAGTGTTGTATTTAAATTAATAGATTAACTTAATTTTTATATCACATCATCCAAGTATGTCGGTGATGCAAACTTGGAGTTTTTGTCTCTACAAAAATCATCAAATGCATCTAAAACGCTAACATTTCAAAACTAGTCTCTAGAAGTAGTCCATACAGTAAATAGCAACTTATAAATGACATGCTCAAAATTCTGATAAAGCTGCCACTGTAACACCCTTATAGAGTAAGGTTTAAGATTGGTAAATTTATATAACATTCGAAGATGATAAAACTTAAACGGAATCGATTGTTGCGATAACATTTCGTTGGCTAAATTTGGTAAGATTAATTCGATTTCCTCAAGGAGACAGTTTCTCAGTTCTGCGCTGAAATTCACGTTATAAAAAGTGAAAAATTGAAAGGGAAAAACATTTTTCCAGCGAGAGGGAACGTCAAAGAAGGGCATTCGAAGACAAAGCGCAAAAAGTAACCGTCCTACTTTTTTTTTTTGTCGGGGACGAGTTTTTGCTTCGCTCACAAGAAGGCCTATTTACATGCAGAGCACAAAGAATGGGCAAAAAATACTAACAATATTACAATATTTGTATTTGTCAACGAAATTTTCGTAACTTTTGTTATATTTTTGTGGGTTTGATAGATTTACTCCGTTTTAGAGGTGTTCCTGGCGGTAATTCGGTGGAATTATAGACATCGATAAAGTAAATGTAAAGTTTAAGGCAATTTAATGAATAAAAAAACTTATGCCCATATTAATTTTGATTCAGATGAATTTCTAATAAGTAATATAAGAGTATAAAATAAAAAGAAATAAAATAATATAAATTTATATTTTTTTTTATAATTAATGTTTAGCGTTATGGCCATAATCTCACCTGATCTTAAGTAACAATACGGCCCTAGTTGTTAGGCACGCTAAACGTGTGGAGGAACTGGCTCTCAAGTGCAGCTGCCGGAACACACCTATTGGTATTTGGCGGCAGGTTTTTAACTTGAGGGTAGTTGCTGGCAAATATCTACAGGTGTTTTCCAGTAGTTCTATAGGTTTTTATATTAATTATATTGCCTTGAGAACTTGAGGGTGGTAGTTAGCCAGGCGCGCATTAGAAAAAGCCCTACCACCATGCTATGGTTTCATTACAATAGTATTCCTGCACCGAAAGCTCTTTTGTAAGTTTCAGATGCTTCTGCATTCTTTTGTGATTGTTATAAGGATGGTCCATTAAAAATTAATGCTGCCAAATTATACGTACTTCAGAGTGCGTTAGACCGTGACTTGAGAATAAACAAAAGGTATTTTAAGCGCACCATTTATATTACGAAACCTTACACGAGAAACAGAAAAGGAACTGAAATTTTACCCAAAAATAATTTCACCCTTACCTGGCGTCTTAATTTCGTGATAAACTTTTCCAATATTAATACCGTTGCCGTGAACATTTCCCGCACGTTATAAAAACAGAGGACCGCTTTTCCTTTTTAGAGAGAACCAATTTTTGCGGAAAAGAGGCTTATAAGAGACGTATGTCAAAGTATTTGCACAATGTGTCTGATGGTAACCACAATACGATCTAGAAATAACAGCAAGCATCTTGGAATAAACTAGATGATCCTTAAAATGTATTAATAAAGTGTATGTTACACTTGATTTATGGTCTCTATACAGTCTAATGAAATTTTCTTGTTTCATCACTCCACGAAAGCATTAAGGTTCAGCTTCCGGCGAAGGAAATTTTCATAAAGGAACCTTTGCATAGCAAATTTAAGTAATATAAAAAAAACTTTTTTGCTTTCGTAACACGGTACAGTGACTTCACTGCACCTAATTTACATGATCTTATAAAAACGACATCCATTAAAAGATAATTTATCAGAGCTTTTCGATATGTTAAATTTTCACTGACTCATAGTGATGGAGGTGGATGAATGTTGTTTTTATAGTTTTTCTAATGCCCGCCTGGCTAACAACCACCCTCAAGTTAAATATTTGCCGCCAAATACCAATAGGTGTGTTCTGGCAGCTGCACACTTGAGAGCCAGTTCCTCTACAGGTGTAGCATGTCTACCGACTTGGGCCGTATCGTCAATTAAGATTAGGTGAGATTATGGCCATGACGCTACAAGCTTAACTATGAAATACAACTATAAATTTAGCGTTATGACAATAATCTCATCGAATTTCAAGTCAGAATATGGCCTAAGATAGTGCACTCGAAGCCTAGAAAGGGAGTGTCTCTCAAGTGCATCTACAAGAACACACATACAGATTTACGGCGGCGGTTTTCAACTTGAGGGTGGTAGCTAGCCAGATACGAATAAGGAAAATCCAACCACCATGCTATAGTTTCATCGTGATATTTCAGTCTCGGAAAGTTTAAGTTCTTTCCTTTGTTTCGTCGTTCGTATACACTTCCATAGACTTATCATTACTTCAAATTCAAGTATATATAGGTAGCTACCTATTACACGAGAAAATTCACTCTGCATATTTACAATGTACACATCTTAAAGCATTTTCGGTTATAGATTGTAAGTAGGTAGGTACAAAACCAAATTATATACTTCGTGGAAATATATTTCATATACAAACAAGATCAATTTAAAGTTCTACGAAATGTTTCTGCGACTTCGTTCGCATGAAGATTTACGAGTAAGTTATTTTCTATACCCTGGAAAGAGCAACTTTTTCCGGATAAAGTTATTTTAGGACATTTTCGGAAACCATGACAAGTATAAAAATTCAATCCCACTTTAGTATTTATAGTTATTGTTAGTTTAGTCGATGATTGATTCTTTATAATGTTAGCTTTATCGTTGATCGTCTGTCTATAATAAATATAATATAAGAGGGTTTTAAATATTTGGATTTTCGTTTCAAAGTAACTTTATATATTGAAATTTATATTTACACGTTTGGATAAAAATAATTGTATAAATTCAAAGTGTTATGACCAGATTTTATAAAAAATATTAATCTATTTCAAGTATTAACTTTATCGTTTATCGTCTCTTTATATGAAATATCATATTTCAGGGGTTTAAATATTTACATGTTTAGTTAAAAATAACTTAAGAAATTCATCTTATAATGACAAGATAAAAAAAAAAAATTCAAGTAGTTCGCTTTTAGCGCATTTGACTTCCGGTTGTGGCAATATAAATACGTGTGTCTTACAATACTAAGGCATCGGCAACAGCCCAAGCCGAGGTTCGGTCACTAGTGACACCCTTGTGCGAGTTGCCCCGCGGGTTTGAACGCCTTCAGCGCTCACCCCACTAGTTCAGGTGAAGCTGTAAAAGCCCCTAAGGCTAACAGTGTAGGTCCTTTCGAAGAAAAAAAAAATACTGAGGCAGTAATAGCGGAGCTCCGGCACGAATCAGTGGACAGACGTATTAGTGATGTGAAGAACCAGAAGACTGTTAATCAACACGGGTATGATAAATGAGTTTTTACACTATTATTATTTACACCTGTCTCTGTAGTTTTAGAATACGTAAATATAAATTTAATTCTAACCCTCAAGACCATATTGAGTTTATTGAAACTTGGTGAGTTTATTGACGCATTTCGGTAAGGGGAACGCTCCGACGAATTTTTCTACCTTCCAGTGTGGAATTTAATAAAGTCCCTTATTCTGTTAGAACAGAACGTGTGCTTCAACGAGGGTTCAAGATTTCCATATTTTTAATATTATTTGATCAAACCCGATTTATTTTGCTGTTAAAATCAAAATGTTAAAAATATATTTTTTGATATGACGTCTACAACCCAAACAAACAGTAAAAAAAATGGTTAATTAATTAATTATCAATTCATTAAGGACATACAAACGTATATAAACTTATATACAGTTGATATTTACATTATTTAAATATTCTAACTTTACATCTCGAAAAAAAATTGGTTCCATGTCACCTGATGGTAAGTGATCACCGCCACCCATGGGCAACAGCAACACCAAGGGAATAGCAGGTGCGTTCCCGGCCTTTATAGTTGGGACTGGCTCTCAAGTTCCATTGCCGGAACACACCTATTGGTAGTAGGCGACAGATATCAACTTAAGGGTGGTAGCTACCCAGGTGGACATTAGAAAAGCCTTACCAACAAGCTATGGTTTCCTCACGATGTTTTCCTTTAGCTAAAGCTCAAGCCCAAGCAAGCCCATCAAGCAAGTCCCATGACGCAGCGTTCATACACGCTATCAAAAAGCTATCATCGCTTCATTTTTATCTTTAAACAGACCCGAAAATCGACTGAAGGCAGTCAGTAAGTCGACCGGCAAAGAGTGGTAAAGTAACGGAATATAAAATTATAAACGAACAGTGCATATTGTATTTGGGAGGGTAGTTAGTTAGTTATTACAAATACGGTACGATAACAACTAGTACATCTAAAGCTCGGCGAAGCTGTAAAAGCTCCTCAGGCCAAAAGCATTCGCCCTAGCAAAAAAATTAATAATGGAATCCAATCACGCCAGACGACAACAACAAAAAATCTTTATAAGATTTTTTCATGTTTTTGGTGTCTAATATTAAACGTTCATATGTAGATTTCATCGTTTTTTTTTTCAATACTATTGAGTTTATTTTATAGGGTATGGCGTTAATGCATTTCACGACGAAAAGAATTAAAAAAACACCTTTGGCTACTTTTATTTGACAAACGCACGAACCAAGTCGCGGGCGCTGCTAGTAATTGTCAAATCATTAAGGAGTGTGAGCAAATAACTTGTCGATGCAAGAAAGAAGAAAGAAAGAAAGAAATCGTTTAATACTAATAAAATACATATAAGCAATAAAGGACACTATAAATAAAAACATTAAAAGAAACTAAAAAAGAAAAGACAATAGTGTATATCTAATTATTAGCATAGGGCGTTCAGCTCAGCATATGCTAGTGTCCGAAACACTCAGCGCTGATTTTCAGCTGGAACCCAAATTCAGTTGCGTTGCGTTAAAAACTTGTTCCACCAATCGCAGTAAAAATTCTGAATAACAATTATACACGACAAAGATAAATTATGGTAAAATAAATTAGGCATCTCTCACAAATATACGATAAACATTGTGTGCAGGAGTATAAATAAATAAATAGATAATAATTAGGGTACTGATCAAATATTTTACTTTAATATAACAGAGCAACATAATTATATGTAGTGTAGAAACTGATACCGCTGCTTGTTCCATTTATACTTACGGTAAAAACGTAACAAAACGTAACAATAGACGTTCAGATGAAGCGAGACAGCGGCTGACAAGCGCAGAGAAAACGAAGTAACAAAACTGTATTGGAAATATGAAATGGAATGTCGGATATCGCGAATGAAAGTCGATTTACGGGAAAACGCAATGACAAGTTGTATTATTATGTTTTACAATAAATGTCTCAACTCGCAACAGTTTACGTTTTCGATTATCCGTCGAGCATTTATGCAGTTTACCTATTCAAATGCCTGGCTGGCTACCAACCTACCAACCTCAAGTTGAAAGTCTACTGCCAAATACCTAAAGGTGTGTTCCGGTAGCTGTAAGGGAGAGCTGGTTCCTCCACAGGTTTAGCTTGCCTACCATCTTGGACCACGTCGTCTCTTAAAATCCGGTACAATTATGGCCACATCGCTGAACCTCTATTGAAATAATTTTGAAACCACCGCTTTTTTTTAGTGACTCTTGCAATTCATCAGATATATGACAAATGCCAATACAATAAATCCAACACAGTCTTACGTATACAATAAGAGATTTCTTTTTTAGCTTCTACGAAGAATTTGTTTCGAACACTGACATCCAATTATAATTATTCGAGATTTTCCTTTATCTTCAATAGCAAAAATGTTATTATTACTATCTATCTATATCTATATATATATATCTATCTATATATTATCTGAGTATGTTGAACCCCGTTGAAGGTCAGGATAGATCAATAGAAATCCTGCCACAGTAAGCAACTCATGTTCCAGAGTTTACTGAACTTAACTTATACCTCATAGAAAAATTAAATAAATACTTTTTTTTCACGTTACATCAAAATGGCGACATTCGTGCAGTATACATTTTTACCAGTAATGTGTGGTTCAAGTTGAAATCGGCCGGGTTTAAATTAAATTGAGCTGAGAAAATTTTCATTCTAAACGGATATATCTAAAACTAATGAGTTATAACAACATTCAACCGTTTTTGAGAGATTCTAATTACGGATTCCCTCTCCTCTTGGCGCACGAAAGGGATTTGTAGGTCTTATCTGATGCTAGACACTGAGAATATCTAGTAACACCCCCATCTAACACTTCTACGATGCGATGCAGCCTGGCTAATGCTGTGTGTTAAAAAATATTGAAGGTAAAATATTATATTACAGTACGCATGTTATGTAATAAATAAATATAAAAAAGGCTTTATTGTTGTTTTTAGTATTACACACTTGGGTGTGCTTAAAATTTAAAAATTAAAACTTATAATTATTAAATTAAATTAAAAAGCCTTTTATTTTCATGCAAAATCACAAATCGGTGAAATCCTGCTCAAACCCCTCTGCGGGTCCAAAGAAGCCCGTTTGTCTCTATCATGAGGTTTGTCTCTATCTTGAGCTATTTTTATCCAGTCTGTACCAGCCGTTCTAATGCTGTGATCCACTCATCTCGTTAGCTTATTAATTATTAACTACAACACATTTTATCGGTAACCGGCAGTTAGAACAACTTGTCTTCGACAAAGGCCTCGTCTAAATATTTCCATTCTGTCCTGTTCTTTGCTACAAGAGTCCGCTATTTTCTCGAGATCATCTTCCCATCCATTAGCCTGTTCTCCCCTGTTTCTTTTTATTTATTTATTTAGGACCGCCAGTGGTCAGTACATTACAACAGCTACAAATTATAATTGAGCCAATTCTGGTAAAAATACACTGTACCACTTAAGGCAACCACAACATGCAAATTGCAAGACAACACAAAATTAAAAACAAAGTACAAAAAGTTTGTCAAGTTAAACAATAAATAAAAAGAAATGTAATTTTAAAAAAGATAGCAAAGAATCGATAATTTGTCAATGGGCATAAAATTATATGAGTAATTTATTATTACTTATAGTCTCACAACAGCCTCTCAGCATTAGACCTAAAACTAGAACAGGTGTCTATTGGCTACAATTCTGTTATTAGTCTTGTCGATTTTCTTTTTCTTCTCTCTTATCATATGTTATTCCCATCTCCACTTTAACTATTTATATGTTGTATATGGATTCTTAAATTTTATTTAACTTTTTATGTTTATAAATTTTTCCCTGTCCTTTCTTTTAAATCCTAATGTACTTGTCTCCATTCCGTTTTGATACATTTTGTCATGTAATATAAGCAATTTCGGCTATGTCAAGTGAGAATAGCTATACAAACTACGAGCACTAATTAACACCCAAACTTAAAACAATTATTTTCCACAAGATTCTTTGTTATCGATGTACATAAATGCAAACAAAATTTTGCTTCAAAGTTTTATCTAACTCGCTGTGTCCTTCTCTTTATAAATGACTTTGAATCATGCACGACAATGAATCTTCTAGACAGATTTTACTGAAAATGTGGATACTCATAACATTATTTATGTATAACATATAGGGTACTTTAACGGACATTAATAAATAGGTTATCTAGGTAAAGGAGGTAAAAGTTAAAATGTTTTAGTAAATGAACCTCTTTTTAGATTACTGCAAGGTACTTGAGCTTTAATAGGTATGTAGATTAGGGTGGCGCAAAAAAACCGACTATTTTTTTTTTCAGTCTCGTATGAAAAAATGTTAGTTTTTGATGTTTTAAGAGACCTCTCCAAAGAACTAAAAAAAAATTTTAAGAGGTCGCTCCAAATTTTTTTAAATTTCAAAAACCGTCAAAAATCGATTTTTTTTTTCTCGTTACGGTACAATTTTATAGACCAAAAAACAATAAGTTTCTGAAAGTTTCACTTAAAAATTTAAGTTTTGAAAGGTCGCTCAAATTTTTTTTTAAATTAATAGTTCATTACTTTAGATTTTTTCGAGCGACCTTTTAATATTTAAATTTAAATTCCATACATTTTTTTTTCTTTTATTTATTACAATAATAGATAAAAATTAAAAAAAAAAACGATTTTTGAAATTTAAAAAATTTGGAGTGACCTCTCAAAATTTTTTTTTTTTAGTTGTTCTTTGAGAGGGCTTTTAAAACATCAAAAACTAACATTTTTTCACACGAGACTGTAAAAAAAATAGTCGGTTTTTTTGCGCCACCCTAATGTAGATCTATCATTAATTGTATCTCTCATGGTTAGTATAATAATATCATATTCACAAAACTGAAGAAAGGGTCTTAATCATTTTTTTAATATAGTCGACTCAAATTTGGTCATAGGCATAGTTAACGAAGAATATAAGACGAAAATGATAAATTCTATGCTATTTATTTTATTAGAGCAGACGAGAAACCAATACCCTATCTATGATATGATACAAATAAAAAAAGGGATCCAATATCGGGAGAACAGACCTGAACGGACATTTGACCTATTGATCTGAGACAACCTCTGTCTAATAGTGCTGAAGTAAAAACAAGGGGATGATAAGAGGACACATACGAATGACGAAGTTACGTTTCTATCAGAGACCTATTCAATTATTGGTTTTTCTAATACGTTATTGTTTTTGGGTTTTCTATCTCAAATAATTCTGCAAATCACATTTTTCGCGCTATATATTTATTTATTTTATCCAATGAAAAGTGTGAGAATCTCTTTAAGAATTCAATTGATATGATCGAGTTTTATTGAAAACGTTGTTCTTTTTTATTTACGAGCCTGTTATGCCGGTGTCGTGTTTTACAAATATTTTAATGCAAGAAAATCAATACTGAGTTGCGATTAGAACCCATTCTTGTCATGTGTTTACAACGAAAACCTTCTTTTGTACTTTCTAGGTGTAGTGTTTGAAGCGATGATAGCTCAGTGGTAGTGTACACGACTTCGCGTCAAGGGACGTGGATTCGAATCCAAGCACCTAAAATGAGCTTGAGCTTTCGGTGAAGGAAAACATCGTGAGGAAACCATAGCATGGTGGTAGGGCTTTTTCTAATGCCCGCCTGGGTAACTACCACCCTCAAGCTGTAAAACTGCCGCCAAATACCAATAGGTGTGTTCCGGCAGCAGCACTTGAGAGCCAGTTCCTCCACAGGTTTAGCGTGTCTACCAACTTGTGCCGTATCATCACTTTAAGATCTAGTGAGATTATGGCCATAACGCTAAACCTTAAGTATAAAAAAAAACAATCTATACTGTTCCTAACTGATGATGTAGATCACGACGGTGGATACTCTGAACTTACTGGGAGGACTGGCTCTCAAGTGCTATTGTCGGAGCACACCTGTAGGTATTTGGCATCAGATTTACAACATTGGAGTATTGCGAAAGCTTTCCCTGGTTTTTGGCAACACGGGAGCTTGAAGTGAGACCGCAGTGCGTTTTAGTGAGTATTATTGGATAATTGGGACCAGATGAGCCACCACATATTCTTCATGTCTTTGACCTGACCCTGGGTAATGCGTTTGCGCATTGTGATAAGGAAGTGCGTAAAAATTCGATTATAAACATCACGTTAATGAAAAAAAATTGAATCGCAGCTTACAATGCCCGCTTTAGAAGATGTCTTAACACCATGTAGTTTTTAGAGACGTTATTTTGCAATATTCTTTCAATAAATGCACAACCAAACATGGCTTGGATTATGAGTAAAACTGTCAGCCATCGATACTGGCGAATTGTATCACATTGGGTTAAGAAATTCACTAAGTATATATTTTTTTTTTACAGTGATGTATTTACTCTACTGTCAATAAATCAAATATTTGCATTACCATCTTGTTTTACATTACATTTACCTCTGTTAGGTATTGATCAATTTCAACTGACAGCATTATCTTTCATGCTATTCACAGCAAGGTTTGACGTCACACGGCACGTAAAATTCCGCCTTCATTTTCATTAGCCGTTATCATTGTTTGAAAATATGTAACTTGATATATTTATTCTTATCAAGTTTTGGAACACTCTCTCGTACGAAATTCCAGTGTTCATTCGGCTACTATGATTGAAATGATTGAAACGTAAAAAAAAGCGAACTAAGAAAAAGTTTCTTATATTATTCCGGTTAAATTCTGTTTTTCACGGCTTTATAAAGGACGAGATAAAGAAAAGAACTTTTCCCGAACATAACCACTATATAAGGTAAGATAGAAAAATAATTCCGTTATAAAGAATGGAATATCTGTGAAACAAAACTTTGAGTAGGTAACAATGATTTTTCGCGGCCGTAATATTGAATTCAAGAGAAACGCTGCTACCCAATTCTCCAGGGCGAATGAAAGGAAACAATTTGTACCGGTGAAATCTCGTTCGTTTTCTTTTAAAATATTGCAATTACCGAGTTTGCATTGGAATAAATTTATGTTAATGGAGTATTGGAGAGAGGTCGGCATAGAGACCGAACAAGATTGGATCGTAAAATTCCACGGACCGAGTTGAGAGTTATTTTTTTCTTTGTTAAATTTGAAGCGACGATAGCTCAGTGGTGGCGTGTACGGACACCGCATAAAAGTACGAGAGTTTGAATCACTGCAATGAGCATGCGATTTCGGTGAAGGGAAACATCGTGATGAAATAATAGCATTGTGGTAGGGTTTTGTCTAATGCCCGCCTAGATAGCTACCACCTCCAAAGTGAAATCTGCCTCCAAATACCTATAGGGGTGTTCCAGCAGTTGCATTTGAGAACCAGTCCCTGCACAGGCTTAGCGTCAACACAGTTTGAGCCACATCGTCACTTACCATCACTTAACCATGCTACGGTTTCCTTACAATGTTTCCCTTCACCGAAAACTCAAGCTCATTGTAGGTAGATACGAACTCACTTCCCTTATCGCGAAATCGTACACACTACCACTGAGCTATCATCGCTTCAAAGTCTCATCTAATGCCAACGACATAAAGCTCTCAGTTCACCTAAAGAAGTTTACACTTAAATAAGGTTATAGTAAGGTCAACAAAATCCAGCTTATAATAACACTAGGTTTACCCGTGGCTTTGCTCAAACAAATTTCGTCAAACGAATTGGATGACGCAACAAAAAGTTTCACACAAAGTTTAATCCTCCCTTTACCCCACTTCCAATAAGTTTCTCGTGGGAAAAAGTTGCCTATCACCCTCTCCAAGGACCCATCCATCTCTATTCTAAAATTCATGGTAATCAATTCAGCTGTTTAGGCGTGAAAACGTAACAAACAAAGAAACAAACAAACTCACTTTCGCATTTATAATTTCAGTATGACTGTATCTAATTTATTCTCAGCTTAAAAAACTCTGTATATACATTTAGTACAATGTCATGATGTTCCTTCCAAAAAATCCAATTCACACCGTCCCGTAAGAAGTTACACTTCAAAAATTAAAGCGAATACGGCAAATGTGACTTTGTTTTATTCGCGAAACGTTGCTAAAGTGGTGTCACGTGTATAATTCTTCCGTTCATACGACAGGTTAATACAAAAAAGGGCGACGCTAAAATCCGTGATGTGATAATATTCAGTGAAATTATTTCATTTTCGACGACTCTTTGACGTGAGATGTGAAAGGGGCTTATTTATTCATGGCGCGATTTATCCGATCCCGGGTACTTTCGGATTATTTACTCTTATAGTGACATTGGAATTTCTTTTAAAAGGAACAACGCGTATTTATTAAATCCAATTCGTACATTTGCAAATTGGATCCTATTCTGATTTATAATTTTTCGGATGATGATTGTTAGACTACTGATAATTTAAAAAGAGATATTTGCATAATGACTCCTTATGTTTACGTGAATATTACTCGTCGAAATAAAACTCGTTTAAACGGATTTTATCTCGGTTTCGATCACGACGTTTCGAAAGCTTTTCAGCCTTCATGGTCACGGGGCGGACTGAAGTGTAGGTTGTCCAGAAAAGTTCACGTTACAGTTTCTACCTTCAATTTAATTTTTAATATTGATAGTGTTCCAATCTACGCAGAAAGAGCTCACAGTGTCTTGAGGTCTGGCAATTGGTCTTTTGGGTTCCGATTTAGTTAAATGTATAATCGGATCCCAGGCTTGTGCTAGCTTCCAACCATCTTCTCTATTGAAATTTGGATGTTCTTTAATTTCAATAGCCTCGCTAACCATCCTAGATAGGAATCGGTGTTCTTTGCCAAGGACTTGTGGTTCGTCGAATCTAAGATAATGTTTGGAGCCTTCTTCTGAATATTCAGCTACTGCAGACTTCATAGAGCGTTGGTGCTTAACGTCAGCTATATGTTCTTTTACGCGGGTCCCTATATTTCTTTTAGTTTGACCGATATAGGACAGGCCACAGTCACATTCGATTTTGTATACGCCCTGTTCTTGTAGAGGTATATGACACTTGACAGGTGATAAGTTTTAATTGAAGCACGCTTCAGTACATAGCCAATCTTGTTTGTGACCCCTCTTACAAAAGGTAACCTATTGGCGTTTCGCGGCATATTTTTAGCTTCAGGGTCGTAGTTAGCCAGGCCGACATTAGGAAAAGCTCTACCACCATGCTATGGTTATATTTCGGATTGGTGAAATATCTGACGCTCACAGGCGCCCTTTTAGAACCAAAATGAAAATTAAATTTAAAAATTATTTATTTGATTTGATGAAGCATTGATGGCCTAGCTGATAGTGTGTACCTAGTGACGCCGCTTCAATGGATGTAAGTTCGAATCCACCTGCAATGAACCTGATGTTTCGACGTAGGAAAATATCGTAAGCAAACCATAGTATGGTGGCAGGACTTTCTATAATACCCAAGTGGCTAGTTACCAACCTTAAGTTGAAAACAAATACGTCAACTACCTTGTGTTACGACGTCACTTAAGATCAGGTGAGATTGTATCCATAACGCTAATATTATAAAGAATATAAAAATGAGATAAAAAGTTTTCTATAATATGTTAACACATACTATTAGTTAGCATGATATCAACTTTAATACAAAATACGTCTAATAGTTTTATAGCAGTGCGCAAATAAAATCAGAGAGAGTTGAAAGTTAGAAATAAATTGTAGTTGTTCACTATACGAAAGCCCATTTAATTTAAAATATTCAATAAATATATCATGGGCGGTCATAAATCAGTTACACTTAAATTATATGTTTTCCAACTGTCGCCCGCCCAACGCTACGAGTCTTTTGTTTCTAGCGATGGTAAATAAAACAGCGAATAAAAAAAAATGATATTTCATGTACCGAACTGTAGATCGAAAAAAATAAAATGACAAAGGGACATTGGCATTCCCAACCTAGGTACCCTAGTATCATATACGAAAGACTGCGTATCAAATAGTCAATGTTTTGATAAGTCCAGTAGATTAGACGTGATTGAGTGTGATAGCAAATTGAGGCGATGATATCTCAATGGTAGCGTGTACGGACACTGCATCAAAGGACGTGGTGAGATCGAATCTTTGCAATAAGGTTTCATTGAAATTCATAACTTAGGTATCCTAGTATCATTTACGAAAAACTTCGTATCAAATGTCAACCTCCGGTGTTATCTGAACGCGTACCCGCTGAGTCCTTGTCATTGCTTCAAAACCTTTAAATATGTAGAGGCGCGTTCCACATATTTGCTTAATGTAACTTCCATCACATACTTCTCCGAAATACGATTGAAATCTATTGCTATAAAGAAAGTGATTTGAAGCGATGATAACTCAGTGGTAGTGTGTAGAAACGCCGCGTCATGGGACGTGAGTTCGAATCCAACCCCCTACAATGAGCTTGAGCTTCGGGTGAAGGAAAATGTCGTGAGGAAACCATAGCATGGTGGTAGAGCTTTTTCTGATCACTGACTGGCTAGCTACCACTCTCAAGTTGAAAATCTGCCGCCAAATACCGTTAGGTGTGTTCCAGCAGTGGCACTTGAGAGGCAGTCCCTCGTGTAATGGCCGGACACGTACTTGCAATTCCCCCAGTATTATGGGTGTCGCTGGGTATTCTATTTTAATATAAAATTTATCTTACCACATCCATTGACGGGATTTAATTAGATCCTTTCTTTCTTTCTTAATTGCTGCCAATTTTTTTGTTTACACATTTTATATATTGTATTCTTGAGGACTGTAAAAGCAAATTCGTTTCATTCCCAAATAGCTCTTTTTCAAATAAGTACACAAAATTGTAGCGCCCGAAAGCACCAAAAATTTGATAAACATACTTAAAAATATGTCTATTTAGTATTTTGGACTAAATCAGATTTGCATTTAGACCCCTTATTTATCTTTTTAATAACATTTACTTGTTTCTTTGGGTGCAGATTTCACTATTTTAATCTTGTATATAATATAACTATGTACATAATAAGAAAACGAATGAAATTAGAGTCCATTTACTTCGTTTTGTTTTCGCAAGGATTTCGAGATAGACACGACTGCGAAGACATTTCTTTGAGAGATTTATGTAAACCCTGTTAAGTTCAAATACAGTGCGAATTGGGCCCCTTTTTTAATTTTATTACAGCCGTCCCCCGAGGCTCGGACGGGATTTTTCCAAATGGAAAATTGACTTTCACGGCAATTGGAAACGAATTGTTTTCTATCTATCTAATTAGATTGCTTATTTACGAGAGTCTGTCGAACGTATTTAGAGATAAAATATCGCAAAGGGTCAATCTACCATTTCATCCTATTCTCTTGTTTTCCTTTAGAAACAATACGATAATTTTAACAATAGGTTTTCTTTTGTTCCAATCATACCTGAAATATCTTTTATTTCGTGTGTAAATTATTGCATTAGAAAAAGCCTTACCAACATACCAGTGAACTCATCACGATGTGTTCCTTGTTTTCCACTACCTACTGAGCCATCATCGATTCGAGTCTAGATCATGTCTTTGGGGATCGATGTTATGTGATCACCCGATTTGCTTTGATGACTTCTCCATAGAATAAAATTACTAGGAATTACTTTATATAATGTTGTTATAATTGTTTAACTGTGCTACATGTGCACTTATATTAATTGTAACAGTTGAATTCGGTGATAACCTTCCGCCTTCTAATGCCTCAACAAAATCAGTAGGTATTGAGAATCTCATTGTTATGACATATCCATTTAAAAGATTCGAATATTTCTTCTACTTGGTAGGTAAGGCTATTATAGGGTGAATCAATATGTGAGCGATCGTGATGTCTGGAATTGACGCCCCTCTCTTTGCATCCACTAATAACTACTGTAACACATTAAATGATTGTTTATAAGCATAAGGATAAGACTTAATAAAAGATGCAGATCGTGTTTCTTGCCGGTTCTTCACGATGACTGCGTTACTTACCGAACCGGTAGTAATTATTGACGTTCATAAGCGCCTTCTTAGGGCCTAAATTGAATAAAGATTTTTTGATTTGATTTAAGAGCTAGAAGCGGCCAGTACATAAAAGTACGATGGCAATCGAGGCGCTATATGTCCAGCTGGATTATGAATTAACATCAGCTTTGCACTCTAAATGGTTGTAGTGATAACGTCAAAAATTGTAAGCAATCTCGGGATTAACCCAGCATATATTTATATATAAAAATATCGCGTTACATTGTTTGTCCTCGATGAACTCCCAAACTAATGAACCGAGTTTAATCAAATTTCACACACTGTGGGCAGTTTGATTCAACTTGACTGATAGGATACTTTTTCTCTCGATAAGTGATCATAACGCACGATGATATTGTAGTCGATGTGATTGGCTACTCGAAAAGGCAGAACAAAGTCTGCCATATCAGCTAGAGATCCTATGTAATTTGGAAGCGATCCAATCAACACATTTTTTTTAACCGTGTGACGCTGGAATACTTTATTACAACTTCATATCAATGAATGTACGCGCGATACAGTGACACTCTACATCACTGAAAGTACACCATCACACCGCATACCATCCGTACACACCTACACGTTAAGTACACGGTTCTGTAAGGGACTACCCCCGCGGCCCTTACGCGGCTTGCCCGATAAGGTCGTGTTACGATCACGAAATTAGTAAGTTAGGACCTGTTGATTAGTTAGCCTCGCGAATCTTTTTAAATTTTTTCGGCAGCAGCCCAAGCCGAGGTTCGGCCGTTCTGGCACCGTTGCGCTCGCCACCTCGGAGCTGAGTGTCTTTAGCACTCGCCCTAAAAAGTTCGGTGAAGCTGTCAAAGCCCCTAACAGCGTATGTCAGTTCGAAATATATATATGTATATCAGTAAAATCGGTTTATTAATATTCGCGCATATGCTTTACACCCGTCGTCGGTCGATAATTCGCGTCTAGACTGAGCGATCTCCGAGTGTAATTAATCAAGCCGGCCTATAGAAAGATTTATTAGAAGTGAAAATAGTTGCGTCGAAATTAAATTAAGTCGATAGATAGTGCGATGTGCTTTCAACATGATCACATTTAATTAAAATAATATTTAATTGAATTTCCAGTACTCCGTCTGATTACTTTCGACCAATTCATTTGTAAAATCGTGAAACATTCGTATTAGTTTATTATTTAGCTCTTTTTGCTGTTTTTTTTTTTTGCGCGGGAATATGCATTCACTTATCTACTCCCATCCCGGGGGGACTTAGAGGGGTATACGGGGCTCAATTAGCGCTAAACGCCGAGAACACCCATGTAAAACGCCACGATCGTCTGTCGCCTTCTTGGGTCGAAGCGGGTTCGAGCATGCAATCACCGCGTCACCCCAGCGACCGGCCCAGGTCTGATGGGTAGTCGGGCCCCATCAAGGCAGTCTGGCGGGCTGCCCTTGCAGACGGCCAAACTGGTGCAATGGGAGGCGGGTCCGCAGACCCTAGCCAGGACAACACAGCACACACTCAGAACTTTTTGCTATACATTTTTTGGAGTCGATTTTATTGGACGTTTTTTATTTGTCTTTATTTAATTTAGGCATTTCGGTTCAAAAAGGATGTGTTAGTCTCGTCTTACAGTATGTGCGAAAATTATACTTACAAAATTCCATAAAAACACTTCATCTTTCATTTTGTCATGGCTTCATCACTTCCAGATGCAGCCAAGATTTTATGGAATATGTCCCGGTCCATTAAATGTAACCCTACATGTTTTCTAATAGCTATCCGTTAGCTCGGTTTTGTTCACACTCCGGGTTCTTTTCACATTCTGGGTTCTGTTCGTACTCCGGGTTCTGTTTACTCGCCGGGTTCTGTTCACACGCCGGATTCTGTTCACACTCCGGATTCTGTTCACACTCCGTCAACAAGTGTTACAAGTCTTCTAGATTCAGTAACTGGTCGAGAATTGAGAGTGTAAGAACGTGTCATGTTTACATACCTGTTTTTTTAAATAGTTATGGTTATAATCTCACCTGATCTTAAGTGACGATACGGCCCAAGTTGGTGGACACGCTAAACTTGGGAAGGAACTGGCTCTCAAGTGCAACCGTGAGAACACACGTTTTTTATGGAGTAGGGGGCAAACTAGCAAGCGTTTCACCTGATGGGAAGTGATAACGCCGCCCATGGAAACCTACAATACCAGATAAATCACAGGTGCTTTGCCGGTCTTTATAGGAGGGACTGGCTCTCAAGTGCCACTGCCGGAACACACCTATAAGTATTTAGCGACGGATTTGCAACTCGAGAACTTAGAACTTAGGTTTTAGAACTTTCATTAGAAATTTTTATCACGATATTTTCCTTCACCGAAAGCTCAAAATCAGTGTAGAAGGATTCGAACTCACGTCTCTTGACGCAGCGTCCCTACACATTACCAACTGAGCTATCATCGTATCAAAACCACGCACTTAGGCTAATATATCCAAAACCCACAATATTAATTAAGTTGCACACAAATGCCTATATATATTTTTTCGAAACTAATGATCAAAATCATAAACACTGTGCGGACCAAGAGTCAGCAGAAATAACACTTTTAGAAAAAATATTGTATATATATGAAGTCTAAAGCAAGCGTGAGTCTTATTATATTTTAAGTGATCATTATTTCTTCTCAATACTTCAACAGAGATACATTTCATCCAATTATAGTTTCATGACGCTTCCATCAGCTTCTTGCAGTTTATATGCGGGACGCTTGGGAAATCAATTTAAAAGTGAAAAAAATAATTGATGAATAATTTGTTTTTTAATACCGAAAGCTGTCAGATAACTTTCACCATTCCCTAGGTAGACGTCATTATTCAATATGGCCTTTATTTATTTATAAGAAAAAATTAAAATTTAAAATTCATTAATATTATAAATAAAGTTTGTTTTCATTCTCAAATGCATTATTGGATAAAGAATATTATTGCATCGAAATTACTTTTGAAGTGAAACTTCTTTAGAATCGTTGTGAGTTCAAACTCGATATACCAACCATATTATATCGATATATATGATATCGATAGTGATTAGTAATGTATACAGACGTCGCGTCAATGAACGTGAGTTATCGATGAAGGAAAACATCGTGATGAAACCATAGCATGGGCTGAGAAACTTTCTCTAATGCCCACCTGGCTAGCTACCACCTTCGAATTGAAAATCTGTCCTCAAATACCTATAGGTATATAGCGGCTGTTGTATTTGAGAACTAGTCCTTCTACTAAGCTTAGTATGTCCACCACTTTGGACTACATAGTCACTTAAAATCAAGTGAGATTGTGGCCATAACGTTTAACTTATAAATAATATGGTTTAAGAAAGTTAGTAGTGTATGACTGTGAGTTATTTGATTATATTTTACTAACAATTATCACTGTCAATTATAGAAATAAAATAAGTGCAACCTCGACTACTAGTTTTTTGGTCCTTCGAGCCGATCTGAACCAATGAACTACAACAGTGAAAAGTTCAGATGTACCGCAGTTTGATATCAATCCACGTAAACCTAGGATTCATACAGGGTCCAACTAACCAACCACTTTGCAACCACTACACTATCCTCACTAATATTATAAATGTGAAAGTGAGTTTGTTTGTTTGTTACGCTTTCACGCCTAAACCGCTGAATCGGTTATGAAAAATGTTGGTATAAAGATAGACAGGAATCTGCAGAGGGATAAAATTTGTATGAAACTTTTTATTACGACATCGATTTGATTGACAAAACGAATATTAACAACGTGAACCAAGTCCTTTTATCGTTCCTTATTATCTAAATAAGCGATGATAGCTTAGTGGTAGAGTGTACGACTTTGCGTCAAGGGAAACGTCCCAACAAGTTCGAATCCAACCACCTACAATGAGCTTGAGCTTTCGGTGAAGGAAAACATCGTGAGGAAACCATAGCATGGTGGTAGGGCTTTTTCTGATGCCCGCCTGGCTAGCTACCATCCTCAAGTCGAAAATCTGCCGCGAAATACCAATAGGTGTGTTCCGGTAGTTGCGCTTGAGACCAAATTCCTTCACAGACTTAGCGTGTCTACCAATATCGTTACTTAAGATCAGGTGAGATTATGGCCATAACGCTAAGCTTTAACTATAAAAAAAGAAGATTTTATACAATGTATAATCAGTATAAACGGATAATAAAATCCTCCGAGACGTTATGATTTAGATCAGTCATAAAAACGTATAAAGACTTCTGAATCCGTGATCGCGGGCGCGTGTAATGATGACGCTACATAACATTGTTCATAGGGAGTCGGCGTACGTTTGTCCCCGCCATTGTTTTTATCGGCCCACGCTCATCGGTTCGCCATAAACTTTGACGATATCCGTCTTTACGTCTGCCCAATTTGCTTGAAACAAAAACGTAGTACCTCCCACACAGCTCCCTGTCGGCCGTAGAATTTAAGACTTTCGCCGTTTTTATCGGCCAACTATGTAGATTGCTGTTTGTTTGTGCGCCTCTGCAGATTGCCTGACGATTCGGTCGTTAAAACTCCTGGGATCTTTATAGTTAGCGTATACAGTTTAGGAGCTGTACTGCCGGTCATCGTTGTATCGAATTTAAAACCACTTAGGCGCGTAGAGCAATTTTTGGGCGAACTAAAATTGTGGTGCTCGCGTCACCGTCACCGCACGATTTCCATGAGATTTATGTATACTGTGTATATATGTACGTAGATATACCTCCGCACGTTATTAGTATACATTATATATACAAACAGTATGTCTCCCTTTTGTTTATTGTATTAAGTTTTCACTTTTGTCGGCATCCCTCATGACAGCTGTATTGATTCTCGAATGTAGAATTTTCTAGCAGTTATTATCTGGTCCCATGAATGTTTTTGACGTGTAACCTTTTACGCAATGATTTGATAATTGAAAAATGAAATTTAGGCACGTGTCGTTACATACAAACTATCACGCGTCTCTCCCATAAGGATAGGCAGAGACCACATCCTTCCACTTGCTACGATCCTGACATACATCTTTCGCTTCTTCTACTTTCATAAGCACCTTCATACATGCTCTTCGGTTACGGGTACTTTTGACCTGGCCTTTCTCCAGAACGTCCTCGATCTGATTGAGATATGTTCGCCTAGGCCGACCCTGCATGATAGGTATGTTGTTACATACGAGAGAAAAAGGATGTGACACAGACAGAAGGAGATACAGAGCTTTTTAAATGCAACTTCTTTTGTCGCGGTTGGGAACAGAATTTTAATTGATATAATCTAGAAAGTCACGAATAAAACAAAAAATAATTATTTATGAACGTGAAAAATACAAACTAAAAACAACGACCCCAACGCGCGGTTATAGCTCAGTGGTAGTGTGTACGGATTCCGTGTCAAAGGGCCCGAGTTCGAATCCACCTTGACCTTTTGGTGAAGTAAAACATCGTAAAGAAACCATAGCATGATGGTAGGGATTTTTGTAATGCCCGTCTGGCTAGATACCGCCTTCAAGTTGGAGAATCCGCTGCCAAATACCAATAGGTGTGTTCCGGCATTTTCACTTGAGAGCCAGTCCTTCTACAGGTTTAGCGTGTCTACAAACATGGGCCGTATAGTCATATAAGATCAAGTGAGATTATGGCCATAACGCTAAATCTTAACTAACTCAAACGCAACTGCCGGAACATACCTATAGGTATTTGGCGGCAAATTTTGAACTCGAGGGTGGTAGCTATCCAGCTGGGCGTTAGAAAAAGCCCTACCACCAAGCTATAGTTTCATCAAGACGGTTTCTCTTCAAGTTCATTGCATGTGGATTCAAACTCACGTCAATTGACGCGGTATCCATACATACTACCAACTCAACTATCATCGCTTCATGATAACATTATGACAATATCTGAAATTAAAATGAAGTTAGCGCATAGACTTTATTGACTGTATAACAAACTTGGTAACAAAAACGCGGAATTTGATATTTTATCGAATACTGTACACAAATTGAAACTATAGTTGCAAATTGCTGCCCATTTGTTACGTCGAAGTAATAATTCTCATTTCGTTTGTTATTATTTTTTGAAGTGAATACTTCTTTAGCATCGTTGTAATTTGAATCTCGATGAAACGACAGTAAACAGAGACAAACGCATACGTCTATAAGATTTAACGTGCGATAGAGTGAGATAAAGGCATTATACAGTGTTTCTTGCAGGATCCGAGCATTTTACGTGTGTAGTATGTGTGTGTGTGTGTCTACATTTTACGAAGAAATTCTTTGAAAGTTTTACTTCTATCGCATGTGAACTGCACACACTTTTTTATATGTAGTGTTGTCATATTTTTCTGTGCTCACGATTGTTATTTTATTTTGTTCACAATATATTGATAAATAGCTAATTACTGAGGACACAAATCAACAATCGATATTCTGAGAATCCAGATGCTACGCTTGCAAAGTTAAGCCCATCCCTTACTGGTGATCTGATGGTTCCATAGAAAATAAGTTAGTTATTAAGTTTGTCCTAACCGAGATCTGTACGGGTTAGAAAGCTTTAATTTTTTTTTTAAACGCTTTCACGTCGCCCACAACTTGACCTATCTACACAATATTACGCAACTCAGCATTATATAATTGAATGTAGATATTGTGCGGCTGTCGACAGCCCTTAAATGATCAACTAAATAAATAAAAACAAAACGAGCCGCATGCTAATGATGGTAATAAAAATTAACGCAATATGAAACCGATGCTTTTGATCCATTCATTGCGTTGATGTTTATCACACTTTCTCCATAATGACTTTGTTCTCCCAAAGGCATTATTTTAATAAAAACATTAAGTGACAACAACGAACATCAGCCTTTCTTACTTATTTCAACTACGTCATCTCGGACAACAGTTTCAATTTCCCTGTCGACATAAGCCTCTTCCGTAAACTTCTATCTTTTGCAGTCCTCATTGAAAATCCTCTTTTATTATTTGAACATTGATAAATCTACTTATGACTCTCCTTTCCAAATCGGTCTGGTCTGGTTAAGAGAGAGAAATGTAAATCACCATAAATACTGACTAAAAATCACAAAGACTATTTTCCATTGCACTCTAAGATGTGAAAAATCAGAAGCTACTTTTGCATTGATTTCAGCATTCATGTTTTACTTTTAATTCACTCATGTGTTTTACTGCCTCTCCTATATTGGACAAACTAAAAGAAATATATGGACCCGCATAAAAGAACATATAGCTGATGTTAAACACCGACGCTCTACGAAGTCTGCAGTTGCTGAACATTCAGAAGAAGGCTCCAAACATTATCTTCGATTCGACAAGCCACAAATCCTTGCCAAAGAACACCGATTCCTATCTAGGATGATTCGTGAGGCTATTGAAATTAAAAAACATCCAAATTTCAATAGAGAAGATGGTTGGAAGCTAGCACAAGCCTGGGATCCAATTATACATTTAATTAAATCGGAACCCAAAAGACCAATTGCCAGACCTCAAGACACTGTGAGCTCTTTCTGCGTAGATCGGAACACTATCAATAATAAAAATTAAATTGAAGGTAGACACAGTAACATAAACTTCTCTGGACAACCTACACCTCAGTCCGCCCCGTGACCACGAAGGCTGAAAAGCTTTCGAAACGTCGGGATCAAAATTTAATAAATAACCGCAATAAAATCCGTTTAAATTAGTTTTATTTCAATGTCTATTTTATTTTCTATACCCATCTTTCGATTCCTAATTTAGATAAAAATATGACTATTATAATATTGGGTTATTTATAAGCGAAAACACTGACTTGCACACATTGATACATAAATATCTACCGCATATAAGTTAGGTGTAGCGTGAAGGTAAGTTTTCAATGTTATAAACAACTGAAATGGCTTTCCAACATCGTAAAAGTTGTTGAGTTGGGTTCGTTCAGTTGTGTGATGTCAGCGGGAACCTGATTTGTGCGACATATGGGACTGACGGAAAACAGTTTACTTTTTTTTTATCTTAATATCTTCCTGTTATATGAGAAATTATTTTCTTATATTAGCCTTTTAATATGATTTAGTAATCCCAAATTTTATTCAAATATATAATTAGCGTAATGGCTATAACCTCATCTGATGTTAAGTGACGATACGACCCACGTTGGTAGACGCGCTAAACCTGGTGGTTACCTGGGTAAACTTGATGGTGGTTGCTAGCTAGGCGGGCATTAGAATAAGCCCTACCACCATGCTATGGTTTCCTCACGATGTTTTCCTACACCGAAAGCTCAAGCTCATTGCAGGCGGATTCGAACTCAGGTCCCTTGACGCGTAGTCGTACACACTACCACTGAGCTATCATCGCTTCGACAAAACCTGAACTTCATAAACCTTAAATAACCTTCATTTATATGTAACTTATAACGTTTTCATTTAATATAACCTCACTGTAAAATTGTTACATATATTCCGGAAGTGGGTGATACTTACTACAGCACAGTTCTAAACTACCATGCTACTGTCGGTCATTTTCTCAATTATGGGATAAATAAATAAATATACATTTAAAATAAAATTCAGCCAAAAACCTTCTGAAAGTCCACCATAACTATGATTATTAAGTTCAGAGCTATTTAATTCCATTTGTATCTAAATCTTACAAATGCGCCCTTGAATCTATACATATAAATAAAATTGGAGTGTCTGTTTGTAATATTTAAATAACCGTTTTTTACTACATGTATATGAATATATACGGTGCATACACCAAAATAACATTTTATTTTTATTTTTGTCTCTCTGTCCGTTTGTTCCGCCTAATCTCTGAAATGGCTGGAACGATTTTGATGGGACTTTTATTGGCAGGTAGCTGATGTAATAAGAACTAACTTAGGCTACGTTTATTTTAGAAATACCAAGTAATGTGCAATGTCCAAGTACTGTCCAGTACCGCGCGCAGCTCACGCGCATGCCACTGGGCCGTCACGTCGGGCGCCTCCCACCGACGAATTAATATTAGTTAATTATATTCATAGTTAAGACAGGACAAAGTCTGTCGGGTCAGCTAATATACAAAATAATTAAAAATAAAGGTACGATCCTACTAATATTATGAGATCACCGTCGTTTTAGAGGCTTCTTAATAAAACAAGGTTCCCTAGCAGATTTCCACCTTAAACTACCTTTTAACAAGGACCTTTAGAAACCCTATTCAATACAAACACGACAACAAACAACCTCCAGTGTTTTGCTGCCAAGTAAATGCAAAAATCCAAAGATATTTTTGCAAGAGTCTTCTCTATATAATTTTTCGAATCAATACAAGTGTTCCAAGGTTAAAAAAAATCTAACAGGTTTTTATCTAATAACATTAAAACCACCTGGAAAACTTAACCCGGAACCTCGAGCCATAAGTCGAACGAAGTGATCGTAAAAATGTTCTTCATGATTAAACTAAAGCAAGGAACACATAAAATCAACATACATGGTCCGCTGTAAAAAGAAAAGTGGCACGCTCGGAGTTATATGAACTCGTATACGTTGATATAAATTTAATTTAGTAAATATATATAAGGCTTTCCGCATAGCCTTCTGAAGCGATGATAGCACAGTGGTAGCGTGTAGGAACGCCGCGTCATGGCACGTGAATTCGTAATTCTGCCGATAAATACCATTAGGTGTGTTCCGGCAGCGACACTTGAGAGCCAGTCCCTCCTACAAACGCTGGCAATGTACCTGCGATTCCTCTGGTATTGTACGTGTCCATGGGCGGCCGTGATCACTTAACTTCAGGTGACACGCTTGCTCGTTTGCCTCCTATATATATCACTTTAATAACATTATAATAAAAACATAGTATTGTGTTTTATTCCGTGTCCCCATCGATCTATGTTTCAAAATTCATTAGAATCCATTTAGCGGTGTAACCGTGTAAGCGTAACAAACAAACAAACTCACTTTCGCATTAATAATATTAGTCAGGATTAACAGTGATGTATTTGGTGGCAATAGAGCTTTTACTAATGCCCTACATTTAAAATGTACTGTCCTCAATTTGAAAACGTGCCATCAAAATACTTATATATGTGTTCCGGCAGTGGCACTTGGGAACCGATCCCTATAGGTTTAACGTGTCCACCATCTTGGCCCACATTATTACTTACACTACGTCACATCGTTATAGCAGGTGTGATTGTGGTCATAACACTAAACCATAATTATACGTGTTCTACTTCCATCAGGTCTTCTGCACTTTGCTTATCGCGGCTAGAACCTCGTCTTAATTAATAAATCGTGGAAAACGCATGCACGCCATGCAGGAAGCACGAATTTAGTACAGCCCCACTCTGCACCGGAAACGGTGCTCTTTGATGAGCCCGCCATTTTGTTGTCGAGCGGAAGCGTGTAATGGCGGTGTGCCGACCTTTGTCTGCGTTAGTTGCTGGCTTTATGCGACTATGTTAATGGCTTGAGACGTCGTAAATGGGATGTGAGGGAAGATTAACCTCGCAAATATCTCTGTTTCGTATAAAATCGCTTTTTTCTGTTAATATTTTGATCGATATTTCTGCTTTGATATTAAGACCCTAGAAAGTCGATATCTTATTTTAACTACAGATATTCTCTCAGTTACAGGATAATAAATCCTATCTATTGTTGCATTTTATTTGTGTTATAAAATTGTCTAAACAAAACCCTATGTTGCAATACAATTGAGTTCATATTTTATAGCCAAGGCTTAGTGTTATAGGCACAATCTTACTTGATGTTAAGTAGCGATGTGGCTCAAGATAGTGGACAAGATAAACATACTAAAGGGGCTGGTTCTCAACTGCAACTTTCAGAACACACCTAATGATGTTTGGCAGCAGGTTCTAAACTTTATAATGGTAGCTCGCCAGGCGAGCATTAGGAAGATACCTACCACCATGCTATGGGTTTCATCACGATGTTTTCTTTCACCGAAAGTTCAACGTTATTGTAGGTGCGATGATAGATCAGGCTAGCAACCACGCTCAAGTTGAAAATCTGCCGCTAAACACCAATAGGTGTGTTCCGGCAGTTGCACTTGAGTGCCAGTTCATCCGCAGGTTTAGCGTGTCTACTAACTTGGGCCGTATCGTCACTTAAGATCAGGTGAGATTATGGCAATAACGCTAAAATTTTTCTATAAAAAAAAAAAAAAATGGAATCTAACTCACGTCCCATGACGGGGCGTCCGTACACACGCCGCTATCATCGCTTCGTTTCATCATAAATGTGAATAAACAATAACATTTATTTTAATTAATTACATTAAGTTCAACTGGGAAACAGTAGTCTGTAGAATCAATCAAGCAAAATTGCTAACCAGCAAAGTGGGTGGACGAATTCGGGCAAGGTGAATAGATCGGTAATATATTTCCTTTTGAGAAATAGCCTACAATAAAAGTATCTGAAATGTCTACGCGTCCGTGTTACCTACTTCGGGACAAATGGCTGAGTGATCCTTTTCGTTTGTCGTTGGGTGAAAAGTGGTGCTTTATCCATTCGGTAGGTGATCCGGGTGACGTTTTTATAATGACATTGTTTTTTTTTTTTTGTTTTATACTAGGTAACTTTTTTATATGTAATAGGTATTAAACGAGGAAGTGTGTTATCAGATGCTGAGTTCAAATCAAATCTTTATTCAATTTAAGCCCTAAGAAGGCACTTATGAACGTCAAGAATTACTACCGGTTCGGAAAGTAACGCAGTCATCGAGAAGAACCGGCAACAAACTTGATCTGCATCTTTTTTTTATGTCTTATTCTTATGCTTATAAACAATAATGTAATATATTACAGTAGTTATTAGCGGATGTACAGAGAGGGGCGTCAATTCCAGACATCACGATCGCTCACATATTGATCCACCCTATCATAGCCTTTTGACATCAAAACCCGTTTGACATGGTCCTTGAACCTACTGTCCGGCAATTCAGTAATTTGCTTTGGGACTTTATTATAAAACCTGACACTATTACCTAAAAAACTTTTGCTTGTCTTACTCAGTCTAAAATAGGGAGGTGACCAGTTTATCGCGATTTCTAGTATTCAAATTATGGCGGTCTTCATCGAAATCTAGCTTTTGTAAGTTTTTGGGGAGGTACATTAAATTATCAAGAATATATTCTGAGGGCAAAGTTAAAATACCGAATTCCGAAAACTTATCCTTTAATGATTCTCGAGGTCTCATATTGTAAATGGCTCGAACTGCTCGTTTTTGTAAAAGAAATACGGTGTCTACCTCAGCTGCTCACCCCCACAGTAAAATACCATAAGACATTAAGCTATGGAAGTCAGCGAAGTACACTAGCCTAGCAGTGGCAATATCTGTCAGCTGTCGAATCTTACGAACAGAGAATGCAGCAGAACTTAACCTTCCCGCCAATTTTTTTATCTGTGGATCTCATTGTAGTTTGGAATCAAGCGTTATACCCAAGAACACAGTACTATCAACTAAGCCTACTAAATACCCTTCGATTTTGACTCTAGTGTAGTAGTAATGATCACCATCGTGCATGGACACACAACAACAGAGGAATCGCAGACTCGTTGCAGGCCTTTATAGGAGGCACTGGCTCTCTTGCGCAACTGCCGGAACACACCTATATGTATTTGGTCGCAGAGTTTTCAACTTGAGATTGGTAGCTAGTCAGGCGGACATTAGAAAAAGCCCTAACCACCAATCTATGGTTTCCTCACGATGTTTTCCTTCACCGAAAACTCAAGCTCCTTGTAGGTGGTTCGATTCGAACTCACGTCGGAATACTAGAAACCGCCCTCCGTAACGAAGACACCGCAACACATCAGCAGGCTCGTGACCGCGGCCTGTGTAACCAGGCCAAAAATCCTTGCAATTATTAAAACGGAAGTCGCGTTTTAGACCCGAGTTTCATTTCTATATTATAATTCAAACAATACGCGAAAATTTAAAAAGTTTTCACAACTCACTAATAAGTTAAAATCACGTATGATTAATATGAATGAAGACGAAGTCATCTGCCAATTTAATTTACTTTCAAAACTATATAACTCTGCTAAATAGCAGAATCCTTAGTTAGAAGGCAGAATCCATAAGTATACTCACTTTCATACTTCTTATATCTCTTGTTTGTGTCGCATCGTATCTAAATTTCAAGCATTGTCTGAATCGTAGAAGTTCTCGATCCTATAAATCTCTTAATAAATGGTAGAACTTTCTAGACGACTGTTGAAGCGAAAGGTGTGTTTTTGTATCGACCGATAACACTCATAAAGGGTTCCGTGAAATAAATAAAAAGTAACTTGGTTTGAATTTATTTATTAGTCAAACATCATAACAATTATTCCATCAACCGAGGAAGTGTTAAAACACTAGGGTTTAAAATATTTTTTTAATACCAGGATGACATTTCAGAAGACAAATCTTGCAGGGTTCGAAAATCATTGTCACAACAAGGTTTTCAGAAACGAGCACTCAATTTTAACGTCACGAATATAACCGACCCAGCTCCATCTACAAAAAGGGGTCGAGTGATAGATACCGACGTGCTTAGGCGGAGAAAGGAATTTTATTTTCCATCTTTGTTTGTTTCATCAAGACTTATAAAGATATTTGTGTGGTCGATAAAAAGCCTTATATTTATTTGTTTTTCAAGGTATTGAAGCTTGTAGTATATGTGCGAAGAGTTTTATCAAGAAAAACCCTATAAACATTACACTTTATGGACGTAGTTTCTACGGTATATCACGAAATTATATGGGTAGACAGGAAACGGAACTAAAAAAATAATTTACATCAATAGTAGATTGGGTAGTTCTAGATTTACCGTACTATCAGAACTATTGGGGATATAGATGCTTAATATTATGGACTTTGTCTATTAAAGCGATGATAGTTCAGTGGTAACATGTAGGAAGGCTGAGCCATGTGGGACATGAGTTCGAATCCACCTAAGAGTTTGAGCTTTCGGTGAGAGAAAACATCGCGAGGAAATTATAGCATGGTGGTAAGGATTTTTCTAGTGCCCGCCTGGCTATCATACTCAAGTTGAAAATCTTCCGCCAAATACCTATAGGTGTGTTCCGGCAGTCACACTTCAGAGCCAGTCCCTGCTATAGAGGCCGGTAACGCACCTGCGATGCGTTTGGTGTTGTGGGTGTTTATGGGCGGCGGTGATAACTTATCATCAGGTAACACGCTTACTCGTTTGCCCCTTATTCCACAAACAAAGCTAATTAATAATATAGAAACGATAAAATATTGAAAGTAGTTTTTTTTCAATTATCGTTAAGGTTAAGCATTAAAGGCACAATCTCACCTGCTATTAAATGATAATGTGCCCCAAAATGGTGAACACGTTACGCCTAGTGTTAGGGCTGACCCTCAAATGCAACTGCCGCAACACACGTATTGGTATTTAATAATAATAATAATAATAATAATTTATTTTCAAAAAAAAAATATTTTTACTACAATATAAAGTTAAGCCCTGTCACCTGAACTAGGTTTTTTTTTTAACCTGTATCTCAGGTGCCAGTGTCTTCCCAATGTACATAATTCCTTACTCTAAAATATTATTCATATAGAGGACATAAATGCTTAATTTAATTTAGCGCACTTTTCATGTGTATGAGATGTTACGTGTGCATGTGTATGAGTATATGTCTGTGATCGTGTGTGTATGAATGAGTATGTGTCTGTGTATTTATTGGTTCACACAAGATATAAATATTGTAACTTGTATCTACTTTATTGCTTTTAGTAGATTCTCTATCCCACTGTAATCATATTCAAACAAAATTTTTTGTAATTCATTTTTCAATCTATAATTATTTAATCTTCTAAATGTATTTTTACAATTCAATAAATTGTATAGATGTGGCCCTAGATATCGATAAGTCATACAAGCGCGTGTAGTTTTGATCATGGGAACAGGGAAGCGATCAATTCGATTTTGATTAATAGTATTTGATAGTAAAGAATTTGCAGTTTCATGATATCGTTTAATACATTGATACACAAATAATTTTCGAACTGACATTACTTTAAGCCGTTTGTATAATAGTGTTGTAGGGTGTCTGTACGGCAAACGCATCATGACTTTGAGAACTGCCCTCTGCGCTCGTTCTATAGTAATTAACTCTGAACTAGAAGCAACACCCCACGAGCAAATACAGTACCTTATTATACTTTCACAAAGGGCCTTATAAGTTTGGATAAGAATACTAAAAGTAGCTACAACTCGCAGTTCTTTAAAAATATATATAAGCTTCCTCACCCGAGCGGCAGACTTTCAACTTCAGGGTGGTTGCTAGGCAGGTGGGCATTAGAAAAGTCCTACCACCATGCTATGGTTCCTACATTATGTTTCCTTGACCGAAAGCTCTAGCTCATCGTAGGTGGATTCTAACTCACATATCTTGACGCGGCGTCCATACACACTACCAATTGAGCTATCATCGCTTCTAAACAATACAAAAGACTATCTACTGTTGTACTTATGTAATAAGTAGTGAATTAAATAAATAAGCACCAACGTGACGATTTGGAACCGAATCTTAGAGCGATGGTTGAATGACAAAGCGTCAAACCTGACGATTATATATCGCATGCGTTTGCCTGGGTGCCTCCGAGGGGTCAGTGGGACTTATCCTACAATCTATTAGTTATCAAAAACATATGTAGAGTAACGTTCTTTCACTGTGACGGGTACATCGTGAAACCTATTCATTGTGGCAGAGAGAGGATATACATGAGAGTGTCTGAGGCTTGCGACTCGAATGTAGGTTTATGGGGCCCCTCTCTCCGCACAGTATAAACCATTCGAGATAATGATTTACAGCATAAATACTAAAACAGTGTCAATAATAAAGAAATATTAAATCTTACTTCCCTTCAGTAATGTTCCAGCTACGTACGATGAATACAGCTCAAGCGCCTCCCTTAGACTGAATAATTATAAGCTACCCTCCTATAACTATATTCTGCCATAGAATACCCACCCTATCACTACATCCCTATACATTATCTCGCTTAATGACCTTGGTTCTGTAAGAGACTACCCTCGTGGCCCCTGAACTGCTTGCCCGATAAGGTCGTTATTAGGATCAATTAATCAGTGAATATTTTTTCATTTACCGGTAGCAGCCCAAGCCGCACCCTTGTGCCCGCTGCCTCGGAGCTGGGTGGCCTCAGCACTCGCCCCAAAAAGTTCAGTATTTCAGTTCGAAAAAAAAAAAGTTAAATGACATGATGAATTACTTAATAATATGACGTGAACAATACGGTCACCCTCATGTAAAAATAACGATTCATGTATAGTCCAAGGTAGATTAAAGAAATAAGTATTGAAGCTGGAATATGTTTTTTTTATAGTTAAGATTTAGCGTTATGGCCACAATCTCACTTGATCTTAAGTGACGATACGGCCCTAGTTGGTAGACACGCTAAACCTGTGGAGGAACTGGCTCTCAAGTGCAGCTGCCGGAACACACCTTTTGGTATTTGGCGGCAGGTTTTTAACTTGAGGGTGGTTGCTAGCCAGGCGGGCATTGGAAAAAGCCCTACCACCATTTCCTCACGATGTTTTCCTTCACCGAAAGCTCATACTCATTGTAGGTGCTTGGATTCGAACTCACGTCCCTTGACGTGAAGTCGTACACACTACCACTGAGCTATCATCGCTTCAAAATATCAAATATCAAATGATGTTGCTTTAGAGGCCAAAATAGAGGTTATCGAGAATAAGGTTCTAAAGGAACGCCATGTTGATATTAATAAGCATTTGTATAATGAATACAAGTGAACGTTTCAAGAGCTGAAATCAAGGCCGGAAATTGCTCAAAATTTTCTACATAAGATATTAGTAAATAAAGAAAAAGATAAATAAGATTTAATTAACTTTGTAGACGTGACTACAGAATTTGCAGAGGATCATTTTAAAGTGTATTTTAGTAAGGCAAGTTTAAAAACTAGTACCCTGAAGCTCTACCAACCAGAGCTTTATTGATTTATTCTACAGACATGTGTCATGAAAAGGGAATATATTACGTTTAATTTTAATTTAATATCGCAGTTGGTATCAAGTAAGTCTTACATTATTTAACCAAAATCCGTATACACTACTGTATGCAAATACTTAAGCTTGAATCACAATGGCCTCGGTTTGTATGGCCCTGATGCACTCTTTACATGTGCAAATAAGTTCGCTTCCCGCAGACTCATATTTAAATGTATATTTCTCATGTTAAATTGCATATTTTTATAAATTTACAACATTCTTTTTTTGTTTTAAATTCGTTTCACCAAATAACCGGGTCAACTTATGGTATGTGTTCTTCCATCATAACGGATATAAACCGTTGGAACGTTTTTAAAGAGGCAGTTTAGCAAAGATCATAGAAAATCTATGTTTATTATTAATTCTAAATAATTTCACTTAAAATCATAATTATAGTTGTTCAATTCAGGGAGTACATTAAAATATTAGAATGGTCTGTAAATAATTGTATTGGTTTCTCTTAGCTTAAAATGCATACTTAGTTAGTTTAGTAAGTATTGACTATGTATGTTACATAAGTGAGATAGTCCCACTAACTTGTCACCAATTTTCAAAAACTATTCAACGAAAACAAAGCGAACGAAATCGGAAACACCACTTAGTATCTATTTAATAATGTAGATAAATATTTCATATTGTTACAAGTACGTTAAGTTATAAAATTCATGAAATAATATTTTATTTTCAGGTTCCGTCATATTATGCGAAGTTAGAGGTAAGTAAAGTAGATAATCATTGCTATAAATTTTTCGAAACAAGTGCACTTTCTACTTTAAACATGATACAGACAAAACGGAAATAATAATATTTTATGGTACTAAGAAATAGCCTTGGAAAAAAGATTTTTCTTCTGAACTTTTTTACGTGGTAACGTTTTCAATGAGTTCACAAAACTTGACTATTATATATACCCTTACATTGAAGCTTTAATTTTTAAGCTCAGTGCTGGTGTATAGGAATGACGCGGCATGGGACGTGAGTTCGAATCCAACCACCCACAATGAGCTTGAGCTTTCGGTGATGGAAAACATCGTGAGGAAACCATAGCGTGGCGATAGGGATTTTTCTAATGCCCGTCTGGGTAGCTATCACCCTCAAGTTGAAAACCTGCCGCCAAGTACCAATAGGTATGTTACGGCATTTGTATTTCAGAGCCAGTCTCTCCTGTTAAGGCCGGCAACGGTCCTGCATTTCTCTGGTGTAGTAAAAAAAAAAAAAACTCAAGCGTTAGTTAGGCGTTGGCGTTGTGATCATAATCTCACCTGATCTTAAGTGAGGATACGGCCCAAGTTGGCAGACACGCTAAACCTGTAAAGGAACTGGCTCTCAAGTGCAACTGCCGGAACACACGTATTAGTATTTAGCGGTAGATTACTATACATCAACTTTTTAAAATTATAAAGAAAACTTGTAAACGTATTCAAGGACGAGTGTCAATCCCAGCGCAATTATCCATCGCTTAACGGGTCTTTTAATTAAATCTCGAAACGGAGATATTTCACGCCATATTGTTTCGGACGCACCCTTAAAATCTCATTTAAGCGCCAAAATAGAGTAGTCAAACAATAAATTCAAATCCGGGGCCCAAATTGCCTCGGCAATGTCTTTCTTTCTTTGTTTTCTTTCGTTCATTTGCCATCGGACGCTCTTGAGTAGTTCGGTGCTTATTGTTTTTAACATCTGACTCTTAAGACGGGAATATTAATTGATTTCTTAAACGTTCTGTTTCTTTTATAGTTATTAGGTTCCCTCATTATCGTCTAAGTTCATTAACTTAAGCCGAAGAAATTAAGTACGTTGTATTAATCATTAAGTTCCACGATGATAGGTATTTACGCTGATGTTTCTACTACAAAGCGGAAGTAATGGGAAAGCACTGCCCTGGTCTTTGGAAATAAGGAACAATTGGGAGTCGCCGGAGTTTCTTTTAATTTAGTTTTTGGAAGACTTGTTTTGTTTGACTTTTTTTACCCTAATCTCACCTGATCTTAAGTGATGATACAGGCCAAGTTGGTAGATACGCTAAACCTGTAGAAGAACTGGCTCTGAAGTACAACTGCTGGAACACACCTATTGGTATTTGGCGGCAGGTTTTCAACTTGAAAGCGGTAGCTAGCAAGGAGGGCGTTAGAAAAAACTCTACCACCATACTGTGGTTTCCTCACGATGTTTTCCTTCACCGAAAGCTCAAGCTCATTGTAGCTGGATTCCAACTCACGTCCCTCGACGCGAAGTCATACACGCTACCTCTGAGGTATCACCACATCTATATACAGCAGTAATACCTTATGATTCTTTATCTCTCACTGTTCCTTCTTAATTTTGAGCTGTATTATGCTCCATATCAGGTAAAGAGTGATATTTAAAATATAGCTTTTTAAAAGTTTATAATTCTAATCTAGACTGCTCTTCTGTTATCACATCACTATGTCATTTCTATAGCAAATGTCAATTAATGGCAATAAATAGACAAGTCGTCCTATTTAAATTTATAATAGCGAGATCGAGTAAAGAATAACTGTCATTTAGGATATCGCTCAGTAATTGGCGACGAGCCCGATGTTCGGAGCTGGCGAATTCAAAGGCATTGTTAGTCCGTTCTCGTTTCTACTCGAACTTAATTATAAGACGCTTTGTAAATTGTTCCTGCCTTTCGCTAACCGTCAAACCGGTTTGTGTAATACATTACTATTTTCTATCGACTACATCACGTGACTGAAATTAGAGGTAATGAGGGCTTAGTTGTAGCGGAAGATTGAATTCTTACAAGGAGTTTCAGTTTGCCAGTTTCTAATAATTGTTCCCGCTCACAAATGTTAAATGGCTAAACACATTTTTTTTTTATGTTGCACAGCAAAGTGACTGTACTGGACCTGATGGTAAGTACAGTACAATCCATATCAGCGGCGACTGACAGCGAACAGAATACACTGTCAGTCGCGGCTGTAATGCTGGCCTGCTTAGGTACCTCTTCACGCCTCTTTTGAAAGACCCAATATCATAGGAAGGAGGGAACACGTTGACAGGAAGACGGTTCCACAATTTCACGGTGCGACAGAGATAAGAGTCAGCAAACTTTTTGGTTCTTGATGTTATAGGTGCCACCGTGAAATTGTGACACCGAAGCCCCGCCCGTATGGTTCTGTTGTGGAAAGGAGCGGAGGGGATGAGTTCAAAGAGCTCTTCAGAACACTCACCATGATACAAGCGATAGAACACGCTTAGAGAGGCAATATCTCTGCGCAATTGAAGCGGTTCTAGAGTGTTGGTAATAGCTGTATCATTTACAATACGGACAGCCCGCCTTTGCAACTTATCTAAGGCATCGATGAGGTATTTAGCGGATCCATCCCAGAGGTGCGAACAGTATTCCATGCACGGACGAACCTGGGCCTTATAGAGAAGGTACAGCTGGTCGGGCAAGAAAAACCGCCGCACTCTGTTCAGGATTCCGAGTCTCCGAGATGTTGTGGAGATGACATACTCGATGTGGTCCCTAAGATTTAAGTCACTCCGAATATCTATTCCCAAGATATTTAGGCCGTCGCGCATTGCAAGCTGGGTGTTCTGAAGAATAGGGTTTGGTGAAAAGGGGGATTTTTTTAAAGAAAAGGCGCATACCTGGGTTTTCTTGGCGTTGAATTCAACCAAGTTACTTGCTCCCCATGTGGATATGCGGGTCAAGACTTGGTCAAGTTCAATGACAAGTTCCTTCCGTCTCTTTTCTGTGTCTCCCCGTCCACAGCCAGGCTTACTGACATAGCACCCATGAACCGTGCTATCGTCTGCATAGCAATGAATGTGTCCCAGGGGAAGCATATCATTGATATGCAGAAGAAACAACGTGGGTGATAAATCAGAGCCCTGCGGAACTCCAGCGTTAACATATTGGTATGTTCAGGACGTTGCAGTGGAAAATTAGAGTCACTACTATGTATAACGAGCTACCTACTCAGGTTATATCAAGACTTTGGTCAAATGCTAAACCAAGTATACCGAGTATACGAACTTCAAGAGCTGTTGACAGAATTGTCTACTTAAAGCATTGAAATAAATAATTAATGTTGCAAAATTTATTTTTGTTATTTGTAAATTGAACTCATTTACCATTGGCCTCGTTTTCACATCTATAAAACTCTAAGCTATTCACTCTAAAAAACAATTATAAATTCTATAACAGTTAATACATATTTATGTTTTAATTACACATTGTCTTTGTATTTAGATGAACTTCGTTGAACTATCAAACACACCTTTAATTATTTTTCCAGTTAAGGCTTAGCGTTATAGCCATAATCTTACCTGATTTTAAGTGACGATATGGCCCAAGTTGGTTGACACTAAACCCTTGGAGGGACTGGCTCTCAAGTGCAACTGCCGGAAGACACCTATTGGTATTTGGCGGCAGATTTTCAACTTGAGGGTGGTAGCTAGCCGGCAGGCATCAGAAAAAGCTCTACCACCATGCTATGAATTCTTCAGGATGTTTTCCTTCACCGAAAGCTCAAGCTCATTGTAGGTGGTTGGATTCGAACTCACGTCCCTTGACGCAAAGAAGTGTATACTACCACTGAGATATCATCGCTCATAAGTAACTGTGTCCGCGACTCGAACAAAATTTTTATTTTATCATTATCATAAGAAGAAAATTGTGTATAGAGAATGTTACTAAGGGGTAATGTAGCATTGTAATGGTGAAAGAACTTTTGAAATAGGTCGAGAAGTGTTTGAGTTTATTCGTATACAAACAAAAATACAAGTCTTTTCTCTTTATAATATTAGCATAGTTAACTGACGCAAAAATTTTCCCTCATCTAGAAAATCACCCAACGCGCCTTCAAAGTTTTTCATTTGAAAGAAAACTATATTAAAAAAAATATCATAATTTCATATGTTAGGTATATTGAACAGTATTAATAAACTCTACCAAATTAGGAGAATGTAATTATAATGATACTTTAATCCCTTTGTGGGATTTCGTTTTTCCCATGTAAAATTAATTGTAACCCAAAATCGACAGTGTAACAAAGTAATTTTCCACGTCCATAATTTCAAAACAGTATCGCATGACGTTATATGTATTCTTTATTAGACTGTTCCAATTATTTTAAAAATATACTCCACTCCACCTACAATAGCCTTGAGTATTCGGTGAAGGAAACTATAGCATAGTGTTAGAGCTTTTTCTAGTGCCCGCTGACTAGCTACCACCCAAAAGTTGAAAATCTGCCGCTAAATATCAAAACGGTAGGTTCCGGCAGTTGGACTTGAGAGTCGGTTCCTCCACAGCTTTTGAGTGTCTACTAACTTGAACTGTATCGTCACTTAAGATCAAATAAGATTATGGCCAAAACGCTAAACCTCAACTATTACAAAAATATATTTAACTCATTGGAGTTACAAACAAGTTTAATTTCTTAAAAAAATTCAGAAATAAAAGTCAAAAACTATATTAGATATACCCAGTTGTATTTATTTAAACGAATTGCAAATGGAAGGTCGATTGGCATTGATTATAACTAATCAAAATACAAATACAAATCTGACAAATCTTCCTTGAGTGTTAGCGAGAATAAAGAAAATTTATTCTAGGTGATACAAAGTTCATCAGGTCAGCTAGTAATAATATAAAATCTAAAGAAAGTCAAATATCTGGAGGTGAAAAGAAAACATGTAGCGTTACGGATTTTCCAACTGTGACTTTATTTTGTAACCGGAAATTATAATTTGTGAAAATTCCACACATAGCCCTCTCAGTCCCCCCAGGCCGGAAGGGGATACGTAAATGCATTTCCCCCGATAAAAAATGCACTCTCGATAACACTTTTTGAACTTTCGCGTATCATATGCATTATAATATATGTAACCAGGCCAGAACATCGAGCAATCATAAATAGTTAGTCGCGTTTTAGATCCGTATTTAATTTCTATATTGTAATGCACTCTTGAGGTCATTATTTAGTTTTTTCACGCAATGTATACACGACACCCGTCTAACTAACAACGTCACTACACGCTCAGCACAGTATAAACTACTCCACCCGAATTCCTTGCCTCTTTCGTCACTACTTTACTTACAGGCTCACTACAGTAGGCAAGTCCCTATCGCACTTTTAATTTTAACTATTCTACTCCGGCAGCAGCCCAAGCTGAGGTCCGGCCGCTAGGGCACTTTTGCGTCCGCTGCCTTGGGGTTGAGTATCCTCAGTATTCGCCCCAAAGAGCTATGCCAAGCCGTAAAAGCTCCTCGGGCTAACAGCGTATGGCCTTTCGAAAATAAATAAAATAAAAATGTTACCAGCCTTAACGTGTTTTGCTGTATTTATCGTAGATTTATATTTAAATAGACAAAAACATAAATTCTAAGTAACTCCCAAGTTTTACCGTGAAATTCAACAACAAATGTAGAAGTAAAACTTTCGGGATTCCAAATAGAAGCATTTACAAAACTTACGGCAATAGTCGCTTACGGGATTCGTTATATCTATTTATGTTAGAGTTTCGACTAGACGTTGTCAACTTCCTCTTTTGACTGGTATTTAAATAAGTTCCGATAAAGTTTCCTAAAATTAATACTGATTAAAATTATTAAACAATATATTACAAAAGTAACAGATCAGGAATTATTTACGTTCTTATATATAAAAAAAAACAGTTGGTTTTTATAAGTAAAGTGATTTGCTATTAATTTTAAATGGTAAATGGAAGCTGTGGGAAAAGGTAAAAACGAGGATGTTTGGACTTACTTTTATTTAACTAGTGTAAATCTATATATGGAGCTCTCTCTCCCTTTCAGGATTGCACGCTCATCATATCTCCAACGGCGTATCTACATTCTTCTTTTACTTGACAGAAGACCAGAAAATACATTCGAATTGTTCCAGAAAGATATGGTGTGTGCACTTAACAACTCTAACATGCACACACCGAAATCTATACATATAATAAAGGTCTACAGAAAAGTCATTTTTATAGATTGAAAATATTTCCAAAGAAAAATAGACAGGGTGTTAGAGGATAACCCATTACCGATAGAACACATTTTCAATATTTTTGTAATTTATGTCTGTTTGTCTGTGGATACATCAAGTAAAATATACAAAACCGGTGTAGAAAACTTGTATACGTAAAAAATGTACGGTTCTCTCTATCAAGAGATATCTATACTGATATTATAAAAAAAGGTTTGTATTTTTGTTTGTAACAAACAAGCTCAAGGACTATTGGACTGTTTTAAAAAATTCTTTCTCCAGTAGAATGCCATATTAGTCCTGAGTAACAAAGGTATTATAACATTATTTTAAATTAAAACGATTAAATAAAATTTTAATTTCCAAGCGACCGGAGTCGCAGACACAGCTTGTATAAAATAAGAATCTATTACACTCAACGAATTCGCTAAATACTTATATATATATATATATATATTATATATATACTCAAGCACACGTACTGCTATATGTGTATTAAATTATATATATATATATATATATATATATATATATATATTATATATATATATAATTTAATACACATATAGCAGTACGTGTGCTTGAAATTTCACATGCGTTTTCCAAAACCATTGTGTTTTCTAAAATACAAGAACTAGGCGTACAAAGTTTGGACAATTTACTAAAGTCATTACTTAATTGAGCTTATCTGACATTGAATCGAAAATTAAATGACGCAAGAAGTTTTAACTGAAGTAATCAATACGTTTTGTCCAGTGCATTTCGAACAGACTCTTGAAGGCAAACGTTGCATTTAACTTCTGATTTTGTTATTAATTTGGTAACTAAGCCTCGTTATTAATTTTTTGATATATAGAATCGAGGGTGAACGAGCAAGCGTGTCACCTGGCGGTAAGTGATCACCGCCGCCTATGGACACCCAAAATACCGGGGGAATCGCAGCTGCGTTGCCGGCCCTTATGGAGGGACTGGCTCTCAAGTGCAACTGCCGGAACACACCTATTGGTATTTGCCGGCAGATTTTCAACTAGCGGGTGTTAGCTAACCAGGCGGGCATTAGAAAAAGATATATCACCACGCTATGATTTTCTCACGATGTTTTCCTTCATCGAAAGCTGAATCTCATTGTAGGTATGATTTTTTTAATCACAATTCGCTGTATGTATGTATGTATATATGTATATTTAGTTTATTTATTTTGACTATATTTTGCTTATTTAATATGCTATTCGTCACGAGCTATTTATATTAGGTTAGTATATTTATTATTACACTCTTATTTCACCAATTAATTTGTTTGTACTACCTACAATGGTAGTAAATATTTCTTACCAAATTACTGCTGGTTGGCTGGAAGAAAATACCTTACGGCATTAAGCTCGCCAGTCTCTATATTTAAAGTGCAATAAAGAATTCATTCATTCATTAATTCCAGATGAAACTATACATTACAGTATCAAGCAACGACCTTCCTGTTAGAACTTCCCCGGAGTTTTTGTGATAACCAAACGATATCAATAAAGAACGTCACGTAACTTTTATAGAATAATGGGTCAAGTAAAGATATGTAATGAAAAAAATATGTACATAATATGATTACGATCATGTAAAAAAACTCCAGACATAATGCTTTTGAATGAAGGCTCCAGCTACGTATTACTACTATTCTTGGTTTTCTTTGTGACACCAAATTACTAGCTTGCGACTATATATCAATGTCGATATAATTTCTATAGATTTCACATTTCCGAAATCTTGTTCTCTGAAGCGATGATAGCTCAGTGGCAGTGTGTAAAGATTCCTCGTTGTGGAAAATGAATTGGAATCAACCTTAATAATAGCTTAATTAGCTTGAGCTTCCGGTGAAGGAAAAACATCGTGAGGAAACCATAGCATGGTGGTAGGGCTTTTTCTAATGCCCGTCTGGCTAGCAACTATCGTCAAGTTGAAAATTTGTCGCTAAATACCAACAGGTGTGTTCCGGCAGTTGTACTTAGGAGCCAATTCCTGCACAGGTTTAGCGTGTCTACCAGCTTGGGCGATTCGTCACTTAAGATCATTTATTGTTTTGTAGATTTCGCAGAAAGATTTTGACTCTAGTTCTCAAGATTCTAGACCAACTAATTTTGGCATATCATTGTTTTTTATGACGAAAACAAAGATTAGTTCGTCTAAACATATCTAAAATAAACGTGTACATAAAAATAATATATTTGGAAATATTTGTCAGATATAGAATAAAATAACAAGATGGAAATTAATCAGCTCTAAATATTTCGTAATTTTATCTCAATCTATTTATCTGTTGATTTTCTTTTTGATGTTATTTGTAGTTCATTTGATTCTTCTTTCTAAAATAAGAAGTTTATTTCCGTTTAGCTACTTCCGTCCTAAAAAAATAAAAAATTCCTTTTCATTCGAGAGTGTAATAATACATTCGTTTGATCTTTGTAATGTTTGTTAATCGCGGTAACGCAGATGTCGCCATAGACTTCCGGGACGTCGGGACAAAGCCTTGGTGATAAGTCTTGCTTGGGATATTCGAGGACTGATTATTTAAACTCGGTAATAGCAAGAAGCAAGACGTGTACTAGAGGACTTGTCTGTGACCACGTGGTTACCTACATGATTATTAAGAACTCTTGAACCAGATGAATTATTCAAGGGTTGTTCTGAAGTGTTCGAATTGAAAGAAATTGTGAACGTTGTGTTTCGTACGTTTTTACTTCGTCGTCTGGGAAACAGGTACCGCCCATAAAAACCTTGGATTGTGAAATAACCAACACGTGATTTCACATCCTGGCATGCCTGACGCGACATATTATAGGTTTTAGTGAAAATGAACTCCCAAGCGTAGGTTTGTAACTGAAAATAAAAGTTTCTATATGATTAATCATGAATCCTTATGACTAATACACAATTCTTACATGCAAATAAAAGAAATGACAATTATCGATTATCATTCAATATAGTCGAGATTCCTTCAAATAAATTTTACCAACTCTGTATTTCTTGAGTTGTGACATTGTCTTCGAACGTCATTATTTGCCTTTACAATAGACAGTTAAAACAAGCAATGCAACCTAATATATGTTTAAGAAATATATTTTCTTTATGTATATATTTAAAAAGCGGAGGTAGAAAAGGTCGTGTGCCAGCGAATGTTCTGAATCACTCTTCAAAACGGAACAAGGCAACATAATTGCCCACTACAGGCTCTTCAAACAATCGTGACAGAGTTTACAGTAAGCGTTACGCTTGTTATAAAACTCTTGTTTCTACTGTATATTTATGTACATACTAGGTTTACCTGCGTCTTTGCTCGCATAATAAAAAGTTTCATACACAGTGTACACCTCTCTTTACTCCACTTCCGATAGGTTTTTTCGCGAGAAAAAGTAGCCTTTCACTGTCTCCAGGCTTCCATATATCTCTGTATAAAAAATTCATCATAATCGATTCAGTGCCTTAGGCGTGAAAGCGTTACAAAGAAACGAACTCAATGTCGCATTAATAACATTTGTGAGGACAACAAATTGCATTAAATTTAAAGCCTGTACATAAAGTTTTCTATTTCATTTCTCTTTATTAAGGGTACTTATTTTATACAAAACTGGAAGCCTCTCAGATCAAATGAAATCAAAAATCTTTATCCAATTTAGGCCTTATAAAAGCTCGTATGAACGTCGAAAGTACTACTGATTCGGAAAGTAACGCAGTCATCGAGAAAAACCGGCAAGAAAACCCGATCATTTTTTTATATAGTTAAAACTAAGCGTAATGGCCATAATCTCACCTGATCTTAAGTGACGATACGGCCTAAGTTGGTAGACACGTTAAACCTGTAGAGGAACTGGCTCTCAAGTGCAGCTGCCGGAACACACCTATTGGTATTTGGCGGCAGATTTTCAACTTGAGTGTGGTAGCTAGCCAGGCGGGCATCAGAAAAAGCCCTACCACCATACTATGGTTTCTCACTGTAGGTGGTTGGATTCGAACTCACATCCCTTGACTCGTCGTACACACTACCACTGCGCTATCAACTCTTCAAACTCTGCATCTGCGTCTTATTTTTAGGTCTTACTCTTATCTATTTTCTGTATAATAGTTTTATGTGTTACTCTAGCTATTCGCAGATGTACAGAGAGGGGCGTCAATTCCAGACATCACGATCGCTCACATATTGATCTACCATATAATAGCCTTTTGACATCAAAACCCGTTTGACATGCTTCTCGAACCTACTGTCCGGCAATTCAGTACTATTCTTGGGGACTGTATTATAAAACTTAACACTATTACCTAAAAACTGTTACTTGTCTTACTCAGTCTAAAATAGGGGTTGACCAGTTTGTCACGATTTCTAGTTTCCGGTGTTTAAGGAAATCTAGCTTTTGTAAGTCGAAGGACCAATTCAAAGTGATAATATTAGTTATCGTTTAGTTAGTTATCGACATCTATACGAGAGCCGATTCCTTTTTATGTTACACGTAAAGTTTTATAAGAAATCTATATACTCGTATCCCAGCTCGGTTGGGTTAAATGCCTTATTTCACGGCTCTTAACCAGTCAAATTTTGCGACGCAACGATCCTGTTTAACCGATCCAATTTTCTCCCAACTTCCATTCAACGGTTTCATATAATTTACGGAATGTATTTTACCAACAGGTGGGATGCGGTCGATTTTTTTTTTATTGTTTAGTCTTAGCGTTATGTATGGCCATAATCTCTCCTGATCTTAATTGACGATACGGCCCACGGTGGTAGACACGCTTCGGAGGAACTGGCTCTCAAGTGCAGCTGCCGGAACTCACCTATTGGTATTGGGAGGCAGATTTTTAACTTGAGTGTGGTAGCTAGCCAGGTAGGCATCAGAAAAAGCCCTACCACCATGCTATGGTTTCCACACGATATTTTCCTTCACCGAAAGCTTAAGCTCACTGGAGCTGGTTGGATTCGATCTCACGTCCCTTGACGCCGTCGTACACACTACCACTGAGCTATCATCGCTTGAAACATGGTATTTTAAAGTAGAACGCAATGTATTTTAACACTGTCAATAATAACATAAATAACGGTTTCAGGTCAAAGTCAGGACAATAATTTATAGATCACACAATTAAATTCCTCCTTCCGGGAGTCAAACTCACGTAACTTTGGCTCTTCGGTTGCAGCTAGGCCACTGGTTTAAGCGCTAGACCTACCCATACAGTGGACTAAATAAAAGAAAAGAAACATGTTTATTTTTATTAAAGAAACAAATCAAAGTCTACCCTGTTACGGATAAGATATTAGGCTTCAAAAATTCATAGGAAAGCAAACGTAAGCTCACGAATGTAAGGCGGCAACCGACCGACCCTTTGTAGATTTATGCGATCTGACAAGATAAGAAGTAATAATACACGAATTGAAAAGAAAATAACTTCGTAAGGATTTCGGATTTTGATCGCCTATTGCAGAGACGAACTTTATCGGACTTCGGGTTCATTGGCTGTGCCGGTAAATTTCGCTTTTTTTTTGTGACTAAAATCTGTCAAACCAATGATTTTTCTACTCTAAAATGATAATTAAAACTTCTGTTATATAAAAGGTCAAGATTAACGTTTTTACGTTCTCTATTATCGTTTATAGAATACTAGCTTGTACCCGGGGCTTCGCTCGTATTGAAGCCATTAAATAACTTTTTTTTTAGTAAAATAAAAAAATATTTTTTCCAATAAAAAAGTTTCCTATGTTGCTTCTAATACCTCCAAAAATATGTGTACAAAGTCTCATAATGATCGGTTAAGTAGTTTTCGCGTGAAAACGTAACAAACAAACTTACATTCACATTTATAATATTACTACGGATGTCTTAACTAGAAACCTTTTCAAAGGGTTTGTTCATATACTTTCAAGAATTGTGATGTATCACTAAAAATGATCGAGCAATAAAATGTTCGGTTTCTTTTCAAAAGATCTTAGAAAAGAAAACTCAACTCACGGTTTTTCTACAGTACTAGCCTTCACCCGCGGATTTGCTCGTGATTTATTTTTTACCCCAGCTCGGTATAATGACCTCTATATGGCCTCCGTCTTTCGCAACTACCCTGCCGGCCTGCAAAATTCATTAATTGCCTTAATATTGCTTTGTCAGACAAATTTGATGACGGATTACAAAGTTCATCCCTGTCATTACCTCACTTCCAATATGTAGCCTAGACCGTCTCTAGGGTCCCGTCTTTCTCTATATCAAATCACATCACAATTAATTCAGTGGTTTAGACGTGGAAGCGTAACAGACAAACCAACTCACTTCCGCATCTATAATATTAGTAAGGGTTTGGTGAAATAAATAGTTTTTTTTTTTTATATTGCGCACCAAAGTGACTGCACTGCACCTGGTGTTAAGAACAGTACAATCCAGATCAGCGGTGACTGACATTTATCAGACACAGCTGTCATACTGACACGCTTAGATACCTTTTCACGCCTCTTTTGAAGGACCCATGTCATAGGAGGGTGGGAACACGCTGACCGGAAGTCGGTTCCACAGCTCCACGGTAAGACATAAATATGAATCAGCAAACTTTTTAATTATTAACATGTCTTATCTGTATCATTTTAGATTGTATCTCGAAGATTTTCTATACTCTCTCTATGTCTATTGTCTCTATCTCTCTTATTGTCTCTCCGAAGATGTTTCCGCCAAACGACGGAACACCGACTGTATTATTTATACTACAAACTATCCCGGGTATATTATCTAAAAATATTATTTCTCGATTCCGGGCCACCAATAAACTGTAGTAAATATTTGACAGGATCCCTCATTACATATCTAATAGACAATTTCGGAGTCAATTTAGGACTGCCCGATAGCGACCCGGTGATTGGATGGGTTCGTTCTTGTTGGCGGAACGATATGAAACTAGTTCCTTTATTTTTTCAACCGACATTTAACTGAGTGGAATGTATATTTGTATTCTGTTTTCGGGGTTTACCGCTTTGTTTATGATTGACTACTCTTAATACCGCGAGATTTGAGTCGATATAATAAACTATTATTAAATCCCTCTTGCCCGTTTCGAGAGACCGATTTTAAAATGTATTCTATTCAATATCCAATTCATTTTTCCACGGTGTTTGAATCAAACGGCTTACATTCGAATAAATGTTAAACGTAACTTTAAAATTTATGCTAGCAGTTCACATTATAAATATTCCGGGGTTTTAAACGTGAATTTCGGTAGGTAACTTCAGTCTTGCGTTAATCGAAATTTGATGCCAAATTTTCAGTTTACTTTTCCAACGACTTTGCTCCTTTGAATGAATTATGCTACGTCGATAGAGGATTGAATTGGACGACTAACTGCGTTCTGCGAAATGTAATGAAATGGTTTAACTATTGCCTCATTTGGCCAGACTAGTGCCATCGAGTTGCTACAATTGATAGACAATTACATTACACAGATGAAATATGTCAAATCTAATACAATGGCATAATTTGCATGATGTTAATGTCCTCTCCTTGGGTCAATATTAGGTCCTTAACAAGCAAAATATGAAGTGATGTATATGGGCCTGTATGACTACATAAAAAAAGAAGAAACGAAATTAGTACCAATTTTAATATATATAGTAATACTAGATTTTACGTGTGGCTTCGCTCGTGTTAATGTTGATTTTGATAAGCAAATTAGAAGATATATTAAATAGTTGAGTATAAGTTTTGCCTCTCTTTTTACCCCACTTCCTATAAGTTTTTAGCAAGGAAAAGTAGCCTATCTCCGCCTCCAGTATCCCATCTATATCTGTACCAAAATTCATAACAATCGATTCAGCGGTTTAGACGTGAAAGCGTAACATACAAACAAACTCGCATTTATAATATTACTATCGATGGGATGGCAATATATTTCATAGTAAAAGTAATACAATCCAATATTAACTGTCCAAGAGAGATCTGCGTATAATTCTGTCTCGATGTACCGATGCGAAGCGATGATAGTTCAGTGGTAGTGTGTACGATTTTGCGTCAAGGGTCGTGATGCCCGGCTGGCTAGAGCTACCACCCTCAAGTTAATCTGCCGCCAAATACCAATAGGTGTGTTCCGGAAGCTGCACTTGAGAGCCAGTTCCTTCACAGGTTTAGCGTGTCTACCAACTTGGGCCGTATCGTCACTTAAGTAAGGTGAGATTATGGCCATAACGCTAAACCTTAACTATACAAAAAAAAAAAAACAGCGTCACTGTGTACGTTTTATCATTTACTCCATTTTCCTTCACCACACTGAGTCGCAGTTATTTTATACTCTCTTCTTTATAAGAGAAATCTTAGTTCGCTTGAGAAAATGAAACTGTACTGAATTGTACAAGAAATAAATTGGACAAAACTTTAAATGACGTTTATCACTAGCAACGAAACTTCATTTGACCTTTCAGAATCCTCGCGAATAAAATTCGTACAATGGAACGCTCGTGTGAGATACCAAAATCATGTAAATTGTGTAAAGACGTCTAACCGTTATGTGTTTGCGTGTGGTACAAGTCAAAATCGTTACGAACGAGCAATATATATTTCGTATGGTATGTAGTTACTGAAAAAAAAAATGAAAGGTTTTGAAAATCTCCCACCAAATACCGATAGGTGTGTTCCGGCTTGGCTTGAGAGCCACTGCCTCCACAGGCTTAGCGCGTCTACAAACTGGGGCTACAGTACTGGGGATACAAACTTGAAATCAAGTGAAATTATGGCCATAAGGCTAAACCTTAACTATATAAAAAACGTTTTGTGCTATTCGTGTTGAATGCAATATCAGAGGCGTTAACATATGTAACAACTTATGTTAGAATAGTTGTTACTCATACATGAAAAAGAGAGATTCAATGCTTGCTATTCTTTCACGTATTAACCATCGAACCGACCTTCTTGATTTTGTTTACATACATGAATTCAAGAGTAAAGAAAGGGTCGAAAGCGTACTTTTCAACACAAAAAAGAGCTATTGGCCAAAGTATAGAAAAGTAATTTTTACGTACACGCGAACGTAGTCACAATTAGTTTTAAATATTCTTTGAAATACTTTCAAGCGTCTTACTTATGCTACATTATTGAACGCCGCATACCGAGGAGTGGATGAGGTAGTGCTCTACTCTCGACACGTCAAGATCAAATATTTTTTTTTTTGGTCTTATACTGCCTCTACCACTAATATAACTGACATTGTGAAAGTTAAGTTGTTATAATATACAAAATAGTTAATTGTAATATGATTCGCGTGCTATAGTCAATCAGACTATCTATAAGAACTAGTAATTAATGAAAACATGTTATATAAGATAAAGTTATATTAACAAAGTCTCTGATTATGTCATGGTTACATGGTGGTAGGGCTTTTTTTAATGCCCGCCTGGCTAGCTACCTTCCTTAAGTTGAAAATCTGCTGCCAAATACTATTAGATGTGTTCCGGCAGTGGCACTAACAGCCAGTTCCTCCTATTAAGGCCGGCAACGCATCTCCGATTCCTCTGGGGTTGTGCGTGTCCATGACGGCGGTAATCACTTGCCATCAAGTGACTCTTGCACGTTCGCTCCCTATTCCATAAACAAAAAAACGTAAGTTAAAAAAATACATTTTGTTTTTATACGATAATATGAGTTTATGTATTACAAAATACATTTTAAATAAGTTGCTGTAAAGAAAAAAAACTGATTAAAAATTTCACGTGAACGTCTGGATTTTTCGTACGAGCTGATCACGATAACTCCTCAAAAAATTAACGTATCGAAATCAGGTTTCGTGTATTATAGTATTTTAATATCTAATAACCGTATTTTAATAATAAAATGGATTTTTTGCACGTCTCACTTTTGAATTTATTACATTTTAACTTTACAAGTTACTGGTATTGTCAATTTTTTTTTTTTCGTTTTAAGGTAAAGGCAAAGACATCGAAACCCTGCAGCAGAGCCGATTGTTATTTCATAACAAAGAGGTTAGCGCTGCAACATAGAGACTGTCTTGGTAAAAGTATCTAAGGATTACGGGTTGTTTTGTTATTTTAATCACATAATTGGCATGAGACGTGCATTAATTTGGATTTATCGAACTTAATCTAAACTATTAATGAGTTAAAAAGTAGCGTATTCAATCCCCGCTCACGAGCATTAAGGACAATTGTTCAGTTATGCTTTAATACTTGTCATATTTTGAGATGTAATAATAAAATATTATATTATATTATAGCTATATGTAATATAATCTATACGCAAGCGTAAATTGGGCAGTAGTTTTTGATGTGCTTGCTATGATAAAAAAAAAAAAAAAACTGTTAAAACTGTCTTTCTCGTGCATCGGACCACAAGCTACGAGCAGTTAAGTCAGCGAAACGCCATAGTACGCGATATCTCTCCGGGCGTATTTCTTGTCCGTTCGGAAAATCCCTTAAAATAATAACGAACGGGTAATGTGAAATGTTACCGTCGGGATTTTTTTTTTTGTTCTTTGGTTCTATATAAATTATTCATGGCAATAAATTGAAACGCGTCGTGATTCCATTCTGTATGGGAGACAATGTCTTTTTAGCGTCGGTTTAAATTAATGTATTTTTTATCGCCTGGCGCGAATCTTTTACTACTTAAACAAGATGTTATAAGGTTGTAAGGGTAAATTGGAGTAATAAGCCAGATTAACGAAAGTTGGGCAGTGGTAGCGTTTTTTTTTATGAAATAGGGGCAAACGAGTTAACTTTTTACCTGATGGTAAGTGATCACCGCCGCCCACCCACAACGCCTGGGAAATCGCAGGTGCGTTGCCAGCCTTTATTGGAACGACTGGCTCTCAAGTGTTACTGCTGGAACACACCTATTGGTATTTGGCAGCAGATTTTTCACCTTGAGGGTGGTAGCTAGCCAGGCGGGCATGAAAAAAGCTCTACCACCATGCTATGGTTTCCTCACGATGCGTTCTTTCACCGCAAGCTCAAGCTCATTGTAGGTGGTTGGCTTCGAACTCGCGTCCCATGACGCGGCGTCCCTAGACACTACCACTGAGCTATTATCGCTTCAGATGTATGGGCATCGCGTCGATGGACGTAAATTCGAATCCTTGCTGAACCTATCATCACAAAAAGTATATCATTACGTTCTTTAGAAATATGCATTATGTTATGTCCACTCAAGTAAATTCTATTGTCACAATAACCGTATACCTACAAATACAAATGTCTTTACTCAATTAAAGGCCTGCGAGGACATTCGTAAACGTCACAAACAGTTACCTACACCCTTTCGTATCAGGTCGGCCTTTCTATCGGGATAAGCCGGAAAAGTAATTCGATAATGTATACCTGAATTATTTTTTATTAAGTTGTTCAGGGAATTTTATTCATTGCGACACGGCCTCGTTGAACCGTGTCTTTGTTACTGTGAAAAACAAAATAAAGAAAATTTATTTCGATGGCCCACAATGAACACAGTGTAAATACACATATATGTAGAGTCAATTTTCTTAGATAGCCTTAGTAATTGTTAAAGGGATAATTTCTTATCAAACCACGGATTTGCCGTAAGGGTGCCGGGTACATCGCGAAAACTACTCGTTGTGGCAGAGAGAGACTTGCGACTTCGGATGTAGGGTTTAAGGAGCCCCCTTTCGACCTACTTTTTATAGTTAAGGTTTAGCGTTATAGCCATAATCTCACCGCCGGAAACACACCTATTGGTATTTGGCGGCAGGCTCACAACTTGAGGGTGGTTGCTAGTCAGAAAGGCGTTAGAAAAAGCTCTACCACCATGCTATGGTTTCCTCACGATGTTTTCCTTCACTGAAAGCTCAAGCTCATTGTACTTGTAATTGCAAGCTGTTGACTGATAATGGACAGAATTCACTAGTACCAATGCACGTCACCAGCGAAAAACCAAAAACACCAATATTTTTAATAGTTTTTTTTTAATATTTAATTTATAAAAAAAAAACTGACATACTATGTTACTTTCCTCTTCATCTACTTCATATGAAATTGTCTTAGAAAACATCATTTTAAATAGTTCATTATAGTCACTACCTCACCTGATCGTAAATGACGATGTGACCCAAGAAGGTGACACGCTAAGCCTAACGGAGGGGTTGGCTCTCAAGTGCAGCCACTGGAACGTATTTATAATTATTCGGGGGCAGATTTTTAACTTGAGGGTGGTATCCAGCCAAGCGGATATTAAAAAAAGCGCTACCACCATACGATATTTACCTTGCGGTGCAAGCCAGAGAAGGAGCGTGACGAACCACTGCACGCACCTCTCCGTAGGTTTTTTCTGGGTGTGGGATCCCCAACCCCATTAGAGGGAGCCCTTGAATAGGTTTGGACCTTACCGGGATTAGTTGATGAACGTGAAAGCGCTCCATCAATCCTGGTGAAAGATACAGAGGCCGTAGGTTTTAGTCAGTAAGAATCTGACATAACCCAAACTTTTGCTGCCCGGCGGAAGTTGGGTATCTTATGTAAGATCTTCCTCCAAAAAAAAGGCTCATTGCGGGGATTCAAACTCACGTTCACTAACGCGGCGTCCGTATACTCTACCAATTGACCCATCGTCGTTTCACAAAATAATGACCCGGAAAGAAATATCGTTCCTATTGTAGGCTCTTAAAATATATATATACATTTCCTCTCCACTTATTGCGAGATGAATGTACATTGATACATTTTCAAGCGCGATTAAATTTATTAAACACCCGCATCCACTGGGAACACAAGTTAAGCTTTGTTGGGTTAATAATTTTTTTCCAAGACCCGCACGTGTGAGTACCATTCGTTTCTTGTTCTGTGTTCTCACAATTGTTCCACAGTCTTTAAAGTACAATTGCCTATACATAAAATATAACAGTAAATGGGACAATTCCGTATGTATACTAAATGACAGCTAAGTTAGTAGTGTGTACCTTCAACCTTCAATGAGCCTGGCGTTGTGATGAAAGAAAATATCGTAATGAAACTATAGCGTGGTGCCCCAAAAAAACTCACGCTTGTTCTGCAGCTAATTACATATAGGTGTGTTCTGGTGGTTGCATTTGATAACCAGTATTTCCACTAGGCTTAACGTGGCCACCATCTTGGACCAAATAGTATATAAGATTAGATTTGAAGCGATGATAGCTAAGTGGTAGTGTGTACGACTTCGCGTCAAGGGACGTGAGATCGAACCCACCTACAATGAGCTTGAGCTTTCGGTGAAGGAAAACATCGTGAGGAAACCGTAGCATGGTGGTAGGGCTTTTTTAAATGCCCACCTGGCTAGCTACCACCCTCAAGTTGTAAATCTGCCGCCAAATACCAATAGGTGTGTTCCGGCAGATGCATTTGAGAGCCAGTCCCTCCACAGGTTTAGGGTGTCTACCAACATGAGCCGTATCGTTACTTTAGATCAGGTGAGATTATGGCCATAGCGCTAAACCTTAACTATGTTTAAAAAAGCTCTGGTGGCCGTGTAAGGCGCACTGACGAACGCTTCCCAGAATATTGTATAATTAATATTGTCGCAACAAGTGATTTATATCAATTATATATTGTAAGATGATATGGGTAGATGAAGAAAGTAAATATCATTATACATCCGAAGTTTTTATAAATTAAACTTTTTTTTTTTTAAATAAATTATGAACATGTTTATGTTTTTGACCAGCACGACATCCGTGACTGGGAGCGAATTCTGTTTATTTTACATCCCCCCTGATTTGGATTGTACTGTACTTTACATCAGGTCCGGTGCAGTCATTTTGCTAGGCTTAGCGTGTCCACTATCACGGGCTATCAGGTGATATTGTGGTGATATTGCTATAACCCATGAAGTATAAAAAAATAAGGGAACATTTCTTTAGGCCCCTCGGGCGATATTTACATAGGTAAAAGAAGTGTTAGGAATTATTGCAATTACGGGTTTGGTTAGCCGGGGTTTTCACAGACTGTGCAGGGTGTTCCGGACATACTTGAAGGTTCTTTTCTTGCACTGTTCGTACTGAACTGGTATGAGCGTCGTGCTGCGTTTTCTGTTCTCTGATATGCAGTCCTATGACCTGTAGGCGTTTTAGTAACAGTTAGGATGCACTTAGTCTTGAATATACAGAACGAATAATTGTTTTAAACTGTTTGTCTGCCATAAGCGATGAAAGCTCAGTGATGTTGTCTACGAAAGCCGTGTCAACGGACGTGGGTTGGAATCCATCTACAATGATTTTGAGTTTTCGGTGAAGCAAGAAATCGTGTGGAACGGCATCGTGGTAGGGCTTTCTCTAATGCCTGTCTGGCTAGCTGCCACATTCAAATTAAAAATCTGCCGCTAAGTACCAATAGGTGTGTTCCGGCAGTTACACTTGAGAGCCAGCCTCTCCCAGTCACGTAAGATCAGATGAGATTATTTATACCGCTATGCCTATAAACTATAAAAAAAATTGTCTAAACATAAATTTAATCATCTTCAACCATCAAGTAAACCTTTTCTTCCTTACCTTTGAAGGCTAACAAGTTTACCTTTACAAAATTTACACTGAACGAAAATCGGCGGTTCACCTCTAGTTATCTCGTTACCACTAGATAAATGAAAGAGAGAGCTCCATAAGAATAAACAAAATTCTTAATTAAACTAACGGTTTCGCGTAGAATTTTCATAAATTTTCATCGGAAAATGAGAAAGAATTCGCAACGAACGCTTGTGAAGTCTCTGGAGGATTTCGAAGCGGTGGAATTCGTTACGGCGGTTTTTCGAACCTAATAACGACGTGTAAATAATTTCGTTACTCTATTGAAATTGCACGGATCGATTTAATCTCTTTTTTATCAGGTATTATTATGTATTTTAACTGCAAATTCATTAAGCATAGGAAAATAATAGTGTGTGTTTTTTTAAATATTTATATGTATATATAAATTACTTGTCGCGTTGTTTGTCTGCGATGAACTCCTAAACTACTGATCCGATTTTAATTAAATTTTGCACACTGTTTGCTGAACCAACTTTGAAGATAGGATACTTTTTAACTTAATCATAACGCGATAGATTTCGCTGTAGTTGATGTGACTGACAACTCGAAACGGCAAAACAAGGTTTGCTAGTGATTCATAGGTTTAGGCGTTATGTCCACAACCATCGAACTAAAACTAATTTAAATAGATTTTATCGCGTTTATTTATTAATGTTAATCCCGATGTTTCGAAAAACATTTTTTTTTATACTTAAGGTGTAGCGTTATGGCCATAATCTCACCTGATCTTAAGTGACGATACGGCCCAAGTTGGTAGACACGCTAAACCTGTGGAGAAATTGGCCTTTACCGAAAGCCAAGCTCATTGTAGGTGCTTGGATTCGAACACACGTCCCTTGACGCGAAGTCATACACACCACCACTGAGCTATCATCGCTTCAATGAATGAACAAACATGAAGTTTTCTGTACAACCTACACCTCAGTCCGCCCCATCACCGCGAAGACTGAAAAGCTTTCGAAACGTCGAGATCGAGATCAATAAATAACCGCGATAAAATACGTTTAAATAAGTTTTATTTCGATAAATAATATTCGCGTAAACATAAGAAATCGTTATGACCACAATCTCACCTGAATTTAAGTAACGATGTGGTTCAAAATGGTGGACACGCTTAGCCTAGTGGAGGGACTGTCTCTCAAGAACAACTGTAGGGCACGGACTTATAAGTATTTGGCGGTAGATTTTAAGCTTGAGGGTGGTTGATAGTCAGGTGGGCATTATAAATATTCCTACCACCATACAATACATCCAATATCTGCGAAGTGACACGTTTACAAGTGGACATAACGACAAAAATTCTAAATTATATATTTTTCACCTCTATATTCATAACAAAGTATTCTCTAATTATAATTAAATTTATATCAACACTAACTAACTCAATCACAGATTTTTTATACAATATTATGTATAAGTACATTTTAATTTTAACATTTAATCTCCTAAAGAAACTTCCGAGATGTGCTCCAGAAAACGAAGTGATGTTTAAACAAATTGTTGTAAATATAACCAGAGCAGAGAGCTTTTGAGGGCCGTTCCACAATTCACTTTTAACTCAGACGGTATAACGTTATTTCTTTTCTATTAAATGTATTAGAGTATTTTGGATATATTATATGTACATATGGACGAAGCGGAAACAATATTTTGAGACAACTATAAAAAAAAAAAACAATATTCTGGTATTCATCTTTCGACTGAAAATATTTGTTTGACAAAGGATAAAATTATTATAAAACTTATTCTTGTATCGTATCGCTGATTCCATTATATATAATACGACCAGTATTCGGTTACCGTCTGGGTATTTAAAGCAGATATGATTTGGAAGTTAATGAAGCGATGATAGCTCAGTGGTCGTGTGCACGACTTCGCGTCAAGGGACGTGGGTTCGAATCCAAGCACCTACAATAAGCTTGAGCTTTCGGTGAAGGAAAACATCGTGAGGAAACCATAGCATGGTGGTAGGGCTTTTTGTAATGCCAGCCTGGTTAGCTACCACCCTCAAGTTGTAAACCTGCCGCCAAATACCAAATAGGTGTGTTCCGGCAGCAGCACTTGAGACCTAGTTCCTCCACAGGTTTAGCGTGTCTACCAACTTGGGCCATATCGTCACTTAAGATCAGGCCATAACGCTAAAACTTTAAGTATTAAAAAAAAAGTACAGTTACTTAACTTCAGCTCCAATACAGTCGTTTTACAGTGTAACATAAAACAAAACTGAAAGACACCGATACGCCAACGAGTGAGCCATGTCTTCTTTATTCAATATAGTAAGAAAAAAATTAGATGGGATGACTATACCCCTATGCATTGGGCTTAATATTTGCCTTTTTTATGTAATAGGGGGCAAATGAGTAAACGTTTCACCTGATGGTAAGTGATCACCGGCGTCCATGAATACCCACAATACCAAATATCAGGTGCATTGCCGGCCTTTATTGGAGGGACTGGCTCTCAAGTGCAACTGCTGGAATCCAGCTATTGGTATTTGGCGGCAGGTTTTCAACTTGAGGGTGGTAGCTAGCCAGGTGAGCATCAGAAAAAGCGCTACCACCATGCTATGGCTTTCTCGCAATGTTTTCCTTTAACGAAAGCTCAAGCTCGTTGTAGGTGGTTAGATTCGAACTCAATTCCCATGACGCGGCGATCCTACACTGCCACTAAGCTATCATCGCCTCATTTAACGGAATAAAAATATTTATATGGTCCTTCATAATAGTTATTACCTTGTCGAATTTCATCAGCTGACAGGAAAAGGTATCTTAAACTTTAAATCAATATCTTCTTTTTTTATAGTTAAGGTTTAGCGTTATGGTCATAATCTCTCCTGATCTTAAGTAACGATACGGCCCAAATTGGTAGACACGCTAAACCTGTGGAGGAACTGGCTCTCAAGTGCAACTGCCGGAACACACCTATTGGTATTTGGCAGCAGATTTTCAACTTGACGATGGTAGCTAGCCAGGCGGGCATCAGAAAAAGCGCTACCACCATGCTATGGCTTCCTCACAATGTTTTCCTTCACCGAAAGCTCAAGCTCATTATAGGTAGTTGGATTCGAACTAACGTCCCTTGACGCGAAGTCGTTCACACTACCACTGAACTACCATCGCTTCCTCACCCAATTTATAATAATCTAATCAAGAAATGTTATTATTCTGTTTTATTATAATTTTTTTTTCTAAATTAACCTAGACAAACCATTGTTTTTGAGTAGTCTGTATTAAGACAGTTCGGACCATCGAGTCGACTTTCTTTAGAAACTTTATTTTGTGTGTGTTTGCAATCTATTACAATCCGCAGCGGGAAACCGGACTGTCTAGCGCTAATGTTGATGAATCGTACGGTTTCGTAGCAGAAGTGAGGGACTACTGTTTGAGGATTTCCATCTAGTACGCAGAAGTACAAACGATATAAGTTCTACACTGATGATAGCTTAGTTGGTTTTTGATTAGGAAACCGAAACCTAATGTTATAAGCCGTCTCTGTAATCTAAAGTTTGTGTGACGTTGATTTAAATTTTGTTATAACTGACAACCGATGTTACGCGTTTGCGAAGTTAGTAATTTATCTAAGGAATAGTTTAGTTCCTATCGCGTCGTGAGTTAACCCGTAGGTAAATGTATATGCTCCGTTAGGGAATTCTGTATCTATAAACTTTGTGGAAACGTATAGAGAACTTAACTGGGTGAACATAAATTTACAGTATTCTAAAATGTACTGTGAATTTTAAATTAGTTAATACGGATTTTATTTAGAAATCAAATAATAATAGCTCATAAGAAATTCTAGACTACGTACCCGTGTATTGTCTATGTAAGCTTGAGCGGGATCCATTGTTGGAACGAAGTTCCTTATGGGACGTCGCAGGTACCGTAGTCGGCAAAAAACGTCCGTAACGTTAGCGCAAGATTTGTATGTATAGTCTATGTATGATGGCTATACAGTGTCTAATGTATAGTCTGCGTGATGACTGTTATTATTATATATTTTTATAAATCATCGTAAACAAAATAAAGGTGTTAAGATAATTTTGTCAAGTAGTTTTATTTTTTATTTTTATCGATAAAAAAATCATAATAAGAAATGTTTACCCGAATAATTATTTTCTTTATACTTTGAATACAACTTGAAATTATTATTTTTATTATAAGGAACTTCGTTCCTATCTGATTTTCCACGTCCTCACTCGTTTTTCTAACTCCGGCCTATTATTATGAGAATATTAGAAAACTTTATTGTGGAAGAAAGATCCGGGAATTGGATTGAGTGCATACCAGTTTACAGAGTACCGGTTGTTGCAGTTCCATGAGTTTCTGCTTACTTCGTTTCCAATTCGACCAGATCATAGTATTGAAAAGAAAAGACATGCTTTGCTAGTTAGTGGAAACCAGCACACTTTGTTCCGGATATACTTATTTGTAACTAGCTTACCCGGTGAGCTTCGTATCACCTAAATTCTTTGTTCTCTTTTCTCTTCCTTCCCGTTCTTTACTCTTTCTCTTTTCTCTTTTCATTTCTGTTCTTTCTTTAAGTTCTTTATTCTCGCTAAAATTCAAAAACGGTTTGACCGATTTATATATTTTTTTATATTTTGTATTAGCTATAATCAATCTTAACCAACCTTCCAACTACAATTCGATAAGATCAATAGATCTGGCTGTATGTAATACCGTTTCTGTTTTTAATTTCTATTAGTTATTGAATGGAAATTTTTATCTGATTTGTAATGTTTTCTGAGGTTTTCTGCTGTATTTATTGATTGGTTCTAATCAATCTTTTAATAATGTGAAATTTAAATATACGTGGATTCGAATCCACGTTCATTGACGCGGCATCCGTTCACACTACCAACTGTGCTATCATGGCTTCATTACATTTCATAATATGAGATAGAAAAAACACTGTACGTTTTTTTATATATATACATGCTTTATTCTGACAATAACGAATACAATAAAAAAAATTATCCAATTTGGTGCTGTCGTTCGGAAGTTATGCGCGTACATAGAGAGTCAATTTTCGCGTATAAAAGTTATCTACATTGGTTTTGTATATTTTACGTGATACTTGCACAGATAAACAGACACAAATTCCAAAAATGCTGAAACCAATGTGTTGTTTGTCCCTGGATTTTCATTTGGAAATATTTTCAATGTACAAAAATAGATATAGATAAAACCCGACTTCGAATAACATCATTCTTCACGAGATCATAAGCAAAATCGATTTATGTTAAACCGGACCTAAACAAATGCACTTGTGAAGATCATGTTCTCCATAATTTTCCGGATATTTGCATATTAAGAAGGTCTGAGTGAAGCTTAGTAGACAAAATTTTGTTTACTGACGCCTACACTTCCCTTATTTCATTATTGATTCCTGTGACCGTAATATGGTAAAGATCCTCTCAATGAAATGCCCAGAATTGTAGTAAATTTCTTTCTGACAAGTTTGTCATATGCATGCTAAATGCATTATTAAAAACTATATCATTCATGTTAATTTTTTCGATCTGACTTATACTGTTGGCGATGGAAGCTTTTACAGCATCACTGTGTTTTGTTGCAAATGCAGAAGCTACAATGGAAACTACAGAATGAGTGCTAAAATAGTTAACAGTAACTAATTTGATCTGATATCGCGCGTCAGTTTCGCAATTTTGTTATATATATTCTATTTAAATATAAATATATACATATTAATATATTTTTTTTATACTAAAGGTTTAGCGTTATGACCATAATCTCACCTGATCTTAAGTGACGATACGGCCCAAGTTGGTAGACACGCTAAACCTGTGGAGTGGCTGGCTCTCAAGTGCCACTGCCGGAACACACCTATTAGTATTTGGCGGTAAGTTTACAACTTAAGGGTGGTAGCTAGCCAGGCGGGCATTAGAAAAAGCCCTACTACTATGCTATGGTTTCCTCACGATATTTTCCTTCACCGAAAGCTCAAGCTCGTTGTAGGTGCTTGGATTCGAACTCACGCCCCTTGACGCGAAGTCGTACACACTACCACTGAGTTATCACCGCTTCAAAAATATGCATATATATTTGCCTCATTTATACGTTTTATAAAATCTGCTTTCAAATGTAATTATAAGGCTTGATTAACGTAACATAACTGTTACAAAACTTGAATATTCTAAGGTTATGCAGGCCTGATGTTGTTGTTTTAGTAAACGGTAGAGTCACAGTGTCGTTTAAAATCTTCTTTTTGGAAGACCTTGATGAAATTAATTCTAAACGTAAGTAGAGATAGATAAGACACTTCAATAGAGTGAGTACGAACAGATAAATCGAGGCAGCCCTTGGGTAGTGTATACAATTGAGATGGAGGAAAAATATGGCACACAACCAACCCAATTGTTGCATGAAACTGTTGTAGAAAAATAAAGATCTTAAAAAATGTCATGAAAGAGGGGAAATTGGTCCCTAGCAGTAGATATCAGTAGGATGATACTGACAGTCAATTAAAAATATATATATCTTTTGAAGCATCTTCAATGGCTCTCTATTATTACGTAATACTCTTCTTTGCTCTTTTTTTCTTTAATAAACCGACCATAGCGTCATATCTTGTGGTCAGCGATAGGGTCATTTATCGAAATATAACGACAATCGGGTAATACAATATTAATACAACATTGTTTACATAACTTAAACCATTATTTCTCAGAAACGAGTCAGGACACAATTGAAATGTTAAAGGACCCTGTCATCTTCCAAGGTAAGCGTGGATGAACACGTGATATGGGATTTCTATGTATAAAGATTGAACTGTCTGTTTATTGACGATATCGTTGGGCTGACAAGACAGTTGCGACTGACGAAGGACATTTGCCCCTACAACAGTCACTACTGTTACTGTACTGTACTAAAACTTACCATCTGGTGAAGTACAGTCTCTTTGCCAAGCTAAGATGAAAAAAAAAACATTGAGTACAGGTTATAGTGTATACATGAAATATATCTAGAGCTACAGTCAAATATATACTAGCCAGTACTTGGGAACGGAATCAAGCATGTCTACACGCCAAATTATATTACGGGAGCATTCAATGAAATTAACGTAAGCATCGCAGCCTATGTTGATTATACTAAAGCAATTGGCCATAATTCAGTCACCAGGATCCAATTCAGTACGAAAGCTATCAAGGGCCTCTTTACAGTCGGATATGTTGATTCGCCAAATTAAATGATTATGTATTATTTTCTTAATCATGTCCTTGGCTGGGATAAAAATTAGCTTCATCTTTCTGTTTTCTTTGTAGATTTTCGTTACAATCTTATTAAAGTCTCCCAGGTTGAGAATATAGCTGTACTAACTTTAGAGCTGCAATTTTCATAGGCGATGGTAAACCATTTGTCATCAGATAAGTAGTTTCCCTATTTGCTATCCTACAACATTAAAATATTGCATGGTGGTAGGCCCTTTTCTGATTCCCGCCTGGCTAGCAACCACCCTCAAGTTGCAAATCTGCCGCCAAATACCAATAGGTGTGTTCCGGCAGTTGCACTTGAGAGCCAGTTCCTCCATAGGCTTAGCGTGTCTACCAACTTGGGCCATATCGTCACTTAAGAGCTGGTGAGATTATGGCCACAACGCTAAATCTTAATTATAAAAAAAAATATCCAAGATTCCATGCCGCAAAGCAGGTTCAGCATCATCGCATTCACATATGTATATCGCAAAATGCAGATCAAACAATTACATAGATTCACTGCTATACTTTGTTTTATAGTTTAAAGGTTTTTAGATTTATGTTCATAATGTCACCTGATCTTAAGTGATGATATGGGCCAAGTTGATGGGCATGTTAAACCTCTGCCAGTCCCCGGCTCTCTGGTGCAATTTCCGAAACACACCTTGTATTTTTATTTATACATACATTAGTATTTGGTGGTTTAAATACTTACCTTAATGATCTATTTGAATATAATGAAGTCATTATGTTGATATGAGAAGTTTCCTTTAATGTTTCTCTAATTTCGTCTCTCGGCTTTAATTAAACACAACAATGTCGGCAGCTCCGTTCACTTTAACTATAAAAACAATTGTTTTACTGTAAAAGCTTAATTATATGTTTTTGTAAGCAAATATTAATAGCAAACCAGCATGTACTTGTTACCTAAACAACGAATTCTACTTGTATATATAGGGGTGTAGTTAAAGGAGGGTAGTTTATAACACCAAATAGTATAAAGTGCGATGCGAGCGCGGCTTTGGGTTCAGTCACAACGAAGCACTCGACGTCAAATATCGTAAGTAGCTGTAACGTTACCGAAGGTACGTAAGATTTATATTTTCTATTATTGACATAGACAGGTTTGATATTTATGCTGTAAATCATTACCGGGAATGATTTACACGGGGCAGAGAGAAACGCGAGCGGTGAAGGTGAGTATTGTCAATTGTCGAAACGAGGCCTTATACTTACGAGGTCGCAAGTCTCGGACGCTGTCTCGTGTTCCGTGGTTCTGTGAATCCGTTGTTTACTAAGAAGTTTGTATCTCATCCTGACATTATTATTAATCCTACTATTATATTTTAAACAACTCGGCGTGTATTGTTTCTATATATGCTATACAAGTGTATATGTACTTTTAAACTAGATGTAACGGTAATTACGTTGGTGTGTACTTGAAGTCTGTATAGTTTTAGAACTTATTGTTAAACTTTGTAGATCAGTCATTATCTAGCTCAGTATAACAGTTACTACGGCAGACTATTAAGACGTCTATTGAAGTTTAATAACGTTGTATAAAGCACATAGAAGTTTGATGGGTATTGTAGGTTAGAAGACTCTACAGGTAGGTATTAATAGTTAGTTAGTGAAACTAGCAACTTGATATTTGATACTATATTACAAATTACGCCAAGTTTTAATGCTCACTGATTTGATATATACTACAAAATGATTACTCATATAAATTATCATTAGAGGTGCAATTGCTCGTTCAGTTATTTTTAAAGTGAAAACGTGTTTAGTCGTGATACACGATTTTTGTAAAGATATATATGTAAACTTCAACTTTTTCTGTTTTTTATGTGGGGAAATCCATTTACATATTGTCTTCTAGCCCAAGGAGGTGGGATCACAGGTTGACACAGCTTTTATTATACATGTTAGTGGCTCAAATTTATTACCTTATATGTCTCATTACAATAAGCTACAAAAAGGTTTTTAGATTTTAGCGAATTTCTCGAGGGATCTTTATCTGTCATGTATTAAAGTTTTAATTAAAATTTAAATGTTACTAGTTGAGCTATGTAATTATGTATGTATATAGCTGTACTTTAATTTCCATTTGATCAGACAACGCGCCATTTGACCGAACGTCTTGAGAATTGCTACATGCAAAATATTTTTATATTATTAATCTTGAACGCGGTAGATTGCATTGTAGTTGAGTCATTAACTTTTAGAAAGGGTAAACCAATGACTGCGGGGTTACATATTGAATTAAACCGATCCAGTAATTCCATCTCGTAGCTAAATTGGTTTCACTTGAAGCCGTGTATTATTTCGTAACGTTTCATTATTTCCTGCAATTAGTATGTATGTATAGAAAAAAGCTACGCCGTGCTTATTTTACCCGAGAGGACGATTAAGTTCCTTTTTCCCAAACGACTGAGGCGATTAGTATTCTCGAAGAACCCTCCATGAACGCTGAAACGTTTTCCATGTTAATTGAAGTGTTTGTCGAGTTTGTCTCTACGAGATCAAATTTGATACGACCCGATTCTGAATTGCTTACGATTTGGCATATTGTATCGAATGAACTATTCCATCCCTTTAACGTATTGTAAAATTTAAGCTTCTGCTATTGTCGATAGATGTGTGACTGCATTAAAACCACTTTTTGGCTCGTTTACAGCAATATAGTTTTATTGTTTACTTCGTTCGCGATTTCCAAGTCGACTAAGCGCGACCATTATAACGATGACCTTAGTCTGCAGTGTTCGTCCGTGCATACGTCGTAGAATAAATATGGAATAAAAAAGGTCTAGTGGTTTTGGAGGTATAGATTGAGATTACAAGTAATTATTATTGTTTGCAAACTATTTTCAAGAAGCATAGTAAAGTGGTGGTACTGTTTCTAATGGTACTGTTAAAATAATCTTAAAGCAACAAAATCACCCGCATAATAGAAATCCGCTAAGTATCTCTGCTAAATTGCCTTACGAGCGGTGTATATACTCTTTGTAAAGTTTTTTTTTTATTGTGGAGGTTTCGCGTTATAGTGTTAAGTGACAATACGGCCCAAGTTGGTAGACACGCTAAGCCTGCGGAGGAATTAGCTCTCAAGTGCAACTGCTGGAACTATTGGTATTTGGCGACAGACTTTTCAATTTTAGCCAGGCGGGCATTAGAAAAAGCACTACCACCATGCTATGATTTGATTATCAAGTTTTCCTTCCCCGAAAGCTCATATTTGTTGGTGGAGTGGATTCGAACTCACGTCGCTTGACCACTCACTATCATCCTTTCAAAGTGCTTCAAGTGTTAAGTCACCGCGAGCATGATGGGCACGACCTAATCAGGTACTGATTCATTCCAGCCCGGTTGATTCCTAGATATAGCCAGATATGGCTTGCTGGATATGGATCCCTTTTTGAATATTACACGCTTTGATATGTCACTATGGTGGATGTTGCATTTGATGTATGATGGTTGTATCTTGCCCCTAAATATCTGAACGCCATTATCTTTACAGAGCTGGAGTTATATATTTTCCGAACTTTATGCATAATATTACTGGCTGTCACGTGCCTATTTTGCTAAGCCTCTTTTGTTCTTATTGACTGGAATAAATCGGTACAAAGAAAAACACAAAGGAACAACAAAATTCTGAAGTGATAGTGTGTAGAAACGTCGCGTCGTGGGACGTGAGTTGGAATCATACCACCTACAATGAGCTTGAGCTTTCAATTAAGGATAACACCGCCGTCAATTATCAATAGGTGTGTTCCAGCTGTTGCAATTAATAGCCAGCCCCTCCAATAAAGATCGGCAATGTACCTGCGATTCCTCTGATGTTGCGGATGTCCATATGGTGGTAAGCACTTACCATCAGGTGACATGCTTGCTCGTTTACCTGCTATTACAATTAAAGAAAAAAATCTAAGTGAACTAAAACGTTTCCGTTTTGAACGATCTTACTTCATTAAGTTTAGCAATTTTGATGTATCTGATTATCAAATGAATTGTATTTTCTTTTCATACATATAAGATTTATCTTTTATGTGAACAATTATCTTGAAAACTGTGTTAGTTGTTAGTCTTCTGTGCTGTAGAGTTATACTAACACACTAATCATATATGAGAAGTAAAACATGTTATGTTAAATGTGGGGTAGGAAAGCACGACTATTACCTGACTGGATGGTGACTTCCATAAACTAAGTGTAATAAATAGCGTGCATAGCGCGACGTCTCGAGTTCCGAGATCAGCCAGTGTGTCTCAAACAATCGTGCTGGGTGGTAATAGGCAGGCTCAAGATCACCGTATTCACAGCAATAAGCTCGTCATAGTGACATGCCTTAAGGCCCTTGTGTTTCAGAATTAGCAAGTACGCATCCAGTTGCTAGAAGGCTTTCAGTTACGCATATGGTTACACCTAATGATTTGCTTATCTCTCGGTGAGCTTCTAACGTTTTTCGATTGCTAGGGTTTTTTTTATACTTAAAGTTTAGCGTTATGGCCATAATCTCACCTGATCTTAAGTGACGATACGGCCCAAGTTGGTAGACACGCTAAACCTGTGGAGAAACTAGCTCTCAAGTGCTGCTGCCGGAACACACCTATTGGTATTTGGCGGCAGGTTTACAACTTGAGGGTGGTAGCTACCCAGGCGGGCATTAGAAAAAGCCCTACCACCATGCTACGGTTTCCTCACGATGTTTTCCTTCACCGAAAGCTCAAGCTTATGGTAGGTGCTTGGCTTCGAACTCACGCCCCTTGACGCGAAGTCGTGCACACTACCACTGAGCTATCATCGCTTGTTTAGCATTACACGCGTATACGGGCACTTTGGCATGTATTAATAAGTAAGAAACATGAACATCTGGTTAAGAGGATATTTGGCTCAACCGCTAATTGATTTTATATTTCCTCTGTAACCCCTAATCCGAATGATTTGTCATTGAAATTGTTATAATAGGCTTAACAGCTAATTTTAAAAGCCCTAAATAGGTCATTGCAATGAAGTTGCTTGATTATAACCATTACTTCAAACGGTCTAATGAGTAACCCCAAACCGAATAACCCGTCCAAATTAAATACACTCAAATTTACACCGTATACAATGTAAACCTCATCACTCATAATAATGGTATAACATTCGTCTATTGTAACTGAAAGCGTCTAACCCAAACACATTAATATGTGTCGTGTTAAAGCTCCTTACCCAAATCTGCGTAACATCTGCGTTTGAGGGACAAATGTAATACCCTTGAAGAACCCCTTTTACTAGGGCTGTTATAAATCAAGTCGTAATGATAGTCACGTTTTTACTTGAAAACGGCTATCCAGAGGTCGAGAGACCTCTTCTAAATTGTACGGTGGTTGTAATAGATATCAATCCTCTGTTATCATTTGTATCACATTTTTGCTGAACCAAATTAACGTATATTTTATAGCTGTGGTGTGTGATAGAAAGTGCATTGAGTAAATCAATATGTTGTCTAAATTTTTTTTCAACAGCTAAAACACCAGCATAACTAAATCGGTTGCCAGGTCTTATGAATACTTATAGCATTGGTAACATCACTAGCGCCTTTCCGATTTAGAACCTTTCAAGGAAACCTGTCACACGGACTCGTCACAAGATCATACAAGGTTATTTTAATGTGATATTTTGTATGACAGCGGTACTTCCCTCCTGCCTCACTTTGTAATACAGTATGTGTCATTCTGAGAATGGTGATTATTTGCAAATCCGGTAACCTTAAACAAAAAATACAAACTGTGCCTAATTGTGACCCTCGTAGGGAATATCGTGTTGCGAGCGAGTCATTATTAGAAGTGAGTAACGTGGAAAATAGGATTTTTAGTACATTCTCTATTTTAGACTATTCAAGGGTTTGTGCTGAACAGAATTGCATATATCATACTTTTGGTGATCGTCATACTGATCTAGTTCTAATTTGTCGCATTTTAGGAATTTTGAAATATTAATCTGTGAGTGATCTGGTATTGTGTTTACTGTGAAATACAGTGTTGTTACTTTATCACTAATCATTCTCACTCCTTACTAATATTATAAATGCGAGTGAGTTTGTCTGCTTGCTTGTTACGTTTTCACCGTTAGACCGCTGAATCGATTATAATTAATTTTGATATAGACACACATGGGACCTCGGGGACAATGAAAGCCTACTTTTTCCCGCAAAAAATGGGTAAATACACCGAATAAATATATCGAGTAAATATTGCGAGCGAGTTAAAAACTTCGTAGGAAACTTTTATTGTGTCATCCGGTTTGTCAAAATCAATATTAATTTGCGCGAAGCCGAGGGTAAAAGCTAGTAAGAAATAAGTAGAAAGTATGTATATTATTGTTACACAATGGCAAATTATATACAGTAGATAGCTCAAACGAGAATCTGTTATTCATTATCTAGTTTCTGTAAAATCTTTCCCGGAAACTATATAATTATTGTCGAACGTCTCAACTTTCTTTTTCTTTCATCAGACTATGAAAGAAATCTCGAGAAACCCATTCTTTATGTATATAAAGCTCCATCACGATAACTACGTAAAAGATTCTTAAACGTTTCCGAGAATACCATTAGTTTAAGTGAGACAAACATTTAATCCGAAGTCTGAAAACCGGAATTTCGGAGAATATAATGATATTTTCCAACTGACAGAATTACTTCGTTATTGCCATAAAAGAGACTTAAAGTCAATAGTACAATCAACTACAAGACGTACTATAAAATGACATAGCTTTGTCGACTATTGCGTTTCATTGAATTTGATTATTTGAGTGATTATGTGATACCATGATAGCTTAAAAAAAGTTTGGAAAGTCCAAAAGTGCACGTCTCATAACTTACATTCATCACAAAGAAAATGTTTTCCTAGTAATATTATTAATTATTTTTTCGTGGAGAAAGTTTATATGCTAACCCTATTGTTTTTACTCGCCACTCGTATGTCGCTGCAACATATTAAGTTCTATACATTTTAACCAAGTACTAATCATTTTTTAATTAAATGACATTGAGTTAGACGGTAATTTTTAATAGGCTATTACTCAGAATGATACTGAAACGAATGTAAAAAAAAATGGACTTAAAAAGTGATATTTTTTGGGCCTTGTTGTGACCACATACATCATCCGCACATACAGACAACCCGACGTCCACCGAAATAATTTTATATACTATTTAAAAAAAATAGTCTTTTTAAAGTATCTACTGTCATAAAAAGTGTTCTCGTTGATATTTTTCACCTCATTTAATATTCAAAGTACAAAAAAATATCAAATCAAAGCAATTTAAGCTGAGATAATTGCTTGACCTTAAGGGAGTGAGAGTGAAGCCCTACTCAAACGCTTCGCGTTACGTGACCTACAATAGCATGTCAAGACGCAGCGTCAATAAGTGTGAATTCAAATTCCTACAATGCGCTGGAGCTACCGGATAGGAGAAACATCATGTAAAACGTTATCATAGTAGCAGAGCTTTTTCGAATGTCTTCCTGAATAGGTACCACTCTCAAGTTGTAAGTCTGCCACCAAATACCGATAGGTCTGTTGCGGCAGTTTCATTTGAAACCAATCTTTCTACCAGGTTTACTATGTTCACCATCTTGAACTACGTCGTCACTTACAGTGATTTTTTTGTTAACTCTATGACGAAAGATGCAGATGAAATTGCTATTACATAATTTATAACGCCATTTATCATTTTTTTTTAACATTCCGGAACCAAAAAGAAATATAATCAAAAATTAAAAGACAAAGTGGAAGTATCATATTCTCTTTTATTATCAGAAGATTTGTGAAATCCCATGAATTAATTGAACATGTAACATGAAGGTATTAAACATATTTGTGATATATTAACTTATTCATTAATATAGACGACTTTCATTAAATTACTCACGTACAAACAGTCGAAGATGCGGTTACCAATAACAAAAACATCAATAATCGTATGGGATAAATGGAACAACCTACTTGCAATGGATTGCAATGTGGATAAACAGTGTTGATTGGAGTCAATAGTTGAGTCTAATTATTGTTTTGTTCTTGTTGATATCCTGAATTGTTGTGGTATCAATAGCCCCCACCGACACTGATTGCGCACAGAATATCAGTTTACTTTACATTAATTATACACCGTGTTAGCGCTGACTCGCGATATAACTTTTTAACGATGTATTATACAAACGCAGCTCCCTGCATTTTGAGCCAACGTCATTTTTGGCATGAACAAAATTAAACATCATCTGTTTATCTACTATTAATGCTGCTAAGATTAATAACAAATATTTACAGAATACTAGCTTATAAAAAGGGTAGAATCAAACGCGTTTTAATTTCAAACACATTTAAAACGGGGCCAAGATTATGCTGCATACAAAGCTCACTGAAACGTTTGCTTGCTTTCATAAATTAAAAAGAGTCTCATTATAGTACTGAAACATCCGTAACTGTTATATTAGATCTAGTCAAAGAGACAGAAAAAAAATGTGTATAATTAAAAAAATATTCCATCTATCAGTATGCAAGTGCATTGGCTGTGCTACTATCTATGGAGATTTTCATTTCATTAGAAAACTTCACAAGTAATGATTTTCTTCTAACCCACCCAGTGTACAAAGTTGTGATACCGCGCTCCGTTGATTCTGAATTGCTTCATTTAGTTTGTTAATTTTAACCGTCCGTGATATCATTGGCGCATAACTGCTCCTTTTTCTACGTTAATTAAAACCTGCAGGATTTAATAATGGAGTCTCTGGAATAATCGTTTTTAAGAAAGCTTGTTAGCTCTGCAAAGGCCATTATATAGTATTATTCCTACCCCTTATTTTGCGAAACGAATACATGTGGTAGTATACTTAGTGGAAACGCCATGAATCCCTCGAGATTAGGGTGCAGGGAGTATCGAATACCATCTAAGTTATCATTTGCACGCGGTGCACGCTGCCGAGTAAACTAAGAGGTTCTGGTGATCGTTGGTCCCATATTTGGTTTTCAGCAAGACGATTAATCACACAATCCTTGATCTGTCACAGTTTGTTATAGGCTTGGTATTATAGGGTTATTATAGGGTTAGCGACTACCCTCGGGTTAAGACTGCCGCAAAATAAAGGGTCAGTATGAGCCTTTGTGTTCCATGTGGACATGAATCAATTCTTTCCGCCAATGTCAGAAACATGGCTGTAATAATACTAGTACACAAATCAAATAGAATTATGTAGCGTGCAATATTGTATTCTTTTTAATATAAATATTATTTGCATATAATGTTTTCTATTATTCAACGTCTCTCGGTCTGTAAGTGTATCCATCTTTTAATGTGCTTATAACTCAAAAACCTTTTGACAGCAAATACATTTATTAGGTACAAAAGGTTTATTATATTGTTATAGGTTTCTGAAAATAATTCTAACATTTATTTTATAGCAAAACGTAGAATAAAGCCAAACGATAACAGAAAATTCAGTAATAAAATAACGGGCTCATTTGATGTTTTCTTTGAAGAAGGTATTAAGTCGAAGTATGATAAAAGAGATACAATAACTTTGTATCAAATATAAAGAAAGAATAATCGTATTAAAAATTTGCGAAGTACGAAAATATTGAAAACCCTTTTTAATTTTGCTGTGCTCACCATTGTCCCTCAACGTTAAAAAAATATTACTAAAAGTACAATAAACAACGCCACTGTTAACTATTCATCGAAAACATTATCGGGTTTAAGTGCGTACAGCGTAAGTGAGAACAATATTGCACTCGTAAATATTCCTAAAACAAATTACAAAGCTACTTCTATGAATGATTCGATATTTTTTACACAATAAATAGAAAACTCTAAAAGCGATCTCCTAAATATTTCGCTTTCTTCCACGAACAAACATCAAAAGCTTTGAATTTGAAATTGTTTTACATAAATGTTATGTTTCTTACTTTAAGTAAACCTTAAAGGGTCGGTAGGATAACTAGCGAATATGTCTCTAAGTACGAATTTTAAATTAAGACCTAAATTTAAATGTACGCCTCTAGAAGGTACTACCAACATTGTTACTTGAATTTCAATTGTTTTACCTGCTACTCGCTCCGCCTTCATTGAATGAAAGAGTAAAGGTATGCATTTAGTTTACAAGAGCGGATGTTTTTTTTTGTATATTTAAGTTTAAGTGTAATGGCCGTAATCTCACCTGATCACAAGTGTGGAGGGATTGGTTCTCACGTGCAATTGCCGGAACACACCTATCGGTATTTGGTGGCAGATTTTCGACTTGAGCGTGGTAGCTAGCCAGGTGGGCATCAGAAAAAGCTCTACCACCATGCAATGGTTTATTCACGATGTTTTCCTTCACCGTAAGCTCAAGCTCATTGTAGGTGGTTGGTTTCGAACTCGGCTATAAATACAAGGAACTGAGAGCGAAACGAGCCCCATTCAATTGTCAAGGTTCTTAATTCTTGCGTGAAGTAAGGTGTGTTCTATCGTATGCACCAGGGCAAGTGTTCTGAAGAGTTGTTTGATATAATCGCTTCTTATCCGTTCGATAACAGAACTATGCGGACGCGGCCTTGGTGCGACCGTTTCACGGTGACTCCAATTGAATTGCGAACTAAAAAGTTTGCTGATTCTTACTTCTGTCGTGCCGTGGTAGTGTGGAACCGTCTGCCCGTTACCGTGTTTCCTCCTTCCTGTGACATTGTACCAGCATTACAGCGATGACTGCCAGTAAATTTAGGTTAATTGGTAGTCGCCGCAGATTAGGACTGTGTTTAACATCAGGTGCAGTTTAGTTACTATGGTGCGGAACTTAAAAAGGGCTAGATTTCGGAGGGTTGTGTAGGATCCTTCAATTACTCACTAAAACACTCAGAATTTCTCCTTATTTCCAGTGAGACTGCTTTAACGCTACTCCGAATTAATGTAGTTGTGAAGCCAATTTGCTCCCGCTAAGGGTTGCATATGTGTAAACAGTGTTATTGGTTCTCATGGTGGTAGGGCTTTTTCTGATTTCCGCCTGGCTAGCGACCATCCACAAGTTGAAAATCTGCCGCCAAATACCAACAGGTATGTTCCGGCAGTTGCACTTGAGAGCCAGTTCCTCTACAGGTTTAGCGTGTCAGGCATCTTGGGCCATATCGTTTTTTAAGTTCAGGAGAGATTATGGCCGTAACGATAAGCCTTTCCTATTAAAAAAACATCAAATATATCTAAATGTATATATTGTACAGTAATAACTATTGATATTATTTGTTGTATGCCATTGCTATATATACTTATAATAACCAACATACTATTTGTAATACGAAATTGTGAGAGCACAGTTTTTTTTGTATTGCAATTATTATTGCTGTTGCATATATAATGGTATTTTAGCAAACGAGTTTTTCTTTCCCATGAAATTTGATCTTTGAAAACAATACCGATTAAATGAAGTGATGATAGCTCAATTAGTAGTATGTACGGACGACTCGTCAAGGGACGTGAGTCCGAATTCACCTGCAACTAGCTTGAGTTTTCGGTGATGGAAAATATCGTCATGAAACCATAGCGAGGTGGTAGGTCTTTTTTAAATGCCCGCTTGGCTAGAGCTACGACCCGTAAGTTGAAAATCTGCTGGTAATGAAATAAGGTGTGTTCCGGCAGTTACACTTGTGAACTAGTCTCTCCATAAAGCTTAGCGTGTCCACCATTTTGGGTCACATCCTTGCATAACATCTGATGAGATTGTGGCCGTGACGCTAAATCTATTAATTATAAAACAATGTGTCACCAATGGTCGCTGTTGTTGTGAACTATATCGCAATAGAAAGAGTAAAATTTGGTACGAAATTGTTATTTTCAAATAGTATATAAATATATTTAGACACGACTTGTAGATACGGACCTGTGTCTTCTTTGAAACCGTCGTTTCAAAGCTCATTGAAGAGAGTCGTTTACATATTCAGCATACCGTGTTCCAAGCTGAGATTTGTGAAATATAAGTGTAACATCCATAGTGATTTGAAACTTGACTGTGAGATTTGTTAATGAACCGAAATTTAAATGTTTTATGTTTTGAATTGGATGATAACTTGATTTACAGGTTATGTTTGCGTAATGTTTCGGAACGGGATTTATTTTGTCTTGGTGATACGGAGATACTAGACAACTGAAGTACTAACTTATAAAGGGTTGACTTTATCAGGGAAACGCGTTAGATTTAAATGGGAACATTTTAATATGAAAAACTAATTGCGATTCGATAATTGAAAAAAAAATTAAGGGTGCAACTTTAATACCGCATAACATTTCTTATTAAGACAATTTTGGGGATCGATTTTATGCGATCACCCGGTTTGCTTGGGTGACTTCTACACAAAATGTGGTACTTTACTTAAATTAATTACAACAGATTAATTCGGTAATAAAGTGATGACGGGGCCCAAGTTGGTAGACACACTAAACCTTTATGAAATCAAATCAAATCAAACCAAAAAATCTTTATTCAAATTAAGCCCAGAGAAGGCGTATATGAACGTCAAGAATTACTACCGGTTCGGAAAGTAACGCAGTCATCGAGAAGAACCGGCAAGAAACTCGATCTGCATCTTTATTTTTATTAAGTCTTATTATTATGCTTATATACAAAAATTTAATGTGTTACGGTAGTTATTAGCGGATGTACAGAGAGGGGCGTCAATTCCAGACATCACGATCGCTCACATATTGATCCACCCTATAATAGCCTTTTGACATCAAAGCCCGTTTGACATGGTCCTTGAACCTACTGTCCGGCAATTCAGTAATGTGCATTGGGACTTTATTATAAAACCTGACACTATTACCTAAAAAACTGTTACTTGTCTTACTCAGTCTAAAATAGGGAGTGACCAGTTTATCGCGATTTCTAGTATTCAAATTATGGCGGTCTTTGGAGGAACTGGTTCTCAAGTGCAACTGTCAGTATAGACCTATTGGCATACTTTCAATTTTGGCAATTCAAGATTTTTAACTTGAGTACGGTAGCTAGGCAGGTCGGCATCAGAAAAAGCCTCACCACGATGCTATGGTTTCCTCACAATGTTTTCCTTCACCGAAAACTCAAGCTCATTCTAGGTCGTTGGATTGGAACTCGCGTCTAATTACGTAACGTTCCTACACGCTAGCACTGAACTATCATCGCTTCAAATTATCATTTAGTCTCTTCTGTTGTCATTACAAGTATACACGTACTTACATTAATCTTAAATCCGGTATTCCATCTAAATGGGATAGAATATTATCGCGCAATTTACTCACAAACAAATATTAATTAACAAATAACTTCGAACAGCACAGACAAATGTTGGAATACTTAATACATTTCGCTGCTTCGAAACTCGAGTAGTGATTAAATATTCCGGAACGTTAAATTTTAATAACTATATTTTAAGAGATAAGACGGTATCATTTCCGAGGAACACAGGCCCGCCGTGCTTCGATCTTAATGATCATTTGCATTTTATAGAACCATCAAAATTCCACGGGATACCGGGGGAGCCGCTTGAATTTTGACTACGTTTAACTTTGAATAAATTTGTTATTAAGAACGTGACAGCCATTATATTTTAAAGGACAAGAGATGACACGACGCCTCTCGAGTCGAAACAGATTAGCATTACGAGAAAATGGGTTAATTTTTTTTTAAGTTCATCTTTTTGGAACGGATTTCCTTATGTCACGTTGTGGAGGTGTACCGTAGCCAGCAAAAAAAGTCCGTAACGTTAGCGTAAGATGTTTATGTATAGTCTATGTATGATGGCTATACAGTGTCTAATGTATTGTCTACGTGATGACTGTTATTATTATTATTATATATATCTATTTAATTAATTTTATTATGCACCTGCCTCAGTTATGATCTCCACCACCCTCTAAGGTCGACTAGGAAAAATGCCTTTGGCATTAAAGTCCGTCTGTATACCTTGTGTAACAAAGTTTAATAAATAAAATAAATAGATAACTACATTTTTATAAATCATCGTACACAAGATAAAGGTGTTAAGATAATTTTTTAGGGTTTTTTTTTAATCGAGAAAAAAAAAGTATACTCGAATAATTATTTTCGTTATATCTCGGATAGAACTTGAAATTAATATTTTTCTACCTATAATGTCGTGGGACACCACTCGTTTTTTTTTTTAATTCATTAACGATGGCGTCGTGCTAAGCGTTTAAATATGGTAGGACTTCACTCATGGCAACAACACTCAATTTGCAATTTGTAGATAAGTATTTAGTATTCATAATGTTAAGTTATTATTTGAAAGAAATGGTTGTAGATCCAACACAGAGGTTGTAATCTGTTGATGAAAAATAAGTTACCAGTCCTGTTAAAGCGTGGATCATGGAACCAATCAAGCAAGGAATGGATCAAGCAATGAAGCATGGAAGAGTAATCATGATATCACTAAATTCCAACACCGTGTGTGTAATTATCATACAAAATAGTTTTTTTTTAGGTAATAGCGGACAGACCAGCAAGCTTGTCGCCTGATGGTCAGTGAACACCGCCACCCATGAACACCCATAACACCATGGTAATCTCAGGTTCGTTGCCGGCCTTTATTTTGGAGGGACTGGCTCTCAAGTGTAACTGCCGGAACACACCTATTGGTATTTGGCGGCAGATTTTAAACACTTAACGAGATTGATGGTGCTGCAGTTAAATTATTGACTACTGGCAAGCGAAGAGCAACGGCTATGGAACGACGCTAAATATGTTAGGATGAATACTCTTTAGTACTGGTGTTGACTTATACATTAGTATTAGTACATGCACCTGGTGTTTACAGTACAATCCAGAACAGCGGAAGAACAGAACAGAACAGAACAGAAGTCAGTCACCGCTGTCATGCTGGCCTAGATACCTTTTCACGCCACTATTGAAGAACCCTATGTCATAGGAGGGTGTCTCAAAAGGTTATCAACGCGAAGAGCAAGGACACCTTCACTCGACATTGATTACTCGAGAATATTTAGTTAACCAGAATGCATGTAAGATATACACTATTTTTTTATGGAATAACCGAAAAACAAGCGTGTGTGTTATCTAATGTTAAGTGATCACTGCCACCCATGAACACTCACAAGACCAGAGGCATTGCACGAGAGTTGACGACCATTATAGGAGGGACTGGCTCTCAAGTACCACTGCCGGAACAGACCTAATGATATTTAGCGGTAAATTTTCAACTTGAGCGATAGTTGCTAGCCAGGCGGGCTTTAAAAAAGCATTATAACCGTACTATGGTTTATTCACAATGTTTTCCTTCGTCAAACGCTCAAGATCATTGTAGGTGGTTGGATTCAAACTAATGTTCTAAGACGCGGTGTCCCTACACGCTTCTACTCACCATTCTAAAGATAAAAGCTATTGTAGTCAATAATTATTGAAGAGTTATGATCTTACCGCCGGCTAACAAACAGTAAGCTAAGACAGAACAGCATCGGGCAAGATTCTTGAACAAGGAATATACAAGACAGATACGAGAAGCAGCGTTAAAAATAAATCGCAAGAATTTATTATTAACATTTTCCACATACCGAATTTCTACATGGTCTACCAAGACAACGAATAGCTGCATCTGCGGATTTATCTTCACGACATAATTCCTTCGATACTCGATGCTTTTGGTAACTTGTTTTTTGACCCTCAAAATAACCTGTTTGTGTCTGTAACAAAGTATTAATCCGCCAAGTTCTGTCGAGTTTCAATCGCTTTTCATGCGGGGGTCCAAAACTTTTGATTACTTCGCGAATTCACAGCTTTTATAATTGTTTCAAACGAGTCATGAATTTGATGTGTTTCAAAGGTTCGTGATATAACTTCCAAATTTTAGTTACCCTTATAAACTTATTCCCGATGGTAATGAAAATAATGTCGCAAACGAATAACACACTTGACGGGGCTTTTATGTTTTTAGGACCGTTAAAGTCATGTTAATGTTGAAGCACAAGGGCCTGTACGAATACGCCGCTTCGCTCTCCGAATAACTTACCCTAGAACTTTACTAATGCACCTAAAACAATATTTACCTTCATCGTTAGACTTTCGAATAATCAAAGTGTAAAACGTTACTCGTTACTTAACAGTTTGTGTGAAATATACGAGTATGAAACTTTGCTTTTCAGTCCATCCCTAAATGTTTTAAATATAAATATTAGTGTGTATAAGGAGTTCTTGGCGGGATCTTGATCTGTCATGGTGTGATTTTTATTTTTATTTAAGTGCGTGGTTATTTAGCCATGTATTGTGTAATTTAGGCAACAGTTTACATGATATAGTGTAGCTGAAGAGCATAAATAAAGCGAATTACAAATAATCATTCGGAACATGATATATATTAGTTGTCATAAAAAATCCCAAGAGAGTCGAAATAAAACTAATTTAAACGGCTTTTATAGCAGTTATTTATTTGTTTTGAACTCGACGTTTCGAAAGCTTTTCAGCTGACCACAAAGGATTTCGAAACGTCGGCATAGCCTCGATAAAACCCGTTTAAATTAGTTTTATCCCAAGAGAGTTACAAGAAGAGAGTCACCATCTTTTTGATGGCAGTTTATCTGTCCAAAACGTCCAAATCTTATTATCATTTCAAAATTGTTGTATTAGTCTCTGAAGAGGACTAAATTGCCAAGAATAAAAATAGAAAACGAAGATGTGTGTATAAAATGGGAGTAGATATTATGAAATGGTTGTTTATAAAGGGATGAAGGAAGAAGACAATTGTGTTTGACTGAATCACGACCACTATACACCAGTTGTAACATAGTACCAAGTTTATGCGTATCGGGTTCCAAAAAAGCAAGGGATCATTTAGTGATGATAGCTCTGTCGGTAGTGTTTACAGAAACCACGTCAAGGGATCTGGGTTCTTATCCATCTACAATAAGCTTGAATCTTTGCCATAGGAAAACATCGTGATGAAACCGTAGAATGGTGGTAGAGCTTTTACTAATGCCCGTCTGGCTAACTATAACCCTCAACTTGGAAATTGGCCGCCAAATACTTATATGTGTGTTCTAGCAGTTGCACTTGAGAGCCAGTCGCACCACAGGTTTAGCGTGTCGACCAACTTGGGCCGTATCGTCACTTAAGATTAGGTGAGATTATGGCCACAACGCTAAGCCTTTACTACAAAATAAAAATTACCTTTTGGAAGTAGCCGGCGTTTTTTGAATTATACTAACCTTGCCATCAGGCAAAAAGCTGTCATTTTGCTGTACTATAAAAAGAAAATATATATAGCCCATGGATAGCTATAATTGATATATGAAAATATATTGGGACAGGTATTCATGTATGCGTGGTGGTACTCTTAAAATGAAATCCTGACTACATTTATAGTGGAGTCACCAAACGACAACGATCGCCAGTGACAAATTTAATCGACAGTAATTCTTGATGACATGTTGGACTGTAGAAATATGTCATCGCTTCTCCCTTACAGGAGCTGATGTCGTAAAAGAGAGAAAGAGAGAGAATTGCTATGTAAGAAAGTAATATTCCTTCTGATTATAGCAAACAGAAAAGCTTTGTAAATTTCTTTGTGCCTGCGAAGTTGTATGTCAGCGTGTAGTTTAGGCTTCATATTTCAAGTAATATTTCCAATATGGTCTCGAATTTTAGAGTTTACTGCGCTGTTCATATCGACTCCTGAGTATTTATGGTTTAGAATTATATAAATGGGTTCGAGGTCTGAATGGCTAATTTGCTCAGAATAGCTTCAACCGTCGCAATCAATGCCATCTGTAAGGGGTTTAATTTTTGCTGTCGATTTATGCACGGATTAAAAACATTTGCTTAGGCAATTGTTGCCTAAGAGATAACAAGAAGATTTTTTTTTATAAGATTGCTTAGGTTTTCTTATTTTAAGTTAGAGGTATGCATATTATTTTTTTACCGTAAGTTACAGATAACAAAAAACGAGAATATAAACACCTTAAAAGGATCAAATAGGCTCCGACGATTTGCAAGTTTTTAAGCATGCGATATTACAATTTTGTGTTTTGAATTGTACCTAATAATGTAAAGAGGTTTTAAAACTTTTCGATAACGTTTCAGAATTCCACGAAGAGTTAGTAATTTCACGGCTATCAATAGCAATCGAATTGAAAATGTAGTAAGGAAAATTTGCGAGAAAACACACAAGTATTTGACGATTCGATATTTATAAAATTTCACGAACAGTTGTAATTAATAGTACAAATACGCCTGTGTGTTTGTTTACTACGCTTTAATGCATACACTACTGCACGCATTCACTATGCAGACTAAATAGTGTGTACGACTTCACGTCAAGGGAAGTAAGTGTAATCCACCTCCAATAAGCTTGATCTTTCGGAGAAAGAAAACATCGTAAGAAAACCATAGCATGGTGGTAGGGCTTTGTTTAATGTACGCCTGGCTAGCAACCACCCTCAAGTTGAAAATCTGCCGCCAAATATCATTAGGTGTGTTCCGACAGTGACACTTGACATCCAATCTCTTCTATAAAGGCCGGCAACGCACATGAGATTCTTCTGGTATCGTGGGTGTCTATGGGCGGCGGTGATCACTGACCATCAAGCGACACGCTTGCTCGTTTGCCGCTTATTAAATAAAAACAAATAGATATGTGTAGCTTTAAAATTAACCTGTAGTCGTTCCGAAGTGTTCCAGAAGTGTATGGTATGTTGGTGACGTGGTCACAGGTAGCGAGGTTTCGGTAGGAGGTTGGATTTGCGATAAAACGATCATTTTGTTCATTTAGTTTATGGTTATTAATATGATAATATATACAATATTTGATAATAATTGCTGATATACAAATTTATTGCTATTCTCATGAAATAATTAAAGTGCTATATAAATACAGACCAAAAGTCAGTAGTGAATAAAAGGGATCATTTTGTGGGGTTCTTGTTGTAAATACTTTCATAATTGTACACCACAGTTAGGGCTGCGACATTTGTAATAACAGCTTCAATGAGGCCAAAAATGAGTCAATCGATAATTCCTGAAAAAGCATCCCTGTGCTCGATAAACACTCGGCAAAGCAGTTTATTGTCAAAATAAGTGAAAATCAAAAATGCACAGTGTAAGAAGATTGATATATTCAAAGGTTCGTCTTTAAAATTTCAACCGACACTAAAAATAAAATATATTCTGTATAATATTTTGCTCTTATAAGCGTATATGAATCAAAAATCAGAATTATAGTTACTAAAAAATATTTGTTAATATTTTTTTTTTTTCAAGTTCATCCGTTGAAGTACTTTTAATCATAATTCGTTGAGATGTACAAATATCCGTTGAAGTACTTTTAATCATAATTCTTTGATATACTTTTAATGCACAAATATCCGTTGAAATATTTCTTATAATAATTCATTGATGTACTTTTAATGTACAAATATCCGTTGAAGTACTTTTAATCATAATTCTTTGATATACTTTTAATGCACAAATATCCGTTGAAGTATTTCTTATAATAATTCGTTGATGTACTTTTAATGTACAAATATCCGTTGAAGTACTTTTAATCATAATTCGTTTATGTACTCGTAATGCACTAACATTCGTCAAAGTACTTTCATCGTATTTTCTGCTTATATAATACTTTCGCGGATAAGCATATAAAAATCATACATTCCCCGTTTTCTCCGCAAAGCTTTGTAGCTATAAACCGGAATGGTTTTATGCAAAACTGTCTCGTTGATCGCACCCCGGCGTCCACTTGCATGAAGTATACAGTAACGTCGCATTCGCAGTACACGCGTAGGGAAGCGATCAAACGAACTACCCCCTCTAATTGCACCGATGAGAATTCGCAGAGGATAATAATATTTTCAAACATATACTACTATTTCGGACTTATTGTGACCCTCCCCAAAGTCATTGTTTGCGATAACACTCTGATTGCAATCTCATCTAATATTAACCTTATTTGCTCAATGACACTAAGATAAGTATAAGAAGCTTTATATAAAACGTTGGTAAAATAGGACAATTAAATACTATTAATAGGTCGTAAAATCCTTTTTTTTTTTTTGTTTATGGTAGCTCGGCATAGTGATTGCACTGTACCTGATGTTAAGTACAGCACAGTCCAAAACCAGCAGCGACCATCGAAAGAACGATAATCCATCACCAATCGCTACTGTCATGCCGGCCTGAACCATTCACTAACTGTACTGTCTGGTTCCAGAATTGATTCTATCAATTAAGCATTGTGGTAGATCTCTGTAACCGGAACATTCACAATAATCACGCATTTTTTTATGCAATAGCGGGCAAACGAACAGTCGAGTCACCTGATGGTAAGTGATCACCGACACCCACTACACCGGAGGAATCGCAGGTGCGTTGCCGGCCTTTATATGAGAGACTGGGTCTTAAGTGCCACTGCCGGAACACGCCTAATGGTATTTGGCGGTCGATTTTCAACTTGAGAGTGGTAGCTAAACAGGCGGGCATCAAAAAAGCCTTACCACCATGTTATGATTTTCTTACTATATTTTCCTTTACCAAAAGCTCCAGCTCATTGTAGTGGATGAATTCAAACCCATACCGCGACGTTCTTACACACTACTACTGAGTTATTATCGTGAGAAACCTCACACAAAGTTTCTTTTGGTTTATGACATTTCTCAATCAATTGTTGTAAACCCAACTGCCAAAACGCCATTAACCCTTATTGAAGTTCAGTGGTTACATGTATAGATGTCATGTCGATAAACATGAATTCGAATCTCTGCTACAAGCCTGATATTTCGGGGAAGTAAAACATCGTTATGAAACCATAGCATTTCGGCATACATTCTTTTAAATGCCCATTTGGCTAGCTAGCCCTTCAAGTTGGAAAGCGGACGTAAAGTACTAATAGGTGTGTTCCGGAAGTTGCACATAGAAGCCAGCCCCTCCACTAGGCTTACCGCGTTCACCATGTTAAGCCACAGTGCCACTTAAATCCGGTTTGGATTGTAATTCTAACGCTAAAATTGTAAACTATACAGAATTCGATAGGTACCTTTATTTTGTATTGCACTATGTTTATTATTAAGATGATGATAGCTCAGTGATATGTGTGGTGGAACGCCGCGAAATGTGACGTGAGTTCAAATCCAACCACCTACAATGATCTTGAGCTTTCGGTAAAGGAAAACAGCGCAAAGAAACCATAGCATGGTGGTAGGGCTTTTTCTAATGCCCGCCTGGCTAGCTACCACCCTCAAGGTGAAAATCTGCTATCAAATAACAATAGCTGTGTTCCGGCAGTTGTACTTGAGACCTAGTCCCTCATATAAAGACCGGTAAACCACCTGCGATTCCTCTGGTGTTGTGGGCGTCCATGGGCGGCGGTGATCACTTATCATTAGGTGACACGATTGCTAGTTTGCCCGCTATTACATAAAAAAAAAATAGTATTGTTACTTTAGCAAGCTTGTACACTCTTAATTATCACCATATGTAAGTACCTAAGATTTCTAATAACAATTTTGATTATAGATTATTATTTTTTTGCATAATTAACTCTCTTTGATGGAATTTGGTACACATATTAAAAATCAAGAAGAACATAGGTTAGCAATTGTCACGAAAGCAAAACTTGATTTCTTAAGATAATGTATAAAGTTGATATAGAGTACCCGGATTTATTACTAAAATAATATGAAAATGTATACTTGCGATTTTGGCAAGAAACAAAAGATGTTCTGGGTTTTTGAAAAATCAACCTTGAACGCGCAACAATAGACGTTAATTTATATTATGCAACCTTATGCATACGTAACACCGGATACAGCTCGTAAAAATATATCAGTCTCTCGTATGCAGTCATTAAAATGTCTAGACATGCAGATACGTATCTATATTACGCAGATAATATCGACTACTAGGAAATCAGTTCGTCAGAAAAGATAGTGCCCTATAACGTCGAAATGTTTGCCACAAATAAGAATATTGTCGTTCAAATACGGAATGGCCGTCTCAACCAACATTAGTGTCGTTAAAAATACATTGTTAACACTTATATTTTAATTGACTGTTGTGGTCAAATTTACGGATACAAAATATTTAGCACAAGACTGAGAAGTCCGATGTAGCATCCGCCTAATACCGCCTACAAAAACAATGCCCCTAGCCCAGACCAAATGTTATTAGAACAAAGTTCCTCATCACACGGCACGGATGGAGGCTAGACAAATGAAATATAATATTTTTGCGTCACGCGTTTAGAGTGTTCTATATTATACAGTGTAGACAATTATTCGTAGCGCTTTCATTATTGGCTCTGCCCAGTCATAGGTGCATGCTTATTGGTTCAAGACAGCCAGTAGGTTCTCAGCGGCAACGTTGATATAGTATGTACACGTCATACATACCAGCTGTTTCATACCCTTTTATAATGAATTATATTAATCGAATGATCTACAATAAGATGTTTCTTTTCACAACTAGAAAAAAATTTATTAATTATGAAATTGCCTACCATTCCTTTCATTCATTAGTTATCCCTGTGTAAATTTAATTGGTTTCAGGCGGTAATAATTCATTTATTTGTATTTTTTAATCAATAATATAATACGTTTAAATATACCACGTAAGGAAATTCGTTCCAACCGATTGTTTCAAGGCAAGTAACATTTTTGTTTTTTGTGTCATCCAATACATTTTCTGTTTTTTTTTTTTTTTTTTTTCTTCAGCAATATGTTAATGTGTTGGAGATTGTCAAAAGAGACAAGGGCGGTAGTGTGGGGAGCTTTTGCATCTCCTTCTATCATCCGCACCATGATAGGAAGAGATGGATGGGAGGGCCTGTCTTTCCATTGTACTGGTTCAGCCGTCTGGGTTACAGTTGGGGTTTATCGCCGAGGTCCAACTAGGCCATCTGCTGTGGCGACGTGGTGATTGTCGGCTCGACCCCGGGTCGTCCCAATTTATGCGGCAGAGGTACACCGTGAAGGTTTAGTGGGTATTCCTGGTTCGCAGTAGGCGAGTCCCACATAACACGGTCCCATGCAATAACCCACGTCGCCCCAGGAAGGCGACAGACGGCCGTGGGGTTTTAGTGGGTTTCCCGGTGACTAGCTCCGGGTGAGTCGTTACCTTGCTCGTTCCCCAGGCTGGGAGGGTATGCGTTAATGCATTGTCCCAAGATCAAAAGAAAAACTTTGCTGTAGGCACAGTTCAACGACCCTATGTTATTTGTATCGAATATTTCGCGTGCTTACAATGCTATATACTCGTTTTATTTGATTTTCTACAAAATATAAAGTTTAAATTGATTCGTTAGAGAAATAGTGTTTTTTTTTTACGTTCTACGTAACTAATTTTGTTTGGAACTTTGTAACGTGTTCGAAAGTTTTCTTCTATGAAGTTAGCTCTGAGACGCTTCACAGCACCTCGGTTCGACTTATTGAGGATGAAAATATTTTTAACAAGTTAAACAACTTTTCTAAAAGTCATAAATTAAAAAAATAATTGTAGTGATGATAGCTCAGTGGTAGTGTTTACGGACTCCGGGTCAAGGCGACGTCAGTTCGAATCCACCTACAACGAGCTTGAGTATTCTCACAGTTGTCCCCGAGAGCGAGTACATTAGGCTTAGCATGTCCATATTCTGGGACACATCGTCACTTAAGATCAGGTGGGATCATGGCTATCACGCTAAACGTATAAAGTATTAAAAAAAAACTTTACGCCATATAAAATGAATATACCTACGCCATATACCGAATACATGGTTTAAATGTGGCTTTAAAAAATGTCTTTTAATACAGCGTCAAAGTCTATCACAATTTGTCAAATATTTGCAGACCATGTGCTTAAAAAATAAAGGACACCTCAGTAAGAATAAAACAAAATGGCGTCCAGGTTTCTAAACTAAATCTAAACTACCAAATACATCTAAAAAACATATAATTTTTCATTCTTCACTATCTGGATTAATTTGTATGGTGGTCGTATCGTCACTCAAGATCAGGTGAGATTATGGCCATAAAGCTATACCTTGAGTATTAAAAAAAATGGCATGCCACGACGTTGCGTTTCGAGCGGATTTACTTTTACGTACGACTATTTTGTGGAACCAACTTACGACTACGTGGATACGACTTGGGGACCTTCAAGAAGCGAGCTTACATATTACACATTAAACGCCAACAACGCATCTGCTGCGATTCCTTGGATGTCGTAAGAGTCCGTGGGCGTCGGTGATCACCTACCATCAGGTGATCCGCTTGCTCCTTTGCCTCCTAAAATATAAAAAAAAAACAATGTGTTTTAAAATAAAGTAAACAAAAATCAGCTTATACCCTTTCTGATAATGATAAGACGTAATATAATATTATAACGTATTTCTTTAAGGACACTTTTTAAGTTCTTTCCTGGCTTAACTATCAAACTTTTCACATTACAAAGAACATCCACTTAACTGGAAAGTTTGAACTCTCGTTTATGGGGTTGGCCCCTTTAAGTTTCTCCTCTTTGTTGTTCAGATGCTAAACAACTGGGTCCGAAATCCCTTTCAAAACAGCGTACAGGGTCGTTCAATACGTTCTATTAATAATGAACGAAGTATAAGTCAGACCTTCTGACTGCTTATAATTAACCTATGTTATTCTACTGTTTATGCTTAAAATTTCGTTCATAATAATTATCAAAGAAACAAACGAGTGGTGTCGTGGGACGCCAGATAGGAACGAAGTTCCTTATTATAAAAATATTAATTTCAAGTTCTATTCGAGGTGTAAAGAAAATAATTATTCGAGTATACATTTTAAAATATGATTTTTTCTTATCGATTTAAAAAAATAACTTACAAAATTATCTTAACACCTTTATTTTGTTTACGATTATTTATAAAAATAAATAATAATAACACTCATCACGTAGACTATACATTAGACACTGTATAGCCATCATACATAGACTATACATACAAATCTTGCGCTAACGTTACGGACGTTTTTTGCCGGCTACGGTACCCGTCCGGGACGCCCCATAAGGAACTCCGTTCCAACTAGAAGTATTTTTAAATATCGTCAATACCTACTAAAGAATAAAGTGAATCAGTTAGTAAACAGCGAATAAAAAGTACTAAAATATTTTTATAGTTGCCTACAAATGTATTAAGAAAAAGATAAATCCCAATCTATGCATTAATATACCTAACGGATACAACAATAAAACCAAAACTCGGAACAATCATACGTGAATTACACATATAATAATGCTACGTAGGATTCGAATCTACAGCACTCCATTCAACAGTTGCGACGAGACGATCGCAAAAACCAACCAGGCTAACTGTACATACATTTTACAATATCAGGCAATTACCAGGAGTCAATATCTCGACCATAGCACCTATAGATATACCATGAGAAGCTAACTCAATTAAAAGTACGTGTAAATACAATTTAGTGTATTCGACCTTCTTTGAAGTGAAACTTCTTATGGTAGAGCTTTGAAATTCTGATTCTTAAGGACACAAGTGCGTTAATAGCCTCATGGAGTATAGTGGCGAAATAGAAAACACATAGTCAAAATGATAGTTACAACGTGGGAGTTAAAATGAGCGACCTTCAACATGGGCTTATAAGCATGGATTTTTTTTTTATAGTTAAGGTTTTATATAGTTAACGTTATGGCCATAATCTCACCTTATCTTAAGTAACGATACGGCCGAAGTTAGTAGACAGGATAAACCTGTGGAGGAACTGGTTCTCAAGTCCAACAGCCGGTACACAACTTTTGGTATTTGGCGGCAGATTTTCAACTCGTGGGCGGTTGCCTTTAGGCGTTAGGAAAAGCCCTACCATCATGCTATGGTTTTCTCACGACGCTTTCCGTCACAGAAAGCTCAAGCTCATTGTGGGTAGTTGGATTCATTGTACATATGTGTTTAATGTGTCGGTATACTACGGTGATTGGACAATATTTTCTATGTCCATTTCCTTTAGTGTCTTAAGTTTTTATCTTTTAAAAATATGTTACGAGATCTGCTGTTTGGTACTCCAAATGCCAATAATGCAACCATAGCACCTTCCATTGCTTACAGGGATATAATAATTAGCAGCTAACACAATCTAAACAATACGGTGATACAAATGTAGAGTGTGGTCTAAAAAAGTGTAAACATTTAATTAATAATAAAGTGATTTTATTTACTGTAACTTAGACACTGTTTCTGCAAGAAAATTATCCAAGCGGAAGTAAATTTTTCCTTACTTACTTTTACAAGTCTGATAAATTTTCACGTTTTTGTTTTCTATATATAAATTTACCATTTTGCAGTTACAGTGCTATCCGCGCGTTTCGAAGGGCATTCTTTCAAAGAGATAAAATGCTCCCCTGACCACAACCCTTCATAGTTCTAAAGTTGTATATGAACAATTTTGTTCGTACTTCCCTCTGTTGCTCGTATACCGACGCTTTGGTAAACAGTTTACGCATAACGGTGCACCTGTAACTTTTCGAACTGTGTGAACAAGCTGTTGTTAGCCTAATGATTATCACTGTCATGAACTTTCTACATACTTATTCGAACTAAAACCTATTTTCCTGAAGCAAGTAAAAGTTCACGTACAACGAGATTTTAACTTTTATCATCATCATTTCGTTTTTCTTTCTTTTTTTGACGTGATGTTTAAAATGAAGCGATGATAACTCAGTGGTAGTGTGTAGGAACGCTGCGTCATGGGACGTGAGTTCGAATCCACCTGCGACGAGTTTGAGCTTTTCGGTGAAGGGAAACATCATGAGGAAACCATAGAGGCTTTTCTAATACCCGCCTGGCTAGCTACTACCCTCAACTTGAAAAATCTACAGCGAAATTCTAATAGGTGTGTTCCGGCAGTTGCACTTGAAAGCCAGTCTCTCCAATAAAGGCCGGCAACGTACCTGCGATTTCCCTGGATTTGTGGGTGTCCACGGGCGGCGGTGATCACTTATAATCAGGTGACACGCTTGCTTCATTGCAGCCTATATCTTAGAAAAAAAATGAAATGGCCAGTGAAATTATAAGTAAAAATATGTAGATCCGGCATATGCGCTCCGAAAGCGGTACGCCGATTTTGCGCCAGTTGGCACACTCAAAGCTTAGTATCGCGTCGGCGCTCAAGGAAGTGTGTTGTGTGTTGATTCATAAATGCCCTTCTGTGTAATGCGATATTATATAAACAACACACCTTAAGGCCTTGGGATCACATTTGATTCGTAATGATTACTATTTACATTGATGATTTAATATTTTTATAATAAAAATGTACCCATATAAAAAAAATCCGTTATACAAAAAAAAAAAGGATTATTCTTCAGATGATGTATAGTGATGTTCATGTTTGCCAGTTACCAGTAGAAAGACTGCCGCCAAAGACCTGTAGGTGTGATCAGGAAGTTGCACTAGATAGCCAGCCCCTTCACTAGGCTTAGCGTATGTGCCATCTTGGGTAATCTTCACTTAATATCAGGTGAGGTTGTGGCTCTTGCTTTGGCCAAATAATATGAAGGAAATGGCATGATTTTGTAATATATTTGTAAATACGTAAGGTATTTGAATGAATCAAATAACAACCTCTTAAAGAGATCCCACGTAGCTTCTATATACAGTGAACCACTACGATGAATATACAGAGCAAGGGCGCCTAACGAAATTTGCTAAAAGTCCAACCTTGTTATCGCTAAAAGATTATTTACGATGTTCTCTTGAATATCACATAAAAGGACATATAAAAATACATATTAGAATGCCTATGCTTTGGAAATATGTTTTTATATTTTCGTACACAGAATAGAATACAAATGAAATAATACTGATAGCTTTATTGCAATAGAGTAACAACGAAATGTAATACAAAATATTATTAAATTCGCAGGCTTTACGAGAATAGACAAAGAAAAACTATAGAGGCACTAAGATAATACGTCAACTAAATTAAAAATACTAAGAGAATACATTCGAAACAATGAATTTGAAGCGATCGTGGATCAGCTGATGATGTGCGCGGAGGTTTGCAATAAGTTTGAGCTTTCGGGGAAATTAAATATCATGATAAATCATTGCATGGTGGTAGAGATTTTTCTAATCCCCACCAGGCTAGCTAAAATCCTCGGGTTAAAAATCTGCTTTCAAATCCCCCTAGAGCCAGTATCGACACCAGCCTTAGCGTGTCCACCACCTTGGGCGATATTGTCACCTACCTATCTGGTTGCTAGCCAGGTGGGTATTAGAAAAAGTCGTACCGCGCGATATTTTCCTTCACCGAAAGCTCAAGCTCATTATAGGTGGTTGGATTCGAATTCCCGTCCCATGACGCGGCGTACCTACACACCACCACTGAGCTATCATCACATCAAAGGGAACTGTACAGTTCACTACTATTTTATTTTCTATATTCGTTTATTAGACATTTGATAAATGAGATATAACTGAAAAGGCTTTGGAGAATTCTTGTTGTTACAAAATTAGAGAAAAAAAAATCAACGCGCACAAACATAGTTAGAAATAATAAATTAAGTTAAATAAATAAGCTAGGCAATTAAAAAAAAAAGGAACACTTGTATAGAACGACCGGATCCGCATTTCTTCTCGAAACATACCCGTGTTGGTTATTTATCGAGACACTCAAACGCGGTACGTACATATTTACAAATATCGGAAGACGAAACCTGAAAAGCCTTACAACCCATTAGGGGTTGATTTATTACCAAGAACTAAAAGGGTCCCGTATCGTTACCTCTACACATGGCAAAAGGAAATACTGTCGCGTGGGATTTCCCATGAAATATTACTTGATTTAATTTAACATTATCCAAATAACTATATGAATTTGCGTATATATCTTCTAAATACACTATTGAATGTTTTATTCGTATCAGTCCGCGTCATCGATCGTGTGGCCTTGACTTACGTCTCATATATATTTTATGAACTTCTATTCAATTTTATAGATATGGTATTATAATATTAAATACTAAACCTCCACCACCCGTTACACTTGATATACAAAAGTAAATCGAAGAAGAAATTGACGAAGGGATAATGAGATCCAAAAGTAAATAGTAGGGGTGTTTGACAGAACGTATAATTCACTTTCAAGGGACTATACAGAACAAACTCATACAAAACGATGATAGCTCAATGGTAGTGTATACGACTTCGCATCAAAGGATGTAAGTTCGAATCCACCTACAATGAGCTTGAGCTTTGCGTGCTTAGCGAGAAAACTATAGCTAACTAACTAACCTAAATATAGGAGACTATAACTATAGCATGGCTTTGTCTCATGGTCACTTGGCTAGCAACCATCCTTAAGTTGAAATAGGCAGCTTTTGGTAGCTGCACTTGACAGCCAGTTCCTCCATAGGTTTATGGAAGTATCGTCACAAGACCAGATGAGATTATGGCCGTAACGCTAAACCTTAACTACATAAAAAAAGTGTACTGCATCATCTATTGTCCAAATAACCATCATCAACATCACCCTTACCGATTTTGACTACGGAGTATTGTAATTATTCTATTAAATAAAAATTGTAAAGGCCAGTCAGTGCCTTGTGTGCCAGCGTGCCAGCACAGCACAGCAACAGTGCCAGCAAAGTGCCGACTCGTTTTGTTCAGTAACGTGTCTATCGGTGCCACTGATGATACTGTAGTATACATTGTGTACGAGGCTATCCGTAATGGTCAGTGAAAGTGACATTCCGTGATGTCAGTCTTGCGCCAACGCTCGTCTTGATCGGACGTGAATTTCTAGCGAGCAATATTTTGCCTGACACGGCCGCAGTACTCCAAGTTATACGACGAAAATTTGACCGACTTTGACATTCTGAAATACCCAAAATGTTTATATAATGCGTCGAACCATCCTTCTTCTCATTCCCTCCACCCGTTATAAGCCTATTGCCTTGTTTTCACATAAATTTCTCCATAATGATTTTTTATGTTTACGCGAATATTATTCATCGAAATAAAACTAATTTAAACGGATTTTATGGCGGTTATTTATTAATTTTGATCCCGTCGTTTCGAAAGCTTTTCAGCCTTCGTGATCACGGGGCGGACTGAGGTGTAGGTTGTCCAGAAAAGTTCATGTTACTGTGTCTACCTTCAATTTAATTTAAATTTCTCCGTTTTTGTCCATTATTAAAGCGATCGCTGCGCTGTCTGTGATCTTGAATATCGTGGCATTTTACAAGCACGTAAAACTGCTGCGATAGTGTCCTATAAATCACCGCACACGTCAATGTCAGCACTGATATGTATGAATAGCACGTCACGGAACTTTACGGCACGGTAATGTGTTGGCGCTGTTGTGTACAGATAGACCTTTAATTAAGCGACCAGATGTTTCGCTCTTATGTGGCTAATGTATCCTATTTTAGCACTGAACGTACGATTATAGTGTGCGTACGTTAGGATTCCGTTTTCATAGTTTTACAAAGTTATATTTGCGGGCGGTTTATTTTCAGTTCGTTTCGTTTTATGCCAAGTGTTTGCCTTCGTCTGTTTTCAAAATCATCGGCTTTGCATTGTACCGAGAATCTCCATTCAGTGCGGTTCTGTGCTAACGACTCACAGCATATAGGATTTATGCTGTACTGCTTCATATGTCTCTTCCAAACATCCTTATATCTGGAGTTCATAGAGGATTCGTTATGGAACCTTCTCGTCGGGCATACGGGATAAGTGCCTACACCAACGCAATTGGCGACGCAAAAGGTGAGCTTCCGTACCGCAAACATTAGCTCGTTCAATGATACCTATCAAGTCTGCGTATATGTTTTTTTTTTCGAACTGACGTACGCTGTTAGCCCCAAGTGCTTTGACAGCTTCACCAAACTTTTGGGGACGGTACTAAGGGCACTCAGCCCCGATGCAGTAGGCACAAAGGTGCCAGAACGGCCGAACCTTGGCTAGGGCTGTTGACGGTAAATGACAAAAGATTCATGATCCTGACTAACCAACAGGTTCTGTATTACTAAATTAGTGATACTAAGACCTTATCAGGTAAGCAGCTCAAGGGCCGCGGGGGTAATCCCTTACAGAACCGTATACTTAACGTGTGAGTGTGCACGAATGGTTTGCGGTGTGATGGTGTAATCTCAGTGATATAAAGTGTCACTGTATCGCGCGAGCAGAGTCACTCGAGGGCTCCTGTCCGGAGGATCGAACCTAGGCTCAGGCGTCTGCGGAAGGAGGCCGCGACGGGTAGAAGGCCGTATATAGGCGGGCGTATATGTCGCCGATCAACTACATAAGATAAAAGTACAGTTAGAAAGCAGTTAGATCACTAAATCGCATATGCGGCAACAATCCAACTGGAGATCTGGCCAATTTGGCACCTTTATCGTTGTCGCCATCTCCGTAGAGTGCCCTTTACTTTCGCCTATAATTCCGGTGAAGCTGTAACAACCCTTTACGTTAACAGTACCAATTAGCATGAGAAAGAGTAGCCGATTTAATATCATCACAATCGAACTGCCCAGAAGATAATAAGTTGATTGATACGTGTCAAGAATATGCGAAACGTGAGCTTAGTGTTTCTTAAATTATACGCATAGATTGTTATTGTTGTCACACTCAGTCGCGAGCCGATAACTGCGTCATAAATGTGTTTAATAATGGTGTTCTTGTAAAAATTAATATGCTGTGATTACTTCAAAATAATCCGTAGTTGCCTTTGAATTTAGATTCCAGCACCTTCAGGATTAGTATTGTCATTTTACCGAGATAGAAAAAAGGCTAATTTAATTTGTCTAACAAAATCTCTTAGTATTGAAACAAATATATGTAGAACACCCTCTTCAATAAATCAATGAATTTTGCTAAGACGTGCTTGAAAGAAAATAATAAGCTACATCAATTTGAAATATGTAATATGGGTGTGTGTGGATAATTTATTACTTAAGCAGTGTGTACGTATGCCGCGTCGGTAGCCGTCAGTTAGAGATGAAACCATAGCATGTTAGTAACGCTGGTGCTATTTTCTACCACCATCAAGTTGAAAATCCACCATGAAACACCTATGTGATTTGTCAGTTGGACTTGCGAGCCCATAACCGCCACTAGACTTAGCGTGACCACCATCTTGGATCACATTACCACTTAACATCAGGTGAGATTGTGACAACAACGCTCAGTCTATGATCAATAAAACAATAAATAAGGAATATGAAAATTTAAAGCATGTGAACTATAAAAAGTGTTCAACGTTTTTTTTTTATACTTAAGGTTTAGCGTTATGTCCATAATCTCACCTGATCCTAAGTGACGATACGGCCCAAGTTGGTAAACACGCTAAACCTGCGGAGGAGCTGGCTCTCAAGTGTAGCTGCCGGAACACACCTGTTGATATTTGGCAGCAGGTTTACAACTTGAGGGTGGTTGCTAGCCAGGTGCGCATTAGCAAAAGTCCTACCACCATGCTATGGTTTTATCACGATGTTTTCCTTCACCGAAAGCTCAAGCTCATTGTAGATGCCTGGATTCGAACTCACGTCCCTTAACGTGAAGTCGTAAACACTACCACTGAGCTATCATCGTTTTAAAGAGATAGGAAAGTTATCCCTAGAGTCAGGACATGATCTCTATTATTCAAATTCACAATAATTTAGTCGCAAACAGCGCTTGTATAATATATTGCTTAAGTAAAAAGAGGTGATTTAACGTCTCCAAGATTTACTTAGAATTTTTACATACGCGCCAACTTAAGTGTAACGTGAAACATACGAGCAAGTTAGTCTTGTTGATGAACAAATTTGACGTCTCGATTTCAGACAGTTTCAAATGAATTCAGCTACACGACAAACTCCTGTCGCGTAGAATTCTGAACCTCTCAAACTCGGATCAAATTTATTTCGATCCGCACTTAATCCAGTGTTTTGTTTCTCAATTTATTCAACGTAATTGATCCTTGACAGTACAATTTGTTCTCAACACGATATCTTCCGATAAGGAAAAATTATGCCCGTGTAGAATTCGAAACCATGGCGGTTAATTTTCAATGACGGTGAAAAATATCTGTTATTTATACATAAATTAAACTGTAATTGGATTGGAGGATTGACTAGGTATTTACATGCGATAAGGTTCTTTGGATGCATCTAAAAACAAATATAAGGTATAACGAACATTACAACATTTACAATGTTACAGGTCATTCTTTATAAAATTTATGAATTTCTATTAGGCTAATTAACCTTTCGTGTACTAGGTGGGGTATATCATATCCAAGCTATAAAAAAGCCGTAACAATTCTTAACATATAAAGACACGCAAGTTGATTTTCTCCGTAACTGTAAATATGATGTTGTTTCATAATGATCATCGAAATAAAACTAATTAAAACGGATTTCATCGCGGTTGTTTATTGGTAAACCGCGATATAATCCGTTTAAATTAGTTTTATTTCGATGATGTTGTCTCGATTAATGCAATTGATTTACTCTTGCGTTTGTCCCACAGGGCGTTATACGTGCGTAAAGTCTGAAACGATGATAGCTCAGTGGCAGTATGTAGGAACGCCGCGTCGTAGGACGTGATTTCGAATCCAACCACCAACAATGAGCTTGAGCTTTCGGTGACGCAAAACATCTAGAAGAAATCATAGCATAGTGGCAGGGTTTTTTCTAATGTCCACCCGGCTAGCTACCACCCTCAAGTTATACTTTAGAGACAGTTCCTACTATAATAGGCCGGCAACGCACCTGCAAATCCTCCGGTGTTGTAGTTTTCCATGGGCGGCGATGATCACTTACCAGCAGATGACACGCTTACTCATTGTCCTCCTAGTCCATAAAAAAAAACAGTTAACCGATAAAAAAAAGGTTTTAGTTAACTCTATATCTCAACTAAAAGACAAGCTGTGATGTGAAAAGGCTGAAACTCGAAATTGGCAATAAAGTAAATTACACATCGGCCGAAAGGCCCGACTCGAGATCGACGGACATTTTTTAAACTCCGTCACTTTCGCGTAATGTGAGGATCATAGTGATATTATTTTATCTGAAAGAATACATATCACTATGAACAGTAGAAATAAAAAAGGAGTTAAATCAAATTCGAGTCATTGAAATACGCGTGGTAATCATTTTTATGAATTTGATCAGATCTACTCCTTCGACAACTAATAAGTCAATCAGTTTTGCACGCGACTCTCTTTGCATGTACTTCAATAATTAAAACTCGGTTTTATCTGCGGCTTAGAGACCATCAAATCTATAAAGCCCGCCGATTCTTATCGAAGAGAAAAACAGAATTAAATTATTTTTTTCAATTTAGACCCCGAAACGACAGTGTTAAATCTATAAACCCTATCGATGTAAAGCCTATCGATGTAAAGCCTTTCAGCGATCGAATAGATCGAATGATATTATTCGATTTGTACCCTGAAAAGGTATTATTAGACCTCATAATCTTATACCTTCGCTCACGTTAATATTGATTTTGTCGAACAAATCTGACTATGCGATAAAAAGTTTCATACAAAGTTTATCCCTTTCTTTGCCCCACTTTCTATAAGTTTTTTGCGAGAAAAAGTAGTTCCATCTTTGTGCCAAAGTTTATTACAATCGAAAGCTTAACAAACAAACAAACCTAAATTCGCATTTATAATATTGGTATAATTATGATCCCTATTAGTATACCATACTCTTCGAGAGTTGGTATTTCTAAATCGAACCCTATTTCTGTAGCAATAGCATTTATGATACTTGTATATCTGATTTGAGAAATTATGGGTTCTCCTTTAAGCCTATCACCTCTTATTTTATGCCTTTCAGTTTAAATTTCATGACAGGCAGCCTATGTTACTATCGTAGACTTAAACTATATACACCCACCCATACTCCATACAGACCAATTTTTTATTTAAATTTCTTCAGTGGTTTAGGCGTAAAATTACTACCAACATACAAAGTTACTATAAAATTAATATAGTGTTATAGACCGTAGAGGTAACGTAGCATCATATTCGAAGTCTCGTTTCACATTCGTTATAATTTTACAGCAGAGCTTCCGCTTACTACAACACGTCCGTACAGTCGAACGTTCTTAACTCAACTAAACTGACCTAACTTGCCTCGAGTGTCGCTTTGACTGAACTGAACCTCTAGCCGCGCTCACATCGCACTTCTTCAATCAATCTTTGTTACAACTACCATCCATCTCATTAATTTAAAGTATTTAGTATTATATTAAGTTTCCATATAAATAAGCAGTAAACGTGGCATGTAAAAACTGTGTTGATGAATAAAAGTGAAATGAAATGAGTTCACATTTTTACCGGATATCCGTTATGAAAATTAATTCTTAAGGAGTAAAATTCAGGCGTCGTCTCTTTGTACGTATAGCATTTTTATACAGCGATGTTTTGAAGCGATGATAGCTCAGTGGTAGCGTGTAGGCACGCCACATCAAGACTGTGAGTTCGAATCCAACCACCTACAATGAGCTTGATCTTTCGGCGAAGGAAAACAGCGTGAGGAAACCATAGCACGTTTACCCTAAAGTTGAAAACCTGCCCCAAATACCATTAAGTGTGTTCCGGCAGTGGTACTTGAGAGCTAAACCCTCCTATCAAGACCGGAAATACATTTGCGATTCCTCTGGTGTTGTGGGTGTCCATGGGCGGCGGTGATCACATACACTGACACGGCTGCTCGTTTGCCCCCTATTCCATAAATATAGATATATTACTATATAATTTTCTATAGAATCTGTGGAAATCTATTCTAAGTTCATAATTTAGTGACGTTTAAAAGTATCCACGTAGCTACAGTATTTTACAAACTTTCAACTCCGCATATGTGATTTTTCTTCCTCGCCGGTCACGTTTACATAATACCGTAGACTTTAATATGATAATAATGTAAAAATATTATCTATATTTCTACATTAGGTCTCTCAAAAGTGTATATTTTATATCAAAGTTTTTAAAATCATGCCCTGTGCAAAGTTAAATATATTAAAAACAGACGAACTTCTTTACAAACAACTCATTCATCAAGTGGCAGAGAAAATATTATCTATATTTCTACATTAGGTCTCTCAAAATTGTATATTTTCTATCAAAGTTTTTAAAATCATGCCCTGTGCAAAGTTAAATATATTAAAAACAGACAAACTTCTTTACAAACAACTCATTCATCAAGTGCCAGAGAAAATATTATCTATATTTCTACATTACGTTTCTCAAAATTGTATATTTTATATCAAATCTTTTTTTTTTTAATCCTGCCCTGTTCAAAGTTCAATATATTAAAAAGAAACGAACTAGTTCACAAACAACGTATTCATCAAGTGCCAGAGAAGGAAACTTCGAGCTGACCCCGAAAGTTGTGACACGGGTGTTGGTTTAGGGGCCCTTTTCCGACGCCCGTCAACACCCAACCAGTCTTGTGCCTCTCCCTGCCCAGACAAATTTGTAGAAGCCTCCTAGTGCAGCTTTAGTTACGTCATCTAGTATTTATTTATATATATTCGCATTCATGTATGTACATTCAGGTCTAATTTTATGATATCCTTATATATGAACCATGAAAACATACATGAATAGGGTATAACAAAATATTTGATAACAGTAAGCCTATTAGTAGTATATTAGTATAATTTCTTTATTGAAGTGATGATAGCTCACTGGTAGCGTGTAGGAGCGCCGCGTTATGGGACGTGATTTCGAATCCAATCACCTATAATGAGCTTTCGGTAAAGGAAAATATCGTGAGGAAACCATAGCACGGTGGTAGGGCTTTTTCTAATGTCCGTTTGGCTAGCTACCGCCCTCAAGTTGAAAAATCTGCCGCCAAATAGCAATTGGTGTGTTCCGTCAGTTGCACTTGAGAGCCAATCCTTCAACAGTTTTAACGTATCGACTAACTTGGGCTGCATCGTCACTTAAGATCAGGTGAGATTTCATCACGATGCCTTTCCGTCACGAAAAGCTCGGGCTTATTGCAGGGATTCAAACACACGTCCATTGACGCAGCGTACATATCAGTGAAACTAATCACAGCCTGATAAGAAACATGAAATATTTTTCAAAAAGCTCTGATTACGGGTTTTACTTTTGAGACGTGTATTCGATTGTCTAGACAAGACATTCGTCACATATATTTTATGTTAACCCATTACGCAAGCAAATATACAGATAGACAACTTGGCTAGGTCCTCAAAGATCATTTTCGCATTACTTCTGGTAAACATTATCATATCTTAAGTCTCTCTTATATCATTATTCAAACTATATGATATTGTACTATACAATTTGTTTACAACCTTGTTATCCGTTGAATATTGATGTAATTCGATTTAGCCTTGATACGTTTGGTACAGTAATATATTCATAGCCAAACAATTATATATATGGAGGTCATTATCTTGTATATTGTTCCGTAATCTATACACATAATAAAAATGTAACATAGTCAAATGAATCCAATAAATATTTTATTATCGGTAAAGCTTCTTTGAGTATTTTCATCATCTCGTTTACAATATAATATAATAAATCACAGTTGTAATAAACATCGTGAAATTATCAATTGTTTACGAATCTGTTTTAAGTAGTGGTCACCCATGGTAGCGTGTACGACTTCGCGTTAAGGGACGCGAGTTCGAATCAAAGCACCTACAATGAGCTTGAGCTTTCGGTGAAGGAAAACATCATGAGGATACCATAGCATGGTGGTAGGGCTTTTTCTAATGCCCGCCTGGCTGGCAACCACCTTCAAATTGTAAACCTGTCGCCAAATATCAATAGGTGTGTTCCGGCAGCTGCACTTGAGAGCCAGTTCCTCCACAGGTTTAGCGTGTCTACCAACTTGGGTGGTATCGTCACTTAACATCAGGTGAGATTATGATCATAACGCTAAACCTTAAGTAGAAAAAAAAAATGATGAATTTGAACATTGATTAGTTTCTGTGGTCAAAGTTTCGTTTTAATATATAGGGTTATGTTTGACATTCAGTAAAGACAAATAATGTTAATCTATAATCTATAATCTATTCTCAATTCGACCACAGACTTTAACAATACACAAAAGGGTGTTTATGAGTGCGTGTGTCCAATACATGGTAGTGTGTGTATTGTATTTTATTGATTTATTTATTGGTGTATTTTATGCGTGTTTTAAAAAAAATAGCTTTCTGCACTCCTTCTAAACTAATAGTCTGCGAATTTTCATACTTCTATTCCATCCGAGATATTTTCGTATAAAGTGATACAAAGTTTTTGCGTCACGTATTAATATATAGATACTGTAAAGAGGAAAGATTTGTCTTTTTGTTTGTAACGAATAAGCTCAAAAACTACTGCATCGGTTTCAATAATTCTTTCACCATTGGAATGCTACATTAGCCCTGAGTAACGTAGGCTACATTTTTTTTTTTAATGAAAATGTTTTAATAATTTCATACTTTCTTGGAAGAATAAATTTTAGAATTATTATAGTTAGTTAATAGTTAACTTTGTTAGTTTCATTAGATTATTTGTTATATACACATTCGATTCATCATTTATATAGCATTGATTTTTATATAAATTACAGTAGAACTAATTATAACGGGAAAGTGGGATCCGGATATAAGGTTAATATATGAAATGGTTAAGGATTACTCTTAATTAATACTGTAGAAATTAACCTTACTTGAGTTCTTGATTCAAACTTCATTAATTATTAGTAAATGTAAATAATATGTGTAAGTCAATCGGCAAATGTAAAGAGGCCGGACTCTACAGTGTCGAGTGCTCGTTGAGACGTCAAGGAATACGCAGCGGAATAAAGTGTAGGGATCATTATACAAGGTGTTTTACTCGTACAGACCTGCTCCCTTCATTATATAGTTGATAAATAAATAAAATTGCTCACGATACTGAATATTTAAGTATGGTTCGTATATATTGATTTTTTGGGTTATTTCTATATTGCATTCTGTAAGCTTTCTTTTAATTTTTATGTGAACTTCTCGTGATGTGAAAACCTCTTTAGCATCGTTGTGATTTGAAACTCGATGACACGACAGTAAAAAGAGATAACACATCTATAGGATATAGCGTGGGAAAGACTGAGACAAAAATATCTTTAGAAGTGTTCCTTACAGGCTTCAAGCGGTGTACGTGTGAACGCTCGCCCGCGTATTATAAAGCGAATTTTTGTAGGTTTTCCTTCTATCGCGTGTGAACTGCACGCACTTTTTTTATCTACCTGCTTATCAGCCGTTTTTTTTTATTATTACATAGAATTTGCTACCGGATAACCATCAACCCGTGCGAATATTTCGAATGATATCGTAATCACACACTAAATAAAGTAGTGTTGATTGATTGAACTTCGTAATAAATTACGTTTTCATGTGGAATATATATAGAATACTGAAGCCATGATAGCTCAGTGGTAGCGTGTAGAAACGCCGCGTCAAAGGTCGCGAGTTTAAATCTAACCAGCAACAATTAGTATGAATTTTCGGTGAAGGAAAACATCGTGAGGAAACCATAGCAAGACGGTAGAGCTTTTCTAATGTCTGCCTGGCTAGCTACCCTTAAGTTGAAAATCTGCCGACAAATACCATTCGATGTGTTACGGCTGTGGCATTTGAGAGCCAGTCCCTCCTATAAAGGTCCATAACGCACCTGCGATTCCTCTGGTGTTGTGAGTGCGGCGGTGATCACTTACCATCAGGAGGCACGCTTGATTGTTTGTCCCCTATTCCATAAAAAATATATATGCATAATAAGTTTCATAGATGACGCACCCTATATGTTAATGGCAAACTAATGACAGTATACTGCAAGCATAAGTACAGAACAGAAAACAAAAACGTTTTCAATTATTAATATTGACAAAAAATTAAGGGAGATACGATGTTAGAATATATAGCTACTTTTTCTACCGTAAAACCAAACGGCTTCTCCGGAAAAGGGGATAAAGTATAATAAAATGGAGTGAGTAAAGTTCTCGACATATGGACCGTTTATTTTGAAAGTGTTGTAAGTCCCTTTTCTTTTGTTTCGAGAAAATTAAAGGTTACTGTATTTGTTGATAATGCAATTTCATTTACCGACCGATTTTAAGTTGTACAAAACATGGTCTTTTTTTTGAGAAATTAAACACGGACTAGTTATATATATATATATATAAAAAAAATACATTAAATAAAGCATGAATTACGTGATAGCTCATATTTCTCAAAAATGGACTTACACCACTTTCAAAATAAACAATCCGTATATTGACCCGATTTGCTGTGATCGCCAGCTGAGATCTAAATTTGAAAACCTTAGCGATGTTTTCGGTATCGGAGTGCTGGCTAAATAATATTTCAACAACGTGTTGTTATCAATGTCGGAAATAACTGGTACACGGCCACTCTTAACTCTCTTTACAATGCTATTTAAGCCCTCTCTGACATACTATTGGCGAGTTCATAACGATGTCTCCTATTGACCTTAATTTGAGGACGCCTTTTTTTGGCATTCGAGTAATATAAATGAATAACATGGAAATTTGTTAAGATGTCAAGGATGAAACAGATTATAATGCGTCAAAACCTAAATCCCTACTCATCTATACATGTAAATAAAATTAGAGTGTCTGTTTGTAATATTCGTTTTTTACTACATGCATATGAATATAAACGGTACATACACCAAAATAACATTTTTTTACAATTTTTGTCTGTATGTCTTTTTGTTCCGACTAATCTCCGAAATGGCTGGACCGATTTTGACGGGAATTTTATTGACAGGTAACTGATGTAATATGAGGTAACTTAGACTACGTTTATTGTAGGAAAATTATTTTATTTTAGAAAAATAAAGTAATGTTGCAATGTCCAAGTACTGTCCAGTACCGCGCGCAGCTCACGCGCACGCCACTGGGCCGTCACGTCGGGCGCCTCCCACCAACGAATTAATATTAGTTAAATACATTCATAGTTAAGACAGCACAAAGTCTGTCGGGTCAGCTAGTATATTATAAATGTGAATGTAAGTTTGTTTGTTATGCTTTCACGCGAAAACTACTTAACCGATCGTCATATAAATTTGTACAGATGTTCAAGAAATATAGGATACTGTTTATTGAAAAAATAAGATAATTGACGAAAGATAAAAAAAAATATTAATGACTACAATGCGAGCGAAGCCGCGGTTAAAAGCTAGTATATAACAACTTGGATAATTCTTTTTTATTGTGTTCGTTACAGTCAAGGAAAGGTGTATAGGAGAAAATACATAGAATTTTTTTTTATATATTTTTTTGTACTTTAGGATAAGCGTTATGGCCACAGTCTCATCTGATCTTAAGTGCCGATACGGCCCAAGCTGGTAGACACGCTAAACCTGTGGAGGCACTGGCTCTCAAACGCTACTGCCGGAACACACCTAATGGTTTAGGCGACAGATTTTCAACTTAAGGGTGGTAGCTAGCCAGGCGGGCATTAGAAAAAGCCCTACTACCATGCTATGGTTTCCTCACGATCTTTTCCTTCACTGAAAGCTCTAGCTCATTGTAGATGGTTGGATTCGAACTCACGTCCCACGACGCGGCGTTCCTACACGCTACCATTGTGCCATCATCTCTTCTATTCTATTGGTTTGCACGACGCGCGTATACATCTAATCCTGGCTCATAAATTCCACCAACGGTTTTTGGAAGCCGTACAAAAAATTGTGTTGCAGATTTTCACTTTATCGCATTCGGAAAGACAGACCGACGTGGCTGGAAAGCTTTATGAAAAAAAAATGCATTGACAGATACTTTGGAATTGTAATATCATAATGGAACGTCTATTAAGTGCGGGTATTAACATTATATAAAGGAATAAACCCGGGCCCTTAATTAAAACAGGCGTAACTAAGTCCGGGGTAGTCTGAGGTCACTCCCTGTGGGATACCAATCGCGTGCTGCATTGTTCGTGACACACGCACCCTTCTGATCCGGCGGAATTTATTTTTAGAGTTCCGTGTTATAGCGCAGTGGTTGCGTGCAGGAACGCCGCGTCATGGGACGCGAGTTCGAATTTAAACACCAGCAATGAGCTTCAGCTTTCGTGGAAGGGAAACATCGTGAGGAAACTGTGGCATGGTGGTAGGGATTTTTCTAGTGCCCGCCTGGTTAGTTACCACTCTCAAGTTGAAAAATTTGCAGTCAAATACCAATAGGTGTGTTCCGGCAATTGCGCTTGAGAGCTAATCCCTCAAATAAAGGCTCGTAACGTACCAGCGACTACCATAGTATTGTGGAAGTCCATGGGTGGCGGTGATCACTTACCACCAGGTGAGACGCTAGCTCGTATTTTCATAAACCGTCTAAATATTAATAAATGAACTGAAACCTTTGGTTTCGTAACAAAATAATGCAATATTTAAATACTAGTAAATGAAGATTAAAGTAATATGGAATATATATTTAAGACAAAACATTTTCTTTTTGTTTGTCTGTGTGTTTGTTCTAGATTATCTCCGAAACGGTTAACCCGATTTTGATATGACTTTCACGTGTTGATAGCGAATATTGAAAGGAGTAACTCAGGTCACTTTTAATTCAAGTCCATACGAACAAAGTTGCGGGCACGGCTAGTTATACAGTAAGAGTTAGCAAAATTAATTTTTGATAATGAATTGTGTCTTCGAATAAGACGCAGTTTGAGGTTATAACGTTTATTTTCTATTAGACAGTACTTAAGTTACTACCACCCTTTGTAGAAACCCTTTGTGCTACCCATTGTGTTTTAGGGTGGGAAAGTCTTAGAGGAATCCTCGATCACACTAAAAGGTCCCGAGGATAGTCATTATTGAAAAGCCTATGAATTAATAAACACGAGAGAATCTCTAACTACGGAGTGCCTATTCATTTCTTAATTTAAAACAAGGTCCGACTTTCGGCGATCGGCGATTTTGCAAAGTGGCCCCAAATTTGGGGAACAAATAAAAAAGTTTTCAAAAATATAACCAAAAAAAAAATGCTTTTTCGGCTTTATAATATGAATGTAGATTTATATATGAATACACTTATTTAATTTAATATTAGGTTGCACTGCGTGTCTTGACTGGCCATCGATGAAAAAATTTAATGTCAATCGAAAACAATGCCAGAACTAAACAAATAAAGAATACGAAAATATTATTTAAACGAATTAGTAATAAAATCAACTATGATTCTGTTTTCTTATTATATCTTAAATTTGGAATATTTCTTAATCTCATGCCTTTGTAGTTCTATTGTGTCTCATTACGCTTTTCATTTCTTTTTTGTTTTATTTACCACATTATTATAACAAAATTTTTAATAGCTGGATATGACTGGATTTGACACTGTATGTTTTATGATATAAGTGGAAACTCCATTGGAATATAATAATTTATTGTGTATACATTTATATGGAAAAAAACTGTATGTTTCCCAAATAATTAAATAAATAAATCACTCGACAGCTTATATTCTCCGCTAATGAATAAATAAATAGTTTGGAAAATCCAAAAATGCACGCTTCATAACTTAATGAATTACAATTAACTAACATAGATTTAAGCATTCATATGAAATAAGAAGTAAGCCGATATCGTTCTAGGGCTATTAAAAAGGAAATGGTTCCAATACATAAAAATTTTCGAGCGTAATCGTTACACATTCATACACAAAGACAACCGGATGTCCACCAAAATATTTTTCAATATATATATTTTTTTAAGACCCAATGTAATATATGAACTTTAAAATCATCTTATGTGATAGTGAGGGTCTTTCTCAGGATAAAAAAAAAACAAGAACAAAAAAAAAACGTTTGTATTTCCGTAAAAACAGAAAACATTTAAAATAATGATAATTGAAGTCTGGAAAATTGCTCGGCTGTATAATGTTCAGTGTCATGCACAGCCTCAAACACTTTTCCTTGTGAGGCGTGCAATAATTTAAATTGACAGTTTTATTTTATTTTTTTATATAAGAGACGCGCTTTCATTAAATAAACCCATTAGAAATATCGAACGTGCCATCTATTAACAATGTATCTAACTAACATTTCAGCTGTTGCATTAGATACGTTTTGCAAATGTAATCTGATACGAAATCAATCAAACAGTACACCTATCTCGTTTTTTATTGCGATAATGTCTTAAGTACTCGCAAACTAGTTATATATTATTTGCAATATTCTATAGAAACGATTTGAATAAATAAATACTAAAAACCGTGCTAAATTTTATCACTAATATATATTCACTTTCTATTCAAGAACAATGTTCGATTAGGGATTTAGCGAATTTGTAATTTCCAAGTTTCTAAGAAGAGTGTTCCTTTAGCTTCTGGAATGTTATATCGAATGGACTCTCACTTTAATTAGGAATATCGAGTGTTAAGGTCACTTCAATTGATATCGAATTTCCACCGCTACTTTCTAGTAATCCAAGCGAACCTTTTATTACTTTGAGGATTAAATTACATATTTTGAAACTGGCAATTATCTTCGATACTTTTCTGCAAAATGTTTGCAATGTTTAACTGTATTTATTGTTTAATTCTTTAATATCATAATTATCTGTTTAATGTCTGCCGATCATTAATAGATATAATATATTACAAACTATTTTGACTTGTGAATTTCTCGTTTGTTTTTTTTTTTTTTTTGGTAGCATCTTTGTTTATGTCATCGAAGTATAAATTTATCTGGTTATAGAAGATGATAATTAAAAAGCTTGTTATCCCAAGAAAAAAAAAACACATTATATTATGTGAATGCAATAAATTATACATTCTTTTATGTATATGAAAATGTCTTTGATCCTTAATATATATATAGTAGTATTAACTAGCAATCTCAAACTCAACTGTAGAACGACAACGGGATCGAAAAAAAAAAAAAAAAATACCTATTCTAATAATACTGAGAATGTGTGAGTTTGCTTGTTTGTTTGCTGCTCATTGATTCCTTAACTACTTAAGTGATCATCGTGAAATTTGTTACAAGTTGTCAGAAATATAAAATACACATACAATACCATTTATCTTAAAAAATAGCTTCCAAGAACTAGAAAATTTACTTTCACTACCACGCGAACGGCGTTACCGCCATGGTTAATAATATTAACCAGAATTACACATTTAAATAAGTGACACAAAGTTTAATTACGTTTTTAAGAAGAGCAAACATTTCTTCCAATTATCCCATTCAATTTCCTTTTAACGGTAAGTTCATTCCGATTTCTATCTCAGTGATAGAAACTAATTTATTTCTTACAAGAAATGAAAATTCCGCTTTGCCGCTGCACGAGGATCGAAGCTTGGGCAAGAAGATTACGTTCACTATTCGAATAGCTCCGGTAGTGTATTGGGAATTTAATTTAATACGCCAATTGCGGCTGCTAAGCTTTTTTTCCTTTTAGCAGAATCGATTACGGAAACCCAAGAACATTTGAATGAGATTAAAGCTCGTGCTCTTCTACACCGATTCCCTATCGCATTAAGTAAAAGTTACGGGTGCTTTAGTATACAAAGCACAACTCGATCGTTGTCTACAGGTAGACGTGAAATTGTGCAAATTTGTCAACTTGAGTAAGCTTGTGTTACACAAGTTCTAAAGTTTGTTAGTAAGCGCCTTCTATTGTACTATTATCGGTGTAACGTTTAAATACTTCAGATTGAGCTAAATAGGTTTCAATGATATATTCCACTTCTCTGTTTACCAAAGCTTATTGGTCATTTAGTATGGAGCTAATCGCAACCGAGTTGGTCGCAAGTTACCTTTCATAAATGTATTATCTATCAGTAATCGGTTTAAATAAACCATTAGCTCCACATCTAATATTGCAATTCTTAATGATTTCTTATGTTTACTCATCGAAATAAGATTACTGTAAACGGATTCTATCGCGGTTATTTATTAATTTTGATCCCGACGTTTCGAAAGCTTTTCAGCCTTCGTGGTCACGGGGCGGACCGGGGTCTTGGTTGTTTCGAAAAGTCAATCAAATGCTTTCGAAACGTCGGGAACAAAATAAATAAATAACCGCGATAAAATCCGTTTAAATTAGTTTTATTTCGATTGCAATTCTTGCAAATTAGAATTTACATTTTTAATTTGTCTAAAGCTCTTAAAGCCGTCATTACACAAAACACAAGTGTTAAATAGAGGAAAAAAAGGTTCAGTGGTCTTTTGTATCTGTCTATTTATAAATAGTTACATTATTTGATACGACCTTGTGAAAGTAAAACCTCGGTCTAAATGCCAAAGCAAAATTTTGCGTCATTGAAATCCGATAGCTGCAAGTGATCATAATTGGAACTGAGCCAATGTAATTGCCTGTAACCACATTGTCATCAACGTTACTTCATTACGCAAACTATCGGAAACGGGGATGAAACGACCCCGAATCCTTGCTTCTGGGTATATTTATAGAGATTAGTTCGCTATCGAATTTTAGCCCAAACCTGTATCTATGCCTCTTGAAGGTAAATGGTTGGTCTGGAACGATGAAATATTGATATCGCTGGCATCATAGACGGTCTTCGAATAACTTTATATAATTAATATTAGTATTCTAACTTTCAGCTGTATTCTTACCAGACGAAATTTTAATTGGAAGAATTGAAATTGGCTATTAAGTAATGCAAGACGTTAGACGATTTTATTGACTGGATTTTAACTTGTAAGTGGTAGTTAAATTGTGATAATTATACTAGGAATATAAAATCGTTCAATAAAAATATCTGTCTTTAGCGAAATCTGAGGTGTATTGTAGAATACATAGTCACGTAGATGGGGTGTCCTAGAAAAAGCATATTCCTGTTATTATAATCAGGGAATAAATTTATGTCTATGCAATACTATACTTTATCGATTACAATTATTTCTGTGTTTAATGAAGTCTTTAGTATAATCGACGAATCGAAAATAACACAGAAGTAAATTTTTGAAGAGCTCTAACATCTTTAATTCTACTTTTATTAGTAGAGAGTATTGAACACCATTGCTTTTCGATGCGTGACTTTCAAGTTAAGCTCTAAGAACAGATTTAAGACCTTCATTGAACAGAATAAGTGACGCTTGGTTACTTGCATAGAGTAATGGTTTTTCTTAGCCAATGAAACACGACTCCGCGACACATTGTGACATATTCGTATTTGCAAATATAAATACTATTATTTATTTCTTTTTGTTGAACATTTCACATAGTCTTTAATATGACATATGAAAATTGCGCTGCCATTAATGAGTATATGGTATTATTTTATGCGATAAAACCTTTATATGTTAGTTTATAGTAGTTTATAAAGACACACAGTTAAGAGTTAGCCTCTTTTTGTATTTTAACAAAAGAAACCTCGTTTAAACTTTCTAATGCTTTAAATACATTAAATAAATAATTAAATAAATTAAGCTCAATTGTTGTTCTAATATCTGTATAAATCGAGAAAATCCAATCAAAATTTGAACTGTAACGTGCTAACACGACTGAACCAGAACGTCGCTGGTGAGTCAGCCAATTAGCTTTGATTAGCCCCCGTATCTTATGGGACGGGTGTACACCGCCCGTCGGGATCATAATAGACCTGAGTACAGTCATCAACACAGGTAATTAAGATAGCACGGTGTCGGCTAAACTGCTAATCTATTCGGCACTTAGAGAGGTCGCCGGGTTTCGTTTTCTGAATAATTAACTTGAGACCGCAAAGCGACCGCTTATACAATAGTAAAGTTGTACGAACTAGTAATGAAATCCTTCAGTCTAGGAGAGTTTCGATACTCCGTACATTTCATTAATCCGTCAAGTTCACTGGGAGGTTTGGGGAAACATATGGTAGATAATTTTTATCCGGCTAAGTCGAAGTCAAAAGGAAGGGTTATAACTTTAGCAGTCTTTGTATGTATGTTTGTATTTACGTATGTTCCTCCCTAGCGCCAAAACTCTTGATCCAATTTTGATGTAGGTGTCAGTTGATTGATTATTATGTCCCGGGTAACATATGCTACAATTTTACGTGATAATAATTCTAGATTAAATTAAATTAAATTTAATAATTATTGTATAACATTAAAATATTTATTTATTGAAACGATGATAGGTCAGTGAAAGTGTGTACGACTTCGCGTCAAGGGGCATGAGCTCGAATCCGACCATCTACAATGAGCTTACGCTTTCGGTGAACGAAAATATTGTTAGGAAACCATAGCATGGTGGTAGCGCTTTTTCTGATGCCCGCCTGGCTAGCAACCACCTTCAAGTTGAAAATCTGTCGCGAAATACCAGTAGGTGTGTTCCGGCAGTTGTATTTGAGAGCTAGCCCGCTACAGGTTTAGCGTGTCTACCAACTTGGGCCGTATCGTCACTTAAGTTCAGGTGAGATTATGGCCATAAATCTAAACCTTAAATCTAGATGTAAATATTTTATTTATGCTAATGACTAGCAAACAGGCAGACGGCCCATCTGATGATAAATGGTTATCGTCACCTATGGCCAGTCGTCACACCAGAAGTATTACAGCCATGTAGCTGACCTAGACGGAAAGGGCTGGTTCCCACTATGACGGAACACAAAGGCTCATACCAAACCTTTGTTTAACGGCAGTCTAAGCTTGAGGATGGCTGCTAAACAGTGGGGTAATGACCTCACCACCAAGCTGTGACGTAGCAAGGATCATATGGTTAACCGTAATGACCTAAACCAAATGTAGGAGCGACAATCGCTAGAGCCTCGTTCGGTTACTGGGTGGGGTGGACCGCGTACAGGTGAAGTTGGCTTGGGTAACTCAGATAGTATTCGATACCCCTTACACCCCAAATCCGTATCGAATACAAATATGATCGATATGTATGTATCGATATGGGAGATATGATCGATAAAAAAATCTCTATTTCCCTGGGTCATCGCATCACGCGTAACCGGATGGAACAATTTCGCTAATTCTTCCTTTGTTGTGTTAGTTATTGAGAAAAAATTGAGGAAGTTGAGTGGAACATTTGAGAATTTACGAAAATTTATAAAAGCTTCACACCAATACTATTTTACATAACTGTCAGTTGTAACATACAGCATTACAATAGTGATCTATATATATAAATAAAATTGGAGTGTCTGTTTGTAATATTGAAATATATACGGTACATACACCAAAATAACATTTTTTTACAATTTTTGTCTGTCTGTCTGTCTGTTTGTTCCGACTAATCTCTGTAATGGCTGGACCGATTTTGACGGGACTTTTATTGACAGGTAGCTGATGTAATAAGGAGTAACTTGGACTACGGTTATTTTAGAGAAAAACTTTTATTTTAGTAAAAAATATAGTGTTCTGTCAATGTCCAAGTACTGTCCAGTACCGCGCACAGCTCACGCGCATGCCACTGGGCCGTCACGTCGGGCGCCTCCCACCGACGAATTAATATTAGTTAAATATATTCATAATTAAGACAGGACAAAGTCTGTCAGGTCAGCTAGTATAATATAAAGTGGAGTACATTGACCTTGCTTTAGCATACTTACCTTCGTTTGCCCAGCGAAATGCGATTTCGCACAGTTTTCAGGCTCGTCGTTTTTACACTGATTTCATTTACAACAACCCTATTCAAGCGTAGCTACTCGCATCCCATATCGGACCTGTGCACGCAAAAATATACTCTATTACGCTAATATCAACATCTTGTTGTGTTCGTAACAATTCACAGCCGTTCTCATATCACAGGAATAAACTCACAGAGATATGTATAAGGTTCAAAATAGCTTGCTTGGGATTTCCCTTGAATTACCCCTTTGTGTAAGTGACAAGGCTTTATTTTTGTCCACAGCGGCTGCTGTCTGGCGAACTGTGAAAGTGGTGTTATGCATGGCCACCTGAACTAGCTGACATGGCAGGGACTCTCCTTCTGGGAATGCTGAGCACCTTTGCTCTTTTTTCCCGAACCGGTAAGTGAAAGAACTGGAAACTTAAAACTATGAAATATTTTTTTTTTTTTTTTTTGTAATAGTGGGCAAACAAACAAACATGTCGCCTGATGGTGAGTGATCACTGCCGCCCATAGACGCCCACAACACCAAGGCAATTGCAGATGCATTGCCGACCTTTATTGGAGGGGCTGGCTCTCAAGTGCAACTGCCGGAACACACCTAATGGTATTTGACGGCGGGTTTTCACCTTAAAGGCAGTAGCCAGCCAGGTGGGTATTAGAAAAAGCCCTACCACCATGCTATGGTTTCCTCACGATGTTTTCCTTCATCGAAATCTCAAGCTCATTATAAGTGGTTGGATTTGGTAGCTTGTAGTATTTATTTGTTTTTATAGTGTGTTCCTTAGGTATGTTTGTTTCCTATGCTACAGTAGGGTCAACTAGATGTATGTGCTTAGTTTTTCTAGAATAAATAAGTATATCCGGTCTGGGAATCGAAACCTTCTCTGGGCTTTTCATACGTGTCCATTAGTATAATCTAGTATGTATACATTTAACAAGTATGTAAATTTAACATGTCTTTACTTTTTTATTCATGTGAAAAAAGTAATATATTTGCATGAATTTCAATACAATTAAATTTCAACATTATTTCTTTTGTTTGGGCCATGTAAGCCAAACGTATCGATGATGTAACCTTGAAGTGTCTACCCATCTAAAAATCGGTTTGTTATTGTTGGGAAAACAACATTTTTTTTAATAGTTTATAGAGTTAGCGTTATGGCCATAAACTCGCCCGATGTTAAGTGACGACATGGCTAAACTTGGTAGACACGCTAAGCCTAGTATTGGGTCTGGCTCTCAAGTGCAACTACCGGAACACACCTATAGGTGTTTGGTAGCAGATTGTCTACTTGAGAGTGTTAGCCAGGCGGGCATTGAAAAAAGCATTACCACCATGTTTAGTCACGATGTTTTCCTTTACTGAAAGCTCAAGGTCATTGCAGGTGTTTGAACCCACGTCCTTTGACGCGCCGTCCGTACACACTACCGCTAAGCTATCATCACTTGTAAATTCATAGCTGTTATTACGGATGCACTGATCACCATGTGTAAGATGTCAACGAACCATTCAAGGATAGATCTTCACCAATCCACTTGATTAAAGGGTCCATGATCCTCGAATGTTAAGCGACTAATCATGAGATTAGGGCAACACTTACACCTGGTGTATGGGGTACTATCCTGTCAGATAAGATTGTCACGTCCCAAAAAACAATGTTCCCCGAAGGTCCCTGTTAATTTTATTCTAATTATATCGTCCCTCCGATAGGTAAAAAGCTGCTCGGGTATAATAAATTGGATTAGTTACATTTGAGGTGTCGGCTTGAAATAATTATGACAAGCGATTTTGAACTTTAAGTGCTTTATGTTTATTTTCACTATTTGCGGAACGGTGGGTGATGAAAACAAAAGGAAATTAAGTGTCTTGTCGGTTCCGTTAGGTATTTTACGGAAAGCTGGTACTATTTTGATTATCATGTCTCCTTTGGGTCCAAAGTGAACGATCACTTTTATATAAATTTTTATAGGTAATTATGGTCAGGAGTTTGTAGGTTATAGACTATCCTGAGCTTCATATACAATTTAAATTACACGTTTACCATCAATGTCCTTAGAATAACTCCCTAGGGGTAAACCCCTAAGGCTAAAGACTTAGCTTCCTCAGAGGATAGCTCGTTAAGCTTAAAACGGAGGCATGTTAAGAAATTAACGGCCAAAAGCTTTGGTAAGGTCTTAACGGTAACTTTTCGTTATAAGTTTAAATTAGAATATAAAAACAATTCATACTCATAAGTAAGTGATAAGAGAATTACTTTACTTAACTTACAATATCATAATATACAGTAAACGCGAGAGTAAATTGAACAAACAAGTGTATGAGAGAAAACATTTGCAGAAGTCGCAATACAGAACAAGTAATTCTATCCAATATTGATATCTAAAAGGATGACAAACAACTTCCCCGGTACTCACGGTGTTGATTATGCCATTAATTTTGACAGATAAGGTCGTCTCGAAGGACCAATAATGTGGAAAATATTTGTATTTCCGTGTATAGTGTATACGAAGCTAGTGACAGTTTTGCGACTGACAACGCAACAGTTATTGTTTTATGGAACGTCTATCTACCCGCCAGTGGTTCAGAGTTCCTAACATTTCTACATTATGAACAAAACCTTGCTATATAGTTGGGGCAATAAAAAACATAGCAAAGTGTACGACGCGTTCTTTTGTACTTTTAAATTTTACTAGATATTACGTGCGGCTTCGCTCGTGTTAATATTAATTTCGTCAAACAACTCGGATCACGGAATAAAAGTTCATACAAAGTTTGTCCCTTTCTTCACCCTACTTCCGGTAAGATTTTCATGAGAAAAATTAACCTATCACCGACTCCAAATTCCCATATATCTCTGTACCAAAATTCATCACAATCGATTCAGCGGTTTAGGCGTGACAGCAAAACAAACAAACTCACTTTCGCATTTATAATGTTACTAAGGATGGAACGGTGTATTATAGTCCAGTACTGGTAACAATAATGTTGTATTTATTATTTACCCCCCAGAGGTTTAGTTATTTATAGTTCCATGCACTTCTTTTTTTATTCCTGACAACTCAGTTCTCTTTAAAGACTATTACTGACATTTTGAATTGATAACATTTGAACGTTTTGGGCAGATGAAACTATCTTCAACAAGATGGCGACGCTCTTGTTGAACCTCTCTCGGGAGTTTTTGTGGCAAAAAATATATTAATTTTTTTTTTTATACCAAGGGTTTAGCGTTTTGGCCGTAATCTCACCTGATCTTATGTGACGATACGGCCCAAGTTGGTAGACACGCTAAACCTGTGGAGGAACTGGCTCTCAAGTGCAGCTGCCGGAACACACCTATTGGTATTTGGCGGCAGGTTTACAACTTGATTGTGGTAGCTACCCAGGCGGGCATTAGAAAAAGCCCTACCGCCATGCTATGGTTTCCTCACGATGTTTTCCTTCACCGAAAGCTCAAGCTCATTGTAGTTGCTTGGATTCGAACTTACGTCCATTGACGCGGAGTCGTACACACTACCACTGAGCTATCATCGCTTCAATCTATCACAGAGATCACATATCAATTATATCATGTTCCGAATGATTATTTATAATTCACTTCACTTACACTCTTCAGCTACACCTTAAAATGTCACCTAAATTACACAATACAGGGCTAAATATCTAAGTGTATGAAGAACAATAGAATCATAGGACGATGAGACTGCACCGGATGTACTCGAGTATCGTCATTCGCGGAGGCTGTTTCCGTGCACGCCACCCTTCGTGTGCACTTGAAAATGATTATGCAAAAAATGATTTATGTCTGTATCTGCAGCGAGATTTTGCACCTTGTATAGTTCAACCGTCGTTCTCACATATACATTAGTCTTTTTCATTGTCAGTATCGGAACTCTTGTGACCGTAATATTTTTAAATTACCTACAGTTTTTACAGGTGTTGTATATTAGAGACCAAAGTAAGTTATATTTGTCTGCAATCGTTCGCATAAGAGTGAGTAACACATATCCCATATATTCATGTTAAAAATTACATTATATATGAAACCCTGTGTCATATATTTTTTTTATTTTCTCATGCAAATTATTGTTGTAAAAGTAACTTGGTTTGATGCATAAGTATGTTTTATTACATCTGGCCAATATCACCGACCATCCCGTCGGTTCAGTATAATAATAAGATAACCAGCAAACTTAGTAAGGCATTACACCCTAAACACGAAATACAACGTACCCTCAATCTCGCCACGAACAAAGAAGTTACTAGGTCCCTTATCTCTCTATTCTTAGCGGAACAAAATTCATCAGCATTTTCTATAAGGTCTCATCTATTCAGCCAGACAAAACCTTACAAAGCCAGCTTTAACACGACCTTTCGTGAAACACCGCCTCTAGTATCCTATTAGTTTTGAGACGCCTTTTCATCGAGCCTAGATCTAACCGCCTATGTCTCGTCTAGACATCTAATGTCTGAACGCCATTGTTAGGCTTATTGGGCTGGAGATTTATATCTGTTTATTTTCTTTTTATTTCGCTTCGTTTGCGAAGCTGAAAAGCGTCTTAAACGTTTGTCAAGACGAGGATGGTAATCATTAGGACAAATAAAATACATATAAGAGATTTTTAGTTTGCGTTTTATATCTTGCCTAACCTGACGCACCTCTGAAAACATTCTTCGATTACAGTTGCATATGAAAGTTATTTATTAAAGACACACGTACAGGTAATACATTAGAATATATATATATATATATATATATACTACTATTAAACACTGAGCTAAATAACAGATCTTTATTGACTTTTCACCGTTTATATACCATTGTCCGTACCGTACCATTGTCGTCGGCCAAGTGAAGTTGTCATATTTCATTTGTTTAATATTAGAGTGAGTGCCTTATGAATTGTAACAGCAAAACGCCACGCGTAAGGCATTGCGCTGGAACATATATAAATAATAACACGTGACACAAATACACACAGTGAATCTAATATCCAATTAACGACAAGTGCACAACTTACTTACAATGAACTCGATATTGTTTTATATTGTGCGTAGAAATGAGGGAAAGAACACGATGTTAACATCTATAATAATTACAAAATATTATTTATGCATATTCACTTTTTGCACGCCTTATAAACGAAGCGTTGAGAAAGAAAGAAAGAATGAAAGAAAATAAATTTATTTACAAGACACAAGGCTACACGGATAAAGTAAAAAATACATGAAAATTAATTAACATTACAATCATAAAAAATTTAAAAAAAACTTTATATATAATCTAAAAAAATAATAATAAAATGTTATAATCCGCCGTGCGCCGCAGTGCCACTGTAAAAGGCGCACAACTCAGCATAAGCTAAGTCACCATAATAGGCAGGCCCAGCGCTGATTTTCGGTTGTGGTCAAGTGGTTTTATACAAAAAGCCAAGCAATTATTCTAAAATTATATTAAACACTGATAAAAAAAATATGTCTACATGTAAATATATACATACAGATACATATATATATACACACATACATAATATACTCAGTTACGTACCAGTTAAGTATTAATAATACAATAAAATAATTACACTATGTTACATATACTCAAATTATATAATAGATAATAATAAGTATTAAGTAGAGAATCAAAGCAAAATTAAAGTAAAGGAGAAGAGAACTAAATAGCTGAAATATCTAAATTATAGTTTTCGAAACACGTCTGGGAAACTAACAAAAACTTCTTGAGTTTATTTTTAAAACTAATCAAGGTAGATGCAGGTGAGGTGGGTACTACTCTCACTTTACGCAAAACAACTGATTCTTTAAACTTAAAATGTCTCTATTTATCATATACTAGCTTTTACCAGCGGCTTCGCTCGCATTGAAGTCCTTAAATATAAGTTTTTTTTATCTTGGGTAATATGTATATATATATAATAAAAAGTATCGTTTTTTTACTTCTAATACCTCCAAGAATATGTGTACAAAGTTTCATGATGATCGGTTAAGTAATTTTCGCGTGAAAGTGTAACAAACAAACATACATTCACATTTATAATATTAGTAGTAGTAGTAGTAGTATAATATAAACATATCAAAAAAGTCACTATTTTTAATCTCATGATTTTTTTTGTTACTTGAGGTAGTTAAAAATTAAAAAAAAAACTGTTTTACACGTCCTTGTGTCTGTACGTGCGGATCCTGTATGTTATCACGATAACGACCGAAATACTTTACTAATCGAGTCTTTTTTATCTTGCACTTTAGTATAATTAGAAATAATGCCTTATTACATTTCACGATCTAATTCGATGTGGTTTAATTATTATTGAATAAAGAAACAAAAAATAGAATATGAGGCGTGTGCTTTTAGATTATCCAAACTTTTTTTTCGTGGGCATTAACGCATGCTCTCCCAGCCCGGGAGGGTTGGGAAGGTTATGTGGGACTCACCCTACGCTGGTTACCAGGAATACCCACTAAAACCCCACGGCCGTCTGTCGCCTTCCTGGGGCATCGCGGGTTCGTGCATGCAATAACCGCGTCGCCCTTGCGACCGACCTGGTGTGATGGTAAGCCGGGCCCCATCCGGGCAGCCTGGTGAGCTGCCCTTTCAGACTGCCGGACTGGTGCAATCAGAGGCGGGTCCCGAGGAAGGTCACGAGGGTGTCGGCCTCTCTTGCGACCCGGGCGTCTGTGGAGAGGGTGTCCGCTGGAAACACTGGTATTCAATATTGTTTTGTATGCAATTATGACAATATTGTTGGTTACCTTACAGCTTGAGAATTTTCTTATAACTGAACACGAGGATGCGTGTCAGCTTTTGTGTATAGTTATAGTGGGAATATATATAGCCAATGGATCTAACGCTTACCTCAGTAGGTAATATGAAATTTGCTTATCGAATCTAACCGGGTCGGGTCAATGATGGCTCTGTTGGTAGTGCGTATGGACTCTGCGTCGATTGACTGAGTTCAAATCTTTGCAATGACTTTGAACATTCTGTGTAGGATAATATCGTGATAAAACAATAGTATGGTGGTAGAGTTTTTTCGTATATCCACCAGGCAGGAGCTGACTTCGAAGAACACCTGCCGGAACACACCTATAGGTATTTTGGCGGCAGATTTTCAATTTCAAAGTGGGTGCGGGCTTTAAGAATGTCCTATCACCATACTGCGGTTTCTTTACAATGTTTTCCTTCACCGAAAGCTCAGGCTTATTGCATCCATTGGCGGTACCAACTACACCAGCATTGTTTCGATATAACTGTTAAGAAATTTGCCAAAGTTGATATTTACTTTTCTATATAACCGTGTATAGTAAATAATTATTTATAATGTAGATTTCCACGATCTGGAAATCTGGAAAACAAAGATGGAGAATTTTTCAAGTATCACTGTCGTTCACATAGTAATTTACTCCACAGTAAAGGTCGAGTTCGTAAAACTTGCTCGAGCTGGTCTTTGAACTCACTGACCGGCAAAGTGGCAATTTACTTAAGAAATCTTCTTATAGAACCTAACGCTATTACCAAAAGACACTGACATTAGTCTTACTAAGTCTGAAACATAGGACGACTAATTTATATTTATCTCTAGTATCAAAAGTACGCGGGTTCATTTACAAAATTCAGCGTGAGTTTTTGCGAATATAACCTTGCCAAATATACATATTTGGTGTTTAAACTTAATATATTTAACTTACTTATCTCTCCTTCTTTATCCTTACTGATATTTTAAATGCGAAAATGAGTTTGTTTGTTACACTTTCACGCCTGAACCGTTTAATTGATTATGATGATAATTGGTAAAGAGATAGATGGAATCTGGAGACGGGAGATAAAATACATTTTGTATGTTTTTTTTTATAGTTAAGGTTTAGCGTAAGGTATGGCCATAATCTCACCTAATCTTAAGTGACGATACGGCCCAAGTTGGTAGACACGCTAAACCTGTGAAGGAACTGGCTCTCAAGCGCAACTGTCGGAACACACCTATTGGTATTTGACGGCAGATTTTCAACTTGAGGGTGGTAGCTAACCACTCGGGCATCAGAAAAAGCCCTACCACCATGCTGTGGTATCCTCACGATGTTTTCCTTCACCGGGCGCTCAAGCTCATTGTAGGTGGTTGGATTCGAACTCACGTCCCTTGACGCAAAGTCGTACGTACACACTACCACTGAGCTATCATCGCTTCATGGAACTTTTTACTGCATGAACCGACTTATTTTCAAAATCTATAGATTTTGAATACATGTTCATAATCAAAACAATATTCATAACGCGACCGAAGCCGCAGGTATAAGTTAGTTTTATTATAATTATGTTTTTTTTTATTATGCCCGTATTCGGATTGGTTCGGTGAATAAAAATGAACAATAAAAAAATACAAATTATGACTTATGAATAATAATTATAGGTGATTCAAAGTTCATCGGGACGGTTAGTGAAAATATAATACATTATTTATATGGACATAAGAGATTGGTTAAAAGCTAATCATTGCTATATTTAACTGTCACTTTATTACGGATAATCCTCGAAACGATTAAACCTATTTTAACTGAACTTTCATTAGTAGCGATTTTGAAGCGATGATAGCTCAGTGGTAGTGTGTACGACTTTGCGTCAAGGGACGTGAGTTCGAATCCAACCACATACAATGAGCTTGAGCTTTCATTCCGTGAAGGAAAACACCGTGAGGAAACCATAGCATGGGGGTAGGGCTTTTTTTAATGTCCGCCTGGCTAGCTACTACCCTCAAGTTGAAAACCTGCCGCCAAATACCAATAGTTGTGTTCCGGCAGCTGCACTTGAGAGCCAGTTCCTCCACAGGTTTAGTGTGTCTACCAACTTGGGCCATATCTTCACTTAATATCAGGTGAGATTATAGCCAAAATGCTAAACCTTAACTGTATAAAAAAAGTTAAGATGATATTATAGGTTGTAACTTAAGTTACTTTAAGTACAGACAGTCTCGGGTATGCTTACTTAATATTATAAATACGAAAGCGAGTTTTTTTGTTCGTTACGCTTCTACGCTTAAACCGCTGCATCGATCACGATGAATTTCGGTACAGAGAAAGATGGGAAGTTGGAGACGGTGATTGGATACTTTCTCCCTTGAAATACTTATTGAAAGCGGGGCAAAGATAGGTACAAACTTTGTGAGAAACTGTTTATTGCGTCATCTGATTTGAGGTAATCAATATTAACGCGAGTGAAGCCGCGGGTAAAAGATAGCGATTTTATAGATCCTTACTATTTTCACAGAAAATAATAAAGCAACGCTGAATCATCTAAACGGCCGGTTTGTTCGCAAAAACGTCGCTAAAAAGTAACATTGTAAGCTCCGTTTATTGTGAATTATGGAGTTTAATAAGCATTTATATTAAATAGTACAAGGTTCAGAGTTTCAGTTAGAAATGACGTGAATAAGTAAAGAACAGAGTCGCCAACATAGCCCTGAAATTCAGTGAATTCACTTGGTCACGACGCTGCTCCTAGAAAGTGTGATTTTTTTTTAATCGAACTGACATACGCTGTTAGCCCCAGGAGCTTTGACATCTTCACCGAACTTTTTGTGGCGTGTGCTGAAGGCACTCAGCCCCGAGGCAGCGGACACGAGGGTGCCAAAACGGCCGAACCTCGGCTTGGGCTGCTTCCGGTAAATGAAAAAAGATTCACGATCCTGACTAACCAACAGGTCTTGTCTTACAAATTTAGTGATCCTAACAACGACCTTATCAGGTAAGCAGCTCAGGGCCGCGAGGGTAGTCCCTTACAGAACCGTGCACTTAACGTGTGAGTGTGCACGAATGGTGTGCGGTGTGATGGTGTAAGAAAGTGTGACTTATTGCGCAAGTAATACACGACCGCGGAGCAAACTTCCGGTTGTAGTTGTATGTGCTAGATTTTACGTCCAATGCAGTTATAGCCTCTGAACTGTTTGAAATATGTATTCCATCGTCGTCTGATTCACTTATTTCCTAATACTTTACGAAGCGATGATATCTCAGTGATATTGTGTACGACTTTGCGTCAAGGGGCGTGTGTTAGAATCCAACCACCTACAATGAGTGAGATTTCGGTGAAGGAAAACATCGTAAGGAAACCATCGCATAGTGGTAGGGTTTTTTATGATGCCCGACTGGCTTGCTACCATCCTCGAGTTGAAAATCTGCCGCCAAATACCAGTAGGTGTGTTCCGGCAGTTGCACTTGAGAGCCAGTTCCTTCACAGGTTTAGCGTGTCTACCAATTTGGGCCGCATCGCACTTAAGATCAGGTGAGATTATGGCCATAACGCTAAACCTTAATTATAAAAACAAAATACTTTGGCAGCTATACAAACACATTGAAAACTTTACGATAATTTCTAACATAAGCCTAAAAGGATTCACTCTTAGTCAATGATCTCCTATAATATAGATCGTTTAAATTATCTCTACTTCTTTCAATGCCTGTGGTTGTCCATTCACTAAAACTACTTTATTTGGTTACACTAATAATCTTTCTTGGGCAAAGTTTACTAAATTTCATTCCTATGACATTTAAGCTGGTATATTCGCTATCCTGGATCTTGATTATAAAACTCTTGGAAGATAAAATTGTTATTTAACATTATTATTTAAGAGATCTAGTCCACTTTAGTTTCTTCGAGTTTCTTGCCGGTTCTTCTCGATGACTGCGTTACTTTCCGAACCGGTAGTAATTATGACATTCATAAGCGCTTACGTAGGGCCTAAATTGAATAAAGATTTTTCATTTGATTTGATTTGGATAAAAGTCGCCGTTAGGTTTATTAAAATTTATTGTAACAGGTAGTCCTTTATTATCAGACCTCTAGAGGTTTAGCGTGTCTACCAACTAGAGCCATATCGTCACTTAAGATCAGGTGAGATTATGGCCATAACACTCAACATTAACCATAAAAAGAGACCGTATCCCAGTAATTGTACTTCAAACGGTCTTAAAGTCAGTGAAAAACATTATTAATGCAAGACGCAGTTTGAGACGTACGTACGGTGGGCTCATTAAAAGGCCGATTAAATTTAAATGATTGAAATAGTGATGTGAAAATAATTACCTTTGAAGACGTATTTAAAATATCTATGTTGAAGTCACCGCAGACTAAAACTGCCTTATTTTTTTTTTTAATATTCTTATTAACATTTCCAACGTTGTTTGTAGGAATAGATATATTTTTGATGATGGAGGTCTATAGACACATATAATAATTAAGTATTCCCTTTCTCCACAAGCCACATCACAAACAGGATCTATTGAGAGACTACATATATTCTTTACCTTCCATTCCATTCTATATTTAAATTAATATCACGTCAGATTGTAATGTTTTATCTATAAACTGACGAACCTCCCCAGCTCTGCATTCGTAGTCCTCAATCCAAAAAAAAAAACACTACAGAATCACGCTCTGAGTTTATCTAAAGATTGACTGAAAGCTTTAATATTATTTCATTAATATTATGAGAGCTTTTTGTTAAAGTTAACGTACAGTACTACATCTATCAGTTCATGTAACAAAACATCACATAATAATAAAACCTCATAGTCAAAGAGTCACTGGCTTTGACAAAAAAAAATAATCCTGGCTTTGCAGAATCCACGCAAAATATACTACTACACTTGATATATTTAATATTAAACACGCTTATATATCACAGCATATTTTATGAAAAATATTCGCTACAGATATGTATTCAGATTTTTCTACTTGGGTCCCAATTGAATGACAGCCAAAAGTGTGAGCTATTTTTCAACCCTCTATAATATTCGAATGCTAAATACATTATCGTTTCGAAAACAGTGGTTTTTCAGGGTGTTTTTTTTTTTGTATAATAGAGGTATAGGGTTGTGGCCATAACTTCACCTGATCTTAAGTGACGATACGGCTCAAGTTGGTAGACACGCTAAACCTGTGCAGGAACTGGCTCTCAAGTGCAACAGCCGGAACACATCTGTCATGGGCTTAATCATTATACATAAAATCTTTGTTATCTTTAAATATTTATTATTTGGTTTTTGGTGGGTACCGGTTTTTAAATTAATAACCTGTTACGTGTGGATGAAATCGAAAGGCACAACCGTTTGGAAATCATGTTTTTCTAAAAGTCATATTGTGTTATTTTTATAAAAATAGTGTCTGAAATTTTAACATAAACATAATAAAAAAATTGAAAAATCTTGTGATTGTGGGGAAAACACTGTTTCCATTTGATATGACTCTAATAATCTTCAATAAATACTAAAGAAAGAAAATCGGTTGATGAAAGGAAATGATGTGGTGCTGATCTGTTTTATTTTTCCCTCTTTATATATCAACATATTATCAAAAAATTATATCAGGAGATATGGTGGTATAAACAAGGTTATATAGAAGAATTCTTGTTTAGTTGGAGTTTACACATAATTCTTTGATATATTACTTTACTTTCTTTGACTAATAACATATGTTATAAAATAGATTGATCAATATCTACAACTCTGTCCTTTTAAATATCATTTAAATACTTAATTGTAATTTGCACTCTGACTGACAGTTTTAACGCATTGAAATAAAACTAGTTTAAGCGGATTTCATCGCGGTTATTTATTAATTTTGATCCCGACGTTTCGAAAGCTTTTCAGCCTTCGTGGTCACGGCCCACGAAGGCTAACAAATAACCACAATTAGTTTTATTTCAGTTTTAACGCAGTTCTTATTTAATATGATTACTTACTTAGTATTACGTTGGCGTAGGTTTTTAGAAAATGTTATCCACTTAATTTATGTATTGTTTATAAACGAGTAAAGTTTTCAATAGAAATGCTATTTTATACATATCTATGTCTTATATCATTTAACGTTTTGGGGGGTCACACGACCAAATGTATTTCCTAAATACGTGCACGTCGAATCGGTATTTTATGGAAAGCAGACAGCGACAACGTAGACTAAGTTCAGTTATTCTTTTGTATACCGACTTTATTAGGATAAAAGTCAGTGGCTCTTTAATTTAGAAAGGGAGTGGAGGTCGCGGGGAATGTTGTTTGTTCAGAGCAAATAAAGTTTCGTTCATATTTTACCTGAATTGTATAAAAAAAAAAACAATTTAGAAAATTGTTTTTGAACGTAAGACGCATAATGATTAGAGACCGCCATGATGGTGCAGTGGTTGCTTGCGTTAAAACCGTGTACATGGTTGAAACTTAGCTGCAATAAATTCGAGCATTCGGTAAATGAAAATATCAAGAGATTGGTAGAGTAGTTTCTAATCGCCGCAGGGCTCACTACAGCCCTTAAGTCGATAATCTGCCACCAAATACCTGTAGGCGTGTTCTGTTAGTTACATCTATGAGCCAGTCCTTCTCCTAGAAATAGCATGTCCACTATCTAGGGCCACATTTTCACTTAATGTTATGTAAGATTATGGTCATATCGCACAATCTATGACCTATAACAAGCCTTAATCTTTAGCCACATCATCTATTAACATCTCGTAAGTTTGTAGCGAAATGCTGATTCTATAAATAATAGAAAAGGACGGAATTTTCATATGTCACCATCTATAATAGCCATTTTACTAATACGATTTGTAAAAATATCAACTGTTGCCTACAAACGTCAACAACTTATATCGGGATGCACTAACGTTGCAATTTTTTTTCCTTCAGGTTGCACCGACAACGGACCTGGGACTAACGGAGCATCTGATGCGGACTACACGGATATAGATCTCGGCTTGACGCCGCGTGGTCCAAGGTTCGATGTCGTGCACTCGAAGAACGTGACCGCGCTCGTTGGGAAAACGGCTCAGTTGAATTGCAGAGTCCACGATCTTGGGAACAGAACTGTGAGCTATATTTTATCAAGTAACTTATTTCTCAGTAGACTTATGTTATTACTACTGCTAGATTTTCCTATATGCTACGTAGCCTTCAGCCTAGGACCTCGGGCCAAATGGGGCCTCAATTAAATTTAAATTGCACTATTAAAAAACAATTAAAAACCGACCGAATATGATCAGATATAAGCAGAAATTCTACGCATGCAACTAATAAACAATCACAAAAATTATTTTTATCCACGGGAGAGGTAAATGGAGATCGTAAGTGATATATTCTAGGGCCCCATTGCATCTAAATTCGGCCCTGGTCATGAACTGTTCAGTGTAAGTAGGCTAGGGTTAGCATGCACTACAGTTTTGTAGTTTGTGTTGTAGCAACCCTAAGTTTTTTTATTATATAAGTCAGGTGAATATATGTTTATTTACTAAATAGGAGTTTGACAACATCTTAATATATTATTTGATATTTTCTATTGAATTTCGAAGGTTGTAAATGATTAAACCCTACATCATGAATTTTAGTGGCTTTGATTGGAGATTTAACTTAGTTATTGAGCACAGGTAAAGTGAATTCTAAATAACAACTGAAAATATGCATTAAGACTTCCCATAAAGATTGATAATTGTAAAGCAAAGTATTTAATAAAAAAAAATGGCAAAGTGACTGCACTGTACCTGATGTTAAGTACAGCACAGTCCAAAAACAGCAGCGACCATCGAGAGAACGACAATCTATCGCCAATCGCTACTGTCATTTTGTATTTTAATTCTTAGTGCCTGGTTTATCGAAGTTAGCTCGGGTTCTATTTAAAGAAATATACATCTATATAAGTCATATTGATAAAATGTCTACATTTTACAGAATAACATACGGTACATTTGTTATTGAAATAAAAATAAATAAGCATAAAGAGGGAGATGTTTTAAAGACAGTGGTTAGAACCAACTTCCTCTAGTTATATATTTTTTGTGCCGGTATTAAGTAATGACTGAATAAAATTACATGAAATCGAAATATTTTGACATATTCTCGAATTTACGGGAAAACTGTTTTATTTTTATAGGTGCATCGAAAAACCACTGTGAAAAGATGTAGTTTTTCATTGTTACACTATTTTCGGTCTAGCACTTTAGCCTACGAACAATTCAGAATGATAATATGTCATAAGCAACTGCGTTCCAAAACACTTGTATAATTAATCATTATATCAGAAATACAACAACTATATACATTGGTGAATTAAAAGAAACAACGCACAAACGAGCAAGCGTGTCAGCTGATGGTAAGTGATCACCGCCGCCCATGGACACCCAGAGCACCAAGAGTACTGCAGATGCGTTAACGGACTTTATTTTGCAGGAACTGGCTCTCAAGCGCAACAGCCGGAAAACACCTATTGGTATTTGGCGGTAGATTTTCCACTTGAGAGTGGTAACCAGACAGACGGGCATAAAAAAACCCTACCACTATGCTATGGTCTCCTTACGATGTTGTCCTTCATCGAAAGCTGAAGCTCATTGTAGGTGGTTGGATTAGAACTCGGGTCCCATGACGCGGCGTTCCTATACACTACCGCTGAGCTATCATCGCTTCTAAGATACATTTCTAAGATTACTCTCGCTATAGTATTAAATAAATACCAGGTTATAATAAATAATATTGTTTCACTTTAAAATTCCATTGATATCAGTAACAGTTAAATAATTAACATGTCGATAGTCCAAACAAATCACCTCAAAGGCATTTATATGATCAGATAATTACAGTCCGTAGACGTCAGTAGAAACGATTTAAGAGGAATCGTTTGAACTCAACAGTTACCATAGCGACCAATAATAATTGGGTCCAATTAACTTATTGGATTCTGAAAGCAAATAAATATACCCTTTGATGCTTTAAGTATCCAGTTTGTAGAGATCTCTACAATTCTAAATCAGAACAAAGAGGATGCGTGACTTTCAGTAATATTTTATTCTATGGCGTTCTTGTTGTTTTTGTGACACTCTTTAAATAACTAAGGAATATTTCATATATCACTGTTATTATTTATATGATAATTGTGAAACGAATAACTCGGACGACAGACAGTGTCACAGATATGCAGATGTCGCTTGTAAATATATCTATGAGCTATCTGTGTTACCTTGAAATCATCAATAAAATTAAAATAATAAAATTATTTATAACAGTAACAAGCATATACGACTCGTGAAATATGAAATTTAAAATCACTGTTATAATAGTATCCCCTCCTCGACTAACTTCAGCCAGGGCGACCACTTCAGCTCCGGTTACGGAAGTAGTCAGTTTTTTTATAGTTTTATAGATTTAGCATTATGGTCATAATCTCATCTGATCTTAAGTGACACTGTAGCGCAAGCTGGTAGACATGCTAAACCTGTAGATGGACTGGACGACTTTCAACTCGAGAGTGGTAGCTAGCTAGGCGGGCATCAGAAAAAGCCCTACCGCCATGCTATAGTTTCCTTACGATATTTTCCTTTACCGAAAGCTCAACTTCATTGTCATTGGATTCGAACTCACGTGACTTGACGCTGCGTCCGTGCACACTACCACTGAGCTATCATCGCTTCAAACCTTCAAAGATGCGCAGAATATACTAATTTGCACAAGTATACACGCGAGACACTGGTGCTCATCCATGTCCTACTGGACCCAGTGAAATGATGACTTACACAGAGGGATAAGTAAAGGGTGAGCAACTTACAAGGGCTCAGTACTTTTTCGCACTCCCTTATTCTACAATACTTACGGGAAGTTATGGAACGGTGGTACTCTACTTCGCTGTCACTACGCGATGCATACGCGAAATCACTGTTATTATAAACATATTCAACAATGTTGTTTTTTGTTTTTTTTTTTTTCATATCATATTTAATACAAGTAATACTTGTTATTTACCTGACAATAAATAATCTAGTATACGTGTAAGCTCTGATTTTTTGTTTTAGCAATTAGTGCAATATAAATACCTATGAAGTATGATTTTCAACACATATATCTCATATTCTAATTACTCAAAACTTTCTATTATATAGCTCAGTGGTAATCTGTAGGAAGGCCGCGTCATGGGGCGTGAGTTCGAATCCAACCACGCCCAATGAGCTTGAGCTTTCGGTGAAGGAAAACATCGTGAGGAAACTATAGGATGGTGGTAGGGCTATTTTTAATAACCCTCTAGCTAGCTATCGTCCTCAAGTTGAAAATCTGTCACCGAATACTAGTAGATATGTTCCGGCAGTGGCACTTGAGAGGCAGTCCCTCCAAAATAATGGCCGGCAGTGCACTTGCGAATCCCCTGGTGTTGTAGGTGTCCATGGGCGGCGATGATCACATACCATCAGGTGACACGTATACTCGTTTGCCCGCTATTACAAAAAAAAAATGAGAACGCATTACATTATAAATATTCTATGATTTTAAAACTATTTGATTACTTTATATAATCGGGGAAAAATGTAACATATGGAGGTCGAAATAAGATATATTATCAAACGGTGGTTTGTTAATATTATTTGGCGGTCAATATAACTATGTTTATTTCGATAATAGACTCTGCTAAGTAAATCTGTCAGTGTTAAATATGTGCATTATAACGAATGATTAATTAACATTATATTGTAAATACTCATAATAATTATAAATAGGAATTATGATAACTCAATTATCAGTGTGTACGGAAGCCGTATCAATGGACGAAAGTTCGAATGTGTGAAAATGAGTTAGAGCTTTTCGCTAAAGGAAAATTTCATGATGAAACCATATCATGTTAATAGGACTTTTTCTAATCCCTTTCTGGATACGTACAATCTTCAAGTTGAGATTGTGCCGCCAAATACCTATAGGTGTGTTTTGGTAGTTCCACTGGAGAGGTAGTCCCTCCACTAGGGTTAGCGTGCTCACTATCTTCAGCCACATCATCACTTAATATTAGGTGAGTTTGTGGCAATAATGTTAGATCGCATATTTAATTGTCTACTTTGGGATTCGAACACACAGCATTCAGCGTAACGGCAGCCGTCAGCAGCTGTCGAACATAACAAAAATACATGTGATATAAAAAGATAAGAAAATAACAAAAATTACTTTCTTTTTGTTATGTACCGATAAATACCTTAATCCTAATAACTTATTGATGTAAAAATTAAAATCATGAATAGAATATGGCCTCCGTTTCAAGATAATCTCAAATCCGTGATTAAATTGTTGTAAATCTTTACCAACAAATGGGGCGAAAGCTGATATTTTTATTTGTACCTATTGATATTAAAATACAATATTTTTAAGCGTGATACAAAATATTATCTACTAGCTTTTACCTGCGGCTTTGGTCACGTTATTATTGATTCTATCAAACAAATCGGAAGATGCAATAAAAAGTTTCACACAAAGGTTATCCTTCTCTTCACCTCCCTTTCCATAAGTTTTCCGCGAGAAAAAGTAACCTATCACCATTTCCAAGTTCTCATTTATCTCTACTATAAAATTCGTCATTATTGATTCAGCGGTTTAAGCGTGAAAGCGTAACAAACAAACAATTTCTCATGTATAATATTAGTGAAGATTATTTTTTTTTGTGCTATGCACTATTTCGATGGCGTGGACTTGCATTGGGTTTGCATAATTTGAATGCAACATTTTAATTTATTATTGAGCATACATTTTACTATCACATACTTTGGCTTATTTACATTCCAATAACGTAAGCTATTTCGTTCTATTAAAATCAGTGTCATAAATATCATGAAAATCTTTTCAGTAGTTAAAGAGTATTGAAGGTAAAAGGAGATAGACAAAATTAAAAAAAAAATTAAACTCTACATAATAAACGAGTATATCCTAATAATAACAAAATAAAAGATTACATACGAATTTCAAATAAATAGCAGTGTTATTTATCACATTTCACATTAAACATACCATATGATATTAAAATAGCACGGATGAAGTTTAAAAGCTATTTTTCACGCAAAATAATCCCGTAAGTCGTTCGTGAGCCACAGGACAAATTCATGTGAAGCATTTTTCAAATGCCCGACCCGAGTGTGAGCAATTTCGTTGCTATTAAAATTTCATGAAGTTTATAGGTCTGATAAGGACGGTTGCGAGGGCAGTCAGTAAATATTCTCGTATATGAAAGTACACAAACGTAGAACATTAGCGTTTTAAATACAAAACTCTTTTTTAACTCAAATCTTGAATCCTGTAATTAATAGTGTCTTTTCATGATTAAACATGTGATATATGATATAATGTCAGAAAGTACATTTACCTTACCTATTATTAGTGACTTTGTGTATACAAAATAATTAACTACGAATTAAATCAGTCTACAATGCTTAGTTGGCAGTGTATACGGACGTCGCGTCAATGGACGTGAGTTCGAATCCATCCGTAATGAGCCTGAGCTTTCGGTGAAGGAAAACATCGTGATGAAACCATAGCATGGTTATAAGACTTTTACTTCTAATTCCCGCCTTTTTTATAATTTAACGGTTTAGCGTTATGGCTACAATGTCATTTGATGTTAAGTGACGATGTGGCCTAAGCTGGTGAACACGGCAAACCTGTGGTGAGACTTGCTCTCAAGTGCAACTACCGGAGCATCTATAGGTATTTGACAGCGGATTTACAACTTGAAGGTGGTAGCTATACAAGCTAGGTATTAGGAAAAGGCCCACCACAATGTTATGGTTTCATGACAATGTTTTCCTTCACCGAAAGCTCAAGCTCATTGCAGGGATTTGAACTCACGTCCTTTGACGCTGCTTCCGTACACACTACCACTGAACTTGGTATCATTACTTTAATCAATCATCGCCTGGCTAACTACCACCTTCAAGTTGGAAATCTGCCGCAAAATACATATAAGTGCGTTCCGACAGTTGAACTTGAGCGCTGGTCCCGCTAAGGCTTAGCGTGTTCACCATCTTGGGCCAAAAAGTCACTCAATGTCAGGTGAGATCGCGGCCATAACGCTAAGCCTATATTCTACAAATAAATCAAAGCAGTCATGCGGAATGCGGCCAGAAGTGATAACTAAAAACTATAAACAAACAGTTGTTATTTTTCGATATCCAAATTAGTTGTTTGATCTTAAATTAAAACTTGGTAATCAGAATTGTCTGCAAACGCAATAAGTTATATTATAGGAATAGATACAGTAGATACGTTAATACGTCACGTGACGATGTCGATGACGACTTACAGGAATGTACTTCCTATCAAAATAGCGCTATAGAAATCGAAAAAATACCCTGATAGGCATGTAGTTCGGCATGAGAGCCGCAAGCCTTGATAGATTAATTATCTGTATGCTGCCGTCGTTGATTTCGGATAATATTGTCGCTACTGTCACCTACATTGACATTCTTGTTTTATACATACATACATACATATATACATTCATTCATACATACATACATACAAACATGCATTCATTAATACATAAATACATACATAATATCATGCCTCTCTCTCATACGGCTAGGCAGAGACCACATGCTTCCACTTGCTACAATCCTAACACCTGGACTTTCTCCAGAACTTCCTCGATCTGGTTGAGATAAGTTCGCCTAGGTCGACCCTTAACAGCTTGCCCAGTCACACTCGCCTTGTAAATTCGTTTCGTCAATCTTCTTTCATCCATCCTCTCTAAATGTCCACACCAATTTAGCAACCCTTTCTCTATCTTTGTCACTACATCCTCTACCGCACCACAACGTTCCCTTATCACACTATTTCTTATTTTATCTATCATTGTTATGCTAGCTATACTTCTTAGATTTCTCATCGCTGCTGCATAAACCTTGCTTTCGTGTTTCCTCTGCCAGACCCAGCACTCACTTTCATACATAAGTGTAGGGACTAGCACACCCCGATCCACAGCCAAACGTGCCTTTGTAGACACATTCCGGCTGCACATAAAGTTACGCAGGGCCCAGTTCACTCGATTCCCTAACACAACTCCTCGTTTTATGTTTCGTTAAATAAAATGAAAAAAAAAGAATCAACGACGCGTTTAGTCAGTTTTCTTAGGTACTTTGTCTTCCGCGTCGCCCCAGGAAGGCGACAGACGGCCGTGGGGTTTCAGTGGGTATTTCCGGCTCTTAACGCTGGGTGAGTCCCACATACCCCTCTCCCCTCTCAGTCCCCCTAAATACATTTCCCCACGTAAAAGAAAAAAAAGTCCTTTGTCTCCGAATTTAAATGCTCGTAAACGTACGACCTATGTTCAGATTATAGGATAAGAGGATTCTTTCTCACTTCAGTTCACAGCGAGAATTTATCCTAATTTCACTGTGAAAGCTTTAACGTCTTCTTATTCCGTTAAAGAAACGAAAAAAAAAAATCGCGCTTATTTTTTTTTGAATCGGTGAATTCGGAGGTATTAAAGGCTGAAGTATATACGTGAAAATCTTCATGTGATAAAAATAAAGTAGTATGTAGGAATAATGTATTTTTAAATCTATACATATCCACGATGGTTCGGTTGGTAGCGTGTGAGGATACCCCCTCAATGGATGTGGGTTCGAATCCCTGTAAAGGTATGATTCGACAGTTGCACCTGAGAGCCAGCTACTCCACTAGGCTTAGTGTGACCACAATCTTGAGCGGCATCGTCACATAACATTACTTGAGATCGTTACCAAACGCTGAATATATACAGAATAGAAATTGAAAATATCTTAAACAACCTTAAACCCTACAGTCGGAATGGAATATTAATAAATATAAAACGTCGTAGAAATATTAATTAATCATTGGAAAGTCAATTTAATTCCTTAGAAACTTATTGCCAATAACGTTGAAGTTTCGATGAAATTTAATTTATTTTTAAATTGAAATGCTTGTTTTGGGGTAAGATTGAGTCGCCAGCATATCCAAGAGATCTATGTTGCTAGAATTAGACTGTGGTATATTGATTAGGTTTATGTTTCGCACGAACGTACACTTTTCTGATCCTCCATAAGGACGTGGATTCGAACAACAATTTTGGCAAAACTTTTGACCAGAAGAATTGAGAAAAAACAAAAAATATACTTTTATTACAGGGCAGAAGAATAGCAAGGCTACACTAAAACCACACAACGTTAAAATTAATTAACAAACTATCATTTTATATTGCACAGAATAGTAACTACACTGCACCTGATGTTAGATACAATAAAACCCTAATCAGCTGCGACCGACAATAAACTTAAATCCACTGCCACGCACCGCTGTGATGCTGGCCTGATACCTGAGGCCTGATACCTCTTCAAGCCTTTCTTAAAGGACCTAATGACATAGGAAGAAGGGAACATACTAACGAGAAGACGGTGCGACAGAAGTAAGAATCAGCGAACTATACAGTGCGCGATTCAATGGGAGTTACCATGAAACTGTGACACCGAAGCCAGACCCGCGTGGTTCTGTTGTGGGACGGAAAGTAGGGGATTATATCAAAGGGCTTTTCAGAACACTCGTGGTCGTACAAACGATAGGACACACTTAACGAGGCATTGTCCCTTCGCAATTTTAACGATAACTTACACAGTTATGTTAAAATAAATAGACCTAAACAACATAAACTAAGTTATAAAATATGATGTACCATGCACTGCAGTGCTACTGCAAATGGCAAACAGCACATAGTAAGCTAAGACACCATATTAGGTAAATGCAGACCTGACCTTAACTGACGATACGGCCCAAGTTGGTAGACACGCTAAGTCTGTGGAGGAACTAGCTCTCAAGTGCAGCTGCCGCAACATACCTATTGGTATTTGGCGGCAGGTTTATAACTTGAGGGTGGTAGCTAGCCAGGCGGACATTAGAAAAAGCCCTACCACCATACTATGGTTTCCTCACGATGTTTTCCTTCACCGAAAGCTCAAGCTCATTGTAGGTGCTTGAATTCGAACTCATGTCCCTTTTCGCGAAGTCGTACACACTACCAGTGAGCTATCATCGCTTCAAAAGCCAACACGAGACATAGATGTGTGACTCTAGTACTTTTTAGTGGGTTCGATGAGTTACTATAGACCTTCTCATGATTCATAATGCATGATAGTTTCGCAAATTTAAATTTACGATGTAAATGAAAATACATAATTCATATTTGATGGTGTTATATAACAATCACTTTAATAAGTATCATCACTTGTCTTTAATTTATAGGGGAGAACTATATAAAGGAAATGGTCTAAATCAAACAATATTTCCCAGGTATCCTGGATACGGCATAGAGACATCCACCTTCTAACTTCCGGGCGGATGACATACACCTCCGACCAGAGGTTTATCAGCGTCCATAATCCCCATACAGAGGACTGGATCCTTAAGGTTGGTGCATACTTTTATGTATACGTTTATTTTTTTCAGAATTGTAAGGGTTCCGCATAGTTATCATGTAAATAAGTTAAAAAAGATGCTAAAAATCTATAAACGAAAAGGCTAAGACCTTGAGACCATTACTTAAATATGCTGATAAATCCTTCACCGTGTGTCTATTCTGATTTGTCGAGCTTACTTTCATAAGTTCACAGCGAGAGATTAACATAGATCAATGGTTTCTGTTGATTTTGGGTTATAATGTACTGCCGTATGAGACAATGCAGTCATTTTACCATGAAACTATCAATAGAAATACTCAATACCCACGTTTCCGATTAGTAGAGATATTCATTTCAGGAGATTCTCCGCCAAAACAAAAATAAAGATTAAGGTTATATTTCCGGATTATTTTTGCACGGATTTTGGACGTGTTTTGCGTAAATACAGCTTAACGTCGTCGGCCGCCGCCATTTTGTAACTGGAAAACGGCATGACGCTACGGATAATATGCTAATTTCTTTGTCTGCTCGTACGTTTTTTTGTTTTGCCGAACTTACGTGTGTATTGTGGTTCGCTTTTATTTTTTTCCATTCATTAACGTGCATATTTATTTACTGGAGTAATGCAAATGATTTCAAAGAAAAGAAAAAAAATGGTTTCAAAGATTAGAATTTCCAAAAACTTTTTTTTTTTTCGTTTGATCATGGCACGGTAACGTAAAGCCATTTACTAAGGGTAGACATTGTACCAACCAAAATCAACGAAGACCTGCAAACTCTTAGGCAAGTGGTTACATTCCGGCCGGTTTAGAAATTCGAATATATCGACGGCTAATATTTTTTTGTGGATTATGTACAGTGAAGTCAATTTAACCGAGATTCCATAAAAAATAAAACTAGGAGGTTTAAAATAAATCCCTATATGTATAGCTCTCGAAGCTCATGCGTTACCGTGGGTAACTGTCGACGTTAGACACGTTTCAAATCAAAACCGATACGCGCATGACGTGATACACTTTTGCTAACAACTCCCTATGAAATTGCTTACAATTTCCTGTGAACTTTAATGAACAACGTATAACATCATGATTTCCATGTACACAGATAAGGTTCCCGCAGCGGCGCGACTCGGGCATCTACGAGTGCCAAGTGGGCACAACGCCACCCATCGGACACCGCATGTTTCTCTCCGTAGTCGGTAAATTACCAACATACTACTTTCATCTGCACCTTTACTAATAAAAAAAAAAAACAATATTTTAATTGTATTGTCTGACCACAATTTCATCTAACATAGATGGTAATTGAATCTAGAATTGATGTGTATCTCAAAATAGCCTTTATTTAACAAGCTTTTGTACTTTTTACATTAAATAAATATACTGTTAAACAATTGGTTGACATGGGTACGCGAAGATTGTCTTGCTTTCCAGCATAGGCCTCCCCAAGAGTTTGTCATACTGCGCGGTCATTGGCCTGTCTTCTCCAAGCCGTTCCTGCTTTTGATATCATCCTCCCATCTTCGGCGCTGTCTCCCTTTCTTTCTTTTGTAATGTCGTGGATACCACTCTACTGTATTTCTCGACCATTTATCCTTATGACTTCTAATCAAAGACCTGCCCATCTCCATTTTAATGATTTAATACAGTAATTAATGTCAGCAATTTTAAATAAAATGTAGCAATAGTAGAGACTAAATAAATATATTAAATAAGGCAAATTTATTATCACAGTAATCTTACATTATTTACGTTTTAAATGAACATTTAAACGCAAGATTACAAAGGTGAGTGTTCAGCGAATCAAAATGAATTCTAGGCTTAGATGTTTGAAATAAATTCTAAACCGCATTAGTATTAAACCTTTAGGATCCTTTTGAACTATGAAATTAAAGAGATAAATACAAAAATTCAATCGAAAAAAAAAAGAAAACAGTTTCGTTGGAAAATAAATTGAATACAATGTTTTTAAAAAGAAATTTCTCGGGCGGCGATTCGATAATAGGACGAGTGGAATTTACATAGAAACATAATGTTTAGAAGCATTTCGTTTCATGGGAGAGAAGACAGATATAACTTGCAAACAGAGTTAGTTCACATGTCAGGTCCAAAGCCGTAGTTACCGATATGTTAAATGTAGGCTTGCACCCAGAATCAATTTTGATCCCATGTTTCTTGATTATTATTGTTGAGGACACACGTTAGTTAGTTAGCCTTCTCTCGTATATCTGTTGTTACAGATATACGAGAGAAGGCTTTTTGATGTATGCTGTTTACTGATGACGTTGCTCTAGGAGACGGTGCTATTAAAGTCCCAATTGGACTTTAAATGCCAAGGAAAACTTGAGAATCACGGGTTTGAAAACGGTGCATTTGTCTACGATTTTGGCGATCGATTTCTTCGAGTCGAATTCTTCACACATAGCATTAGCCCTACCAGATGGTTTCAATTACTGGTGCCTTAGTTAATTAATTCAAAATAATGGAATAATAGGATAAAAGTGGGATGGATGAAATAACGTCAGATTTGGAGCATCTCAATTATATCCATAATTGCCTCTAAAACACAAAGGAAATGTCTATAAAACCATATTAGGCTTGTATGAGTATATATTAGAAGACGATTTGACATTGTCTGTATTCCCCTGGATTGCTACAACAACTTTCAACTCGAGGTGGGATAAGAGTTTATGATCAAATTCTTCTATCGAGTTGACATAGAATTACCACAACATCACTTAATATTGGGATCAAAACAAAACCATTCCTCGAAAATTACTACCAAATATTGAAGCAATTTTGTCTACCAAATAAAAATCGCTTCGATAACGCGATGCGAAAAATTGTATTAATAAATATTGGCTAACAACATAATCACATTAGTATCGCAATAAATCTTTATATCTCCGAGGGCGGGGGAACTCGTAAAATTTATTTCAATACCGCTTAATGTAACTTTAGGGCGGTATAAATTTTATCATTTTCTCAAGATCCAACCCGGAGTGCCCGGAGTTTATTTTCATATTTTATTTTATACAAGATATAAAATATATCATCTTCAACGGTATTACTTTAATCACGGCCCGTGAGTGCTACGCGGTTGGAACCTCAATAAAATTAAGACGAGACATTAATCTATTTATACTTAACGTAATAAAGCTAATGGGTTTATTTATTTGTTTGAAATTGATAATCTCTCAAAATATCAAATATGCATATGATATTTCTAGTATCGAAGAAGGTTATATTATTATAGTTTATAGGTGGTAGCGTTATGGCCGCAACTTCACTTTAAGTTACAATGTGGTTCAAAATAATAGATACGATACCCAGAGGAGTGACTGGGACTCAAGTGCAACTGCTGGAACATACCTACAGGTATTTGGTGATAGATTTTCAGCTTCAGGGTAATATTTAGTCTCTAGAAGCACTGTGAAAGCTGTCCCTGATTTCTGGCAACACGAGGAGTTGAACTGTCACCCTGGTACGTTTTAGTGGTTTTAGTGGGTTAAGGAAGTCCGTAAAGACTGGGATTTTAAACACCACGTTAATAAAAAAAGGGTAATATCTAGCCTTCCTACCAGAGATTGAAAGAAGTGTGTCAGCTATCACGCAACACGGGGTTTGAAGTGTCTTTGTGGTGCATGTTAGTAGGTAGAGTTGGGTGATTAACACCCCTTGAGTGTCACCACACGGTTCACTCGCCTTGGCCTGAGCCTGGGTAATGCTGCTGCGTGTTTCGATGAGGAAGTCCGTAAAGAGTGGAATTTTGAACAACTCGTTAATTAAAAAAAGGGTAGTAGGCTACCCAGACGAGCATTAGTTTGGGCAGGCATAATAATACGGTTTCAAGTTTCAAGATAGTAGGTAATTATTAAAAAAATGTATAAAGCTCATTTCTAAATAAAATAAAATTGGATTGAAGTACTAAAATAGTGTCTCGTAATAATGTTTTTTTTTAAGAAAAAATGATACACCCATGTCACATTGACTTTTCTTAATTTTCTTTTATGTTTTCAACATCTATTTTACGATAAATAAGGCGAACGAAGTCCTCGGCTAAGTTAGTTGATAATATTATTTATCATGTAATCTTGTAAGATAATATATAGATTCTAAGTAATCAAAGTTATAATCCTCATTAGTGTTAACAACTTTTCAAGTCTGCTAAGTCGTTAGCCGGCTTAATTATTTCGCTTACAAATTAGTTAGGATATAAAAGCAAACGTTTGGCTTATAAACTTTCACAGTATACATTTTAATAGTTCGTTATGAAATAACTTAGATATGCTCTGGAATTGTAAAGAATATTTGATCAGATCTATTCAAGAGAACCGAAAAACTTTGCTCGAGTTTATTAATAATTTGTTATAAATTGACTTTTCTTTGACACGAACGTGATTAATTTTCTCATCATAATGGTAAATGTTCTTTGAATTCCTTTAAGAACATTATCATCTCCTTGTCCTGTTGCTAAGACATTTCGAGTTGGCGCAGTACGTTTTCTTCTTCCAGAACTCCTTCCAGAACTTCCAGTCCAAGACAAAACTTTTTTAAAAAGTTTTTTAAATAGTTTAAATAACAAAAATGCCATCAAATTTATTATGAGTGTTAAAAATAGTGCTTTTTCTTGATATGTGTATGTATATATTATTTTACCAGTGCAATATATGATAAATAGAGACATTTTTAGTTTGAAAAATCAGTCGATTCGAGTCGCTTATGAGGCGTGCATTGAGTGTAAATATATTTATGTAATAAATAATTCATAACGAAAAGCATATTAAATAAGTATGCAAAATAAATAAACAAAATATATATACTTATATATATATATAAATACATACATACATATGTACCAACTTTATAACAACGAATTATGATAATAAATCTATTAAATAAAAAATTAATCTGCACAAAGGAAATAAAAATACCATACCAGATGTGTCTGGGACTTCCTTTATGTGAAACTAATAAATTATTAAATAATTTTTGGTCGATCTTGTATAACATTTTTCAATACTTTACTTCTAATTGACGGAAGTGTGATATTAAATAGCATTGTAATTGTTTGCTGTTTCAAATACAAATATACTTTTTTATAACCCGACTGGTAGTTCCTTAGATTTTCAAATCACTTTCAAACGAGCCAACTTTTTCACTGTATAATATTATTACAGACCAGCTGAACCGACAGACGTTATCCTGCCTTAACTATGAATATTGTTGGCCCATTATAATGATAGTTATGTAAAATTAATATTGTCGTTGAGAATACTTAAATTTTCTAATGTTCCGCTCAACTTTCTTAATTTTTTCTCTTATATGAACCTTTTCATGACATTAACACAACAGAAAAAAATTAGCCAAAGTTATTCCATCCGTTCACGCGTGATGCGATGACCAAGGGAAATGGATATTAATTTTTATGTATGTCGCGTCAGTCGTGGCACGGTAGTGAACGCGTATTCGTTATTTTCACTAACTGTCATGATTATTCATGGTCGCTACATGGTTCCCCAGGCAACGTAGCAGAACTTTCTCAATTTTTTTAATTCGAACTTTACAATATTTCTTAAATAACTCATTCAGTGCAAGTGTACTTAATAAATAATCGTAGGTATCCATTCCATCCGTTCACGCGTGATGTAATGACTAGAAGAAATAGATATTCATTTTTATATATGTCGCGTTAGTCGTGGCAGGATGTGAAATCACGTATTCGTTATTTTCACTATCCGTCATGATTATTCATGGTCGCTACAGGGCTCCCCAGGCAATTTAGCAGAACGTTCACAATTTCTTTTAATTCGAACACTTCACAATAGTTCCTAAATAACTCATCATTCAGTGCAAGTATACTTAATAAATTATCGTAGGTATTCACGCGGTCACAGATAAGTCCTCCAGTACATGTCTTGCTCTGACCGAGTTTAAACAATAGCTCCGCCAATATTCCAAGCAAGACTTATCACCAAGGCTTTGTCCAGACGTCCCGGAAGTCTGTGGCGACATCTGCGTTTCCGCGTTTAGCAAACATTAAAGAGATCAAATGAATGTCTTATTACACTCTCGAATAAAACCAGACTTTTAAAGACGGAAGTAGCTAAACGGATATGAAGTTCTTGGTATCGAAGGAACAATCAAATGAACCTCTTATAGCATTTAAAACGATCAGAAAATAGATTGAGATAAAATAAGGATTATTTAGAGTCAATTCGCCCATTAGTTTTGTATCTTGTTATTCCATTTCCGACATATATACGTATATTATTCAAAATTTAATAACATCAAATTCTACTATTAACTTCACTCTGACTCTTGACTATGAGACAAATGTCAGTGTGATATGTATTTATTGTATTTTATGTTTAAAAACTAGCATTGGGTTTTGTATCTTGGATAAAATGCGGTCCCGTATTCCACGACTATATGACTGTTATTATCAAGGATTTTGAATAAAGTGTCGACCTTTGCTCAGGGATCACAAGGGTGTTAACATAAAAAGAATGTAAATCCTGGACGTAAGCTGTTAGAAACGTGAAACGTTTCCTGACATATTCCGGAGTACGTGTATTTTATATAGTGAGGCAGGCTTGTAAATGGCTGTGCACAATCAGCGGCTTGAGAGCTGAACACGGAGAGGCGTGTCAGCCTAACTTTGTATGTTTGCTTATTGTGAGATCCTGAGCGGAAAAGTGGGGATCTGGTACTCAACCCAGCACTTAATGCGTAAATTCGCTTACCGATCGTCCCTTATTGCGGCTGCCAATCTTCCAAGGTTTCAACAGTCACGGGGCTTGGTGGTCACCAGAAAAACGTCTACTCACTTCACTTTAAGCCAACGATAGCTATATAAAGAGTTGTAATTTCAATGCAAGACCATGCACAGTACAATCTTGCCTCGCCTGCCATGGCACAGTACAAACCAAATTTAGTTTCCAGATCCCGGAGGGGATCAGTTAGTACTTTGGATTATTCTATTTCTATTAATAGCTAGTACCGTGTTCGATTTTCTCCTACGCGATTCGGCAACAGCCCAAGCCGAGGTTCGATCATTAGTGTCACCCTTGCGCTCGCCCTTCTAGTTCAGTGTAGCTGTAAAAGGCCCCTCAGGCTATCAGTGTAGGTCCCATCAAAAAAAATACAAGACCATTCGTTAATTGACCATCGAAGAGTGAGGTCGTTGGTGCTCGGTGCTACTTGCAGTAATTCGTTATAGTTTCATACTTATTGTTGACTTTTGATTGTAGTCAACGGTTGTTAAATATTTTCATTAAAACTTTGTTACTTTTTAAACTTTTTTTGAATGGATCGTTTTGCGTTGTAATTATTCTTTGCGTTAATTTTTTTCCCTTAGACGCTAAAAATATATACTTTTTTTTACAAGTGCTCCAAAACAGAGATGGTTTTAGGTCGGACAAATATTTGCGCGGCGGTATGCGGGTCTGGTATCGAGAACAATTGTGCGGGATTTTTTGCTAGCAGCGCGTAGTTTTCAATGTCAAACGCCACCCCCATAAGGATACAATCTCACATTAACAAAACTAGATGGCGGTACTTGCGCCTCACCAAAATCATCACCAGTTGAATTTATATCATCGACCACTCATCTCTGAGCTTTTAATAATGTTTAATATGTTCCTAATGAGACACATTGCGACTTACCATAAGCCGTGATTGTGTATTGAATCTATAAAAATTCAAATGTCTAGTCTTAGTGTAGCGATGAAAGCTCAGTTGGTTTTCTGTACGCATACCACGTCGATGGATGTGAGTTCGATGCCTGCAGTGCGCCGCAGTTTTCGGTGAAGGAAAACGTCGTGATGAAATCATTGAATAGTATGGATGGTAGATGCGATGCGTCTAATATCATGGGGCTAGTTACCATGCTTAAGCTAAAACTCGTCTGTCAAACACTTATAGGTGTGTCCCGGCAGTTGCACTTGACAGCCAGTCCCTCCAATAGGCTTAGCGTGTCCACCATTTTGGGCCACACTGTCATTTAACACCAGGTGAATGAATGTCCAATACAGTGACGACAGTGACCACCTGTGATAGATAACTTATCTCACGGAGGTCACCGTTGATTTTAATTATAGTTAAGCTTGAGCGTTATGGCTATAATCTCACCTGATCTTAAGTGACGATACGGCCCAAGTTGGTAGACACGCTAAATCTGTAAAGGAACTGGCGCTCAACTGCCGGAACACACCTATTGGTATTTGTCGGCAGATTTTCAACTTGAGGCTGGTTGCTAGCCAGGCGGGCATTAGAAAAAGCCCTACCACCGCGTTACGGTTTTCTCACGAGTTTTCCTTCACCGAAAGCTCAATCTCGTTGTAGGTGGATTCGAATTTACATCCGTTGACGTGATGTCACGTCGCTCAAGTTTACTTATCATCACGCACTGTTATAGTGTATGAATGTTGAATGAAATGAAGTTTGAATGATAACTCCCTTCGCAGAACCGTTGACGACAATACTGGGAGGTCCAGAGCTGTTTATAAACACCGGTAGCACGATAAACCTGACCTGCGTTGTGCAACATTCGCCGGAGCCACCTCCCACCATACGGTGGACGCATAGAGATGAGGTAAAATGCTTTCAAATACTATATTGTAACATTTTTTTTTTTTATTATGCTTACCACAGAAACATAGGACGGAAGTTTGGAAAAATATCGTCTATACATTCTTCATTATTATTAACAGTAGGTTATTTTATCTATCACAAGATAATTAGGAATACGAATGATTATTTCTTAATTCTCAGAGAATCGAGATCTGGTACTTTTCATATATACTTTATTTACATATAAAGAAGTTATGAAAAATACGGTATTTGCTTAAGACCACACGATAGAAGTGGAAACTTCATCAATCCGAGGTCTAAATACAGTTATTACGTATGCAGCGATGATAGGTCAGTGGTAGTGTGTACGACTTCGCTTCAAGGGACGTGAGTTCGAGTCCAACCATCTACAATGAGCTTGAGCTTTCGGTGAAGGAATACATCGTGAGGAAACCATTGCATGGTGGTAGGGCTTTTTCTAATGCCCGCCTGGCTAGCAACCACCCTCATGTTGAAAATCTGCCGCCGAATACCAATAGATGTGTTCCGGCAGCTGCATTTGGGAGCCAGTTCCTACATAGGTTTAGCGTGTCTACCAACGTGGGCTATATTCTCACTAAAGATGCGGTGAGATTATCTCCACAACGTTGAAACCTTATCTATAAAAAAATTAAAATAAATAAAATATATTGGAACGGCAAATATCATATTTATGTCAATATTGAATGCGACTGATATGTCATGTACTCACATGTAACACTCACCGAGCGAGTATAGCAGTAACACTAATGAACAGACGTTGATTCAATTTGATATGTCGATACTACAATCTCAGCTGATGTTAAGTGACGATGCAGCCCCAGATGGTGGGCACACTAAGCCTAGTGTAGGGACTGGCTCTCGAAAACAACTGCTGGAACACGCCTATAAGTTTTTGGCGGAAAAATTTTAACTTGAAGGTGCTAGCTAGCCAGGCGGGCATTACACCATGCTTGATTCGAACTCACGTCCATCGATGCCGCATCAGTACACTACCAACTGAGCTATCATCGCTTCGGATAATCAACCAACATGATAATAACTACGTTTCCATGGATATATTGACTACCAAATCAGAATCAATTCTGCCGGGTTAGCTAATCTGTTAAATAGTTTTAACTGTGTACTTATTTAAACATTAACGTTAACTAAACAGTTAGTTTACTCGAAAACAAACGTAGTGGAAAATGAAGAGAAAGCTGAAGCAGTAAAATGCATCGTTTCCGCACTGCCGTTCCACGAATTACTTCCAGATACCGTAGTGCTGTTACATTATAGCGAGAAATATAATCGATAATATCGATTTTTGTGTATGATGCATTTATTGGCCGACTTTGTGTAAAATCGGCAAACGTGTTATGACGGTATATTATATGTTATACAGTAATATTATCGCGTAAAACATCATTGTATTTCCTTCGAAGACACAGAAAATTTACTTAGATGATTAGTCACCTAGTTAGAATCAGTTAAGAATCTCTTTATTATATTTAAGGTTTAGCGTTATGGTCATAATATCACCTGATCTTTAGTGACGATACGGCCTAACTTAGTAAATACGGTATACCTATGGAGAAATAGCTGTTAAGTGCAACTGCCGGAACTCACCTATTGGTATTTGGCGGCAGATTTGCAACTTGTGGGTACTAGCCAGGCGGGCATTATAAAAAACCCTACCATCATGCTATGGTCTACTCACGATGTTTCCTTCACCGAAAACACAAGCTCATTGTGGAAGAAGTGGTATCGAACTCACGTTCTTTGATGTGAACACACTACCACTGAGCTATCATCGCTTTAATATACAGATATTAGCTAGTGCTTGACACCTGTTTGAGTCGTCACATACCCCGCCCACCTTTACACTTAGCTTTAACAGTGATTTCTAACCTAACCCCGTATCGCATTCATTCATGCGGTAGAGATACACCATGGAGTTTTAATGGGTATTCCCATTTCTCACCGGGTGAGGCCCACATAACCCGCTCACGTCCCCGGGTAAGAAGGTATCCATAAAGGGATTTAAAAAAGGATTAATGGATATTTTACCGTGTTGCGCAAGGAAATCTGTCAATTGAATATTACCAGGAACAAGAAAACAAAATAGGGTTTGTTACTGTCATGTCGGGTTGCAAGCTTGTCGGCACTTAGACAAGAATTGGCTGGTACTGAATGCGTTAAGATATAAGAGTGTCATATTGTCACGTTATCACCACACGTGTGGTTTTTTTAGGGGTTATAAGTAAGCGCTTCCTCAATCTCACCTTATGGTAAGTGACGATGAGGCCTATCATGGAGCGTGCTTACTAAGTAACTCTTCTAACCGATTCACTCTTTCCTTAAAGACTCCCAGATTGTAAAGATGAAGGAAAGACAGTTGCGACTGACGAAGGACATTTGCCCCTACGGCAGTCACTACTGTTACTGGACTGTACTGAAACTTAAGTTAAAAAAAAAAAAACACAGACGCGGATTGTGAATTCCACTCCGTTGCTGTACGCATTATAAATGGAGCTGCAAAACGCTTTCTGCGAATTTGGGAAATGTTCACTACGTACGGTGTAGACCCTCGCGACGTCTGGTCGTCCTGTGGTAAAATGGATGTAGTGGGATTAGGTCGGGAACTCGGCAAAGTGAATTCTATAAGACACTGAGAGGCAAGTCACCTTACGGCGACGCTCAAGAGAGAGCATATTGGCCTCCTTCAGTGCATCAGGTATGGGCTTTTACGACATCGCTCGATAATCAGATATAAATAAACTAATCACAAAACACGACAAGCCTAAGTTTGTCACTACACCGTGTATTTTGTAGACGCAATATAGTGTCAAAGTTAGTAAAACTAATAACCCGAAATACTTGCGAAGTGGCTGTAATACCACTATGATGTTTGTAATAAATAAAATACTTAGATAACTAATTTCTACAGATCACATCGACACATACACATCACTAACCGAACACAATAACCGGCCATCGAGCTGTGTTCCCCAAATTGCACGATCAAAGTGGCAGCGAATTTGGCGAGTGGTTCGCCCCAGTTTTGCGAACTTTTGCATTCATTCTTATTTACAAGCAAACTTAGAAAGCCCACAGATTTGAATCTTTGCCAGTATGAGGTACAGTTACGTATATTGGTTTCTGCCAGAACCGTAAATAAATGTCTTTGTTCTCGTTTGAGTTAAAGAGGCGAGTTAAATCTTAAACTTTTGGTCCTACCTATTCAATGTAATAAAACTGTGACTTGCAAAAAATATGTAGACTTTGTTTATTTTTTTTTTATATTTAAGGTTTAGCGTTATGGCTATAATCTCACCTGATCTTAAGTGTCGATACGGCCCAAGTTGGTTGACACGCTAAACCTGTGGAGGAACTGGCTCTCAAGTGCAGCTGCCGGAACACACCTATTAGTATTTGGCGGCAGGTTTACAACTTGAGGATGGTAGCTAGCCAGGCGGGCATTACAAAAAGCCCTACCACCTTGAAAATTACTTTACATTATTTCGTTATAAATGCCAAAAATATATAGGGAACAACAGTTGTTTTCATATTATATTCATGCGTTTGAGCTTTAAATATGTATGTAAAAAGTCGATCATATTGTAGGTTGAATTTATTTCTAATATCATTTTGGCTGTTGGAAACATGGTATTTTTATGTTTATTTTAAATAGGGCGTGTTTAATTATTTTGATCCGCTTTTTGTAACTTTAGTCAACACTGCTTACTCTTATTGGTGGTAGCATGATCTTAAATAGCTTGAAAGCTTCCTTAATAATAGTTCTTGCAAATACAAACATGTTTTATTGAAATCTGACCAATAATTCCTCTGATTAGGTCGTTCAAACAAATTAACAATCAAGATATTATTAATATAGATATTATTGTTATAGATCTATATATCTATTGAGGCTTATCACGTTGTCACACTTTGATATGTGGGTCGTATGGTGGTAGGGTCTTTTCTGATGCCCGTCTGGCTGGCTACCACCATCAAGTTGAAAATCTGCTGCCATATATCAATAGGTGTATTCCAGCAGTTGCACTTGAGAGCCAGTTTCTTTACTGATTTACCGTGTCTACCCACTTGTCCCGTATCGCCACTTAAGATCAGGTGAGGTTATGGCCAAAACGCTAAAACTCAAGTTAAAAAAAAAGTAAATTTATGAAAAGGAAATAAGTCAGTCAAACTTTAAGTTTTAACACCTAACTTAAAGAACCCCTTCCGTTTGTGGTTTCAAAATAGCGTATGTGTTAAACATAATATTAGTCACTACAGTATCGAAATACTTTTGAATCTGTCCTGAAATTTCATATTGATGCTAGTAAGGGACGATGACAAGTTAAAAAAAAAAAAAAAAACGGCCGTATCGATTTGCCTCAGTCACAGTTTTCTTCATACTTTATAGGTTTAGCGTTATGGCCACAATATCATCTAATGTTAAGTGACATGTAGCCCAAAATGGTGCACCCGCTAAGCCTAGTGGAATGGCAGTGAAGTGCGTCGGAACATATCGATAGGAATTTGATCACACATTTTCAACTTTTATTAAATATTAAAAAAAAAAAACATAACGTACAGTTCAGTCTGCTGTTACACGGAAGTCATTTCGGTCCTTAGTACGGAAGTTGAGTTATAGGTACTCGTACGGTTGTGCAAAGTTAGCCGTCTGCCCTTATCAATTTTATGTACTTGATTCTTTCGCTCTCGAAAATGTCAATACGCCGTAGGCTTCTCGGCTAATTAAGACCTTACTTTGCTTCCAAAAGGGAGTGTTTACCAGCTAATATTACTAATTTAGGTACTGAAATTTAATAATTCATAATAATTCTGACGCAAATTCATTACCTGAACATAAAGCGATTTTCGCTTTGAATTTCCTCTCTCCAGACACCGTAGTAATTTAAATCCTGGAGTTTTATTGATGAAAATCTTTCACATGTCTGTAAGTGATCGTGTGACTTCAAAATGAGATATCAGATTTAATTAAAACCATGAATATTTTGTGTTTAATTATGAATTAGTTGTGTCCGTTTCTTCGTTCAAATGGTACTAAAAATTATCTAAAAACTAGCCTTTACCCGCGACTTTGCTCACGTTAATATTGATTTTCTCAAATCGGATGACGCTATAAAAAGTTTCATACTAAGTTTATTACTCTCTTTGCTCCACTTTCGATTCGTTTTTTCTCAAGAAAAAGTTGTCTGTGACAGTCTCCAAGGTCCCATCTATCTCTATGTCAAAATTCATCGCAATCGATTCATAGGTTTAAGTGTGAAAGCGTAACAAACAAACTTACATTCACATTGATAATATTAGTATCTAAGGGTAAGGATAAGGTAGTATGTTTGCCCACATTTTTCATTTTTTTCAATACAGCCTGACTCATATTGTTGGTAGCGTAGTATTTCTATTTTATAGAGTTTACAGGCCTTTAGCGTTATGGCTACGGTGCTAGGGCTTCTTCTAATACCCGTCTTACTAGCTACCAACCTTAAGTTGAAAATCTACCGCCAAATACCTATAGGTGTGTTCTGGCAGTTGTCTTTGAGAGCCAGTCCCACCACCAAGCTCAGCTTGTCCACCATCACGAACCACATCGTTACTTTACATTAGATGTTATTATGGCCTAAACTCTAAACCTTAACTATAAAAAAAATAATGAAATCAGTCATGAGGGCTGCTGAAGGAAATGAAAACTATATTTCACAAAATAATGTAAATAAAGGATGTCGTGATTCGGAACCTAAGACCTTGCTTACGCGCGATTACTAAGTCGCACGTCAAACCGTTCGACCAAGCGCATAATTAAAAATCTTCACAATACTCTCTACATAAATAGCGTTCGGTGACGATGGCACGAGTTTCATGAGTTTCGTTCACCAAAAAGTGCTCAACGCGCGTAAACAAGTTTTCACTTCAAAATAACAGACGCAAAGTAACAGCGAGAAAAAGTGTACCTACCTTAAAAGATTACGGTATATCTCTCTTATCTTCCACGTAAGGGAACGTGCTTGAACGTGACGCGCTCTTGCAATTTCGATCTAAGTTCTAGTCGAATTAACAAACCGCTGTAAGAGAAGATACGCTTTAAAAATACAGCTGTATTCAGCTCAAGGCGATATCGAGTGACGTCAGATATCTTAAAATGGCTGACGCCGGAAACGGTTCATCAATACATTATTGACATACAGTAGAACATGTTTCGGGAACATTTTACATGGTAAAATTTTATCGTGAACCCTCGAATGTATTGAAAAGACTTAAATTGAATGTATCCAAGCGACATTGCTACAAAATGGTGCTTCTTTGAAGTGACTCCTGTTAACGTTGCAAATAATGGAGCCAACGTATTTATCAATTGAAGCTTTTGCTAGAGAAGCTGTTGTAATTTAAAATATACTTTTGGTCCACGAAACTGGAATCAATTGATTGATTCAAAACTAGTACCTTTAGGAAAAATTGTTGAAAGATAATTTATCTAGTTTTCATTTGCGGCTTCACGTGTTTTAATATGGATTATGTCAAGTAAATCTGATAAGGCAATAGAAAGTTTCATACAAAGTTAATCCCTCTCTTTACCCCACTTCCAATTAGGTTTTCGCGAGAAAAAGTAACCTATCGCCGTTTCCAGGTTCCCGATTATCTCTATACCAAAATACGTTATAATCGATTTAGCGGTCAAGGCGTGACAGAGTAACAAACAAACAGACTCACTTTCGCATTTCTCATATTAGTATGATAATAAACATTTTACCGTCATGATCTCAGACGCAACTTATTTTGTTATATATGTAATCGAAAAGACATATTTACAAGTTGCAAACAAAAAAAAAACGTATAATACCTACAAATAATGTCTTTGAAATTAAAAAAAAAAACAAATACATCGGCAAGGGACGTGAGTTCGAACCCGCCTACAATGAGCTTGAGCTTTCGGTGAAGGAAAACGTCGTGGTGATATCAAAGCATGGTGGTAGGGCTTTTCTCAAAAGTTCAACTGGCTAGCTGTCACCCTCAAGTTGAGAATCTACCACCAAAAACCAATAAGTGTGTTCCAGCAGTGGCAATTGCGAGCCAGACTTTCACGAAGGCTTAACGAGCTTACCTACCTTGAACCACATCATCACTTAGCATAGTCGAGATTGTGGTCATAACGGTTTAGCGTTATGGCCATAATCGCACCTGATCTTAAGTGACAATACTGCCCAAGTTGGTAGACACGCTAAACCTGTGGAGGAACTGGCTCTCAAGTGCAGCTGCCGGAACACACCTATTGGTATTTGGCGGCAGGTTTTCTACTTGATAGTGGTAGCTAGCCAGGCGGGCGTTAGAAATAGCCCTACCACCATGCTATGGTTTCCTCACGATGATTTCCTTCACCGAAAGCTCAAGCTCATTGTCGGTGGATTCGAACTCACGTCCCTTGACGTGAAGTCGTACACACTACCACTGAGCTATCATCGCTTCAAAAAATAAAATTTCCTATAGATACCCAGTAATATAGCGTAAGAATAACGAACATCTCTCTCATAGTTTCCTAAGAAAACACTGCGTATGAAAATACAAGATGAAAAATAAGTCTTTACTTTTTTTATAGCGTTTGTAAAAACAAGCTGTCCTTGGATATGTTATGAAAACTTTGATATCACACTTTACCTTTAGTAATTTTATAAAAACCAACACTAGCTGCTACCCGTGACTTCGTTTAGATGAATAAACATTGAATCTTTTCCTCAGAAACCACGTACTATCATACTAATATTGTAAATGTGAATGTAAGTTTGTTTCGATCATCATGAAACTCGGTGGTATTTATTATAAATCACATATGTTTTAATAAAATAAAATTTTTTTTTTCGTAAGTTACATAAATGATAACTTTTAATAACTTACATATTGATATCATATTTGATACATATTGATTGATAATATATAGGACCTCTGTTCAAAGAGACAATAAAAATAAAAATATATCAAATTTGATATTGATGGACTCGGGAGCCAGTTCCTCCACAGGTTTAGCGTGTCTATCAACTTGGGGCGTATCGTCACTTGAGATCAGTTGATATTATTAGCCATAACGTTAAACTTTAACTAGCAAAAAAAATACATCTTATAAAATCAATAACATAAAAATTATAAACTCCTCTTTTTTACCCTACCCTACTCTTCAGGACGCCCAACTTGCATTGCGCGACTGCCTCAATATTCTGGGAATGGATATTCGGAGCGACCTAAACCTCGAGGACCACATCTAGAATGTCATCTCCACATCTCGGAGACTCAGAATCCTGAACAGAGCGCGTCGGTTTTTCCTGCCCGAACATTTTCACCTTCTACATAAGGCCCAAGTTCGTCCGAGCTTGGAATACTGCTCGCACCCCTGTGATAAATCCGCTCAATATCTCCTCGATGCCTTAGACAGGTTGCAGAGGCGGGTTGTCCGCATTGTGAATGATGCACACACTACCAGCACCGTAAAACCGCTGAAGCTACGAAGATACATTGCCTCTTTAAGCGTGTTCTACCGGATGTACCACAGCCAGCGTTCTGAATAGCTCTTCGGTCTAATCCCCTCCTCTCCGTTCCACTACAGAGCCACGCGGGCGCGACTTCGGTGTCACAGCTTCACGGTGACTCCTACTGAATCGCGAATTCAAAAGTTTGCTGTTATTAATTTTTGTCGTACCGCGGAGCTGTGGAACCGTCTTCCGGTGAGCGTGTTCCCACCCTCCTATGACATAGGGTACTTCAAAACGGACGTGAAAGGTATCTATGACAGCGGTGACTTATAGTGGATTTTATTGCTATATCTGTTACCACTGGTTTGGATTGTACTGTACTTAGCACCAGATGCAGTATATAAAAAAAATAGTAGCTTTGCCGGTGACTCCGTACGCGTGTGACTAAAATTTTACTTAATCAGTTTCATAAAAAAAAACACGTTATATAGCCTATGTAACTCAGGGTTAATGTAGCGTTCTAATGGTGAAAGAATTTTTGAATTCGGTCCAGCAGTTTTTGAGTTTATTCGTTACAAACAAAAATACAACCCTTTCCTCTTTATAATATTAGTATTGATTGAAGGATTTTTTTTATAGTTAAGATTTAGCATTATGACCATAATCTCACCTAATCTTAAGTGACGATACGGCCCAAGATGGTAGACACACTAAACCTGTGAAGGAACTGGCTGTCGAGTGCAACTGCCGGAACTTCAAGTTCAACTATAGGGTGGTAGCTAGCCAGTCGGGCATCAGAAAAAGCACTACCGCCGTGCTATGATTTCTTCACGATGTTTTCCTTCACCGAAAGCTCGAGCTCATTGTAGGTGGTTGGATTCGAACTCACGTCTCTTGACGCAAAGTCGTACACACGATCACTGAGCTATCATCGCTTCAAAATAATTATAAACAATTATACAAACTTATATGTACGTATAGATACCAGCGATTTCCCGACCGCTGGTCTGGTCATAAAAAAGAAAAACTAAAAAAAATTACAAAAGAACAATTGAATCCAAAAACTAAGTATCCTAAACCTATCTACGAAGGTTTCCGCTTCGGAGAGACATAGTCTTATCGCGATATTTTCAATAGTTTTCACCTGATTGAACGTCAAAGGGATTGTACTTTCCTCATTTATATAAATGTAGGCTTATATTTACAGAGACGTCAATTGTTCGATCGCCTGCTATTGGTGGCTTTAGCAAACTTTTTTCCTATTTATTGTTAGCTTGGTCGTTGATCGTCTCTTTATAAAGTTAGCTTTGTTGTTAATTTACACATTTGATTAAAAATAACTTTATCCATTGAAATTAATATTTACACGTTTAGAAAATAATAACTTTATATATTTTTTTTTTATTTAAGATTTTATCAAAAAAAAATTCTGTTTCAAGTATTAGCTTTATCGTTGATCGTCTCTTTATATTAAATATCATATTACAAGGGTTTAAATATTAACACGTTTGTCCAAAATTTAGTTTGATATTTACATGTTTGGTTAAAAATAACTTGGTAAATTCAAAATTGTAATGGAAAGATTTTATAAAAATTGCTTTAATAATGTATTTCAAGTAGTTCGCTTTTAGAAAAAAAAACTGAAGCAGTGATAGTGAAGCTCCGTAACGAATCAGTGAACGATATATTAGTGATGTGACAAACCAAATAGTACATGCAAACTATTAAATAAGTCTTGTATAATAAAATACTTTTTCAATACTAAACGATATTTGAGGTTACAGTAGAAATAAGCACAAAGTTCTTGCTGATACATACTATTTTAAGGACTCTTAAGAACTTGTGAGCCAGTCCCTCCAATAAAGGCCGGCAACGCGCCTGCGATTTCCCTGGTGTAGTGGGTCGGCGGTGATCACTTACCATCAGGCGACACGCTAACTCGTTTTCCGGCTAAAAAAACGCATGTCGATGAAGTAAATTCAGAGATCTCTAAACGAGCCCAAAGTTATTTAACATTTAATAAAATATTTTTATTATCCCATCTATAGTATCCCAGATAAATTGAACCTATAACACTAATGACAAACTTTTAAAGGGTATCCACTGGCAGATTTCAATGTTTGGAAAATTGTAAAAAAAAACTACAGCTCTAATACAAAGTAGGTTTATTTTAATTAAATAACAATTAACGCGGATTTCATTTTTTAAAACCACGTTCTCCAAATGGCGGCCCTCAAGTCTGACACACTCTTCGAGTCTAGCACGCATGTTTTCGAAAACGCGTTTACAGAGCCACTGGGGAATTCTGCTGACTTCGGCTCGAATATTTTCTTTAAGTTGTGTCACAGTGCTCGGATTTGTCTTGTAAACCATGGATTTTAAGTATCCCCATAAGAAAAAATCACATGGGCTTAAATCGGGTGACCTAGGTGGCCACGGTATGGTACCGTTTCGGGATATGTTTTATTCAGGGAATAACTGCTGCACTGCATTCATGGACACATTAGCAGTATGAGCTGTGGCCCCGTCCTGCTGGAACCATGTGTTTCGGTTGAAGGATGGACAATTCTGAAGTTCTAGTCTGAAAACGTCATTTAAAATCTGGGCATATCTCTCCGAATTAACAGTTACAGTTTGGCCACGTCCATTTTCAAAGAAATAAGGCCCTATGATTGCAGATGCAGATATGGCACACCAAACTGTTACTTTAGGCTTATGTAAAGGCTCTTGATGCATTTGTCTTGGGTTGCGGATATCCCAGTAACGGAAATTCTGCTTATTTACATATCCTCCAATATGAAAGTGGGCTTCGTCACTGAAGAATATGTTGCCCATCCGAGTAGCAGTAGGAAATCTCAACAACATTACCTCTGCGTAAGTTTTTCTTAATTCAAAGTCAGAATCGTGTAAATCTTGCACGATTTGAATTTTATATGGATGAAACTTGAGTTTTTTGTCGCATTATAACCTGCAAAGTTGATTTCGGAATTTCCAATATCGATGAACGTGCACGCAGTGATAATCGGGGATTTTCAACGACAGAAACCATAACACGCTCGCAATTTTCATCCGTGGCTACCGATGGCGTAGGTCCTGGCCTGGGTCTATTTAACGTTGATCCTGTAGATCTGAACCTTGCTACCCATGACTGAATGAGGTTGATCGATGGTCCATCACTTAATCGACGAATACGGTCTTGGACCAATAAGCGCGCACCTATAACCAGGCACAGCCAATAGCATACGCGCTATGGATAACCGTCTACACTATAGAAATATTGTGCAATATAGAACAGACTAAAGAAAGGGTCGTAATGGGAAAATCTTACATTTCAATTAGTCTAACTTCCATTCGTACCGTGCGATAAGGATCTTCATTAAAAAAAGATTCGGTTCTGTCGCAGTTTCTTTAATACGGAATCTTTATGATATTGTTAATTAAAACATAAATATATTACGCAGTTCCGATGATCGAATTATAATATAACTGTAACAGTAATATCGTGCCATTTACATTTTTGGATTGAAGCCAAATACCTAATAGCGATAAGATTTCATTATCTTGTCTCCGGCAAATCTCAGCCACGGCCTCGGATATGATCTTTAAACAAGCTCCAAATTGAGTTTCCTTCATTCATCGTGCGACTCCATATTATTATATCAAATTAAGCTCATTTAGGAATAACGGGTGAAGTGATTATTCGCTCCTTACTGTCTATTAGAGCTATGTCAGTCTTCAACACGTAAGATGATTATCTAAATACAAGAGAAGACAAAACAGTACGATACTTTTTACTATTCTGCATCGTTACTAATTTTATAAATGCGAAAGTGAGTGTGTTTGTTTATTACGCTTTCACGTCTAAATCGCTGAATCAAGTATGATGAATTTTGGTATAAACTTAGATAGGGATATGGAGACGATGATAGGCTACTTTTGCACGTGAAAACCTCATTTTAATTGGGGTAAAGAGAATGATAAACTTTGTTTGAAACATTTTATTGCGTCAACAGATTTGTTTGACAAAATTAATATTAACGTGAACGAAGCCGCACGTTAAATGTAATAATATCAAATAATATCTTATTATCATAACTATTGAGGAACTAAATACACATATTTTCCCAGTTTACAAGAATTTCCCAATGTCTAACATAACAATTTTCGAACGAATTCCGATCGCCGCAGAAAACCAGTTAAAAAAAAATCTGTAATACCATTTAATTTTTGTTTCAATTGTTGGTAATGTTTTGCGGGTGGAGTAACAAAAAATAATATTAAATCTAACATTAATCATTATTCATAATCATCATTGATACATTCGAATCTGGTCGAATGCTTATATACTCATAACCAACCTCGGTTTCGTATCGTGATAATTTAAAAGAAAGGATGTGTATAGCATTGCTAAGTTTAATAAGCCTTATTAAGAGGCATAATTCCTTACTACATTGTTTTCAAAAAACTCAATATTATTACCTGGTGCATGTCAATAAAGCTCCAAATCGCCATAATCTTCTCTGACGTTTTCGACCATCAATCAATTTCATTATACACCTAAATATTCCACGTGATTTGAAGCGATGATTCTGTAGTTCAATTCTTGCAATGAGCTTGTGCTTTTGGTGAAGGAAACATAGTGATGACGTCATAGTATGCTTAGGATGCTGTATGAAATGGGATGACACGCGATCGGTCTTGTGATCTTAACCATGATAGCTCAGTGGTAGTGTGTACGGGACGTGAGTTCGAATTCACATATAATGTGCTTGAGCTTTCGGTGAAGGTATAGATCGTGAGGAAACCATAGAATCGTGATACGGCTTTTTCTAGTGCCCGCCTAGCTAGCTACCACGCTGAAGTTGAAAATCTGCCGCCAAATGCCAATAGATCTGTTCCGACGGTTGCACTTGAGAGCCAGTTCGTCAATAGGTTTAGCGTGCCCACCAACTTGGACTGCATCGTCATTCAAGATCAGGTGAGATTATAGGCATGACGCATAATCTTAACTATAAAAAAATACCTAATAAACATGTTCTTTCTCAGGAGATCAACTATGATTCACCGCGAGGAGGTGTGTCAGTGATAACAGAGAAAGGGGAGACGACGACTTCTCATCTACTGGTCCAGAAAGCGAAGTCCACTGACTCGGGACGCTACACCTGTTCCCCGGCTAACGCTAACCCTAAATCGGTGCTTGTCCACGTTCTCAGCGGTAAGTTTTCAATGACAAACAGTTAAATACATATATGCGTATTATTTAGTATGTTTCTATAGCTAAATAAATAGCTAGAGGTGCTTCATATGAGCTAGATCAGGGCAGTGTGCTTACTATGTACGCTTTGCACAGGCGTGGTTTAAGTATCGATGGCTCACTGGTAACGTATATGAACTTATGGTCGATGTATATGAACTTACAACCCTGCAGTGACGCTAAACTTTCGGTGCAGTCAAATATTGTGACGAAAACATATCGTGTTTTCTAATGAGCGCCTTTTTTACGTGGTGTTCATAATCCGTTTATGGACTTCCTCGTCGCAAAACGTACCCGGGCTCAGGCCAAGGCGAGAGAGGCGTGGTGCAAGACGAATTGTTTCTGGACCGATACGACTTAGCAATCTTCAAGAAGAGAGCTTACTCTTACCTTAAAGGCTGACAACAGACTTGTTATTCCCCTGGTATTGTGGGCGTTCATGGGCGGCACTGATCACTTACCATCAAGTAATATGCCAGCTCTCCGAATAACAAGCACCATCCATCTACTCCCTAAAAACACCACCGTGATATTGAAATAAAACTAATTTAAACGGATTTTATCGCGGTTAATTATTAAATTTTTTAAATTTTGATCCCGACGTTTCGAAAGCTTTTCAGCCTTCAGTCCGCCCCGTGACCACGAAGGCTGAAAAGCTTTCGAAACGTCGGGATCAAAATTTAAAAAATTTAATAAATAACCGCGATAAAATCCGTTTAAATTAGTTTTATTTCAATGAATAATATTCGCGTAAACCTAAGAAATCACCACCGTGATACTTCGAACTTTAGTGTTGCCAGAGACTAGAGACATCTTTAACAATCCTTTAAACGACTACCAGTTATCCTCATATTGAAAATCTCTTACCAAATACCTGTAAGTGTGTTCCGGAAGAAGCATTCGAGAGCCAGTCCTTCCACTACATTTGGTATACAAACTACTTTCAGCAACATCGTCACTTAATCTTTGGTGAGATGGTGGACAAGTGTTTATCCCATAACGTATAAAACACAGTGCCATCAGAGTCACAGTGTACCTTATTAGAATATAAAATAGTATTATATCTACGGCGAAAAACAATTTTCTTTCTACAGGGAATTTTTTATGAGGTCCCTTATTGATATTAAAATGATTTATAAGGGGTAAAGATTAAAATTTATTTATAAACTCCTTGAAACGATAAAACCTTCATAACAAGGTTCTTATAATTTTCGTCGAAGCGTTTGATAATATTTTTTGTAATAATTTAGTAAAGCTTTATTTGATTACCTCAATTAAAGCGTATACATTTTTTATAGATAAATAATTTTTTGCACGTTTAGGATTATTCGATCATAAACATCAGTAAAGTCGGTTCATACTTTAATAAAGCTTTATTTGATTACCTCAATTCAAGCGTATACATTTTTTATAGATAAATAATTCTTTGCACGTTTAAGATTATTCGATCATGAACATCATTAAAGTCGGTTCATAGCTTAGTGAAGCTTTATTTGATTACCTCAATTAAAGCGTATACATTTTTTATAGATAAATAATTCTTTGCACCTTTAAGATTATTCGATCATGAAAATCATTACAGGCGGTTCATATTGGGAAAAGAATATGCGTTATAAATATCAAGCCTAATGAATTCTTAAGTACCATCAAACTATCTAGGGTAAAGTTTGTATATTTTAGTATAAATTATATATAAACATTACTGCGATTAAAAGACTTGCAATCACTTTCAAATACAAGAAAAACAGGCTTGGATCTGAAATGAATCCACCAAGTACAAAACACCCGTTTTATAGTAACGATAGAGTTATAAAAATTATGCGAAATTGAGTAATATTTTCTGAATTCTTATTTGAAATACATTTGTTTTTACCTACAGTGCATTGCGAGAATGCATTAGTCTTATATGCCCCACTAACGGAACGGCTTCATATAGACAAACTGCATCATTGATCCAAGGGAAGGGATATTCATTTCCCTAGATGGTAGCTTTGATGTAGTTTGCATTACCATATCTTCTCTTAGATTTAGTTAAGGCAGCGATATATTTTCCGTAGATTGCATTCAGATTATATATCATTTTACTAAATTTTACATGCGGCTTCGCTCGCGTATATATCGATTTTGTCAAATAAATTTGATGATGCAATAAAAAGTTTCATACATAGTTTATCCCTCTGTTCACGCCAATTCCAATAAAGCTTTCGCGGGAAAAGTAACCTATCTTCGTTTCCAGAGTCTCATCTACCTCTTTAGCAAAATTCATCACAATCGATTCAGTGGTTTAGGCGTGAAAGCGTAACAAACATACAAACTCACTGTCGCTTTTATAATATTATTACGGATTGTCACCTTAGCTTCAAATTAGTTTTGTTTCTCCGCATTTTTGGTAGGTTTTTTGTTTTTTTTGGTACGCAGTTACTTATCACACGGTACGGATGGACGCTAGAAATATGATAAAAGGTAAAATATATCTCTCACGACTCTTTATGTAGTCCTATATTGCACTATATTTCTATAATGTAAACATTTATCCATAGCGCGTATGCTATTGGCTGTACCCAGTTATAGGTGCCCGCTTATTGGTCCAATACAACCAGTAAGTTCTCAACGGCTACACAGATATAATTTGTACACCTCATATGCGTCAGCTATTTCGTAGAATAATATGTATTATAATGAATTAGATTAATTGGTTAGTTTCAATAACAAAAACGGCATCAAAAATATCATGAGTATTAAAAATTAGTGTTTTTTTTTATATGTGTGTTTGTATATATTATTTTACAAGTGCAATATATGATCAATAGAGACATTTTAAGTTTGAAAAATCAGTTGTTTTCCGTGAATTGAAAGTAGTTTATAACAGTAGTCTCTATTGATTTTCAGAACTACGGTTTTAATTAGCAATCAATCATTTTCCCGCGTGATTCCGCTCATGTGATTTCATTGATGGAATTTTAATGAGATGTTGATTTGTGTTTGAAATTCTCAATTAATTTTAATACCAATTATATTTCCTCGATTTGTATTGTTGAAATAATTGCTGACGATGATTCACCCCTTACCGAGATAAAACACAAATGCTTATCTGCAAAATAGATTTATGTAAACAGTTCTTTGTTTTATCAATCTAACGACCTTATCAGAAGATATGTGATGATGATGAAAATGGTGGAGACACTGCGCCTAGTGAAGAGACTGGTTCTCAAGTGCAACTGCCGAAATACATCGATAGATATTTAATGGCATATTTTCAACTTGATTATAGTAGCTAGGTGGTTGGTCCTTCATAAAAGCCCTACTATTAAATTATCATTAAATTAATAGATTTCCTTCCCTAATAAAGGGCTCATTGCAGGGATTCGAAGTCAAGTCTATCGACGCTAAGTCCGTACGCGCTTCCGTTGAGGTATCATTGCATCAAATAATTTGCTTATTTATTTATTATCAGTACAGGAAACAGAATTAAAATTATACAGGCGTACATTTCAAGATAGATATTACAAGCCCTAAGCTGCCAAACTAGTATCCTTTATACCTTGACAATTGATCTGCCTTTAAATAAGTATATTTTTAAGTAATACCTTAGGGTATATTTTTGTATACTTAAAAGGTTTAGCGTTATGGCCATAATCTCACCTGATCTTAGTGACGATACGGTCCAAGTTGGTCCAAAACACCCTAAACCTGCGGAAAACTTTATAAAGGATGACAAGAAAGAAAAATGAAAATATATAAAGCAAGAAGCAAATGGTTCTTGTGAAGGTAAGGTAGAAATTTGTGAAGATTTGCTAGGAAACAAAGTTGAACCAATAAGAAAATTCCTGTAGTTATCAGAATCGTACGCAATGCGCTTCTTAATAAGAGTTATTTTCTTTGTTGCAGGTGAACATCCGGCAGCTATGCAACACGGTGGTCAACTCCGCATTCAATACCCGATATCGGCTGCCATGCTTAGCATCATCGTTACAGTAATGGGATGCTATTACAAGCAGGATTTAAGGGACATTTTATAATAACTTCTCATCGAACCATAAGATTGGTGAAGGTTTCGTTTACTAATGAACTGAAACTAGCTATACATACGACCTTTAGAGTTGTGGTACAGGACGATTTTAATGAAACTACTTTTAGATTATGTCAGAGGGGATTATGAAAGTTTAATCCGGGTCGTAAGGCTTTGGTCCCACCGCCTAATTGGGTGAAATCGATGAATATTTTTTACTACTATTATAATTATATTACAGGAAACTTTCGTATCTTTAAATAATATTTTTTGGTCATTCAAATACTTCATTTATTTGTATTTACTTCTATAATTCACTTAATATGTTTTGTAAAATTATTTTCGTTATTTTAAGAAGTGTCATTTACAACTAAATGTATTATTATTTTTCATTTATTTTCTACACAGCATCAGGTCAAGAATAAGTATTAGTTTAAATGAATTATTACATACTTTGGAGCTGATATTATATTTTTTGCGATATTATTTATTTTATTACACACATATATATATAGCATATCATAAATAAGGGAAATGGTTCCGTATACATTATAAATCAGATTCCTTACAATTTGCTTCCTTTCTTTTGACTGATTTTTGTATGTATTATGTGTTCTTTATAGGTTTACCTTATAACTCGTATAGATAAACTTCTATTAACGAATTCTGTCACTTATAAAAATCCACTTCAGTTGCCATTGCAAGTTTAAAGCAAAATATTGTAACTAATTTATTTATTTATACTTATAAATAACTGCAATTATAAATGTGTGAAACTGAATTAATTAAATTTATAAAGAATATTTCATAAAATCCAAGGTTGTAAAAATAAAATGTTATCAATTTCAACAAACGGACAGATTATAAGGTTTCTTTTAAATAATTAAATTAAGTTTAAAATGAGTCAAGATGGGATCAAGGTCTATTGTAACGTACACTACAACTCTACCAGTACTAAAAGCCACTCGTGTCAACAACAAATATATTCTGACCTTTAGAAATTCAAATAATTATGTGATCATAATGTTATAAGTCATGTTCCATTGTAAAATAGTTCTCGCATCATTCAGTATTCGAAAGAAATTCATTGGTTGTAACTAATCATCTGAAGTCGAGACGTTGTACCAAGTTTTGTGAAAAGTTACCTTCGAATGTTACACTAACAGTAATGCTTGTATTAGTCGACAGATCTACCTCAGTAACAACTGACGTATTTGGAATCTGTTACTGATTATTGATTTATTAATAAACTGTAAAAATATTTATACTTTTACCTTTCTGCTTATCAAGGGAAGTTGAGTCTTTCCGATCGACTCCTGCTTAAGAGAAAAACACACTGTGCATGTTTGTTTCTAATTATAAGTTATATAAATTGATATCAATTTATATGAAAAAATATACGTCTTTACCTTGCATTATTTCTTTGTAGTTTAATGAAACTTTGGTGGTTTCTTTGCACACGCTCGTTAAGGTTTTCGAATTAGTGCAACCAGTTCACAATAGACGGTGCGCGATTCGTTTCGAAACGAGCACAAAAGAAACGAAGTCTCGCTTTAAATCTAGTTTTAGTTAGCGAGTTCAACTTGTGTTGTAGTAACTTCTATCATTAACTGGCGTACGCCAAGGGGTGCTTTGCTTTCAGAAACCCTATACTGAAACGTAGTAAAAGCGACGCAATAATGTTGTTCATAAAATGAATCATATACGACTGTAAATAACCACGGTTAGGTTAAGCGATCGTTAAGTTAATTAAGTTAAATTTTAACTATATAGCATTTACCTAGTTTAGTTTTATAGCTGATAAGGTTAACGTTGGTACTTCAAAAAGTAATTAAATGTAAGTTAAAAGTCCCAAATTTTAACCGTACTAATATGTAAATTATGGATATAGTTTTTTTTAATATAAATAATGTAATATATCTAGAGCAGGTGAAGATAAAAAGATATATATTAATGCAACATTTTGAATGTTGGAACCGTCTTATGGAAACCCACTTAAAAAAGAAGTTACTACCGACTAAGGTTTTAAAGGCCCTATTTAAGGCGTAGATGGTGTTAACAGTCTTTTCGGGTTAACGTATTATTGTAAAACACTGTTCTAATAAATTTGTACCTTTAGGTAAATAAAGCATTAAGCTATTAAGCTAAGTGTCCACTTAACGTAGGTGAAGTCGCAACGAGGCGTCGTAAATTCTGGCAGACTGCGTCCGTAATACCTGCGAAGCGAACTGATCCGAATAGAATTATACTAATAGTTAGCTATGACAAGTGAGCATACAATAGTGCATATGTACGCATGTATGACAAGTGAGCTGACTTATTGTATTATTTATTCTTTGTCCAGCTTTTTAATGATACTTATTGTATGCTCAGTTGTCATGTATTACTAATGAGCATACAATAGTGCATATGTACGATCCGCATCGAATTATACTAATAGTTAGCTCTGACAAGTGAGCTGACTTATTGTATTATTTATTCTTTGTCCAGCTTTTTAATGATACTTATTGTAAGCTCACTTGTCATGTATGACAATTGAGCATACAATAGTGCATATTTACGATCCACATAGAATTATACTAATGGTTAGCTATGACGAGTGAGCATACAAAAGTGCATATAGTAATGGAAAAACTGATGAACATTTGTTTGTATTTTATTTCAGGCCCTATAGACATACGTTATCCCATTATAGATTTAACTACAATATATATATATATATATATATATATATATATATATATATATATATATATATATATATATATATACGTACTGAAAGGCTAAAAGTTAGAATATTATGTTTTTCATTATGTGACAAATGGTGGCTAAATTAAAAAAAACTTTATTGTAACCTTATAAGTTAAAATCGGTCTAGTCGTTTGAGATAAGAAGAATTACGATCGTACTTAAACCGGAAATTAATATAATGAGGATTTACCCACGTGTTTTTGCGTGTAGAAAAATAAAGTTAAACGAGAATAAATTTCCAATCATTACCAAATTTCATGGGAACGCCCACCGGGCTAATAGGTTTAACGTTGCCTGAAAGTTTAATCAAAATTTGAATAAATAGATATTATTATTAGTATATGTAAGTCAGGAGGAAGCAGATACTCGTACTGTCGGTATAAAATATTCGTCGACTGCAGTTCCGCTTGTTCCGGGCGGTATTATTTCGCTTATAATCGACTCTGGTACATACATAACGTATAGCAGTTAAACAATTCGTGTTCGACTCGACTCGGCCCGCCTGGTGGACGCTAACCATTATTCTGTATCGACTAAACCGGTGACTGGACGCTTGGCCATTATTTTATAATTTTTTCACTGTTTATTTTCATGTTTTGAATTATATTTATTTTGGTGTTTTTCCGTCAGTTCAGTTTCGAGTTTATAAAAGGATAAGTTTGTGTAAGGAAATAAACTTTTTCATTTATTGTTGACAATCAATATTAGTTCTTAGATGTTGGTAACAATTTTTCCTAATAATTATTAATTTACAAAAATTGTTGTACTGCCCTCTTTTGTGGTAGATTTTCAATACGCCGATGATCGGATAAATCAGTGGTAGTGTGTACGACTTCGTGTCAAGGGTCGTGAGTTTGAATCCAAGTGCAATGAGCTTGAGCTTTCGGTGAAGGAAAACATTGCAAGGAAACTATAGCATAATGATAGGGCTTTTTCTAATGCCCGCCTGGGTAGTTACCAACCTTAAGTTGAAAATCAGCGGACAAATACCAATAGGTGTGTTCCGGCAGTTGCACTTGAGAGCCAGTCCCTCTACAGGTTTTTCATATTTACCAACTTGGGCAGTATCGTCACTTAAGGTCGGGTGAGATTATGGCCGTATCACTAAACCTGTGTAAAAACGACGAGTTTTTATTGCATCAGAAATATAATGTTTATATATGCTTTACTGTTTGAATATAAATAAAAAATTAAAAAATATAGTATGTCATTCATATGTAGCTTCCTTGTAAGTCCTGGAATGGCATATACAGACAAATTTGCATACTGTAAATCATCCCCTATATACCGCTTAGAGGGCTGATTTTTTAAAATACGGAACGATACCTATTTCGTATTTAATTGTTAATAATTTTCTTATTCCTAATTTGAGAAATACTAATGGATGTTTTTTCTATATACAAATTTTTATACACATTTCCGATACTCAAGGCCCAGAGCATTTTAAAATTAAACAGTTTTCTTTTTTATGTTAGTGGTTTCCACTTAAAAATGTAAGAAATATACATAATTACATTTGACTTTATACGATAAGTTTTGATGATCATAATATATATACAAGTTTTAATTTGTTTTGTTTGATTAAAGTAAGATTTAAGATTTATTATTATCGGAACATCAAATGTATGAAGAAAAATATATATTAAAAAAAAAATGATATTACAAATTTAAATGATCACTTGTATATGGAAAAAAAAAATGTTTGAGTTTAATTTTAATATTTATAACATTAAAACTCGCCAATGGCTACACACAAAAAATAGAAAATCTGTTGACATATACTTGACAAAACATTTAACATTTTGTTTGCCTATTACGTGAAGATGTTTAAAATCACACACACACACACACGCGCATCTTAATTAATTCCATATGATTAAGTAATAACGTATATTATAATGAAATAAGTAATGTTAATTGTAGATCATAACGGATAACATAATGTCCGCGGGTGAGTAAAATGATACTCTGAGTACATTGGATACGGTTGTGTAAATATAAAATATTTAAAATTTAATGTTATTTAAATAAACAGAGAAATTATCGGAAAATAAAGTAATTATTAATACATTTTGTGATTTAGTTTTATTTTCGCGTACAAAACCATTTTTTTTTTTATGTAACACGGGGTGAACGAGCACCACACCCACAACACCAGAGGAATCGTAGCTGCGTTGCCGACCTTTGTAGAAGGGACTGACTTTCACGCGTCACTCTTGGAACACACCTGAAAATTATTAGAAAAAAGGCATCAGAAGAAGCCCTTCCACCATGCTGTGGTTGCCTCAAGACGTTTTCCTTCATCGAAAGCTCAAGCTCATTGTAGGTGAATTCGAACTCACGTCTCTTGACGCGAAGTCGTACACACTATCACTGAGGTATCATCCCTTCAGTAAATCGCATTCATATCAATTCAACTGACGGTTAAATAAAGTTCAGGTTATTTGAAAAGAAAACTTCAATAATTGTTTTTTTTGTGGATATTCAACGAGACGAAACTGAAACGCTAGACTATATACCGCTAGTTCAAATAAAGTCGACTAACTCAACGCACGGGGAATACTTAACTTGTCACTCGCTTGAAAGTTTTCACTTATGTCATATGGTCTTAAACATATAGTGAATCTAGTGTCCGTTAACACAAGATAGGCTAGTGGTAGCGTGTACGAATTCGTGTCAATAGACGTGAGTTCGAAGCCACCCACCTACAATGAACTTGTGCTTTCGGTGAAGGAAACCGTAGCGTGGTGGTAGGGCTTTTTCTGATGCCCGCCTGGCTAGCTATCACCGTCAAGTTGAAAATCTGCCGCCAAATACCAATAGGTATGTTCCGGCAGTTGCACTTGACAGCCAGTTCCTTCACAGGCTTAGCGTGTCTACCAACTTGGGCCGTATCGTCAATTAAGATCAGGTGAGATTATGGCCATAATGCTAAGCCTTATCTACAAAAACTTAAAATAAAAAATAAGATAAGAATGCATATCATTACGGAACATTAGATTCAGTCCAACCAATATTATAATCCACCCTGAAGCAGCCAATAAGTGTCAACTCTAATTAGACGAACTATAAAAGATCCAACACTAAAATGTTATAACTGGTTATTTGCAGAAAGACGCTTCAAATACACGACTTTCATTCTATACGTTCCGAAATTAAAAGCAACAAATTATGATAGCAGATCTTGTATTATATCATCACTACATCTCATATCTCTATAATAATACACCGCTTTATAATATTTTATAGGGTTAGTATTTGGTGATAGTCTCATCTGATGTTAGATGACGCTATGACCCAATATGACGGACAAGACGGTAAGTGGAGAATGTAGAGTCAGCAGGAGGATTTAAAAAAGTACTGGCTCTGATCAGCCGAGTCTCTCATACTCTTATCAACCACTCAAGATTTTTAAGGGACACCTGCAAATATATTATTGTAGCTTAAAAAATTCCTTGCTAAATAATCTCGAAAACGTGTATATTTAACGTCCTACTAAAATCAAAGAAGATCATGCCTTCCGCCATAAACTGAAATTCCATCCTCACTCGCGCAGAATTTCTTTCTCCACATAACGATCATGTGAACTTACGTCTTCAGGGTTTTCGGACGGATACGACTTGGGAACTTTCAAGAGTAGAGTTTACACATACCTTTATTTCTGGCAACGCACCTGCGACTCCTCTGGTGTTGTGGGTGTCCAAGGGCGGCGGTGAATTCCTATCATCTGATGACCAACTTGTTCGTTGCCGCCTATTCCGTAAAAAGACAGATAGCCAACAGATAAACTAAGGTAGTCAATGAGTGGCACTCTTGATAAGGAACGACTTGAAAATAAATCACCAGCGCGGTTGTTTTACTATCGACCGGTTTGTTTAGTCAGGGGCTCGTACAAATTTCTACTGAACTAATTTAGTTATCATTTTAATATTCAAATATTCATATAAGTCTAACATGTTATACGGTTCCAGTGTAAATAACACTATGCAAATATTATGGCTTCCTGTATTATCATAAATTGTAGGGAACGGGCTTGACTCTGGAATATGCCTGTATAGTGTCCGCACATCGTTGTCTTTATTGTTGAGGAATAATTTAAAATCCCAGTTACATAATACAGATATTTATGGAGAAATCAATGTTCTTTTGTAATTATTATTAAATTAATATTAACAAGCCTTTAATTCTCATGCAAAATTACAAACTTGTGAACTTGACCTATTAAATGTAATACTTATGTTAACTTATTCTGTACAAATTCCACCGCGGGTGAAAGCCTCTTCCAAAGAAGCACATTTATGTCTATTTTGAGCTATTTGTATTGAGCCTGTATCAGCCGTATTTTTGATATCGTCCACCTATCTCTTAAGCGGTCTACCTCTGTAACGTTTCTCTCCTGGGCGTCTCAAAAGTGTCACATTTATGGTCCATCGCTTGGCTGTTAGTTTCACCACATGTTCCGCCCATTTCCATTTAAATTTGGGGCATATATTAGGTTATCTGTAGCTTTAGGTATACTTCTTATTTTTGTGTTTTTTTTTTTAAGTCCACTTTGTTTAATGGCCCGTTGACATGTGATAATTTTTTCCTTTATTTTGGCTTTGTAATTCCAAATTTGACTAGCATATGTTAGGCACGGTAAGAGGCAGCTCGACATCACTTCCGTAATTATAGAACATGTTAATTGAGAATCGGAAACTGGATGGTCTAATAAAAAGGTTACAGGTGATTAGAATTTTGAATAGTGATCAAAAGGAGAGCCAAAGCAATACGTAGTATCTGACAACACGACGTAATTTGCGGTCGTCGCAGCATCTTTTTAGTGGGCTTTTGCGTGATTCGTGCCTAGTAAGTCTCAGATCTTTGCCCCTCTCATAGACAAGCATTTTGCGAGAGTAAACATTATTTTTTATCATTATAGTATCAAAAAAGGGTTTCGAATAGGGAAAAATAATATAGGTTACGTCTTAAGGAAGATCCACTGCCAAGGTACGCAAGAAGAGTTCTTTCATGTTTACACTGATGGCTATGTTCATGCTTATTCATCCATGTTAGGTTAAAATGTGTGTTATAGTAAGAACTGTGATGATCTGCTTAACCTGCTTTCTCTTCTTTTTATAAAAGAACTTCCAACTTCAGCTCGAATCAAAAAGTACCCAATGTTACAATTTTGCGGTATCTTGATATTGTGGTAAATTATCTTTCAACATGTGTACCACTTGCCGTGTAACGATGGTCGCTATTAGTTCTGGACGTTAATACATTCAGTCGTAACTTTGTTATACTACCAAAAAAAAATGGAAAATGGACGACGCAAACTATATACTGCTTGGATGACAGATTGCTTGAAGGATGTAAAACATCCGACCAATGGAAATCTTGCATAAGGAATCGAATAACGTATCTTGACTAAAAAAGTGACTTCGTAAAACAAAGAAAATAAAAAAGTGAATGACCAATAACATATGGTTAATTTCGCTTTTATATATACAAAATTTTATTGGGAGAGGTATCCATTCTTAATATAAAACGCTCGATTCAATTGTAATATTTCGACTATGAATTCTACAGTAATAGATACACTGATAACATGCTATTAACTAAAATCCAGTTACCCGTTCACCATAAATATATTCGCAGAAACTTAACTTCCCACATTCCTCGCATATCCATCAAAGAGATGTGTGGACGAAACCGAAAGTGATATTAGATGAACAGGATAAAACACTTCCATAATCCGCCGCAAAGGGACGCTACCATCGCATGGTTTAGGACAGGGGTTTGAAATAAATGCGACTGTCCGTCGAATTACTTAAAATGACTTACTGCTTTAATTCTGGCTCGCACGACCCTTTCCTCTTGTATAAGTCACACAACTTCGATTCATGCGAAATGTAGGGAATGATAGTTATAGAGGAAAGAAAGAGAGTTTTATTTATCCACCACACAGCAAAATATTATTAAAATAAACAGAAATTAAAACATTTGAAGCAATGATAGCTCAGTGGTAGTGTGTACGACTTCGCGTCAAGAGACGTGAGTTCGAATCCAAGCGCCTACAATGAGCTTGAGCTTTCGGTAAAGAAAAACATCATGAGGAAACCACAGCATGGTAGTAGGGCTTTTTCTAACGGCCGCCTGGCTAGCTACCACCCTCAAGTTGAAAACCTGCTGCCAAATACCATTAGGTGTGTTCCGGCAGCTGCACTTGAGAGCCAGTTCCTCCACAAGTTTAGCGTGTTTGCCAACTTAGGCCGTATTGTTATTTACGGGCATCAGAAAAAGCCCTACCACCATGCTATGGTTTCTTCACGATGTTTTCCTTCACCGAAAGCTCAAGCTCATTGTAGGTGCTTGGATTCGAACTCACGTCCCATGACGCGAAGTCATACACACTACCATTGAGCTATCATCGCTTCAAAAATCAACTTCAAACAATCAAAAACCAACAATTAAAATAACAGCATACCTGGACATTTTCTTCGAGTACCAAAGCGCGAGATAGCGCCAATTTCGTATTCAAATAGAAGCGTTATGTATAAAAACCTCGTTTAATATTCCACAATGGTAAATATATAATGAAAACACACTTCTGATTTATGAACGCGCATCCGCTTACCGAGTCCCTAGTTTCAACTAAAATGCCCCACATAAGTACGCATTATGTTGGCAGATGACAGTTTTGTAGGTGAATTTAGTTAAGGGGATATTTATTGTGTAGCGACAGTGGAGATTCTACTAGTTAAATAATTCTGTCGTCTCGTCCTTATGTTTGATGATATAAACTTTTATTAAATCTTTCGCATCGGTTTTCTCCTTTTTACGTACAAAAATTGTTGTCTCTGGCTTTGTTTGCGTTTTTTCTGTTATTCCAACCTGAACGTGAAGCGATGATAGCTCACTGGTAGGGTGTTCGACTTCGCGGTAACAGACGTGAGTTCAAATTCAACTACCTACAATGAGCTTGAGCTTTCGGTGAAGGAAAACATAGCATGGTGGTAGGCGTTTTACTAAAGCCCGCCTGGCTATCAACCACCCTCAAGTTAAAATTTGCCGCCAAATACCAATAGGTATGTTCCGGTAGCTGCACTTGTGAGCTTATTCCACCACAGGTTGAGCGTGTCTAACAACTTAGGCCGTGTCGTTATTTAAGATCAGGTAAGATTATCGCTATAACGCTATACCTTAACTTAAAAAAAATACGGACAAGTTCTAAGTAGATGAGTCAATTTCATTCTCCTATATATTTAGACATATAGAATTGCTATCTTCGTATAACATTCTTTAACATATAGCTGATGTTAAACACCGACGCCCTACGAAGTCTGCAGTAACTGAACATTCATAAGAAGGCTTCAAACATTATCTTAGATTCGACAAGCCACAAATCCTTGCTAAAGAACACCGATTCCTACCTAGGATGATTCGTGAGGCTATTGAAATTAAAAAACATCCAAATTCCAATAGAGAAGATGGTTGGAAGCTAGCACAAGCCTGGGATCCAATTATACATTTAATTAAATCGGAACCCAAAGACCAATTGCCAGACCTCAAGACACTGTTAGCTCTTTCTGCGTATATCGGAACACTATCAATAATAAAAATTAAATTGAAGGTAGACACAGTAACATAAACTTTTCTGGACAACCTACACCTCAGTCCGCCCCGTGACCACGAAGGTTGAAAAACTTTCGAAACGTCGGGATCAAAATTTAATAAATAACCGCGATAAAATCCGTTTAAATTAGTTTTATTTCAATGAATAATATTCGCGTAAACCTAAGAAATCATTCGTAGATGTTATTCTACCTTTTCCGGAAGTTAGTAATACAATCACAGCATAAACTATCAATGATAATACAGAACCTTTTACGTGAAAAACTTTTTTTTATGGAATAGGCGGCAAACGAGCAAGTTGTGATCATGATGATAAGTAATCACCGCCGCCCATGGACACCCACAGCACCAGAGGAACCGCAGGTGCGTTGTCAGCCTTTAAGGTATGAGTAAGCTCTCTTCTTGAATGTACCCAAGTCGTATCAGTCCGGGAACCTCGCAGAAGCAAATTGGTTCCACAAAATTTAAAAAAATGCATCGTGGTACGCCATTCGTCCAGACGGTGAGAATGAAAACATTGGTGGAACAGTATAGGAGTTTATTCATTTCATATGAATAAACATTCATTTTTATATTTACAGATTGACATTCAATCACAGATTATATTTTTATTTGCATTGCCAGCTATCGAAATGAAATATATTAAAGTTTACCACAAAATTTTGAGTATTTATTTGAACATATACACATAAATATACAGATATAAAAACATTCAAACTTCTTTTTTGTAGACTTTGTTGCGTGTGCTGGTAGCCATTTGCATTCTTGTAATGAGTTTCATTTCAAGTTTCAAGCTCGAGTTTTCATTGAAGAAAAACATCATAATGAAACTGTGTTTTTTGGTGGAGCAATTCGATGTGCTTACTTCGCTAGATTCCATCTTCAAATAATAATCAGTCACCAAATACCTGCAGATGTGTTTCACTAGTTCCACTTGAGAGCAAGTGCCCTCAAGAGGCTTAGCGTGTTACGACGATAAAGGAAAGGGTTGGTCAACGTTTACTATGCCGGACCAAAAAGGCTCTTCCTGAACCCTTATTTAGTAGCAAGCTAAACCCGAGGGTGGTCGGTTGCCTTTGTTTATGGAATAGGAAGTAAACGAGAAATGGCGTCATCTGATGGTAAGTGATCACCGCCGCCCATAGACACCCACAGCACCAGATAAATTACAAGTGCGTTGCCGACCTCCAAACAACAGGCTGTGATGGATGAAGAATTATATGTTCAAACGTATGGGCCATAACCAAATATGGGATCAACAATTCTCAGAATCTTTTCGACTACTCAGCAGGGTAACCACGTCCAGGTGAGACTGGCTTAGGTAACTCAGATGATATTCGATACCCCATACACCCCCAAAACCCTTGGACATTAGAAGACGTTCTGTCTGAACCAAAAACCCTAAAGGCCTAGTTGTTTCCTTATTAAAAACCTTTAGACGAATAGTCGAAAATTTTCTGTATTCTGTGCATACATATTCGAAAGGAAAATGAAAAGGGAAAATGTAAACAACTTACCTAATAATAGATGATCAATCACTATTGCCCTATATACCCATGCTCTACAGCAGGGGTTCCCAAAGTGTGTGCTGCGGTGCCCTGGTGTGTCTCTTTGCCATTTTCCGAACAAGACAAAAAAAAACAATTTAATCAATATACTTACGGACGTGACCGGAAAATAAATTTTACACTTAAATAAAATAGTTTCGAATCGTAATGTGGGAAGTTTTAAATTTTGTGTCTATCTACAAAACTAATATAATTGAATCTATCTATTTCGACGAGTTAGATAGATAAGGCTGCCACCGATACAAAATAGCAAACATGTATGTACATGTAAGAAAAAACATTGGGAACCTCTGCCGTACAGGCCTCCTGTATATAATAATATACGTTTCAAGATTGATTTACTCATTAATGCGACTCTGACCTCAATTAACACAAAGTTTACTTGTATGTATATAAGATGTTTTCCTATATTTTTCTTTCTTTTTCTTCTTTATAATTAAGAGTTTGATATTATCAACCACTTAATTTTATTTCGTGTACGTCGTTAAACTCTGATTGATTCTTTTTGTACTTGTGAGTAAACTTAATTTAGGATTGGACTGACTTATTAAGGTTAACATTAAATATTTATAATGCATTATTACAGAATCAGATATTGTTAAAATTAATACGACAGTTATTAAATAATAGATAGAACTTTAGTCAGATGTTCAAACAATTTTCTTTAAGCACATACCTTATAGATATCCTAGACAGCCTAGCTCTGTTTCCTACATATACCTAATGACTTCTTATGTTTACACCAATATTATTCATTGAAATAAAACTAATTTAAACGGATTTTAACGCGGTTATTTTTTAATTTTGATACCGACGTTTCGAAAGCTTTTCAGCCTTCGAGGTCACGGGGCGGACTGAGGTGTAGGTTGTTCAGAAAAGTTCATGTTACTGTGTCTACCTTCAATTTATTTTTTGTTATTCATACTGTTCCAATCTACGTAGAAAGAGCTCACATATACCTACTTGTCGCAAGGACTAACCTTTTCATCATACTGCCACTGGAAGTATCTGTAAATGTTATAACATGTTCAAGCGGTGATAGCGTGTAGGAACGCCGCGTCAAGGGACGTGACTTCGAATCCAACCTCTTACTTGAGTTTTCGGTGAAGATAAATACCGTGAGGAAACCATAGCATGGTGGTAGAGCTTTTTCTAATGCCTGCCTGGCTAGCAACTACCCTCAAGTTGTGAATCTGCCGCCAAATACCATTAGGTGTGTTCCGGAAGTTGCACTTGAGAGCCAGTTCCCTCTGTAAACGCCGGCAACGCACCTGCGATTGCCCTGGTGATGTGGGTGTCCAAGGGCGGTGGTGACCGCTTACCATCCGATGACACGCTTGCTCGTATGCCCCCTACTCCATAAAAGAAAACACTCTCAGTACAAACATTGCGCTCTTTGATCTCCCTTTTTAGGTTTAGGGGTAATGCTGCGGGTCTGTTAAAAAACTATAAGTTATTAATTACATCCAAAGTTTTATTTTTATTTTTTATAATCGCATTCGTTTTTATTTAGTTATTATTTAACAATTTACATGTCTTGTTTACGTTCAGAGATCCGGTGTTGTTTTTTTTTTTCAGTGTTGCCATAGTTATATATTTATAACTGCTTCACGTATTCACCAGTAGTGGTCCTAAATAAATATCTAACCCGATTTTATTGTATGTATAGAGGTTATTGAAATCTGTTTTATGAATTCAATGCCCTTATCCTTACGAATATTTAAACGCGAAAGTGAGTCTGTTTATTTGTTTGTTGCACTTTTATACCTAAACTCTTGAATCGATTATGATGATTTTCGGTATAGAGATAAATGGGAGGTTGAATTTAACAGGTAAAAGCTAGTATTATATATTTATACAGTAGAACCTCTGTACATCGAACATCAAGGGAGACGCCAAAAAATTCGACTTATAGAGTTTTCGACTTATAGAGAATGGAGGTTTTCGTGTTGCAGGGAAGGGGAACAAAACCTTTTTTCCAGATTTGTAAGTTTTCAACTTATCGACGTTCTACTGTGTTCAATGGAGAACACGTCTCAACACTTCGGATGCCGGGAATAATTTACTGTCAGGGCAAACTGACAAGGGGACAGCCCGGGCACCGCGGTAACGGGAACACGGAATTCACTATGAAAGATTAGGGGGGGTTCGAAATGAAAACGTCAAGCTTAATTAAGAGGCGATTTAGTTAATTCTCATTCCACCGTGATTTCACCGTCGAGATAAATTTAATACATTCAAATGAGATCCGGGAATGACGTTTCTGAATAGGAATTTAATTACTTATCGTGAGAAATCAAAAGGGAACGGAAACTGGTGTAAAAGCAGTCGAAATGCTTTAAGAATCTGATGATAATATTATACCTGAATCATATTTATACATTTAATATTTGACATTATTTTTTTATTGTTTGCAGACTTAGCGTTATGGCCACATTCTGAATCCACGGCCCAAGATGGTGGATATGATAAATCGAGTGCAGAACAATTTATTCTAAAGTACAACTGCCGGAACACACGGCATATTTTCAACTCGAGGATTGCCGCTAACCAAGCGGGAATTAGAAAACACCCCTAGCACCATGAAATGTTTTCCGCGAGTTTCCCTTCAGCGAAATCTCAAGCTCGTTGCAAGGATTTTTTTTCGCGTTATGGCCATAATCTCACCTGATCTTAAGTGACGATATGGCCCAAGTTGGTGGACACGCTAAACCTGTGGAGAACTGGTTTTTAAGTGCAGCTGCCGGAACACACCTATTGGTATTTGGCGGCAGGTTTACAACTTAAGGGTGGTAGCTAGCCTGGCAGGCATTAGAAAAAGTCCTACCACCATGCTATGGTTGCCTCACGATGTTTTCCTTCACCGAAAGCTCAAGCTCATTGTAGGTGCTTGTATTCGAACTCACGTCCATTTTTGCGACGTCTGCACACGCTACCGCTGAGCTATCACTGCTTCAAAATGTAGAACTGTGATTCAAATGTATACGAACGTATTAGAAATATTTGTAGCTTTGTATAAAAGTATCACGTTGTGAATTAACTCAGCCTAGTTCCACTATATATATTAAGGTTGAAAACACGAAATAAGGTCATCCCCTAAATATAACTACATACAGTGTATAATATAGGGAAAAACAAAGCGGTCCTTGAACAAAGATGCGTGTTACAATGAAACAGCTTTTGAATTACGTAAGCGATGTCGCATTCAGGCACTCGCTTGTTTATTACCGGTCGATAGGGACGACATACAGCCCTATACAAAGAAGGGCCGACCGGATACTTTTTATTTATTTATTTGATTTATTTAATCGTTTTTCCACACCTTAATACATATAATTATACATAACAAATGATTTAGTTAGTACAAAGGGCGGTCTTATTGCTAATAGCCATCTCTTCCAGGCAACCTTTGGATGGATATGTTCCATTGAGTATGAATCAGGGGTAGTTTGGGTGTATAACGACCATAAAACTTAATAACCTACATATTACAGACGTGAACTATAACATAGATATGAAGTATACTACAATATAAAAATATATATAAAATACGGACTGCATAATAATAAAACACAAATATGACATATAGAAATACATACAAATATATCACACAAACGTAAAATTGACATATAGTACTCGTTGAAATAAAACTAATTTAAACGGATTTTATCGCGGTTATTTATTGATTTTGATCCCGACGTTTCGAAAGCTTTTCAGCGTTCGTGGTCACGCGGCGGACTGAGGTGTAGGTCGTCCAGAAAAGCAATAAATAACTGCGTTAAAATCCGTTTAAATTAATTTTATTTCAATGAATAATATTCGCGTAAATCTAAGAAATCATTATATAGTACTTGTGTTAAAAGGCATATAGTTTTTTTTTACAGAATTTTTAAATATGGCTATCGTTTGTGCCGTCCTCAGAGAAACAGGTAATGCACACGTATCCGCAATTGTGTGGGGTATTACACATCGGTTTGCGGTATACGATGGCTGTATATACATTTTTTTAATAGGCAAAGCCAGATGAATGTGAAAGCACTCCATCAATCCTGGTGGAAGGTATAGACTTCGTTGGTTTTTAGTCAGGAACCCATACTTATGATGCCCGGTGGTAGGTGGGCATCTCATATGGGACCTTCCTACGACAAAATTAAAAAAAAAATGCGCACTGGGTCTTTGTTCAATGGTATAATGGAGGGGCTGGCTCTCAAGTGTAACAGCCGGGACACGTCTATAGGTATTCGGCGGTCGATTTCATGGCTGTATGTACATTTTTTTTTCAGTTTACAAGCTTAGCGTTATGGTCACAATATCACCTGATGTTATGTGACGATGCGGTCCAAGACGGTGGAAACGCTAAACCTAGCAAGGACTGATTCTGAAGTGTAACTATATTTGTCGGTAGATTTTCAAACTGAGGGTAGTAACTAGCCTTCCTGATAGAGACTACTAGTTTGTTCGCTTTTTTATATACTTAAGGTTTAAGGTTATGGCCATAATGTCACCTGATCTTAAGTGACGATACGACCCAAGTTGGTAGACACGCTAAACCTGTGGAGGAACTGGCTCTCAAGTGCGGCTGCCGGAACACACCTATTGGTATTTGGCGGCAGGTTTACAACTTGAGGGTGGTAGCTAGCCAGGCGGGCATTTGAAAAAGCCCTACTACCGTGCTATGGTTTCCTCACGATGTTTTCCTTCACCGAATGCTCAAGCTCATTGTAGGTGCTTGGATCCAAACTCACGGCCCTTGACGCAAATTCGTACACACTACCACTGAGCTATCATCGCTCTCTCTGGTCTCAAGCAACGCGGGAGTTTGAACTGTCGTGCATTTTAGTGGGTAGCGTTGGTTGATTAGCACACAATAAGTCACCATATGCCCATATGCTATGACCTGAGCTCAGGTAATGCTTTTAACTTTGCCCGTTGTGATGAGGAAATGCTTCAATAAGAGGACTTTAAATACCTGGTTAATGGACAATATAAAAAAAAGTTGGTAACTAGCCAGCTAGACGATTTCAAGAAGCTAGCTGAACCAGAATGGCTACGTACAGCAAAGGAGAGAAATAAGTGGAAAGCCTTAGAGGAAACCTTTGTCGAAAGACAAGCTGTAAAAAGGAGAGATCATAGGAATACGGAGAATAGAATGTTCTATTAAATTCATAGTTTTGAAACAAGTATATTTGTAGAAATAAGTGTAAAATGTAACAGTATTAAAGACATCTTATTATTATTTATAACTAACTAAATATTCAAGCTCATATACGCCACTACGGATCTATCATCGATAAATCGCGTTCAGTTTTCGCACCGACACGTATACGGTCGTTGGATCTAAATTATATATGTGTAGACCTCATATAAATACACATGAATACTGTAAATAATATTGTTTCAGTGTATCTTTAAATCGCTTTAACCCTACTCTGTGGTTTTAGGGTGAGAATGATACGTATTTAAATATTCAGGACATCATTTATCAACCGCTTTATATACTTTATATACTTTTTTTAAATAGTTTAGGTTTAATCTTATGGCCATAATCTCACCTGATCTTAAGTAACGATACGTTCTATGTTGGTAGACACCTAACCTGTGAAGAAGCTGGCTCTCAAGTGCAGCTGCCGGAAAACACGTATTTGTATTTGGCGGCAGATTTACAACTTTAAGGGGGTTGGTAGCCAGCCGGGCATTAGAAAAAGCTCTACCACTATGCTATGGTTTCCTCACAATGTTTCCCTTCCCTTCTCATTGTTCGTCTGTTTGACTGTTAGACTGTTTGTCTGTTTGTCTGTTTGTCTGTTTGTCTGTTTTTCTGTTTGTCTGTTTGTCTGTTTGTCTATTTGTCTGTATGTCTGATTGTCTGTTTGTCTGTTTGTCTGTTTGTCTGTTTGTCTGATTGTCTGATTATCTGTTTGTCTGTTTGTCTGTTTGTCTGTTTGTCTATTTGTCTGTTTGTCTGTTTGTCTGTGCGCACATCACAATAAAATGTACACAACCAAAGTACATAACTTTTATACGAAAAATTGTACACACCTTGGAGCATTACTTAGTTTTTGTTTGATCGCAATCGGTTCACTCTATCAATAGATATTAAGAGATACCTTTATATATGTAATGTGATACGTAGATTCACCGGGTAGGCAAGTCAATAATAATTAGACGAACGAAGTATACTAAACATAATACGAATTTTCTATATCGAAGTAAATATTAACCGATTTTTCCTATTAATTTTCATTTACAAATAAAAGGATCGGTATAAATTTGATGAATTTTACGTAAATAATAGTCAATTATAATTTCATCTTTTTGATATACATTCGCGCCTTATAAAAACCTTCAGCAGTACCCAGGGCTCTTGACGACATACTTCATGTTTATTGTCACCCTATTAACACCCTTTCAATGGTCCGAAATCCAGTCCGAAGCGACCGCCGGTAATGGGACCGTTTTCATCCCTTACACCTTTTTTCCCCCCCGAAGAAATTGAGTGGGTCTTTTCATTTATGTTTTACGCTTGTAGAGTTCTATTTACATAGTACGAGCTGGCAATCAAAAACACTGGGTAACGATAATGAACGCTCGAGGTTCGGTTCCCTTAAACTTGTTAATTAAATAAATTAATGTGTATGGGAAGGATTTATCTCGGTTGATTCATCAACGCCCAATCTAATGGAGCGGTGACAGCTCAATGGCAGCGTGTAGAAACGCAGTGTCATGGGACGTCAGTTTAAATCCAACTACCTACAATGAGCTTGAGCTTTCGGTGAGGGAAATTTACTTTTAACATAAACTTGGTAGCTAGTTAGGCGGACATTAGAAAAACCCCTACCACCACGCTATGATTTGATTATCAAGTTTTTCTTCACCAAAAGCTCAAGCTCACTTTAGGATTCCAACTCACGTCCCGTTATGCCTCGTCCGTATATATTACCGACTGAGCTATGATCGCTTCATATCAGTCATCAGTATTATATATAATTGATCTGCTGTCAATGACACTAAGATGCCATAGTGACTTTAGATCACGAATCATCGATCGATGCGTACATTAAACTCATGAAGGAGTGAGACAAAGTTCTTAGTATTCCATGGATTGACCGTGGCGGTGCCAGGATCATCGTGTGATAATCAGGGAAATTCCGAGCACACTCCAAGACTTGAGACAAGGGCAACTTTAGAAAGAGTTTTCAGTACCCTAGAACAAGTAAAACCATTAGTCCTGGACATGTCAAGATCTTTGAGAAGCTCATATAGAAAGTACATATCCATTGCTATTCAGTTCTTTATTCAACGTAATATTTTTGTTTCTACTAGCTTTTAACTGCGGCTTCGCTTGTTTTAATATCGATTATTTCAAACAAATCGAGTAAAAGATTCATACAAAGTTATCCCTGTCTTTACTCCACTTGCAATAAGTTTTTCGTAAGAAACGTAGCCCGTCTCCGTCTCCAGGTTACCATCTATGTCTACACCAAAATTCATCATAATCTATTCAGCATTTATGCGCGAAAACGTAACAAAAACACTCACATTCGCATTGATAATATTAGTATAATGAGTTTTCGGTCCTTAGGTATAATTATTTCCCACGGTACAATGAACTAAACAGTTTGAAGCGATGATAGCGCAGTGGTAGTGTGTACGACTTCGCGCCGAGGGACGTGAGTTCGAATCCAAGCACCTACAATGAGCTTGAGCTTTCGGTGAAGGAAAACATCGTGAGGAAGCCATAGCATGGTGGTAGGGCGTTTTCTGATGCCCGCCTGGCTAGCTACCACCCTCAAGTTGAAGATCTGCCGCCAAATACCAAAGTCGTGTTCCGTCAGTTACACTTGAGAACCAGTTCCTTCACAGGTTTAGCGTGCAACCAACTAGGGCCGTATCATCACTTACGATCAGGTGAGATTATGGCCATTACGCTAAAGCTTAACTATAAAAAAAAATACCACCTACATGTTAACCATATAAACATACATACTATTAGATAAATTTTAGTAGAATATTTTTAATATACACGTGCCTGAATATTTAATATTTTCCATTAAAATTATTTCATGGATTATTTTTTTAATATTTTCCGTAACATTGTAATGAGCGTTCCCTAAAAACCTCATATTAAAATTATTGGATAGGCAAATATTTGCTTAAACTTTCAACCGTAGTATATACACACAGTAAAGGCATATTGGACAGTATAAAAAAGGGTTTACCGCTGAGTGGCAGGTCGAAAGGGCCTTTGTTGGATTACGAGATATTTCCAAATTAAATATTTTCACTAACAGCCGTGGTAACGTTGTTTCTATAACACGTACTCGTATTGTTAGGTAAAACGGATACGTTTTTATTATGTCCATCTTCAGAAATTTTAAATAAGGAGCCATTCGAGTATACGTAAGTATGAAAAGAGGGGAAACAAATGAAAATAGCGTGGTATTGGACGTGACTTTTTTATATATACTTAAGGTTTTTAGCGTTATGGCCATAATCTCACCTGATCTTAAGTGACGATATGGCCCAAGTTGGTAGACGCGCTAAACCTGTGAAGGAACTGGCTCTCAAGTGCAGCTGCCGGAACACACCTAATGGTATTTTGCGGCAGGTTTTACAACTTGAGGGTGGTAGCTAGCAAGGTGGGCATTTGAAAAAGCCCTACCACCATCCAACTACTTGCAATGTGCTTGAGCTTTCAGTGAAGGAAAACATCTCGACGAAACCGTATCATGGTCGTAGGGCTTTTTCTAATGCTTGCTAGGTTAGCTACCACTATAAATTTGAAAATCTGCTGCCAAATACCTATATGTGTGTTCCAGCTGTTAGGTTTCCGGTACGGCCACAATCTCACCTGATGATAAGTGACGTTGCGACCCAGAATACGCTAAACTTAACGAAGTGACTGATTCTCAAGTGCAACAGCCGAAACATACATATAGGTATTTGGCAGCAGATTTTCAAATATAATAAATATATATATATATACAAAAACTAAATTAAAGTAAGTGAAACCGCGGTGAAAAATTAGTTAATTGTAATAGAAACTCGGAAAGGAAATAACGATGTTCGCGGCTTAATAATAATTTAAAGGCTTCAACATATTTTTACGACCATAATTCAACTGCGAAATTATGCGCGTTTTATATCGTGTTTTAAGACCATTTGTTAATTAACTTATCGTTTCTTATCATGAAATGTTTACTTTTGGTTTGTTTGTTTATTTATTGCCTTCGATAAAGTGGTTAAAAGTTAACATCTAAACGTATATAATAACATAAAAATGTAAACTTTTTTTTTTTTGTATATTGAATCAACCAAAGACTGTATTTTAATTTTCAATTTCATTTTGCGACTCTCTATCCATTTATTTAATCGCATTAATATTCATTTTGTCGAACAAATCGGATGTGGCATAAGTTTTTCCCCCTCTTTACTCTACTACCAATACGTTGTTTGCGAGAGAAAGCAGCCTATCACTGTCTCCGAGGTCCCATCTGTCTCTGTGATAGAATTTATCATAATCGATTCAGCGGTTTAGGCGTGACAACGTAACAAACAAAAACCTCGCTTTTTTATACTTAAGGTTTAGCGTTATGGCCATAATCTCACCTGATCTTAAGTGACGATACGGCCCAATTTGGAAACACGCTAAACCTGTGCAGAAACTGGCTCTCAAGTGCAGCTGCCGGAACACGCCTATTGGTATTTGGCGGCAGGTTTACAACTTGAGGGTGGCAGCTAGCCAGGCGAGCATTAGAAAAAGCCCTACCACCAGGCTATGGTTTCATCACGATGTTTTCCTTCACCGAAAGCTCAAGCTCATTGTAAGTGCTTGGATTCGAACTCACGTCCCTTGACGCGAAGTCGTACACACTACCACTGAGCTATCATCGCTTATTACTCTTGTAGTTTCTTCTATTCTTGGTAAGATAAGGGTTATAATTGCGTTGCCAAAGTTGTTTCCACAAAATCAATATCAACCCGAGCAAAGCCGCAGGAGACATACTAATTGAATAATTGTCTACGAAATAAATGATAATTGGTATATTTGTTTCATGAGAGGTAACAACGGTTTAGTAGGAATAAAAAGTAAGACAAAATTAGATGAAGCACTATATATGATTACGAATGTTGTCGTTACATTTATCAGAGTAGATCAACAGAATTGAAGATGGGCCGGATATACACAGAAAGAAATATATAAAAATAGATCCCCGACAGAAATGGAGCAAAATTATTATTTCCAGATGGTATCCAAGAGTTGGAAAGCGAACCAGAGGATGCCCACAGGCAAGATGGGAAAACGATCTGCGACTCACAGCTGGTTATCATTGTAGAAGGATAGCCCAGGATAGAACACAATGGAAAATGTTACAGGAGGCCTATGCCAAGAGTCACTCTGAACTACGAGACATACTGTAATAATAAGAACACAATACCAACGTAAGAATTTATAGTTCAGAATAAAAGGCTTATTTATTATTATAGGTAGAAAGTAGATATCACGCCAACATTTAATTATGGATTTTTGCAAAGTAACCCCTTTGTAGAGATCATTATACCCATTTGCCTTTAAATATTCAGCAATCATCGCTCTATTGGTAATATTTTCGGATGCCGCGTCGAGGGACGTGAGTTCGAATCCACCTGCAATGAGCTTGAGTGTTCGTGAGGAAACATCGTGAGGAAACCATAGCATGGTGGTAGTGCTTTATCTCATGCCCGCCTGGCTAGCTATCAGCCTCAAGTTGAAAATCTGCCGCCAAACGCCTATATGTGTATTCCGGCAGTTGCAGTTTAGAGCCAGCCCCTTCACTAAGCGTAGAGTACCTACCATCTTAGACCATATCGTTACTTGATATCGAGCAATATTGAGGCCATATCGCAAAAGTAATGCGAAAACTTTAGTTTTATTTTCAATACCTGCCCATTTTGGGACAGACACCTCTAAAATGTGAACGAAGTCGCGAGGTGTAGTTACTTGATTAATATTTTTGTAATCCGATAAAAAATAACAAATCTAAAGTAATCCCTGTAGATATAATATACCGATGTTATTTGTAATTCTGTTAGCCGTAACATTTTTAGCGCGCACTTTTTCCGCTGGATAAATGTAACAAACATGTCCTCGGTTTAATAATATTCACGGTAAAATGTTTCCATCTCTCATTCGTTTGTACTTCTTTTAATAATTTAACGTTATCTCTTTACGGAAAGCTGGTCTCTCTACTATGTTTAGTCCATTATCTCTTAATCAGATGAGTATATATATATATATATAAGTGCCCATATTAAAAACCAATTAAAGTAAACACAAATGCCTTATAAAATACTGTAATGTATTCTTAATAAAAAACAATGCGTGAGTGTTTTGGAACACACGGTTGGAACTTGGTTGGAACGGCAGATAAGAATAAGACTTAAAAAAATATGCAGATCGAGTTTCTTGCTGGTTCTTCCCGATGACTGCGTTACTTTCCGAACCGGTAGTAGTTTTGACGTTCATAAGCGCCTTCTACTAGCGTCTGAGAGCAATTAAATGAAACGCAGAGATAACAAATGAATTGAAGGAATGAATTTCGTAATTAATATATTTATTCCAGTTGTGAAAATAAACATTTGAATGTACATCATTTTAATATATTTATTCCAGTTGTGAAAATAAACATTTGAATGTACATCATTCGATTCATCTAATTCATTACAATACATATAATGTCTACAAAACAGCTGACACGTATGACGTATATATGGGCGCAAATAAATAAATAATGATTATATTATTACATAAATATAATTAGTATTTAAGATTGATATATAAATAGCTATTTGTAATCATAAAACTGAGAATTTAAATACTCTAAAATTATTGGACAACATGTTTGTAGCGCCATCTGTTGATAAACGTTGTAAAGTGGAGTTTGGAGTATTAAAATAAATTAGTAATATGTGTAAAATAAATCATTTGGAGTTATGTAAAATTCATTATAATATGAATATTGATTTTTTAACTATATTTCATAAATTAATTGTACAGTAATTTCAATTACATGTTGTAAAAGAAGTTGCAGTTGTTAAACGTTAAGTGACTGTTGGTTTATATAAATAGTTCGCAGCTCACATTTAGTTCAGTTCTGTACTAGAAATTGGCTGGAAATAAACAAAGTTATATTAAGTGTGATCCTATCATTATGGAGTCTGAACGCGATAATTCTGGCGTATCGCCGACATATACAAACTATACCTGCGCAGCCGTTGAGAACTTACTGATTGTTTTGAACCAATAAGAGCGCTCGTACGACCGAGCACAGCCAATAGCATACGCGCTATGAATAAAATTAATTAACAAGCTTTTATTATCTTCACCTTTTCCCTAACCTCAGCCCGACGTTTTTTAGGCATATTTTTTTTTTATAATAACTATACCATTATTTAAAACTGCCTGTTTTTTTTTTCTACTTTTTATTTTGGCTGTCTTTTAAAGCTGTAGTTTTATAAATCATAATTTATATAATACTAGCTGACGTGGCAGACCTTGTTCTGCCTCGTCGAATGGTCAATCACATCGACTACAGCGACATCTATCGCGTTATGATCACTTATCGAGATAAAAAGTATCATATCTCTCAAGTTGGATCAAACTGCGCACAGCGTGCAAAATTTTTAATAAAATTGGTCCGGCAGTTTAAAAATTCAAACGGACAAACAATGTGACACGAAGTTTTTACATATAAAGATAACACCGAATAATATAGTCCAAATCATTAAAATAACTTACCACAACATCTTAGATTAATATTTGGTCAAAAACTCCTGTCGCGGCTTGCTCCTGAAATAAAAATTCTAAAATAATATGATTGCCACAATAAACGGAGCTATAATATATATGAATATAGGAAGCTGTATGTTACGGTATAGCAAGCTGTCACGGACGGTGGCTATGCCGTAATATATAGTTTCGTACTTATTAGCTCTGTGGCTGTCGTTGCATGAACACGTGTTTGTGCTACATTCTTAATAAAAGGTGTTCCAATGTTACATATCGTAGAATGGATCTAACTATTTATAATTTATAATAGCTACTATTAATAACTTATTTATCTATTAATAAATATAACTATAACTTATAATAAAATATAGCTTAGAAGATTTACCGTAATATACCTTGCTATAGTTTATATTATATTTCCGTCTATTGCGGGCTTATATCTAATAAATTTATTTTTATCAGTAATTTTCTCCGCATTGCGCACGAAAGCCTACAGATTCGCTGTATTGAAATAAGTCCTAAATTTGATGTATACTCGAGCCAATAACCCAATAATGGACCTCATACAGGAATGAATAAAGTATAAATTGTGAATTATCCGTTTAAAGTTACCCCGAGGAATTCGCCGCTGATTATTTTATTTCCAATTTCTGTATTTGAAGTTCGAAGCGATGATGGCTCATATGGTAGTGTGCACGGACGGCGCGTCAGTGGACGTGAGTTTGAATTCACCTGCAACGACCCTGAGCTTTCGGTGTAGAGCTTTTTTTAATGCCCGCCTGGCTAACTACCAGTCTCAAGTCGAGAATCTGCCATCAAATACCTATAGGTGTTTTCCGGTATTTGCACATAAGAGACAGTCCCTTCACAGGCTTACTATGTTCTCCATCTTGGAACATATCGTCACTTATTATCAGGTGATATTGTATACGTATACACCTGTAAAGTGTTATTTTTTTTATAGTAACGGTTTAGCATTATTGTCACAGCTTCACCTGATACTAAGTGACGATGTGGTGAACACGCTAAACCTGCAGAAGGACTGGCTCTCAAGTGCAACTGCTGGAACACATCTATTGGTATTTGGCGGCAGGTTTTCAACTTGAGGGTGGTAGCTAGCCAGGAAGGCATTGGAAGTGCTCCACCACCATGCTATGGTTACCTCACGATGTTTCCCTTCATCGAAACCTCAAGCTCATTGTAGATGGATTCAAACTCACGTCCCTTGACGTGGCGACCGTACACACTACAAACTGAGCTATCATCGCTTCAACGTACGACTGAATACAGTTAAACGTTTATCCAGCAGACGATGTTAAATATATCGAGCTGAAATAATAACGAAATCTATCAGGGGTCAGCACTATTATGTCGATGTTATAAGATTTCCGACTGGTGGATCCGCTGACCTAAAAAGTCAGCAAATCTATCAAGACGTTTATGACAATCGCTACCCAGTCGGATACCAATCCCCTCATTTGTTTGATATACATCGCTTGATCCCACAGCGAGGTTGCAGATTTACGAAGAATATATCGTTTGGGCGCGTTCAGCATATTCTCTCTTTTTTTTTTGTAATTGAAAGTTTAGTCGCCAATGAAACACACAGATACATAGACGTATTAGTAGATACATTTAACAATGCTTTGACTTAATTTTGTAGAATTCTCTAGTATTTTAGAAACAGGGTCAGACAATTAGGAATATATATACCAACGTGCAACGAACCAGAAGCATTGATCCCATATCTTATACATTCTGCATAGATTTGGTGTACATAGTCGAACTTATTTCATTTCCGTTACTGCTTCCCGATGGCTAACAGTGATATCATCAATCCGTGGAGACTTTAAGGGATGTGGCTGAGTCACTTTATACCATATTCCTTTTGTTGTGGAACGTTCATCAAGGTACGTTATTGTGTATAAGTAAGTGGGTATTGAATGAAATTGAGCTGTCATACTTGATTATGTGACACTCATTCGAGTGTAGCCGACTCGAGTGGACTAAAGAAGCGATGATAGTGCAGTGGTTGTGTGTACGACTTCGCGTCAAGGGACGTGAGTTCGAATCCAACCACCTACAATAAGCTTGAACTTTCGGTGAAGGAAAGCATCGTGAGGAAACCATAGCATGAAGTTAGGGCTTTTTCTGATGCCCTCAAGTTGAAAATCCGCCGCAAAATACCTATAGGTAGGTTCCGGCAAATGCACTTGAGAGCCAGTTCCTCCACAGGTTTAGCGTATCTACCAACTTGGGCCGTATCGTCACTCAAGATCAGGTGAGATTATGGCCATTATGCTAAGCCTTAACAATAAAAAAAATCGATGTTGTCATAGAAATAATTTAATATATATTATATTTTGAAATAAATTCTTTACCACGTATATGAAATGCTAAGATCGTTTTTATGAAACGGATCATATATTTTTTATATCAGACCGAAAGTATAAAAAACCGGTTTTCACGAAAGCGCCTCCCTAATCCCATTTTCTTGTTTCGCGTGTACCTCTTCCTCGCACTGTGATCCAACAAATCCTTCACGAAAATACAACATCCTCGGGTCCGGTGTACGCTGGAGTACCCGAGTACAGAGATAAACCAATCGTTAAATTTTTCCCGCCGCCGACGATGCGCGAGAGGTAATTTCCTGTTGGGGGCAGAGGTCGAACGTTTGGGTCCATTATGTTAGACAGCGTTTACACCGTACTGTAACGTTTATTTTGTAACGCAATCCTACCTTGACCTTATAGAATTCTGATCATTTTCAAAGTGCCTTTAGTTTGCGAGATAATTGTAAAAAATCTTATACAGAAAATTTTAGACATATTATTACAAACTGTGACGTAATTTTAACTATTTGGAAAACGATTTCGCATGGTGGTGGGGCTTTTCCTGTTCCACCTGGTTAGCTACTAGCCTCAAGTTAAAATCTGCCGCCATATACCTATAGGTGGTTTCGGCAGTGGCACTTGAGAGCCAGTCCCTCCAAATAAAGACTCACAACGCATCTGCGATCGCCCTAGTGTTGTGGGTGTCAATGAACAGCGGTGATCACTTACCATCAGGCGACACGTATGCTCGTCAGCCCGCTATTACAAAAAAAAAACGTCGAATATCAAACGATATGTTTTTAATCACGATTAATAAGTCTTTTGGACTCAACTAATTATTATGCGAACTAACAAACACAGCAAATTGTCCTATATATTAAGGGATAGCGTATCTAATAAAACGATGCCAAAATCGGTCAAAAGCCTTGTCATATGAAAAAGCTGTTATAACAATTACCTTCTAAATACATAGATTACATAGTAATGTATAATACAACAAAATTATAGGAAACATAATTTTCCCAAGACTTTGTAAGTATTCATCCCTTTCTTGGCTTCTGAAATCATATAAGGCCGGCGTGACTGTAGTGATTGGCGATGGATTGTCGTTCTCTCGATGGTCGCTGTTGTTTTTGGACTGTGCTGTACTTAACATCAGGTACAGTGAAGTCACTTTGTCGAGCTAATATAAAAGAAAAAATAGTTCAGGCCAGTATTTGGTCACTTTGACATCCTTATGTGTTGCCATTTCGGCTCAATGCATTTGTCAGTTCAGAAGTTGTGTCTTGTTCTTTTTTTATAGATAATGTTTAGCGTTATGGCAGCAAACTCACGTGATTTTAAGTGACGATGCGGCCCAAGGTGGTAGGCACGCTAAGCCTCAGGAATTAGCTTTCAAGTGCAACACATCCTATAGGTGTTTTGCGTCAGATTTTCAACTTAACGTTGGTAGCTAAACAGGCTGACGTAAGAAAAATCCCTACCAACATGCTATGGTTTCATCACGATGTATTCCTTTACCGAAAGCTCAGTCTCTTTGTTGGTGGATGCAAAACTTTGATACGTCAATTTTTTTTTTTATATACTTAAGGTTTAGCGTTATGGCCATAATCTCACCTGATCTTAAGTGGCGATACGGCCCAAGTTGGTAGACACGCTAAACCTGTGGAGGAACTGGCTCTCAAGCGCAGCTGCCGGAACACACCTATTGGTATTTGGCGATAGATTTACAACTTGAGGGTGGTAGCTAGCCAGGCGGGCATTAAAAAAGGCCTACCACCATGTAAAATTCTATATAATAACTTCATTTCTGTATGCGGAATTGCAAGATGTTGCTCAGTCAATTTTAGGTATTTATTCATTGCAATATGTATTCGATTATCTTTATAACCATTTAATACAGTTATTTTAGATAATATTAATTTTCAGTATAAATAGGAATCATTCGTATTAAGAATATATTTGCTAATAAAAAAAAAATACGTTACGGTGTGAACTAAATCTGAAATTCACGATACATAAAATCCGCGGGATAATAGTTGTAGTGAACTGTGTTATTTCGCTCTTTGTGGTTTAATGTCCCATGTTTAACTTTACCTAGATTCCATGTTTCGATAACATTCGTGGATACGTGTATATATTATACTTACGTACTTAAAAATGAAATATACAAGCGTAGAAATTTTGTAAACTGAAGAAAAATATGTAAAACTTTTATAAATATATAATATATAACTCGATATATATACTAAATATAAATAGTTTGGAAAATCGAAAAGTGCACGCCTCATAACGTAATTATAATTGAATGACATAGATTTAAGCATTCTTATTAAATATGAAATAAGATTGAACAATTTTTATTTTATTTATTTATATATAGATATACAAAAAGACTATGTACTGTTAATGAATTTATTAATGTTTTTATGAAATGAAATTAAATTAGACGGTAACATTCAATTGGCTCTCACAATGATACTGAAGCGCATAAAAAAAAATGCAACGAAAAGTAAAGTTTTTTGACGTTATTTTATCAAAACGGTTATTAACTATCAAGAAAAAAGTGTCTTTAAAGTATCTTCTGTCATAAAGAAGTGTTCTTGTTGATATTTATCGACTCATTTAGTACTCAAAGTGCAAAAAAGTTTCTTTCCCGCTTTTGTCACTTTTATCAGTACTGCTTTACACCTATTTGTGGTAGCGTGATGATAAACTGCTTAAAGCCTTCCTCAATCATTACTCTATAAAATACATGTAAAATTTTCGAAATCGAACAGGTATTTTCTAAGATTAGCGCGTTGAAACCAACAAACATTTCCGATTCATATTAGTATAGATTACATCTTTCCAATGAAATATATATCATAAGTTATTTCACACAGAAATCAAAGTCACGTAACGCATTTTTACTACGCTCGATCGAAACTGAACTCGTTAGAAATTTTGATAGCAGGGCGTTAGACAACCGCTCCTGAAAACGAAGACAAATGATAGTACTAATGATACCTTTGATGATGGGATAAAAAATAAAAAAAAATATGTGTGTGCAAGTCACACACGGTAGAAGTGAAACTTCTGAAGAGTCCCTGATTAAAAATACTTATCGAAAAGTATTGAAAATATACATGGACAATGCTTAGTAGACGATAGTGGGGACGCTACGATGCCCCCCCACAAAGAGGAGACCGAGAGAACGTGTAATGTCTTCTATCTCATTCTCCCGCCGGATGAATCCTATACATTTACGTGTTCGTGTCTCTGTAGACTCGCGTTTTCGTTTCAGCGATTTTGAACGATTCTAAAGAAGTTTCACTTTGAATAATGTCTTTTCCAAAGTTCATTTACACTTTACCATGGTAGTACAGCTATATAAAACGAGAAATTCATAAACAGTGCCGCAATTTACTAATTATAAATAATTAGCAAAATAATAGAAACAGCTGATGAAGGCCCTACCACCATACGTCCATGAGCGATATAGCCTATGCACATCATATATCCAAATACCTTTTTTTATCCTTAAGGTTTAGCGTTATGGCCATAATCTCACCTGATCTTAAATGACGATACGGCCCAAGTTGGTAGACACGCTAAACCTGTGGTGAAACTGGCTCTCAAGTGCAGTTGCCGGAACACACTTCAAATTGAGGATGGTAGCTAGCCAGGCGGGCATTTGAAAAGCCCTACCACCATGCTATGGTTTCCTCACGATGTTTTCCCTCACCGAAAGCTCAAGCTTATTGTACGTGGATGGATTCGAACTCACGTCCCTTGAAGCGAAGTCGTACACACCACCACTGCGCTTTCAACGCTTCAAAAATGATTTTGAATCCACGCAAACGAAGTCGCTAGCACAGCTAGGCATAACTAAAAGCGATATATTATTATTTCAAATAGTTTTAATTCTAACCCACAGAACCTTTTTGAGAATTTTCGATACATTATAAAAGTGTTAATTATTTAATGAAATTGTAACGGTACGCAACAAAGGCAATATAGTTTGAAGAATTCTGTTCGTTACTATAATAATATTATATTACACCGGTGAAGATTCAAGACTGAATAATTATGGACTACAAAGGGCCGTGAATAACGTCGTTTATTGTGATTAAGCCCAGCTAAATGTGCGTTGCTACGTCCTTTTAAGCCTAATTGCTGTATAGTAACGCCTTACACGCAATTTACATTTCAGAATCTTAATATTACTAACCTACGGAACTTTACTAACGCGGACAAGGGAAGTTTCGAAGAATTATTATTGTTCCACACGATAATAAACTTAAATACAAATATACACGTGACTGAAGGGATAATATTTAAGGGCACATTTACATTGCTCGATAACTTAGTTGATAAACTAAATATAGAAGGTCTCTACATACAGGCTAACGACTTATGAATGTAATGCATCTCATCGCACACGGTCTAACAGCCAATAAAATTAATTGATTAGTGTAAATAACGTGTAATAAGTCCCACTATTTCAAAAGATATACGTGGTAAAGAATGTCTGTCAAACCGCAGGCGGGCCCTATCGGCTAATGAAAACGGTTGTCGCATGCGGTCTCTATGGCATGCGTGAACAGAAACCTCCCGCACCCCGAATGCGGGCTATGTGGATCAACGAAAATGAGCCCTAAAAGGCCTAAGGCCTGGTCGTCAAACGGGGTCCGCGGCAAAATTAATTCCATTATTATGCATTCTGTCTTCAACGCACATTATTTGATTATAATCATGTGTATTCCCATGATGCTTGCTACGTTACTAATATAATAGTATTAAGTTGGCTACTTGACACTTGTACCATTATTTCCCTAAGAAGCATTTTATTTTTAACATAAACCTCAAATAGAAATGTTAGCTTAGTTTTTTTTTTCTTTTTATAGTTATGGTTTAGCGTTATGGCCATAATCTCACCTGATTTTAAATTTAATACGGCACAAGTTGGTGCACACGCTAAACCTGTAGAGGAATTAGCTTTCAAGTGCAACTGCCGGAACGCACCTATTAGTATTTGGTGGCAGATTTTCAAAGTAATTAGTTAAATGGGTTTGAAAATAAAAGTCTTCACAGGTAATTCTAAAAGTTAAAGTTATACATTATTACCATAATCTCACCTGATTTCAAATTTAATGGGGCCCAAAATGGTGGACTCGCTAAACCCATTTAGGATCTGTCTCTCAAGTGCAACTGCCGGAACACACCTATTAGTATTTGGTGGCAGATTTTCAACTTGAGGGTGGTACCTAGCCTGGCGGGCATTAGACAAAAGCCCTACCATACTGCTATGGTTCCCACTCGATGTTTTCCTACATCGAAAACTCAAACTCTTGGTAGGTGGATTCAAACTCACGTCCCTTGACGCTGCGTCCGTAAACACTACCACTGAGCTATTATCGCTTCAAAGGTTGCTTTTGCTTTAAATCTATGAGCGATTGTGTTTTATACATTTCTTAAACAATAATAATTGAAGAGTCGAGTTAACTACTTATGTGACAAACACTGATCGAAACTGTAGATTAGATTTCTGACTAAAACTATATTTTTCCTATATGTCTTTCTATTTTCTCGTGCCATGGATCGTCTATAAAAGCGACGCGCCCCTAAACTGTTCTCTAGTCCAATGACGGAACTCCTGCGTAAATAGTTCAGCTTCAAAAAATAAAAATATGATATAGTTGCTATGGGGATAGATTAGATCTAACGGTTTTATTTATTTATTTATTTATATAGCAAGTCAACATTGCGCAGGCATACAAGTTAACATACAAAACATAACGAATAACGATTCAAATGCCGGTACAATAATTATAGACATGCATAACTTTCACAGATAAATGTGAAACAAATTTAAGTCTAAAAGTTTAACAAACATAAATATGCAAACAAGTGAAATCATGATTGAGAAAACAGATATTATGAGAGATTTCCAAATCAATGTAAAATAAAAAAAAAGTAAAATATATACATATATATTTCTAAATCTAAATTATTCATGCAAAACCTAGTAAACAGATTTTGTAAATTATTTTTAAATGAATCAAACGATTTAATTTCACGATATAATGATGCCAGTAGTAAAAATCGTCAGTTCGAAAAGCCGTAAATACATATATCTCGAACCGATACCATACTAAGGAAAGCAGTTATTACGTATCTTGCTGTATGAAATAACCGCAAATAAGTGAAAATAAATTAACAATTTAAGTACACGATACGTAATACGTTTGAAGCGATGATAGCTCAGTGGCAGTGTGTACGACTTCGCGTCAAGGGACGTGAGTTCGAATCCAACCACCTACAACGAGCTTGAACTTTCGGTGACGGAAAACATCGTGACGAAACCATAGCATGGTGGTAGGGCTTTTCCTAATTCCCGCCTGGCTAGCTACCACCCTCAAGTTGTAAACCTGCCGCCAAATACCAATAGGTGTGTTCCGGCAGCTGCATTAGAAAGCCAGTTCCTGCACAGGCTTAGCGTATCTACAAACTTGGGCTGTATCGTCACTTGAGATCATGTGAGATAATGGCCATAACGCTAAACCTTAAGTATGAAAAAAAACGTCTTCGCTAAGTGGAATCAAGTGTTTAACGATGCTTACTATTGTTTCACTTTTACTGAGGTAAAGGTTAAAAGGTCAAATTTAAAAAGTAAAAGGTCCTCATATAAAAAAATGGCTGGAAGGTTAACTTCTGCTGCATTCGCTGTTCGTAAGTTTCGTCAGTTGATTTATATTGCCACTGCTAGGTTAGTCTACTACGCTTTTCCATAGCTTAATATCTTATGGTATTTTGCTGTGGGGGAGAGCAACTGAGGTAGACATCGTATTTTCTTACATAAATGAGCAGTTCGAGCCATTTACAATATGGAACTTCGCGAATTATTAAATGATAAGTTTTCGAATATATTCTTGATAACTTAATGTACCTCCGCAGAAACTTACAAAAGCTAGATTTCGTTAAAGACCGACATGATTTGAATACTAGAAATCGTGACAAACTCGTCATTCTCTATTTTAGGCTGAGTAAGTTAAGTAATAGTTTTTTAGGTAATAGTGTTAAGTTTTAAAGTACATTGCTGAATAGCCGTAAAGTAAGTTCGAGAACTATGTCAAATGTGTTTTGGTAACAAAAGCCTACAATAGGGTGGATCGATATGTCTAGAATTGACACCCCTCCCTGTACAGCCGTCAATAACTACTGTAACACATTAAACTATTATATAAAAAAGATAAGATTAAGACCTAAAAAAAGATGCAGATCGCGTTTCTTGCCGGTTCTTCTCGATGACTGCGTTACTTTCCGAACCGGTAGTAGTTTTGACGTTCATAAGCGCCGTCTTGGGGCCTAAATTGAGTAAAGAGTTCTGATTTGATTTGGCGTGATTCAGCATTTGCACTTAAGTTCAGTCCCTCAGCTTATCTATCAATTTGATCTCATCGTCACTTAATCAGGTGTGATTGCGACTGTAGCGTTAAACCTACAAATAAAACAAACGTAATAATGAGACCGACTGATTCTCGACCACCATACACTTGATAAACCTTCTTTGGTAGGTCAAATTTAGAATCAACCAGTATATATATCCCACTGACGAGAATAACGCACATTTTTAATAAATGAATCACTCTAAAATTTATAACACCATGAGTATTTCTATGCATCCACATACTGTGTTTCAAGAGACGAAATGGTTTCTTCGGGATAGGCGATAAAAGCCATAGCTAAGTGTGTACGACTTTGCGCCAAAGGACGTGAGTTCGAATCTGATCACCTACAATGAGCTTGAGCTTTCGGTGACGGAAAACATTGTGACAAAACCATATCATGGTGGTAGCGTTTCTTCTTATGCCCGCCTGGCTAGCTACCACCCTCAAGTTGAAAACCTTCCGCCAAATTCCAATAGGTGTGTTCCGGCAGTTGCACTTGAGAGCCAGTTCCTCCACAGGTTTAGCGTGTCTACCGACTTGGGCCGTATTGTCACTTAAGATCAGGTGAGATTAGGAATATAACGCAAAGCCTTAACCATAATAAAAAGGAATTTAATTCGTTTACTGCTTGATAGAAGATGCTGATCTAATTACGTAACTAAAAGGTTGGGATTGAATTTATATGGTGTGGAGTTGGTGAATATTTTTAAGGCTTTAATACTGGTCCCAAACCTTATACCTCTACCTGTGGTAGAGTTGTTAACTATTGGAAAATTCCAGGATAACTTCTCTATTAATATTATAAAGAGGAAACGTTTGTTTATTTCTTTAAACGCGTTTATCTTACGCCCTACTAGAGAAATTCAAAATGTGTTTTTATATTTAATAGAAGAATCATTGATGAAAGCTTTTATAATATCATGCTGCTTTCAATAGAAGGAAATTCGAATGGAAAAGCTTATAAAAACAGGTACTAATGATTGGGTAATTTTCAGTTCCATTTAGTTTCTATAACATTTAAAAAAAGCTCGCTATGGCTTTAGGAGTCTACATTCCCTTACATTATCCCTATTAATATTGTAAATGAGAATGAAAGTTTGTTTATTACGCTTTCACACTAAACTACATAACCAATCATCATGATACTTTGTACACATATTCTTGGAGGAATTTATTAGATAGGATACTTTTTATTGAAAAAAAATTTTTTTTTACGAAAGATAAAAAAAACTTATTAAATGGCTTAATAGCCGCGGATAAAATTCGTATTGAGTATAAAATACGTACAGCGTACCCGCTCCTGTGTTAGGTATTTCACAAAAGTGATACCAAAATCCCTTTTTTAAGGAATAGAGGGTCAACGAGCAAGGGCGTCACCTGATGGTACATAATCATCGCCGCCCATGGATACCTACAACACCAGAGGAATCACAGGTACTTTGTAGGAAGGACTAGCTCTCAAGTGTAGCTGCCGGAACACACCTATTGGTATCTGGCGGCAGATTTTCAACTTGAGGGTGGTAGCTAGGCAGGCGGGCATTGCTGTAAGATGGAAAATACGTATTATTGTTGTAGCATATTTAATTTGTTCGTTTGCTATCGCATTTCGTCTGCTTTTGTAAAATACATAATAAGGGCCGGGCCGGCACTGAATAGTGATAAAAAAAAAAATATATATTAAATTTCCACATCGGAACGAGCGCCACTTGGAGACTACGGAACCGAATTGAGTGTAGTTTTCAAATTCACTTTGGATTGATATCGATGAAGGGTATTGGGTTGCATATATTTATACTTTCTAACAGGTCTAAGTAGTATTAATAAAAAACTTAAAAATAACACGTAACACAGTTTCCGTTTTAAGTTACTGGCAACACGTCTAGGCTTTACATGGAAAGCACTAAGTTATTTAGACATATCGACGTTGGACAGCACAATTGTCAAATCTCGCAAAAAATTGAACGTTACAGCAGAGCTAGAAAACTTTTTCTAAAATACGTATATAAAAAAATAAAGGTTTTTTTATTTATTTATTTGGGAAACATACAGTTCTTTATCTTTATAAATGTATAAAAAATTAATTTAATATATTCCAATTAAGTTTCCACATATATCATGAATATACAATGACAAGCGTATTATTAGATATTAATATATTAAAAATTAAATAATAACAACAATTTGCGATAAAGAAACCAAAAAAATTAGTAAAATGAGACAACACAATTACAACAACATTTTCATAAGATTAAGAAATATTCCAAATTAAAAATATAATAGGAAAATAAACTAAGAAAATTAAATTTAAATTACATACACAAAACCATTTAAATACCCATCACTTATGCATTTCATTTGTATTTTTTTGTTTTAATGTTTTATCATCTAAATATTTATTTCGTCGAAGAATAAGAAAACCAAATTAATTCGATGCATTTTTATGTCAACGAAATACAAATGGCTGATTTACCAAGACTTCATTAAAAAATGCCAAATCTTTTATACTCAGTAAGAATGATTTTTATGATACACGCGCAGTTGACGGGAAAATCCGAAAGAAGTTGGGGCACCAGGCAGTTTCGAATATAACTCAATACTATATCTTTTTTTTGTCGAACTGCCAGACACTGTTAGTCTTAAGAGCTTTTACAGCTTCACCAAACTTTTTAGGGCGGGAGTTTTTTTTTAATACACATAAGGTTTAGCGTTATGGCCGCAATCTAACCTGATCTTAAGTGACCATACGTCCCAAGTTGGTAGACACGCTAAACCTGTGGAGCAACTGGCTCTCAAGTGCAACTGCCGGATCACACCTATTACTATTTGGCGGCAGATTTTCAACTTCAGGGTGGTAGCTAGCCAGGCGGGCATCAGAAAAGGCCCTACCATCATGCTATGATTCCCTTACGATGTTTTCCTTCACCGAAAGCTCAAGCTCATTGTAGGTGATTAGATTCGAACTCACGTCCCTGATGATGATGAGGGCACTCAGCCCAAAGGCAGCGGACATTAAGGCGCCAGAATGGCCGAACCTCAATATAAATCAATACTTTTTCAATGTTTTGCGTCATATGACGCGAACTGAACGTTTTTACGTATAAAACAAATTCTAACTTCTGTAAGTCACTTTAAAAGTATATTTTTGAAACCTGTATTTCAGTGATTGGTTTAATTACAGTTTTATTTTTTGTATGTATGTAAGAGTACCGGAGCTACTCTCAGAAAATATGCCATCTTGTTGACTCATGTTTTTATTCATTTTTGTATGTATCTAAGAGTACCGGAGCTACTCTCAGAAAATATGCCATCTTGTTGACTCATGTTTTTATTCGTTTTTGTATGTATGTAAGAGTACCGGAGCTACTTTCAGAAAATATGCCATCTTGTTGACTCATGTTTTTATTCGTTTTTGTATGTATGTAAGAGTACCGGAGCTACTCTCAGAAAATATGCCATCTTGTTGACGCATGTTTTTATTCGTTTTTGTATGTATGTAAGAGTACCGGAGCTACTTTCAGAAAATATGCCATCTTGTTGACTCATGTTTTTATTCGTTTTTGTATGTATATAAGAGTACCGGAGCTACTCTCAGAAAATATGCCATCTTGTTGACTCATGTTTTTATTCGTTTTTGTATGTATGTAAGAGTACCGGAGCTACTTTCAGAAAATATGCCATCTTGTTGACTCATGTTTTTATTCGTTTTTGTATGTATGTAAGAGTACCGGAGCTACTCTCAGAAAATATGCCATCTTGTTGACTCATGTTTTTATTCGTTTTTGTATGTATGTAAGAGTACCGGAGCTACTCTCAGAAAATATGCCATCTTGTTGACTCATGTTTTTATTCGTTTTTGTATGTATGTAAGAGTACTGGAGCTACTCTCAGAAAATATGCCATCTTGTTGACTCATGTTTTTATTCGTTTTTGTATGCATGTAAGAGTACAGGAGCTACTCTCAGAAAATTTGCCATCTTGTTGACTCATGTTTTTATTCGTAAATTGACAACTACCTCCGAATGATCAGTCTCGCTTTCGAGTCCTTCACGATATATCGTAGCCAACCTTTTTTTTCGAAAGGACTTTCGTTGTTAGCCAAAAGGGATTTCACAGTTGGGCAGGAGATGGGCAGAGTTTTAGGTCAGCAACGCACTTGCAAGCCCTCCGGTGTTGCAGGTGTTCATGGGCGGCAGTGATTACTTTCTATCAGGTGAGCCTCCTGCCCGTTTGCCCCCTATTCCGTAAAAAGAAGGACTTTTTGGAGCAAATGCTGAGGGCACTCAGCCCCGAGGCAAGAGTGCCATAAGTTTCAAGGGTGGCTGCCGGAAAATAATAAAATAAGGAATCTCCTATTGGAGTAGGCCTTTAGTTAAAATATTAATTGAGGAGGCAAGGAAATTTGTGGGGTCGATTGTAATGTGCAGAGCTTGTAGTGATCTAAGTAACCCTTAATAGTTATCTAAGAAAACGGCAATGGTAAATAATAACAAGAGCTGTAGGGTGGTCCCTTACAGAACCGTGTACTTAACGTGTGAGTGTGCACGGGTGGTATGCAGTGTGATGGTGTACTCTCAGTGTTGTAGAGTGTCACGTATCGCGCGAACAGAGTCGCTTCAGTACTTGGATGGGTGATCGTAGTCAGCGCTATCTAGCGCCATTTTATAGTATACTGTCAGCGAGGAGCGCTACGTCACGAAATACACCAACATTCGTTTAAGTACTTTTATCCCACGAACATTGAAATCGTTGAAATACTTTTAATCATAATTCGTTGATGTACTTTTATTGTATTTCCTTCCTATATAATATTTAGGCCGATATGTATAGATATGTTAAACGATAAATTGGAACGTCAAACAAAGCAAAGGATCAGTAATTTCAGTTACGCAAATGTATGTAACAACAATATTCGGTTAATATAAGCCGAATTTACGATTGGACCGCGCTCGAGACGATTCAATACAATTTAAAATGTGCTTTAAAATCACCCGCGTTAAAGTCGTTTATCGAATTATAATGACCCCGTTTCTGCTCTAATCACGACAATAAAGCTAAAGGTACAGTGTCAGGCCTACGTCATATCGGTTTAGGGTTAATTCTGGCCGACCGCTATTGGAATTATGTTCGGTGGTTAATACTTGTGGATGCAGGTATTTTATATTCCTGCCGTCTCCAATAGCCAACAAGTTCATCAGAGCGCGCTCTATCGTGGTCAGCGAAATCAGAAAACCTTAATTAAAAATACATATACGTGCATTGCGATGCGAATGAAGCGGTAATAGCTCAGTGACAGTTTTCGTAACTATTTTCAATACAGTTTTACACCTATGGGTTGTAGCATGATGTTAAATAGATGAAAGCCTTCCACGATAATGTCTCTATCGAATAAAAATTTTTTTTTTGAAATGCGACAGTCAGTTCCTAAGATTAGCGTGTTCCAACAAACTTTTCCGGTTTATAATACCAATTATATTCTACCTGTGTTAAACTAATAATTGCATAACAATGATCGGCAGCTTTTCTATCTTTTTTCACTGCAGCTTCGCCCCTATTGGCGGTTTAAATGGCCTAAAATTAAAAAAAATTACTCTATCTGTTCGAGCTGTCCACGACCCGAACAACTCGATATGGTGCCCACGATACCCAGCCCGCATTTCTCACCTTTCATTGCTGATCAGCGTGCGATCTCGACGCTCGACACTCCAAGCCGTCACAAAGTTTGTCAAGCGGTGGTGTGTGTGCGGAACCGTGTGGACTAGGGATGTGTTTGATCATCCGGGCGGTTAGAGCTGCTGCCAGCAAGTTACACCCCAATCAGCCCACCAACACCTCCCACCACTCAAAGCGCAGTACCAATTCACAAATACTATAATAATAATCTGGTCAAAATGACTTTTTTCCAATCTCAATAATAAAGTACTACAATATTACGACATCGATAATGAAAATCTTTGACGTTTGCAAATGACAGACTTGTTTTTAATTTTTTACCTAAAGGTTTTTTGTGAACGCTATTAAAGAAATCAAAATAATAAATAAAAATCATTTATTTTCAGACCAGCAGATCCACAGTGTTAGTAACAAGATAACTTATAGACTATGTTAGTATACAAAGGAAATAATAGAGGCAAAAATAATAAAATTAACGCCACCAATTGGCAGGCTCACAGAATCTTTACATGTAGTTCGGTGAACCTGCCAACCGGGGCTGAATCTACACAATCAATACATTTAGGATATAATATGCCCAGTAGTTTTTTTTTTGAGATAACAATAATAAACTCCAATCAATAATAATGTCAGGATGAGATACGAACTTCTTAGCAAACTACGGATTCAACGTAAGGTTGCCCGGTACATCGTGAAACCTAATCATTGTGGCAGAGAGAGGATAACACGACACGAGAGTGTCTGAGACTTGCGACTCAGATGTAGGTTCAAGGGTATCTATGTCGACGATTGTCAACGGTCTCACATTCACCACTCGTGCCTCACTCCACCAAGTATAAACTATTCCCGATAATGATTTACAGCATAAATACCAAAACAGTGTCGATAATAAAGAAATATTAAATCTTACGTTCCTTCGGTAATGCTCCAGCTACGTACGATGAATACGCTTCAAGCGCCAAGCTTAGACTGCACCCAAGGCCTTTTTTTTTTTTTTTTTTTTTTTCGAATTGACATACGCTGTTAGCCGGAGGGGCTTTTACAGCTTGGCAGGACTTTTTGGGGCGAATGCTGAGGGCACTCAGCCCCGAGGCAGCGAGCACAAGGGTGCCGTTGTGGCTGGCCCTTGGCATGGACTGCTGCCGGAAGAGAAAATAATATATAAAATAATAAGAACTGGCCTACTTGAGTAGACCTTTAGATAAATTACTAATTTGTGAAATGTTAAAATACTAATTGTTAAGAAGGCAAGGAAGTCGGTGGAGTGGATTGTACTGTACTGTTTTGGATTGAGTTTATCGGTGTTGGAAGGACGTAGTCTTCGCATCAACACGACCGTGAACTACCGTGGTCTAACCAGTATTCTGGTGCTTGTATAATCTGAAATAAGTTAGAATTTTATTAAATGAACTTTAAGGTAAGGATAACATCAAAAGTAACCAAAAATCCATCCAATCGTAATAAAAAAGTGCCAAACAACTGGCAGGGCCACAGGTTTTTGGTCCCTTACAGAACCGTGTACTTAGCGTTGCACCCAAGGCCGCTCTTGCATAGCGCTTTATACTAATCGGCGTTATAAGGTACCCTCCTATAACTGTATTCTACCATAAAACACAAGGCTATCGCTTTATATAGAGTTTTGGTGGCGGGGAGTCAGAAACACCTAACTATACATACAATACATACATACTATCACGCCTCTATCCCATAAGGGTAGGCAGAGACTACATCCTTCCACTTGCTACGATCCTGACATACATCTTTCGCTTCTTCTAGTTTCATAAGCACCTTCATACATGCTCTTCGGCTACGGGTACTTTTGACCTGGCCTTTCTCCAGAACGTCCTCGATCTGATTGAGATATGTTCGCCTAGGTCGACCCTTACCAGCTTGCCCATTCACACTCGCCTTGTAAATTTATTTTGTTAATCTTCTTTCATCCATCCTCTCCACATGCCCATACCAATTAAGCATCCCTTTCTCTATCTTTGTCACTACATCCTCTACCACACCACAACGTTCCCTTATCACACTATTCCTTAATTTATCTATCATTCTTATGCCAGCTATACTTCTTAGACTTCTCATCTCTACATAAAAAAATACATACAAAAAATATTTATTGAAATCCAACTGACGGTGGATCTAAAATAATTATAATAGTTCGAACAAAACGTTTCCGGTTTGTAATATTAATATGGATAAATGCTGAAACTCATTGTAGAGATTGTTTATTCGTTTTAGATTCCTTCGGTAACCTGAAACGCAAAAGGTCAAGGAATATAATTCAACATATCCTATCCACCCCGAGCGTTATTCTGTACTATTTAATAATTGTACAGAATCCGATATTGTATATGTCAGGGAACGTTTAGCAATCGGATAGTTTGTCAAGGGCAGGCCTACGGATCTCGCAGCGCGGTCTCCCTTATATTTTCACTATGATTTATTTTCTATTTCCTTTCCGCTGTTTCCCTCCATGAATGTAAGTAGGGTGGAGGTCGAGACGACCCATGTAATGTATATTTATTTAGGTTTTCATGTCTTAAACGTTTCTGTATACATATTATGAACCATATCGTCGATGCCAGTGTAGAAGCTATGATAGATAGTTCATTTGGTAGTGTCTACGGACGACGCTTCAAGGGACTTCGGTTTGAATCTATCTTGAATCTAAACTTGAGCTTTCGGTGAAGGAAAACGTCGTCAAGAAACCATAGCATGGTAGTAGGGCTTTTTCTAATGCCCGCCTGGCTAGTTACCACCCTCAAGTTGTAAACCAGCCGCCAAATACCAATAGGTGTGTTCCGGCAGCTGCACTTGAGAGCCAGTTCCTCCACAGGTTTAGCATGTCTACCAACTTGGGCCGTATCGTCATTTAAGATCAGGTGAGATTATGGCCATTACGCTAAGCCTTAACTATAAAAGAAAATACAAGGTTAATACATAACCTTGATGACATTTATGACGTAATAATCACACTATTGTTTACGTAGTAAGATTTTCATTGATCCTGATATAACTGGTAAGGAAGTTGGTACAAAACCTTGGTATCATTATTTTTATATACTTTTAAGATATAGATTACAGGCTACAATCTCAACCGATGTTAATTGACGATACGGCCCAAGATAATGGATTCGCAAAGCCTCCCGGACGGACTGGCTTACAAGTGCAACTGACGGAACACACCTATAGGTATTTGGCGACTGATTTCCCATTTGAAAGTGATGATTAGCCCTACCAACGTGCTATGGTTTCCTCACGGTGTTGACCTTCACCGTAAGCTCAGGCTTGGATTTGAATTCACGTCCATTGACGTGCCGTCCATATACACAACCGTTGAGCCACCATCTCTTGAAAATACATAGTATATTTGTTTATACATGTTGTAGTGTAAGATGTCATCATCAATAACTTTTCGAAAATAACTTACTTAGCACAGAGAAATTTGAATTAATATCTGAAAAAAAAATTCATTGTCCTCAAAATTCCATCCTTTATCCTGGAGTAAGTCCTTCTATTTATATGACACAGTAAGTTATCAATTTACCTTTAATATTAATTAAAAGTGTGTCAGGTTTTATCAAAATCTGTCAAGTAGTTTCAGAGTTCGTCTTAAAACTAACGAAAAAATTTTTTAGTTAGTTACGCCTTAACAGCAAAGTACACCAGAGTTATAATTTTCAAAAAAATAATTAATTTGTTAATTTGGCTTATTAGGCTCTGTGTATACTAATATTATAAAGAAAAAAGATTTGCATGTTTTCTATTTTAGTTTGTAACCAATTAACTCAAGAATTGCTAGACCGATTTCAAAAATTCTTTCACCATTCGAATGCTATATTTCCCGCCCTTAGTAACACAGACCGTGCAACCTTTTTTTATGAAAATTATTAAATAAAATTTCAGTTCTACGCCAACGGAGTCACGGCTATTTATATATATATTCTTAAAGATAATTAGTGTAAAATGTAACATTAATTTACGAAATAAAAATAATTAAATAAATTAAACGAATCTCGACGTGTTTCCATCGCGGCGCTAATTAAACAAACGCCCGACAACAAACCGAAAAGGAAAACAAGACGCGGGTACAAAAAAAAAAAGAGAAATTACTTGGATACTAATTATAACCTACCTCAAAGGAATGTTTCCCTGTTACAGATGTCGCGTGTAACAATACTTTCTGATCCCACCCTCAGGCCCGCGTTTCAGAGTTATTGGGAACGGTACGAATTATAAGCGATAGCGGATTAATTCTTGTAGGCAGTTACTGTTTACAAAAACAGAATATTCTATACCCTTTTATGTTGGTAATTTATACTAAAAGATTCTGAAGTGATGCTTTTTACGAAGTGGCTTTGAAATTCTGATTTACAACCTTTTTATGTAACACCGTTTTTCCATCTTCCACCAAATGCGTGTTTTAGATATGTTTTCTATGATCTAAAAATATAAATAAATAAAGTATAAAATAATCGTTTGAGTAGTTGAGCCACCAAGTGAGAACACATTTTTTGATATAGGTAAAGAGACGATACGGCCCAAGTTGGTAGACACTGTAAACCTGTGGAGGAACTGGCTCTCAAGTGCAGCTGCCGGAATATACGTAATGGTATTTGGCGACAGGATTTCACCCTACCACCTTGTTTTCCGTCACCGAAAGCCCAAGTTCATTGTAGTCGGTGGGATTCGAACTCACGTCCCTTGACGCGAAGTCGTACACACTACCACTGAGCTATCGTCGATTCAAACGTATTACGTATCGTGTAATTAAATTATTTTCACTTATTTGCGGTTATTTCATATTGCTAGATACGTAATAGCTGCTTTCATTTGTATGGTATCGGGTCGAGATATATGTATTTACGGCTTTTCGAACCGACGATTTTTACTACGTTCAAGGGCAGTGGCATCATTATATCGTGAAATTAAATCGTTTGATTCATTTAAAAATAAGTAACACAATCTGTTTACTAGGTTTTGTATGAATAATTTAGATTTAGATATATATATATATATATATATATATATATATATATATATATATAACAATAATGAAACAAATGACAGATAATGTATTATGAGAGTAAAATAAAAATAAAAATATATATATATTTATCTGTTTTCTCAATCATGATTTCACTTGTTTGCATATTTATGTTTGTTAAACTTTTAGACTTAAATCTGTTTCATATTTATCTGTGAAAGTTATGCATGTCTATAATTATTGTACCGGCATTGGAATCGTAATTCGTTATGTCGTTCGCAAAGTCGTACCCACTACCACTGATCTATCATCGGTTCACATGCACTTGACACAACCCTAGCTTAGATTTAATAAAACTCTCCATAATTACGCTTATTCGTGTAGTTTACACCAGATCGATAATTATCGAATGCCTTTTGAAAGGAAAAATCAAAGGTTACCAACGTCGGAGTTGTAGCTTGCTTTTCTACAATATATTATTTGAATAACTGCGCCGATGAGGGTGCTAATAATTTTTCATTTTATTTCCACACAAAGTTCACATCCGTTTCCATTTTCATAGTATATCTAAACACCAGTTAACCTTTCTGTAACTAGATAGAGGTATTGACTTTTATATCTAATTCATATAAAAAAATGTAAGAAGAGACATGTTGACTTCTTATGTCTATTAATATTGATCCTGAAGTTTCGAAAGCTTTTCAGACTTCGCGGTCACGGGGCGGACTGAGGTGTAGGTTGTCCGGAAAAGTTCATGTTACTGTGTCTACCGTGGCCGTACGTGGCCGTAAGGGTGCCAGAATGGCACAAACTCGATTTCAGCTACCACCCTCGAGTTTAAAATCTGCCACCAAATACCTACAGGTAAGGTAACTTGAGATCAGGTGAGATTATGGTCATAATGCATAAACTAAATATAAAAAAGTGTAAAAAAAATGAAAAAATGATATACTTTGTGGTAAATAAGAGTCTACAAAGGACAAATGAAGGTGGAAATACAGCTAATCAGTTATAATATAAATAAATAAATAAAAAAACTATATAATTAAATTACTAACATAGAAACAAACATTCACCATGTATATTAATTAACAAAGTGGCAAAATTGGTTTACTTATTTGTTTGAACTCGTTACCTTGAAAGCTAGCAGTTGGATTTCATATATATTTTTTTGTTATTATTAGAGTAACCATTGACGAAGATTTTAGGTTACCTAACATCACAATACCACCAATAGAAACAAACCTGTATTGAAGGTTAGGTTCGATCCTCCGGCTAGGAGCCCTCGAGTGGCTCTGCTCGCGCGATACAGTGACACTCTACATCACTGAGAGTACATCATCACACCGCATACCATCCGTACACACCCACACATTAAGTACACGGTTCTGTAAGGGACTACCCCCGCGGCCCTTACGCGGCTTGCCCGATAAGGTCTTGCCAGGATCACTAAATTAGTAAGTTAGGACCAATTGGTTAGTTAAGGCTCGAGAATTCTTGTTCATTTCCGGCAGTAGCCCAAGCCGAGGTTCGATCATTCTGGCACCATCGCACTCGCTGTCTCTGATCTGAGCGCCCTCAGCGGTCGCCCCAAAAATTTCGGTGAAGCTGTCAAAGGCCTCAAGGCTAACAGCGTACGTCAGCTCGAAAATAAAAGGCTGTATTGAAAATAATGATAAAAAAAAAATTAATTCCACGCGACTGAAGTCGCAGGCACAACTAGTTTTATATACACAGAGATAGAAGTTCACTTGAACTGTTCCTAATAACAGCTTTCCTCCATTTGGTCCGACTCGCCAAACGGTAATAAAAGTCCAAAAGATTTTTTTTTTATTTCACTAAACGAGTTGAAAATTAACCACGCCCGTCCCGCTTACGATTCCCGGCACGTAGTAAACGCTGCTACGAGTTTCTACAAACAATCTCATCTTCACTATATAAAATGTCTGTTTGTCTGCTCGCGTATAACAAATTCTCTAGAATACTCACTCATCCTTACTAATGTTACAGATTCGAAAGTAGCTTTGTTTGTTTCTTACGCTTTCACGCCTAAACCGATAAACTGATTATGATAAATTTTATTACAGAGATAGACGGGGCCTTGGAGACGGAAACGGCCTAATTTTTTTTCGCGAAAAACTCATAAGAAGTGGGATATAGAGAGGAAAAAACTTTGCATAAGACAACTGTTTATTTGCGTTTTTTTTTGACAATGTCAATATTGACGCGAGCGAAGCTGCGGGTAAAAACTAGTGTGATATATTAATATATGTCATGTTCTAAATTTGTATGGTCCTAGGGATTTTTCTAATGCCTGCCTGGCTAGGTACCAACCTGAAGATGAAAAATCTAGCACCAAATACATATTTAGGTGTTTTCCGACAGTTGCACTTGAGAGCGCGTTTCTCTACTAAGTTTTACGTGTTGACTGTCTTCAGAAACATTGTCATTTAACATCAGGTGAGGACTGAAGCTATAACGCTAAAATCCTATATGATATAAACATCTTTCGCATAATCGTGAATTGTCAAATGTCATATTAAAAAATAATATTGTCAAATTAACAGGCAATTACTATAATGAAAAACTTTTCAGAAATTTTTTACCACAAGGAAATAACAGGACCCGATTAATTACTTAGAAATTACTTCAGTTATACGTATATAAAATCAAACTATAAAAAAAAAAACGTTGTGTTTTTCTTAAGACCCTACGACGGAAGTCAAAAATCACTATAAAGTCGCCTCAAACCGACATTACCCGAACGAGCGCCACACAAAAAGGTTGTGGATATGAATTTCAAAGTCATCCCATAAGAAGTTTTTACTACACGAGAATCGATAAGAGATTTCTTTACAGCTTAACTAATTTTGTCTTACTACATCTAAATATGCTGACCTAGCGTCTAGACATCATTCTGTAATATGGCCGCGACGCAAGATCATCATGAGTTCCTCCACTTCTGGGTATATTAAGTACCTTTTTCTACTTTTTCGATAGTTTATAGGTTTTGTAGCTACAAACTTAATCGATGTTCTGTGACAGTATTTTTTTTTTTTTTTATACTTAAGGTTTAGCGTTATGGCCATAATCTCACCTGATCTTAAGTGACGATACGGCCCAAGTTGGTAGACACGCTAAACCTGTGGAGAAACTGGCTCTCAAGTGCTGCTGCCGGAACACACCTATTGGTATTTGGCGGCAGGTTCACAACTAGAGGGTGGTAGCTAGCCAGGCGGGCATCAGAAAAAGCCCTACCACCATGCTATGGTTTCCTCACGATGTTTTCCTTCACCGAAAGCTCAAGCTCATTGTAGGTGCTTGGGTTCGAACCCACGTCCCTTGACGCGAAGTCGTGCACACTACCACTGAGCTATCATCGCTTCGTAGTATCATCGCTTAGTATGATGTTAAGATGGTGAACACGCTAAACCAAGTGGAAGGACTGGCTTTCAAGTGCAACCGCTAAAACACACCTATAGTTATTTGGCGGCAGCTTTTCAACATGAGAGTGGTAGTTATAGGCTAGGCGAGTATTAGGAAAAAAACTCTACCACCATACCATCCTTTCCTCACGATGTATTCCGTCATCGAACGCTCAGATTCATTGCAGATTGATACGAACAGAACCCACTATGCGTTCATCACTTCCTCCGTGTGTCGAAAATTCCATCACAAAATTATACGAAAGATAATTCAAACCAACGCGAACGAAGCCGCGAGATTAGCTAGTTTACAAGTTCAGTTTGCTGTATTTTTATCTCTTACTTTAACTTCGGTGTTATCTTCGAAACTTTAGGGTAGTAAAATGGTAAGTTAAACATATAACCCGGAAGTAAAGCCAAAAACAAAAACTAATTTATAACTCAATACGCAACGCACGGCGTTGTAAAGAAATACCCCTGTAAAATATTATAACTCCCCGGAAACAGTTTCCAATCCTCTTAGTGACAAAAAACAATATAATACAAGAAACCATAAAAAAAGGTAAATTTTTTGTTCTCATAAAACAGGAATGCACTCTTTTAACCACTTATCATTTGAAATTTATTATTTTTCAACAAAGTGATTGAAATTCGTTTATATAGTTATCAGTGAAAATTTTAGAATATTCCTGTAGAGTTGGAAAATATTACTAAATTTAATATTGTTTATGTAACATGCCGACGGGCTAAGTTGGAACGTATTTTGGTAACTACAGTTTTCAGAGTGGAACACTTGCTTATTATACTGCACTTGGCAAGACGTTTTATACATTGAAGAGCACTCCAAATCCATCGAGTTTTGTTTCTTTGAGAGATGTCGCAGACCTAATTCCACTTTAGTACACTCAGTTATTGAGTTATGTCGTCTACTTTGGTGGTGTGAGGTGTATATTCATTACATAGCTATTCTTTGTTTATATTTTAGGTTAACGATACGGCCAGAATGTCACCCGATGTTCAATTACGGAGTGGCCCAAGATATTGGACACCTGAGCCTAGTGGCAGTGTGTATGACTTTACGTCAAGAGACTTGTGTTCGAATCTACAATGAGCTTGAGCTTTCGGTGAAGGAAATCATCGTGAGGAGACCATAGCATGGTGGTAGGGATTTTTTTAATACCCGCCTGGATAGTAACCACTCTCGAGTGGAAAATCTGCCGCAAAATACCAATAGGCGTGTTCCGGCAGCTGCACTTGAGAGCCAGTTCCTTCACAGGCTTAGCATGTCTACCAACTTGGGCCGTATCGTCACTTAAGATCAGGTAAGATTATGGTAATAACGCTAAACGTATATATAACTATAAAAAAACAAGCGGAGGGATCAGCTCTCAAGTGCAGCTACCGGAACACGTCTATAGGTATTTGGCGGTCGATGTGCAACTTGAGGGTGGTAGATAACCAGGCGAGCTTTAGAACTAACACTATATCCATGCACTATCCATCACAATGTTTGCCTTCACCGAAAGCATAAACTCATATTAGTTATCGTCACTTCAAATTCAAGAGTATTCAATTGAAGTATAAATATGTTTATACTCAAAATTGAACCTTCTCGGTATATATTAACTTCGTCTAAGAGAACTGGAAAATTTTAACGTTAATTTCTGTAAAAATAAAAGAATTTATGTGTTAAAACTGACAACATGTTTCATTACGCTATATATTGTATATATATTGCTTTACTTTACTATCTCATATATATATATATATATATATATATATATATATATATATATATATATATATATATATCAGTTTTGAAGCCAAATAGCGATGCTGTGTTGACGAGCGCATGATTTATTATTTAAAATGACTGTTAAATAAATCTAGACTTAAAAGACCCTTGAGAGTTTAAATCGATCTCATTACTTTTACGGAAGATTACTTTTGATATATTTTTGAATACGCGTTGTGCATTATTTTGGTTTAGCATTATGGCCATAATCCCACCTGATCTTAAGTGACGATACGGCCCAAGTTTGTAGACACGATAAACCTCTGGAGGAACTGGCTCTTAAGTGCAATTGCCGGAACACACCAATCGGTATTTTGTGGTAGATGTTCAACTTGAGGGTGCTTGCTAGCCAGGCGGGCATCAGAAAAAGCCCTACCACCATGCTATGGTTTCCTCATGACGTTTCTCCTTCACCGAAAGTTCAAGCTTATTGTAGGTGGTTGGATTTGAACTCACGTCCTTTGACGCTAAGTCGTACACTCTCAACTTAAAACTGTATACCAAACACTTGTGAAGGTTCCAGCGCATATAAACGTTTAATAAGGCTCTATAGGGCACTTCGTCATTTAACATAAGATACTGCTAGAAAATTGAACTACACAAAAGGATAATGAAATATTTCGAGAAAATTTTAAAAACAAAAGGCAAATTTGAAATAATTCTTTATAAAAGAAATCAAGAAAGAAATGAATAGAAACGTTAAGTTATGCGTCCCGGAGATTGAACGTTACTTCATTAAGCTCCCGAGGTCCCTCTTGCATGTAAATCGATCAAAAAACTTCACCCTTGTTGACTAAGTCCACGAGAGAAATTACAAGTTTCTTCGACATTATAACGCTATATTCTTCATAGAGTATTACAGAATGTCTTACGTATTTTCTATATCCGATTATATACCAAAAGACCACGTTATAAAATCAAATAAATACTATTAAGTGACCCGAACGGGAGTGGCTAAGTGGTGAATTTATACGCGGTCGATGTGGAAACGAGAGGTGTACCAGCTTAATCTCTATATGATTTACTACAAGATGTTGTTATGTCCAGGAATGCAGTAAGTTTATTAAGGAGTACCTCTAAAGCTGCCCTGGCAGTCTCTTGCCAACAAAAGGGGTGGACAAAACGAGATACACGAGTATTGTCGGTAAGTATTTTTTTATGTAATAGCGGACAAACGTACAAGCGTGTCACCTGATGGTAAGTGATCACCGCCTCCTATGGACACTCACAACACCAGGGGAATCGCAAGTGCGTTGCCGGCTTTTATTTTCGTGGGACTGCCTCTCAAGTGCAACTGCTGGAACACACCTATTGGTATTTGGCTGCAGATTTTTAACTTACGAGTGGTAACTAGCCATGCGTGCGTTAGAAGTAGCCCTACCATCATGCTATAGTTTCCTCACGACGTTACTTCACCGAAAGCTCGAGCTCATTGCAGGTCGATTCGAACTCACGTTCCTTGAGGCGGAGTCCGTACACACAACCACTGAGCTATTATCGTTTTGTTATTTGCCGCCACAGGCTCAACTGACTACATACTGGTAAATTCACCACAATTCACCACTGTACGGGTCTCTGAGAGATACCTCTAGACGAATTACTTGTATTATCCGAAGTTACACATTGGTAGGTATACGAAGTGAATACATTGTGGTTGTCGCATGTTTATTTTGTTCGTAACCACAGTGTCTCTCATTAAGAAGTTTTATATAGTTACACACTGTAACATAGTTCATGCGAACACGTTCGAAGCATTACTAATGACTGTTCGATGTAATTTTAATTTACTTACCCCATTGTCGCACTGATGATCGATTAACGTAGATACTGGTGGTTTGAAATCATATTGATTACCGTGAATTTCGCAAAACGCCTATACTGATGTATTTGAATACTAGCGTTTACCTGCGGCTTCTCTCTCGTTATTTTTATTATATACTTAAGGTTTAGCGTTATGGCCATAATTTCACCTAATCTTAAGTGACGATACGGCCCATGTTGGTAGACACGCTAAACCTGTGGAGGAACTTGCTCTCAAGTGCAGCTGCCGGAACACACCTATTGATATTTGGCGGCAGGTTTACAACTTGAAGGTGGTAGCTACCCAGGCGGGCATTAGAAAAAGCCCTACCTTTGATGTTTTCCTTCACCGAAAGCTCAAGCTCATTGTAGGCACTTGGATTTGAACTCACGTCCCTTGACGCGAAGTCGTACACACTACCACTGAGCTATCATCGCGTTTAAACTAATACTGATTCGCGCGTAATACTGATTTCAACAAATCGGATGACGTAATAAAAAGTTTTGTACAAAGTTTGACCCATTCATTACGCCACTTCCAGTAAGTTTTTCGCGAGAAAACGCGGTCTATCACTGTCGCCAGATTTTCATCTATCTGTATACCAAAATTCACCATAATCAATTCAGCGGTTTGGGCGTTAACAAACAAACTCACTTTCACATCTATAATATTAATATATGGATACTAACGAGCACCCGATCGTTAAATTTTTCATATAAACGTTGACGGCTCAGTGCGTAGTCTGTACGGACGCCACGTCAACGGAAGTGAGTTCGAAAACCCGCAATGAGTTTGAGCTTTCAGTGAAGAAAAAATATACTGATTTATTTATTTACAGAGACATCCTTCACAATGTTTAATTGCGATATGCGAACCAATTACAGGCGCCAACAAAATAGTGATTTTATTAGACTCATTCCCTTTATCACATTGAACGTTTATTTTACAAGACACCACTAGCTTGTGTATTGTACTGAACCGTGGAGCACACGGTTTTTGGCCAGTAGCAAGTATTTTAGTTACTAAATGACTCGGTACTCTACCAAATTACTCGCCTCGTGTACACCAGGCTTTATACCGAGCCCGAGCAATGCGTTTACGCGCTGTGACGAGGAAGTCCTTGAAGAAAAGTATATAGAAGATAACGTTAATAAAAAAAAGAAGAAAGGGTGGTCTTTGCAATATGTTTTCGGTCGAGTTCAAATCCACCTACAATGAGCTTGAGCTTCCGTTGAAGGAAAACATCGTGAGGAAACCATAGCGTATGGCAGCGCTGTTTCTAAAGCTCGCCTGGCTAGCAAACACCTTCAAGTTGAAAACCTGCTGCCAAATACCAATAGGTGTGTTCCGACAGTTGCACTTGAGAGCCAGTCCTTCCAACAAAAGTCGGTAATGCACCTGCGACGCCCCTGCTATTATGGTTGTCCATGGGCGGCGGTGATCACTTACCATCAGCCGAAACGTTTCCTCGTTTGTCCCGTATTCTAATTTAAAAAATATATAGATAAAACTATCAAGTCTAAATTATAAGACGCGATTGAGTAGTGCTTTACTCTCACACCCTCAAGGTCAAGCAATTATCTCGGCTTAAATTACTTTTATCCGAAATTTTTGCACTTTGAGTATTCAATGAGTTGAAAAATATCAACAAGAGCACTTTTTTATGACAGTAGATACTTTGAAATATTTCTGTGGACGTCGTGTTGTCTGTATGTGCGGAGGATGTAGTTGGTCACGATAACGCCCAAATAACTTCACTTTTTGAGTCCGTTTTTTTTTTCATTCTCTTCAGTATCATTCTGAGTAATAGCCTATTGAAAATTACCGTCTTATTCAATGTGATTTAATTGAAAAATGAATTTATGAGACGTGATATTTCATATATATATGAAAATTATACGATGTAATACTAAAACCAGTGTGAACGTAAAATCTAGATCATACATACTTCTGTTTCCTGAAATTTGCTCCTTCGATATTACTGTAATAACATACTTAAAGCTACTTGTTCGTTCGAGTTTATTATTATTCTGGTCACATTGTGTTCGGGCACGGGGAAAGCGGACCCTTTCGAGAAAATTCAACAAACTACCCTCTTTGTGATGCTAACAAAAATTTGAAGGTTATGTAGGGGCATTGTTTACGTGTAGATTTTGGATTTAGATTGAATCTGTTTGTGCGCTTTTCCTTTTAAGACAATTGTGCCATTTGGTAGGAAATCTGTGTATTTATGTAGTAAATTTATTACCTTCTTATAACCTATATTTGTACATACCTATTTAACGAATTTATTTCCTTCCCACAACCCTATATTAGTGATATGATAATGACTCATTAATGGAGGCGGTCTCAAAACCTTGTCATAAATTTGAGCTTTCAGTCTAAGAAATATCTTGCGGAAACCATACCATGGTTTTAGAGGGTTTTCTAATGTCAATCTTACTAGCTACCACCCACAAGTTGAAAATTTACCGCAAAATACTTATAAATGTGTTCCGGAAGTTGCATCTGAGGGCCAGTCCCACCACTAGTATCAGCTTGTCCACTTTCTCGGACCACATCGTCAATACCATCAGTTGAGATTGTCGCTATAACGCTCAACTCATAAAGTAACAAAAAGTAAGTACCATTTACACGCAAAACGTTAGCGTTGACGTTGGATAGTCAGTTCGAATCCAAGCACCTACAATGAGCTTGAGCTTCCGGTGAAGGAAAACACCGTGAGGAAACCATAGCATGCTAGTAGGGCTATTTCTAATGCCCGCCTGCCTAGCTAGTTGTAAACCTGCCGTCAAATACCAATAGGTGTGTTCCGGCAGCTGCACTTGAGAGCCAGTTCCTCCACAGGATTAGCATGGCCATAGTGCTAAACCTTAAGTATAAAAAAAAAAAACGATCAATATAATTTTTGAGTACTATATTACACGTAAAATAAATTCGGAATCATATAATAATATACCTAGCACAATCTACATATGTAATAAAATTGCCACACCTTGACAAATGGAGAGAGGAATAAAAAAGAAAATTCTAAACCGCCGGATACCTGTCGACGTGTTCCGGCAGTCAGGAGCCAGGTATCTCCACTACCCTAAACGTCAGGTAACATTGTGAACTAAACACATCCCACGATAATAATTTACGTGATCAAAACCGTCGATATAAACTCGGTACATTTATTTTTATGATAACATCGATTTCCACTCATTAATAATAATATTCCTTGGGCGTTCCGAGAAAGCCCTCGTTCCCGTTAAAATATAAATAAATCTGAAACACGTTTCGCTTCTTAAGCGAAAGGGGAGCGATCGGCGGAGGAGCCTCGATTCAACTTAATTAATTAATATATAATTACGCAAATAAAGCTTTATAAATACCGGGGAACGTATCTTGAGTAACACTTTTAGATAATTGCTTTTTATATCTATACTGATATTATAAAGTGGATTAGTTTGTTTGTTGGAACGCGCTTATCTTAGAAACTACCGGTCGAATTTACAAAATTATTTTTCGTTTTGATTTAGTAATCATTGAAGAAGGTTTTACGCTATATACAATCACGCTAGCACTAATAGAAGCAAAGCAGTATTGATAAAAGTGAGAAAAACGGGAAAATGTATTCGTCCTATGGCGTTCTTCGCCTGCGTTGGTTATATTATTAATATTACAATAACATATTGTATCAGAGGTATGTTCCTCTTGAAAAGATCTAAAAATAAGTCTGCGACAGCATATATCTATCTTTTCTGGATTACTTACAATAACCATTTTTATGATTCACAATTTCGTTCTAAAATATCACGTCATTTTCGAAGATGCTTTGTCAACATAGTATTAATCCTTATGTAAATGACTCTGTTAATCATTCGGGGAATTCAATTTAGACCGACTTTTCGGTTTATAGTATTCAAAATAAACACAAAAAAAGCCTTTTTATTGTGATATATCTGCATTTATAGGAAATTAAGTAAATTACAAAACTGTGGGTTAGAAAAATAGTTGTCATATGTAGGGATCGAACCTACAAACTTCGGCGCTGCGTTAGCACCTAAACCAAGCGTGCAGTCACATTGATATTCTATACTCCAAATACCTACATTACCCATTTCATGATTTTCAGTCTTTTCCTATTAACAATACTTTATTTACCAAGGTGTTTTATTGACATCGTATTAATCTTTTATAGATAAATTTCATAATCATCTTGAGCATTTAATATACTCAACAATTTCATTTCATACAGTTCAATTTAAAAGATCACAATGTTCACTACACATAGTAGTTTTTGAACGCGCAATAATGAATTGTTATTGAACATAGCCTACCTTATATTATCTGAAAGTTTCACGTCGATGAACGTGTGTTCGAACCGACGTAACTATCTTGAGCTTTCCGAGTAAGAATTTTTTTTTTTAACTTAATATTTATTAAAACATCAAAACGGTTTACATTACATTATTTAAAAAATATAGCTATTTAATTTCAAAAGGTATCTTGGCAATATTACACATTTAAAAATATTACACCACAGAATAATATGTAACTTATTTATACAATATACATCTATAGTAATAATGTATAATATAATTTTTATTTTCCTAACAACATATTATTATTAATTAACCACAACGTAATTGAAGTCGTTAATAGAGTCGCATTAGTCCTAAAAAATACTAAATGCTAATCTGTATTTTTTCAAATATTTAGTATCGGTCCTTTGTACATTTGTTCGTTTGAATCCGTTAATCTTAGGAACTATTTATCAGTAGTATATTTGTTAGATTCTATATATTAGATACTATCAATCTTATCCCTTCCTCTCCTTTCCACAATAGAACTACACGCGCTGGACTTCGGAGTCACAGCTCCACGGTAACCCCATTACGGCTCGAACCAAAAGGTTTGGTATGTCGTTCTTATGCTGTACCATGAAGTTGTGGAACAGTCTTCCGGCCCATGTATCCCCTTCCTCATATAACATCGGCGCCATTACGATAAACGTAAAAAAAGCATTCACGCAGGCCGGCATGACAGTAGCGACTGGCGATGGATTGTCGTTCTCTGGATGGTCGCTGCTGTTTTTGGACTGTACTGTACTTAACATCAGGCACAGTGCAGTCACTTTGCCGAGATAACATAAAAAAATAGATCTTTTTTTTTAACATATCCTAAGCTAATTTGGATGGAGAGCGAAAAAAAATATCGCCTGGCACAATCTAATGTATAAGAAAAACAAACCAGATCTCTACATATTCCAACAACACAAATATAATAAGAAAAAAACTATACTTTAATAATGTTTTTTTTACGCAATTCAGTTAAAACATATTCAGTATAAGCCTGTTATCCTTTTTGTAGAATCCATCGATACTCTTTATACTATAATAATATTTTAAAATATTTTTAATAGGATCGAAAAACGTGGATGAGAATACCAATGTATTATTTATGTCAATTTATGCCTAACGTATTTAGACGTAGATCATGTAATATTCAAACTAGTAAATGTAATAGTAATTCGATTCGTCTATTATATTTTCATGCATAAAATTTTCATGGATTTTAGTTCAGAAATAGATGGGAAAATTTAATGACAATTTAATGTCTTTCAAGAAATATATAGTAGAAAAAGGTTTTTTATAGTTAGTTACTGCGTTATGGTTACAATTTCATCTGAATGTGGAATACCGATCTGGCCCAAGATGTTGAAGCCTAGTGGAGCGACTGGCTTTCACACACCTATAGGTATTCGTCGGCAGATTTTCAACTTAAAGGTGTCAACTAACCAGGCGGGCGTTAGAAAAAGCCCTACCACCATGCTACTATTGAAATAGAAATTCTAAATTGAAATACAATCTTAAAACGTATGAGTATATTATTTAATATCTATATCCAAGTCAGTAATTGTGAAAGATATACTTTTTTTTACGTAACCACGACTAAACATCTGAACTAATTTTTAAATTTGTATATTGGTAATTGGAACAGGAAATGGGCCCGAAAATTTTACTTGAAGAGGAGAAATAAGATACTTTACGTGGGAAACCCATCGTTTCTCAAAATAAGGAGAGGAAAATCATAGTTATTAATTGCCTTTGCTAAGAAATTAACCGTGCTGTATGTTTTTGAATAATCAGCTCTCAATGCTATACGATAAAGGATGATTTCAAGTATTCAAGCTCATGTGAACATAGCCACAGAGATACATGGCTTGTCTATCATAACATCTCGGAACAGAATATATGTCTCATACATTCTTTGTATTACAGTGCCTGCCTTCGTAGATCATTTTGTTGAAGTTACGTGAAATATATATATAGCGTTATGGCCATAATCTCACCTGATCTTAAGTGACAATAAGGAACTGTCTCTCAAGTGCAACTGCCAGAACACACCGATTAGTATTTGGCAGCAGATTTTCAACTTGAGGGTGGTAGCTAGCCAGGCGGGCATCAGAAAAAGCCCTACCACTGTGCTATGGTTCCCTCACGATGTTTTCCTTCACCGAAAGCTCAAGCGCATTGTTGGTGGTTGGATTCGAGCTCACGTCCCTTGACGCAAAGTCGTACACACTACCACTGAGCTATCATCGCTTCAAATATCGAAAACCTAACGCTAACGAGATCGTATCCCCCTTGTTAAAACTTTCTTCGGAATTTTTGTGATAACTTAAAATGCATGCTCCTTCACTTTCATTATTTCTCATTTAAACATTGTGATCTCTTCTCCTTTTATCTCTCCCATTATTTATCACAGAATGTTTGTTAAATAATTACTATTATCAAAAGCTTAGCTTTATGGCCGTAATATTACTTCATGTGATTTGGCTGATGAACGATTTGGCTCCAGAACACGCTAAGCCTAGTGAAGGGACTCACAATCAATTGCCTCCCGGAACATACCTATAGGTATTTGGTGGCATAATTTAAAATTGATAGAGGTAGCCACCTAGGTTGACACCAGAAAAGCTCTATTATAATGCTATGGTTTCAAAAAGATGTTTTTTTTTCTCTCTGAAAGCTTACGCTTATGGCAGAGATTGGAACTCACGACCATTGACACGGCGAACGTACTACCAACTGAGCCACTATCACACCACACACATCCGCCATACATTCACGGTTGTATGATTTACACCATCCTTGCTATGTACTTTTGCAGATTTCTGGACTATGTTCCAGGAACAAACTCTTAACTGTTGCAACACTGATGACAGACGAGATATAACATACTTTTCATAATTATTTCTTATGTTTACGCGAATAATTTTCATCGAAATAAAACTAATTTAAACGGATTTTATTGCGGTTATTTATTAATTTTGATCCCGAAGTTTCGAAAGCTTTTCAGCCTTCGCGGTCGCGGGGCGGACTGAGGTGTAGGTTGTCCGGAAAAGTTCATCTTACTGTATATACCTTCAATTTAATTTTTCTTATTGATAGTTTTCCAATCTAAGAAGAAAGAGCTCACAGTGTCTTGAGGTCTGGCAATTGGTCTTTGGGGTTCCGATTTAATTAAATGTATAATCGGTAATAAAATACTTTTCATTTAAGGTTAAGAGATAAACTGCTGAGCGGAAGAAAAAATGCATCAAAATACGTTAATACGCCCACTTGTCTTTGGTTAACGAACGCGTTACTTTGCGAAAAGCTGTCATTAAATGTTAGAGTGCACGTCACTTTGCCACTCCACTTATAAGTGATTGACCACTGGTACATCTCATAAATCAAAATAATAATTGAAAAAGAATTATTATATATTTTTATGACATCAATTTAACTACAAATGCGTCGTTGGTTTACTGTTGACCCAACATTGGCTGATGTTTGAACCAACTGCATGTATCATCCTCGGGTCAATGTTAATTCTTTCAATGGGTTCACTTGCTTTCTTATCCTCTTTCCTTAAGTAGTCCTTTTATATTATAGAGTAGAAAGTATTTTATATATGTCCATCCATTGCATTGTTTGTTATCATGCCCAATTTCATCAACATTCAACCAGGAGTTTAAGAGAACTTAAAAGGTATAGACATGCAGACATTTTTCTTCTTGCGGGCTAACGAGCAAGCGTGTGATTTGATGGTAAGTGATCACCGCCGCCCACAACACAAGGGGAAACGCAGGTGCGTTTCCAGCCTTTATTTTGGAGGGGCTGACTCTCATGAAGCTCACTTATGCCGTTACATCCTTTCTGTGTCACCTCTGCCGACTTCGTTGCGTGTATTTTTATAATTCAGCGTCACGTTCGCGATCTCACCTGATGTTAAGTGACGATTGGCTCGATACGGTAGAAACGCTAAGCCTACCGGAGGGACCGGCTCGTAAGAGAAACTTCCGGAACACATCTATTGGTATTTGACGGTAGATTTTCAACTTAATGATGGTAGTTAGCCAGACGGGCATCAGAAAAAGCCCTACCATCAAGCTATAGTTTCCTCTACGGAAAGCTCAAGCTCATTGTAGGTTTTTGATTCGAATTCACGTCCCATGACGTAGTGTTCCTGCATACTATCACAGAACTATCGTCGTATCAATAATGTTGGAAATAAATTATTATATGTATAGATAACCAATAAATAGACATAAATACAATGTAATCAAGAATACAATTTTACTGTTTAGTAAAGCCACACAAAATAGACAAGACAAGAGATGAGGAAGATGAGAATGATTTTGATCAAGTAAAATACATTTTAATAACGAGAACGCAAAAGGTAAACGATACTCGGAAACGTTTTATTGTAAATAAAGTAAACGGAAGATTCATTATTAATATAAAAATACGGCATAATATTCAAGATAAGGAAACGGCTAACAATATCCAATAAGTAAAGAACGAATCCTTAAAGGTAAATTATATTATTTGACTTCATAAAAGACTACAGTTTCGCAAATCACAAGATATGAAATTACAAAGGTATGGCGAAAAATTTCTAACGGCATTTCGGTCTGTGATGGCGTGGATTTTTATATGAATTTCATAACGCGTCTCATTTGATCCTATATCTATTTGCTTATAGCCGTTTCCGGTTGCACCAACCGTTTCAATTTAATTCTTGACAACTGCTCTGTTCATTCGTGACCACTTCAGGTACTTCAGGTAGTCCAGAATACATTCACAGTAGTTGCAATATATAGCTACAGTTATTTCAAATTTTGGTAGGTCTCATCGCTTGAACATGCGTTAACAATCTTATTAGTTGAGCGTAAGTCGCTCGGCGTTATCTGTTTGCCCACATACAGTTGGCTCTATTGAGGTGATTTAAAGTGTTAATAAAAATTAAATGATTTTCAATAGAAAATTTGTGTTGAAACCTTATATGACACCAAGAATCAGTATGGCGATACTTGATTATTAGTATCATCCGACAATATCTATCCAAATGAAATTTCTTTTATATATTTTAAAATGTTTTGCTTTTCACTACCTTTTTTACGTAATTCGGTATCTGATTAATTAAAAATGGTAAGGTAAATGTAAGGTAATCTTCATCGCCCATATAAATTACAATATTCTGATTACTTCAATAATTTCGGTCAACCGTCTTAGTTTGATCTCTTCGTGGTGTTGGGCACTTAAAAAATTGTTAGTTGAAGACAAGAATCTTAAAGGGAGGATGGCTCAGTTTACTGTGGCACGAACGCCGTATCAATGAACGTGAGTTCGAACCCCAATAATAAAATTGAGATATTTTTTTTATACTTAAGGTTTAGAATTATGACCATAATCTCTCCTGATCTTAAGTGACGATACGGCCCGAGTTGGTAGACACGCTAAACCTGTGGAGGAACTGGCTCTCAAGTGCAGCTGCCGGAACACGCCTATTGGTATTTGGCGGCAGGTTTACAACTTGAGGATGGTAGCTACCCGGGCGGGCATTAGAAAAAGCCCTACCACCATGCTATAGTTTCCTCACGATGTTTTCCTTCACCGAAAGCTCAAGCTCATTGTAGGTACTTGGATTCGAACTTACGTCCCGTGACGCGAAGTCGTACACACTACCACTGAACTCAGTGAATAGAAACAGAAACAGAGCATGGTGGTAGGGTTTTTAATGCCGCCTGGTTAATTTCTACCCTCGACTTGAAAACCAGACACCAAATACCTATAGATTTCTTTGAGCAGTTGCATTTGAGACGCAGTCTCTCAACTAGGCTTAGCGAGTGCACCATCTTAATATACATACCTTAATAATATAATAAATGCGAAAGTGAGTTTGTTTTTTGGGATTAATTTTGGTATAGATACATAAGGGGCATTAGATACAATGTTAAGCTACGTTTCCATGATAAAGACTTCTGAATTTATGTAACTTTTTATTGCGTCAAATCTATATTAACGTGAGCGAAACCGCGGGAAACAGCTAGTTGGATTATAAATGCCATTTATTAGGCCACATTCCGTTATCATCGGGTGGGTCACAGCGGTGATTATGGAGTAAATTTAGTGGCCGCCCGGAGTTCAATAGTAGGTAGCATCTCACCAGTACAGTTGTCCAAACTTCAGTGATTTATTACGCAGAGGCTTGACTATTAATTGTGCCTAGCTAATATCGATTGGTTAGGATCAGTCTAAGGTGCGTTTAATATCTTAATATAGGTGTATCTAAGGTTTATCTATACGTATCTTGAAGCGATGATAGCTCAGTGATAGTGTGTACTACTTCGCGTCAAGGGACGTAAGTTCGAATCCAAGCACCAACAATGAGCTTGAGCTTTCGGTGAAGAAAAACACCGTGAGGAAACCATAGCAGGCTGTAGGGCTTTTTCTAATGCCAGCCTGGGTAGCTACCACCCTCAAGTTGTAAACCTGCCGCCAAATACCAATAGATGTGTTCCGGCAGCTGCACTTGAGAGCCAGTTCCTCCACAGGTTTAGTAGCGTGTCTACCAACTTGGGCCGTATCGTCACTTAAGATCAGGTGAGATTATGGCCATAATGCTAAACATAAAGTATAAAAAAAAAACTGCGTTAGCATGAAGTATGGATGGGTATACCTCAGATTTGACTTTATCTATTCTTTATTAGTTTCTGAAAAGGAAGTGAAAATACTCGTATCTATTCTTTATCCCTGTCAAATTAGGTAAAGCAAATTAACTTATTTGCTAGGCGAAGTTTTAATAAAAACTAATCGAATAGATTGAGCTTTAAAGTAGAAATATATTGTAAGAACATGCTTACCCATTTAAAAATATAATTAAACTTTGTAACCAAACCTTTTTTACGTGGTGACATGCATTTATGCATCCCTTTTTCAGCCCGGAGAGACTGAGAGGGGTATGTGGGACTTACCCAGTGCTAAGCGCCGGGAATACCCACTAAACCCCCACGGCGGGCTGTCGCCTTCCTGGGGAGACGCGGGTCCGTGCATGCAATCACCGCGTCAACCCAACGTTTGTAGCCAAGCCTGTGTTTGAAATGTTTGTCTTTTTTTTTTATTTATAATCGTGACATATTTTATCGCTAATAAAGATGTCAAGAATATATTACTTTGAGTTTTCAGGACTCACTCTTTGTCTTTTTGTATGTAAATCACTCTGAAGTTTTGATGATATTTGACGCGGTGATAACAAACTTTTTATTCCATAAAGCGAGGAAAGAAGTTAAAATTTTGTATTAAATTAACTTCTTTTCATATTATAAAACTGTTTCGATAGGTATATAAAGTTTTTCTGATAACTGAATATTTGCCGATGTTTTATAGACATTTTTCTTTGTTATTCTTTGAGTTGGATTATAGTAATGGAGGAAACATCTTCGCCAATACGATCTCGTTATGAAATTACATTTTTTCATAGATTGGAAAAGTCTATTATACGTACCACGAAGAAAATTCAATTGTATTCCTTGTACTGGTAAGTTATTTAGCATATTTTTTTTAAATTAGCACTTACAGTGTTTGTTGGATACGTAACCTATACAATTACGATTTTCAGGCAGTATTTAAACGGAATAATTTTGCTAAAAACAGTCAGCGAAATTCACAAAGATTATATTGTTACACCCAAATAATGTGCTTCGACCCACAAATTCGTCTTTATGATGGCAGCAATTCAAGATGTTACCTTTGAAGTTACATCCGCGTCTTCCAACCTCATTCAACGTTGCCTCTAGTAATGTTTACGAGCGTTATAAGGAGGAAAGATTTGTATATTTGTTTGTATCAAACAAACTCAAGAACTACTGGACCGATTTTCATTATTCTTTCATCATTAGAATGTTACATCAGCCCGGAGTAACGGATATAACATTTTATTTGATGAAAATTATTACATATTTATGTATTGTTAACGATGTTAGTAGTTTCATGGTGGTAGGGCTTTTTGTAATGCCCGCCTGGCTAGCTTCCGGCAGCTGTACTTGTGAGCCAGTTCCTCCACAGGTTTAGCCTGTCCAGAAACTTGGGCCGTATCGTCACTTAAAATCAAGTGTGATAATGGCCATAACGCTAAACCTTAACTATATAAAAAAAATGTAGTTTCACACGAATGGAGTTTTGGACACAACTAGTTTGTATATAAATTGATGATCGGAGAATTATAACAATGATGTTTGTTAGATATTTAAAAATAGCGGATTGAAATTACTTTCTAAAAGATCCGTTCTAGATTTCGTTTTGATTAAGATATCTCTACTGTTCAATAATTTCTATTATATAAAGAATCACAGCCCAATATCACTCTAACAATATGACAATATAACAATTATACTTACTTATTAGTGTAGTTAGTGGGACTTTTTAGTAATTATGCCGCAATTTTGTTTATTACGCGACCACTAGTAAGATATAGATTTTAAATTAGATTGCATGAAATTTAGTACACTTTATAAGTCATGAAATTTAATATGAAACCATAAAGGAAAAAAACGTTAAACTTATCCATACCCACGATCTGATGTTAACTAATCAAAGCCATCTAAAAAATTCAACAAACAACAAAAATACGTACACTTTTACTTAAGTTATTTATATATTTATATATTTCTTTTGTACTGTTAATCTAATTAATTCAATACACGCGAGTTTAAAATTAGCGTATAATATGAACAGTGCATATTTGCTTTGTTTCAACGTTTTTCAAAATTTATTAGTTAGATATACAAAAAACGTTAAAATAAATTACTTTGTCGCCTGTATATTTGTTGTTACTTGTTAGTTATAAATAAACTGTTTTTTGTTTTTAGTAACTTTTTTATAACCCGAATCAGCCAATTTGGTACTAAATAAATTTAACAAACTAGGTCATTGTAAACTCTGTATATTAAATAATTAATTAATTAATTTTTTTTTAAGTTTTATTCTTGGGGAATGTTGAGCAGGTCTATTTTTTTTTTACGAAAATTTTGTGTCATGTTTTTATTGTAAACGAGTTAAGTGAGGGATCTTATTTTGCGTAGGGATCGGAGGGAGATATGTTTTTTACATAGCTGACTTTTGTTCCGCATTTTTTTAAATAGTAAATTATAAGTGTTGGAACAAAATTTCTTATCGCACCGTACGGATGGAAGCTAGTGTTAAGTATCACGTCTACTGTTCATTAGTGTGGAGACATAATGATACCAGAAATATAATAATACTTCATTTAATTAATGGGAGGATTCAACTACAAATAACTAAATAAGTAACTATACTTTACATTTATAAACGCTATTGTATTTAATTTACACTGTGGTGTAATGACTGTAAAATAAGTTAATTTTAATTAAACGTTTTCCTCGGTGATGACGCGACTGTGTGATGTAATTAGGGCGAAACATTATTATATTTTTAGATTACCCCTAAATATAACGATTGTGGAAACGAGACTGAGTACGATTCGACGCAACCTCCACCGGTCTGTAACACTAGACAAATTAAAATGTAAGATTTTTTCGTCACGACCCGTTCTTTAGTATGTTCTATATTGATCTATATTTCTTTAGTGTAGACGGTTAACCATAGCGCGTACGCTATTCGCTGCGCCCAGACACAGGTGCACGCTTATTGGTTCAAAACAGCCAGTAGGTTCTCAACGACTGCGCAAATATAGTTTGGACACATTATACGTGTCAGCTACTTCATAGTGTATTATAATGACTCAGATGAATTAAATAATATATGCAATACAATGTTTATTATCACAATTAGAAAAAATATATTAATTATGAAATTTTCTACCAATCCTACAATTAATTTCTTCCTAGTAATTCACTTATTTGTTTTTGTTCATCAATAATACAATACGTTTATCAATAATGTTATATTACGTAGCAAAATTTTATATTCTAGTGTTAATAAAATATGAATTACTTGTTAGTATTCATATTGTTATTATTTTAAAAACAATGTTATCAACATGCTGGTATAGCTGCGGTTATCTCCTCTTCTATATGATACTGGTAATATTTTTCACCGTTTTCATGTTCCTGATTTTATAGTTGTCTATCGATAGAGATATGCTGGAATTTCCGGTTTTAGTAACTAGGCATAATTTTTTTTATTGGCTTCGTGATAGAAACCATTTACTGTCTTTCTCTCACAATGCGTAAATGTACTATCCGGGCTCAGGATAAGGCGAAGGGCGTGGGACGACGCACCGATTCATAGAGTGGCCCAGGCAATCAAATATCTACTAAAATAACAAACAAAAAAAAACAATATCCGGTTTTGCCAGATACCAGGGACAGGTCACCTTTTTTTATTCATAGGAAGATCCTACATGAGATACTCACCATCTGCCGAGCAGAAAAAGCATGAGTTAATCAGGTACTTACTCACTAGAAACCCTCTATACCTTCCACCAGGATTATTGATGGAGAGCTTTCACATTCATCATCTAATCCCGGTAAAGTCCAAACCTAATTAACAGCTTACCTCTTCTAGTCAGCCCCTGGAAATACTAAAATTGCATGACATGTCATTCACTGCCTTCTCAGAGTGATGCGAAATCGTCAGCCAATGCACCGTGTAACCTCGCTGTGATGGTATTCCGGACTCCGATAAAAGTTTCGACAGCAGCCTGGCACCGATATGCCCCTCAGAAGGATTCAGGCAAACCCTTTTTCTACATTATACGTTTAGTAATTCAGCTATAATCTCATCTAGTGCTAAGTGACGACGTGTCCCAAGATAATGTACACGCTGAGATTGGTTCTCAACTGCAACTACCGAGAAACACCTAATAGTTATATCGTGTCACGTTTTTAATTTGAGGATGGTAGTAAGCTAGCTGGGTATTAGAAAACCCATACCACCATACTATGATTTCTTCACTATGTTTTCGGCCACCGAAAGCACAGGCTTCATTGTAGGTCTACTGCGGAGATGGTGTCTCCGAGAATTTTCCTTACAGTCCTATCCTTATTTGACAAACTGATATTTTTTTTTTTTTTATTAAAAGTTAAAAGTTCGAAAGATCTTTTCTTTGTCGCACTGTGGAATAGTCTTCCGGTCTGGGTGTTTCTTCCTTACTATAATATCGGTTCTTTTAAACGAGGCGTGGAGAGATAAGAAGCGATGATAGCTCAGAGGTAGTGTGTACGACTTTGCGTCAAGGAACGTGAGTTTGAATCCAACCACCTACAATGAGCTTGAGCTTTCGGTGAAGGAAAACATCGTGAGGAAACCATAGCATGGTGGTAGGGCTTTTTCTAATGCCCGCCTGGGTAGCTACCACTCTCAAGTTGAAAATCTGCCGCCAAATACCAATAGGTGTGTACCGGCAGTTGCACTTGAGAGCCAGTTCCTCCTAAGGTTTAGCGTGTCTACCAACTTGGGCCGTATCGTCACTTAAGATCAGGTGATATTATGGTCATAACGCTATCCCTTATATATAAAAAAAAGATATTTATTGGGCCGGCAAGATAGATGCGACTGACAAAGGGTATTTGCCCCTACCGCAGTAGCCACTGTCGCTGGACTGTACTAAAGCTTACCCTTAGGTAAAGTACAGTCCAAAACCGAGCTTGGATAAAAAAAAAAACACGGATAACAATGTACAACCTCGGATAGAATTTTCAAAGATAGATAAGATGAAAAAAAAATGTCTTCTACAAATTTGGCGACATGTAAATGTAGGTATATGGGATAAGAGGTTTTTCTTCATACGTATGGCGTGTACGCTTGAACAGGCGCGCTTATCGCGTATTATTGAATATACAAATAAACATCGCAAATGTATAGAGTAACCACTGAGAGCTTAATACATTGGGTACGCAAGTCAACGTCGCCTTGAGTAATAAACCAGATACGTGGCCTGAATAACACAACGTACAGTTATGTACGAAAAGCTATCACAGTTATTTTTATCTGTATACATGTATAAAACATGTGTTTAAAGCGATGATAGCTCAGTGGTAGTGTGCACGACTTCGCGTCAAGGGACGTGGGTTCGAAGCCAAGCACCTACAATGAGCTTGAGCTTACGGTGAAGGAAAACATCGTGAGGAAACCATAGCATGGTGGTAGGGCTTTTCCTAATGCCCGCCTGGCTAGCTACCACCCTCTAGTTGTGAACCTGCCGCCAAATACCAATAGGTGTGTTCCGGCAGCAGCACTTGAGAGCCAGTTCCTCCACAGGTTTAGCGTGTCTACCAACTTGGGCCATATCGTCACTTAAGATCAGGTGAGATTATGGCCATAACGCTAAACCTTAAGTATAAAAAAAAAATGCGTCTCTATTTTTCCCTTGGTCATCGCATCACGCGTGAACGGATGGAAAAATTTCGATAAATCTTTTTTTCGTTGTGTTATTTATTGTCAAGAGAAAGTTCCTATCAGAGAAAAGTTAAAGGAAGTTGAGCGGAACATTAGAAAATTTAAGAAAATTAAAAAAAAATCTTAACGTCTACATTAATAATTTTACATAACTGTCAGCTGTCATAGAGCATTACAATGACACTATATTTTTTAATAATATATTTTTATTAATTATACCAACTCGAATTCAATATGCATAGTTAAGGCGGGACAACGTCTGTCATGTTAAGAAGTTTTTTTATAATAGGGAAACATGGATTTCCCTTAGTCATAATTGTCAAGCTTACGTTTACCGATGTTGATAAAATTTTATAATGTTTTTAAAGGCTGCCGTGTTGTTTTATAGAATAGGGATAAGCGAGCTAGCGGTTCATCTGATGGTAAGTGATCATCACCGCCCATGGAAACCCATAACAAGAGAGGAATTGCACGGGTGTTGCGCGCCTTAATTAGAGGGACTGTTTATGTTTTCATAAAATACGAATTACTCACGTGTCGCGTCGTGAAAAATTATGTTTTTCACACTGACAATTTTAAACATATTTTTTGTCGGCGACTGTATTCCATAGGCCGAAGTCAAAGCGTATCTTAAGGATTATTATTATCGCGGTTAAAGACGTTCGATGGCGGGGTCGGGGGGCAAGAGGGGCGAGAGGGGGGGCGAGGAGGGAGCGTTAAAATAAATGATGAAGATTAAAAAAAAAACGTGACAGACTTAAAATTGGTACAAACGGATTTAACTTTTAATAGGTTATCTCGAGATGGAATATAGAAAAGAAATTTCGGCCGCAGGATAAGATAAGGAAAGATTACTATAAATTTATATATATACTAACTTTTACCCTCGGCTTCGCTCACGTTAATATTGAATTTGTCAAATCGAATGATGCAATAAAAAGTTTCACACGAAGATTATTCGTCTCTTGATCCGACTTCCTATAAGATTTTCACGAGAAAAAGCACGCTATCTTCTTCCTGCTAAGTCACATCTATCTCTATAGCAAAAATTATCACGATCGATTCAGCGGTTTAGGCGTGAGAGCGTAACAAACATACAAACAAATAAACAAACTCGTTTTCACGTAGTAAGGATAATCTCAAGTTATTAATTAGCAGTTACACAGTTATTGGTTCAGTGGTAGCGTGTACGGACACTGCTTCCATGGGCAAGAGTTTGAGACCATGCAATAAGCTTGACTTTTCAGAAAACGTAACATGCTGCTATTGGGTAATAGCATAGCTCGGTTTGCCCTTTTTTAACGTGGGTGAACTTCATTTAAGAACCACCCAGCCACGTTTGTTTAAGCCAGTTTCGAGACAACTATGTAGTCGTAACTATGATGTAGTAGTAACTATGATGAACCAGTCAAAATGCCTACTGAAAATCCCACATATTGCTGAAAACAAGGGATAATAAACGCACTTCTTACCCAGCGGACTAGACCGTACCGTTAGGTTAAAATTCAACCGCCAAATATCTGTAGGCTTATTCTAGCAGTTGCACTTAAGGACCAGCCCCCCATTAGGCTTAGCGGCTTTACTACCGACATGAATTAAATACTAGAGATCGTAACAAACTGGTCGCCTCATATTTTAGACTCAATGACACCAGTAAAAGATTAAGGTAATAATATAAGGTTTTATAACAAAGTCCCAAAGCACGTTACCGTTTTGCCGTATATTAAGTTGAAACACCATATTCAGCGGGTTTTGAGGTCAAAGGGATATTACAAAATCGATTAATATATTTACGATGGTGATGTCTGCAAGCGACAACCCTGTCTGTGCATCTGCTAGGAACTACTGTAAGTATTATGTTACTAACTTTTACCCGCGGCTTCGTTTGCATTGAAGCCATTATATAATTTTTTTTTTATCTTTTCAAAAAACATAATAGATCTTATGTTACCTCAAAGAATATGTGTACAAAGCTTCATGATGAACGGGTAAGTAGTTTTCGCGTGAAAGCGTAACGAACATACTTACATGCGCATTTATAATATTAGTAAGGATTGTATTTTGTATATGGTAACTTACCTAAAAAAATTAAACATGGTGGAGTTTCTTGCAGGTTCTTCTCTGTGATTGGCTTATTTTCAGAACCGATGGTAATTTTGACGTTCTTAAGCACCTTCTTAGGCGTAAATTGTTTTTTTTGTTAATTTAATTTGATTTGATTTATCTTCGGACGCATAGTCATTTAACATCATACGAGATTACGGTCAAACCGACAACCCATAAAATATAAACCTTAGTATTCGAGATCGTACTTTTTTGTCAAATGGAAAAACAGTATCTAATATTGAACATCGATGACAATTGTTCGTTAAAGTTCAAAACTAAATAACAATATTTAACCGGAATATAAACATCCCCAAAGGGCCCTTTACAAACTAGCGGATTATCTGAGCTGTCCGCAAGATAAACAGTGTCTGATTTATGGGAAAACAATGTGCTCTATGCATTATCTTCCCAAGAGTTTCCTATCGACCCGAGTTGGGCTAATAAATCATCACAATGACCTGAGTGATATACAGTATATTCCTTTAACATCGCATCTTCAAATTTACAGTCATCTTTAAATTGCACGATTTATACCGGCGTCACTACCAACTAACATTTTATATAGTTTTTTTTAATACTAATTATTAAATCAACCAACCGTATTCTTTACAGTAGAAATATTGTACACACACACACACACACACACACACACAGAAATATAAAACACAAATTTACATTCATCTTTATATTGCTCGATTTATACCGGCGTCACTACCAACTGAGCTGTCATCGCTATACCATTTTATATATATTTTTTTTACTAATTATTCAATCAATCAAACGTATTCTTTTCAGTAGAAATATTGTACACATATATGTAACACAAATTTACATTCATCTTTAAATTGCACGATTTACACCGGCGTCACTACCAACTGAGCTATCATCACTATAACATTTTATATAGTGTTTTTTAATTACTAAATATTAAATCAATCAAGCGTATTCTTTTCAGTACAAATATTGTACACATATGTTGTAGATATATATAACACAAATTTAAGTAATAACATCAATCGTTTAAACCTTCAAAGGCAAGGAAATCATACATAAATAAACCGCAGAACTGAGGTATTTCCTGTAATTTCTTACGATGAATATTAACCGTCTAACGTCGGTCACAATTTCAAAGGGTCCATGTTTTTGTTACCCGACCCGAAGTAGATATAAGTGGTTATAAATGTATATGCGATGTATATATAGTAATGTTAAATATATATCTAATTTTGTTTGTCTACCAACCATTCCAACAATGATAGATCAGTAGGGACATGCTTCAACACAAACTAAGACAAAGTTCTAAAAAACAATTGAATTTTTCTGAGATCGCTCACTATCAATGAATATTGTGATGTTTTAATGATCGATTTGTGGTCACAGTTGTTTTAGTTGTATTGTGTTTAACATTAATTCCAGTACTATGTTTTTTTTTACATACTTTGGGATAAGCGTTATGGCCATAATCTCACCTGATCTTAAGTGTCTATTTGGCCCAAGTTGGTAGACACGCTAAACCTGTGGAGGAACTGGCTCTCAACTGCAGCTGCCGGAACACACCTATTGGTATTTGGCGGCAGGTTTACCACTTAAGAGTGGTAGCTACACAGGCGGACATTAGAAAAAGCCCTACCACAATGCTATGTTTTCCCCACGATGTTTTCCTTCACCGGAAGCTCAAGCTCATTGTACGTGCTTGGAATCGAACTCACGTCCCTAGACGCGAAGTCGTACACACTACCACTGTGCTATCATCGCTTCAAAAGTCATAATTCAAATATCATCGATTTTAAAGTGTATCTATAGAGAAAATGAAAACTAAATGAAATTTTGCAAGGGACTATAGCAAAGTATAATCGACGGTCAGGGTACATTTCGAGAATACATCGACAGTCGTGGCTAATAGCCCTTGAGAATTATACAAATATGTGACCAATGTTAACAGAGACGTTCTGGAATTATCAACCTCTTGTGACGAAAACATATACATATACATAATAATATTTCATTTTATATGAATACTTTGTAATATTTGTGGGCCTTTGCATTTTTGCATTTGTGGGCCATCAATTAAATGGTAAATAATGCGTGCGTGTCGTAGAAAACTCTGCTTGAATGAATTTCCTTACGTAATGTATTATCGATTAATAAATACAAATTAATGAGTTACTAGCGTCTGAGAGCAATTAATTGAAACGCAGAGACAACAAATAAAGTGAAGGAATGGTAGGAGATTTCGTAATAAATATATTTTTTCTAGTTGGGAAAATAAATATTTGAATGTACATCATTCGATTCATCTAATTCATTATAATACATATAATACGCTAGGAAATAGCTGACACGTATGGCGTGTACAAACTATATCTGCGCAGCCGTTGAGAACTTACTGATTGTCTTGCACCAATAAGCGCGCACCTATGACTGAGCACAACCAATAGCGTACGCGCTATGGATAACCGTCTACACTATAGAAATATAGTGCAATAAAGAACAGTCTCGAGAACGAGTTGTGATGAAAAAATCTTACATTTTGATTTGTCTAGCTTCTATCCGTTCCGTGCGATAAGACACTTCGTTCTAATAACTATACAAAGTCGCCCTACACAAGATACTTTTATAATATAAATTCCTGGAATTCTGAAAATGTGTTTTTTTATATACTTAACGTTTAACGTTGTGGCCATAATCTCACCTGATCTTAAGTGACGATACGGCCTAAGTTGATAGACATGCTATGCCTGTGGAGGAACTGGATCTCAAGTACAGCCGGAACCCACCTATTGGTATTTGGCAACAAATTTTCAACTCGAAGGTGGTTGCCAGCCAAGCGAGCATTAGAAAAAGCCACCACCCTACCACCATGCTATGGTTTCCTTCACCGAAAGCTCAATCTCATTGTAGGTAGTTCGATTCGAACTCACGTCCCTTGTCGCGAAGTCGTACACACTACCACTGAGCTATCATCTCTATGTTGATATTTATTCCCATACTTTTCTCGAAGCAAGTTTTGATCAAATGACTTCATTATAGCTGTATAAATATTCAGAACAACTAAATTACCCACGGGTACATATATTATTTTGTATATTATATATTTTTACATTTTAAAGAATTATATGGGATTGGCTATACCCATAATTTCAGCTGAACGACCTTTAGATGTGGCCATATGTCGTGGACGTGCATAACCTAGTGGAAGGACTGTCTTAAGTGCAGCTACCGGAACACACCTGTAGCTCAGTGGTAGTGTGTACGACTTCGCGTCATGAGACGTGAGTTCGAATCCATCTACAATGAACTTGAGCTTTCAGTGGAGCAAAACATCGTGAGGTAACCATAGCATGATAGTAGAGCTTTTTGTAATGCCCGCCTATCTAGCTACCAATAGGTGTATTCCGGCAGTTGCACTTGAGTGTCAATTCCTCCACAGGTTTAGCGTGTCTACCAACTTGGGCCGTATCGTCACTTAGGATCAGGTGAGATTATGGCAATAACGATAAACCTTAACTATATATTACATAGATTTTTAATTGAAGGTGATAGCTGGCCTGGCGGACATTAGAATAAACCCTATAAACATGCTAATTTCTACAATTTTATTAATATGTAGACCTGTAAAACTTAGCAAATTTAAAAATTCATTACGTAAAACGGTGTTGAAGGAATGAATAGTTTTATTATTCGAAGGCAAAAGTGTAGTTCGATGTTTTCAAGTAAAACAGTCCGTTTAAATGTTTGGCAAACGTTCGTGTTTTGCGGACATCGTGAGTCTTTACTTTAAGCCTTGCCAAGTTTTAAGTTGGATTACGTTTGTACCTCCTCGAGCTTATAAGTTACCTTCGCATGACATCATACGTTGTCGTAGACTATGTTTTGTATTTTGAATATGTTTTTTTTTATATACTTAAGGTTTAGAGTTATGGCCATAATCTCACCTGATCTTAAAGTGACGATACGGCCCAAATTGGTAGACGCGCTAAACCTGTGGAGGGACTGGCTCTCAAGTGCAACTGCTGGAACCCACCTACTGGTATTTGCCGGCAGATTTTCAACTTGAGGGTGGTAGCTAGCCAGGCGAGCATTAAAGCCCTACCACAATGCTATGGTTTCCTCACGATGTTTTCCTTCACCGGAAGCTCAAGCTCATTGTACGTGCTTGAATTCGAACTCACGTCCCTAGACGCGAAGTCGTATACACTACCAATGAGCTATCATCGCTTCAAGTTTTCAAGCTGAATTGAAAACAGAGAAAGCGACGATAATAATCAAGTACATTTTGGTTACACGGGAACGAAGTCACGAACTAAGCTAGTATATAAATATTTTTATTTTTGGGAAATTATGGTTCAGTGCCTTTTGAAAATATTTTATTTTCACTTATTAGGTATTTTTCACATAGCTATTTATTTGTACTTATGCACATTACTCGAAAACTACTAAGCAAACTGTAATAAAATTTAACAAAAAAGTAACTCGTATTATGGACCTACTTTTTTAAATATATATAAGAAAGTGTTTTTTTTTTTTTAAATATAGCTTTGTTATGTTTCAATTTATTGTGGTTATAAATCTCCACAAACTTAACATAGTCGATGTGGCAGATGTAGAAAAAATAATAATAATAAAAAAAAGCAGAACGTAAAAATATTAATCATAGATACTTTAATCCAATACGAAAATATGACATATTGTCGAGTTCTATAAATTTAGGAATTTACAACTTGAAAGCGGAAGTCGGAAGTCGATTCACAAACATGCGGGCATCGGAACGCTTCGGGAGGCTCCATCCGTGCACATCCGACCATTTCGTATCAAATATTTACAGTGAATTACAAAAAGCAAATTTGAATCTTCGAAACCATTCTATTGTATAGCGTGCCCGCCGTGTTTGTAAATTTTAACAAACACGTGAACGTGCTTCTTTGTGGTTTGGAAGTTCTGAAAAATGTATTTCACGAACTCGCTATATCCACAACATACTAGTTACGTATATATAGAGTCGTTGTAAAGGACAATGTATTTTACTGTAAAGAAAAGAGATGTGAGGATAAGTCGATAAGATGAATGATAATTTTGAAATAATGATAGATAGGTAGATACGTAGCGTGTACGATTTTGAGTTCGAATACTTGCAATGAACTTGGACTTTCAAAGTGGTAGGCTTTTTGTAGAGACCATGGGACCAATTACGATCCTCAAAGTTGAAAATCTGTCGCCAGATATATTTAAATGTGTTCCAGCAGTTGCACGTGACAAGACTGGTCCCTTCACTAGACTACACATGCCAACTGTCTTGGCCTGCATCGTTACTTGACGTGAGATAGTTATTTTTTTTTTTTATACTTAAGGTTTACCGTTATGGCCGTAATCTCACCTGATCTTAAGTAACGATACGGCCCAAGTTGGTAGACACGCTAAACCTGTGGAGGAACTGGCTCTCAAGTGCTGCTGCCGGAACACACCTATTGGTATTTGGCGGCAGGTTCACAACTAGAGGGTGGTAGCTAGCCAGGCGGGCATTAGAAAAAGCCCTACCACCATGCTATGGTTTCCTCACGATGTTTTCCTTCACCGAAAGCTCAAGCTCATTGTAGGTGCTTGGGTTCGAACCCACGTCCCTTGACGCGAAGTCGTGCACACTACCACTGAGCTATCATCGCTTCAAATAAAAAATAAAAAATATTGCTGGAACTGCTTCCTCTCAGTGCCAGATGCTGGTTAAGATCTACGGGTATTTAGGCACATTTTTTTAACTGGCACAAAGTCAGGTGAGTATTAGAATAGGCACTTATGATTACGTTATGATCTCATCACGACGTTTTCCATCACCGAAAGCTTAGATCGAATTTTGGAATACGAATTCGTATTAACTAACGCTGCGTTCGAATATTATAAATGTATTGTTATTTCGTTATAACAATTAGAGGTATCTAGCCATAATATATGTATTATGCCCGGCAAAAACTTTGGAACAGACGTCACAAAGGGCTGTCTTGTGTAGGGAATATTTTGGGGCTCATGGTTTTTGAAAGCCATGTATCCGAGTATATAATGTAAGCAGAACTTTCAATGAGTCAATGTTTATCACATAAATAGAAGGCATTAACTAATAGTGAAACGAAAATCGAAGAACAAATACCTAAAGAAGTTTAAATAATACACAAGTCGTTTCCATTAATGTAATAAGTTTACTTCAAAATTCAGTATTGAATACAGGGGAAAATCTAATTACGCCAGAATGAAATACTAATTAAGTTCGGACAAATATCTGATGGAAATAATTAATTACTTACAAGAAAAGAAACACGCCCGAGCTTACCATGACCGAAATAATTAAAAAAAAAAAAAACATTGTATTTAATAAACATCGTCTAATGCTATTAGGTCTTATCTTTCTTACAGTTGACATAGAAACGCACATGACGTAAGACGCGTCGGTTTTTTTATATCGTAAGTTCGAAACTTGAAACCGTAGGGTTTGAGTAGGTTTTCCCGGCGACTAGTGTTAGGCGAGTCCCGCATAACCTTCCCAGTCTCCCCGGGCTGGGGGTATATGTAAATACATTTCCCGGCGATAAAAACAATATAAGATACCCACCTTTCACGGGGCAGCAAAATCATAGACTGACTATGAACATATGGATCCTGTACCTTCTACCAGGATTGATGGAGCGCTAGATATGGCTTGCAAAGGTGTTCGCAGAGGCGGTAACACGCTTAACCTCCTAATAATAGAGTCTTATAACATGCAGCTGCCAGAACATGCCACTCAAAATTTGCCAACTTATACGCAGTAACTAGCACACTTTAAAAGGGCTGTATCATTATGTTTTAAGCATTATAGGTTCACAATTTCACCGTATGTTTGGTGATGATGTGGCCCAAAAGGGCGGACGCCTAAGAAATGCAATTTCCGGAACATACCTACAGGTATTTGGAGTCATATTTCCAAATTTTTCTTAGCAACTAACCAAGTGAGCTAGAATAAGCCCTACATCGCAAGCACTATGCTAGAGTTTTAACACAATGATTTTCTTTACTGAAACCCCTCGCCCATTGATGCGGCATTCGTACACACTACCTTCAAAAATCCTTCTGAAAGATACAAATTGAAGAAAAGAATATCTTCTATCGTCGCTATTTGGGATGAAAAAGGAAGAGTACATGAAAAGAGAGTAACTCAATTGAACTGCTGGTAAAAGAGCCTCCTCGCCTACACCTCAGTCCGCCTCGTGACTACGAAGTCAGAAAAGCTTTCGAAACGTCTGGATCAAAATTAATAAGTAACTGCGATAAAATCCGTTTAAATTAGTTTTATTTCGATGGTATTTAATAACTCTCGCTGGTTTCCACTTTTTAACACTTGAATTCTTCGCATACCATTATTGTCCATTCCAGAACTATGAAATTTTATCTATCTAGATCTGATCACGTATCATCATGTGATTCGAACTTGTACTTTTATGTAATCAAAAAAAAAGTGACGAACTTCTTAGTCTTCCGTGGATTCATCGTGTGGCAGAGAAGAAAATTCTTAGCAGATCCCGAGACTTGTCATACAGTCATAAGTTTAATATATGTATATTTTCTAAAATAGGCGGCAAACGAGCAAGCGTGTCAGCTGGTGGTAAGTGATCACCGCCGCCCACGGGCACTCATAACACCAGAGGAATCGTAGATGCATTGCCAGCCTTTATAGGAGGGAGGAGGAGGACACCTAATGGTATTTGGCGGTGGATTTTCAACTTCACGGTAGTAGCTAGCCAGACGAGTATTAGAAAGAGCCCTACCACAATGCTACGGTTTCCTCACGATGTTTTCCTTCACCGAAAGCTCAGCGTTGCAGGTGATTGGTTTCGAACTCGTGTCCCATGACACGAAGTTCCTACACGCTACCACTGAGCTATCATCACTTCAAATTCCATTCCAACGTTCATGAACACTCATTTAGACTGCTTTCAATCCCTGACCAGCCAAATTTGCTAGGAGCTTGCTAGCACAGCTTTAGAAGCACGTCCTAGTATGAACTGGCAGCAGTTTTGGTCGTGCCGAGATTTTGTAGAAGATTGTAGAGAGATTTCACAGGTACACCTTTTACTCAGAATACGACCATGTATAAAGTATCCACTTAAACATTTCTGCTTGTTTGCAACCATAAATATTTAAACGTTTATTTTGATAAATTAAGGCTTCGATATATCAAGACATCTAAAAATGGTTCAAACTTCTGTCTATTGGCACCACAGCCAATTACAGAATAATTGGGCAAATAAGTCTGCTTTGTAGATAGATCTTTAACGAGCACAATTATGTACAATCATTACAAACTATTTCATCTACGCAGAACATTGATGTATCAGTAAATGAAAGTCAAATGACGAGTTGACATAATCGATACATTTATTTAGCAATACAAACAAGACGGCATAATTATCTATCATACTATTTACTAATTGTGCTCACAACTTGGTCGTGTGAACGCTTGGACGCTCGGTTCGACCTGCGACATAATAATCACACGTAAGCAAGGTCGTAAGTTCCAAACCTCAGCTCACAGCTTGGTTTGAGTGGACTGCAACTACCATACAATTTTACAACTAAGGCTCTATAGACGTGGTATTTGTTCATGCCAAAAAATTACGTGACGTTATACACGTCCGTGATACAATTGTCACGTCTCTTATTAAATTTACGTGACGCAAACCAATACGTGAGCTACCGAATCACCGTTGACACAATAGAAAAACAATTAAAAAATACGTGAATGTCGAGGAACGCTCGGTTGGAATTAACGTCGTTACGTATTATATTATTATTGATAAACGTAATAAATTAGTAATTAACAAATACAAATAAATGAGTTACTAGTTTCTAAGAGCAATTAAATGAAATGCGGACATAATTAATAAACTATAGGAATGAATCCAACCACCTACAATGAGCTAGAGCTTTCGGTGAAGGAAAACGTCGTGAGGAAACCGTAGAATGGTGGTAAGGCTTTTTCTAATGCCCGTTTGGCTACCTACTACCCTCGAGTTAAAAGTCTGCACCCGAATACCAATAGGTGTGTTCCAGCAGTGGCACTTGAGAGCCAGTCCCTCCTATAAAGGCCGGTAACGCACCTGTGTTTCGTCTGGTGTTGTGGGTGTCTATAGGCGGCGGTGATCACTTAGCATTAGGCGACACGGTTGGTCGTTTACCCCCTATTCCTTAAAAAATATGCGTAGATTTTCTGCTTAATTTCATTGCAGTGCTTTGGTATATAACTATTTCTAAGACTAATGTAGCTTTAAATTTACTAAGAACTTGATTGCTGGCCCCTCTTGATCTTGAGGTCCAAGGCTTTTATAACTTTTCTAATAAGGCTTTGCTCCTATTGAAAGTAATGTGATCTTAAATAGTGTAAAGACTTCCTCAATAATTGACATATTAAATGGAAAAATAATTTTTGAAATACAAGCGCGTTCAAACAAACAATGTTTTTCGCTTTATAATCATACTAATATTATAAAAGCGGAAGTGAGTTTGTTTGTTTGTTCGATACGCTTTCACGCCTGAACAGCTGAATCGATTATAATGAATTTTAGTATGAACAGATGGGAACCAGGAAACGGTGACATGCTACTTTTTCCCGTGGAAAACTTATTGGAAGTGGGGTAAAGAGAGGGATGAATTTTTTTTATAAAACTTTTTATTGCATCATCCGACTTGTTTGATAAAATAAAATTTAACGCGATCGCAGCCGCAGGTAAAAGCTAGTATTAATATAAATTGTTAACTACTTAGGGATATGTTATATTTTAATAATGACTGCTGCGAGAGACAAACGAAATCAATAAATTTTTTTTTACGGTAAAAGTTTAGTGTTGGGGCTATAATCTCGCTTGATCTTAAATGATGATACGGCCCAAGTTGGTAGACACGCTAAAAACCTGTGTGGAGGAACTGACTCTCAAGTGCAACTGCCGGAACACACCTATTGGTTTTTGGTGGCAGATTTTCAACCTGAGGGTGGTAGCTAGCCAGGTGATCGTTAGAAGAAGCCCTACCACTATACAAGTGATGTCTATTGGCCTTTAAATAAATTTCTGGGTTTAGAAACTGCCTTTATTTATCCAATTTGGATACAAACCAAGTCAATACAATATACTACTAATATACGTAACCACTTAACGCATATATTTGCAAATGTAACTGTATTATATAAATCATACAGATGTTCATCGCGAGTGCTAAGTTGGCGCCGCCCCGGGGCGACACGGCAAACAACTCCACGGCTCGAAAGTATGTACATACATACATACATTCATACACGCAGACGTATGTTTGCACGGAAAATTCTCAGTACGCTCTGTCGCAGTTATGTTGACATAACGTAGATAATTTCAATCCGTCGGCTGTGCTCAGATATAATAAATATTAACACGTGATAAATTGAAAAATAAAGCAATGTATATATGTACCGCAAAGAAAATTCGTATTTGCAGTGTATCAAACGTTAAAAGTTTGAGCGAGTTACTACGTTTTCTTGTACAATAACATAGGCTGGTGATCGCTTTTTCGCCAGGGAAAATTGTCACGTTTACAATTAAAATCGTTACGATTGTAAGCACAGATAAAATAAATATAGTCCGGAAAATCCACAACGTGATTATAACTGAATGTCATAGGTTTAAGCATTCATATTAAATAAACCCGATGTCATTCTAGAGTTATTAGAAAAGAAATGGTCCGAACACATTAAGTTTTTTGAGCGTACACAGAGACATCCGGACGTCTGTGACGAAACTTTTTCAATATCATTTTATTTAGTATATAACGATAGTCATCTAGTGTGACAGTGAAAGTATTTTTCTGGAAAATAAAACATTTTCATTGTCGTAAAATTGACAGACAAAAACTTTTAAGAGACAAAAAAGATTTAAAATAATGATCATTGAATCATCGAAAATTGTTCGACTTTAATATAATATTTATGTTATTATTTTTTTCTGTAGATAATTTTAAAAACATATATTTCTATAAAACATGCTATTGTACCTGAGGGAATGATAGCTCAGTTGGTAGTGTACGGACGACGCGTCTAGGGCCGTGAGTTAGAACCCACCTTTTTTATAGTTAAGGCTTAGCGTTATGGCCATAATTTCACCTGATCTTAAGTAACGAAATACGAAATAAGTACGAAATGTATGCAACATAAAAGTTCAAAGCGAAATATAAATTCAATTGGAAGTTAAATTGGAAACAGGAATATATACACCTACTCTTTGAAATATGACTTCGAAACGTGTTATATAACTAATTCTTAACCGAACGTCAGCTGAAACTGAAACTTGAAAACGCCAGGGGGCATTTCCTTAATCTTCTTCCTTTTGGAAAGGATGAGAGATCTGTTGGAAAGTTAGTTGATGTTCACTTTGGTATATTGCAATATTTAGATTTTCAATGGCATTACAATTAAATATAAACTGTACGTTAATTAACATAATAATAATGAAAGATTTTTCTAGAACGAAGTTCCTTGTGGGGTACCGTAGCCGGCAAAAAACGTCCGTAACGTTAGCGTAAGATTTGTATGTATAGTCTATGTATGATGGCTATACACTGTCTAATGTATAGTCTACGTGATGACTGTTATTATTATAATATATATTTTTATACATCATCATAAACAAAATAAAGGTGTAAAGATAATTATTTTAAAGTAGTTATTTTTTATTTGTATCGATAAAAAATCATAAAAAAAAAATTATACCCGAATAGCTCAGTGGTAGTGTATACGACTTCGCGTCAAGGGACGTGAGTTTGAATCCAAGCACCTACAATGAGCTTGAGCTTTCGGTGAAGGAAAACATCGTGAGGAAACCATAGCATGGTGGTAGGGCTTTTTCTAATGTCCACCTGTGTAGCTACCACCCTCAAGTTGTAAACCTGCCGCCGAATACCAATAGGTGTGTTCCGGCAGCTGCACTTGAGAGTTAGTTCCTCCACAGGTTTAGCGTGTCTACCAACTTGGGCCATATCGTCACTTAAGATCAGGTGAGATTATGGCCATAACGCTAAACCTTAAGTATAAAAAAAAATATCTTCATTATACCTCGAATAGAACTTGAAATTAATATTTTTAAAGGAACTTCGTTCCTATCTGGTGTTTCATGACACCACTCGTTTTTTTTACGTAGTTATAGCCACAATCCCATCTGATGTTAAGAGACGATATGGCCCAAGGTCGTTGACACGCTAAGCTCAATAGAAGGAATGCCTTTTAATTGAAACTGCCGAAACATTATAGGTATTTGTCGAGATATTTTCAACTTGAGGGTAGTAGCTAACCAGGCGGATATTAGAAAAACCCCTACAACAATGCTACGGTTTTATCAAGATGTTTTCCTTCACCGAAAGCTTAAGTATTGGAGGTGGGTTCGACCGTTATTTTAACAATTTGTAACCAAAACTTTATTTATTTATTTTATTTTTTTTTACTGTCTGAAAGTCCCCCTATACATGTATCACACTGAAAGTACTTGATAGGTTTTGATGTAAATCCATATGGGGGTTTTGAAAATCAGATATCAACATATTTCTTGGTTTTTCTAAAATTATTACATTCCTTCAGTATAGAAAGTTAAAGATAAAACTTCTATTCTGAAATCTATTTTTTTAAACATAATGTTTTTTATTTAATATTACATGTTATTATTATTGAAAAACGTAATTAACTTTATTGTAAGAAAATAAAACAAACAATATTTTCATTTTTATGCATTTCGGTAATCTACTTCAGCTGAAAATCTGCCGCCAAATACCTTTAGCTGTGTTACGGCAGTTGCACTTGAGAGCCAGTCCTTCACTAGGCTTAGTCTACCATCGTGGGACACATCGTCACTTAACATCAGGTGGTATTGTAGCCATAACGCTAAACCTATAGTACAAACAAAGAAACGATTGAAATACTCATTGTCTGAATAAAAAATGAGCAGTACATTTTTTCTTTATCCCTGACAATGTGTATGCAGAATTTTATGTTGATTAGTACACCAGATAATAAATATACTCAATAGACTACTTATTTCCATATTACATCAATTTTAAAGATAACCTGAATCGATTGTAGAACACTTTGTTGCCAATTCCTGTTGATCGTTCCTTAAATTAGTGTGGTAACAGAGACAAAATTTTTAAGAACTGATTCTAAATATTTCCATACTTTACCTCCTTATAATATTCATATGCATATATACTATCTGACCCGACGAACGTTGTTCTGCCTTATGAATTGTTTATAGTGAAAACTTTGGTTGCATTCAAAATTGAGATGACGAGGGTAGGAGGGTGTAAATTTATAGTGCATGTATTTTTTAACGCCACATCGTGAAAAATTAAATAAAAATACTTTTGTCGGAAAATATAAAATGAAAATGTTTGGGTTGGTACACTCTTATCACTAAATTACGTCAGATGAGTATGGCAAGTAACATTGCGACACGAGAGTTTTATATATAAGAAAATAATTACAATATACATAATAAGCTATTTGTATTATTTTATTTTAATAATTAAGGTTTAAGTGACGATACGGCCCAAGTTGGTAGACACGCTAAACCTGTGGAGGAACTGGCTCTCAAGTGCAACTGCCGGAGCACACCTAATTGGGTATTTGGCGGCAGAATTTCAACTTGAGTGTGGTAGCTAGCCAGGCGGGCATCAGAAAAAGCCCTACCACCATGCTATGGTATCTTCACGATGTCTTCCTTCACCGAAAGCTCAAGCTCATTGTAGGTTGTTGGATTCGAACTTGCGTCCCTTGAATCACGTACGACTCTATGGCCTCGTTCACTGAAACCAATAACAGACAAACTTAACTATCAATATTATAAAACCCCTCAAATAGAAGTTAAAATCAGAACACATCTGAAAAGTAAAAACGTAAATCGCTTAACAAACAATATTCATATAAAAAAATGAAGGGTCATCTGACTACAAGAACCGTTCCAAGCCGGTCCATATACATTTATTCATGAATTGTGTATATTTGGCTATTGTCAGCTCTCGAGGTAAATAATAATTGCACTTTATATAACCCTTATCTCAATGGGTTAAGAGCTAAAACACGGAAAATCGAGAGCAAAAGGAAGCCTCCCTCCGGTAAGGAAGTTTCAAAAACGATTTTCTCTTACGGTAACTTGTATAACCGATGGTTTAAAGTATAAAGTTGCATTATAGGGTGTCTGTAGGGAATCGGGTTACGTGAAGTATTTCTCGGTTAGTTTTCCAGTGGATTTTCGGCTGTAGCTCCTGGTTCTTTCGGTTTGATAGCTAATGTATTTGGAGTTTATCTTTCGTGTTGAAGTCGTTTACTGCATATTATGTTACATTGTCTTAGAGGTTGTAGGCTGTAGGTTATATCATCAGGCTTCTATCATTTTGCACACGAATTAGCTAAGCAAACCTTGTTTTGCCTTGTCTAATCTATACTCAATACTAATATTATAGAGGCGAAAGATTTGTATTTTCGTTTGTAACGAATAACTCAAAAACTAGTGGACTGATTTCAAAAATCCTTTCAACATTGTAATACTGTATTATCCCTGAGTAACATAGTCGTAATTAGTTAGAAAATCTGCGCTGAGCTTACCTAATATGGTGACTCAGCTTATGCTGAGTTGTGCGCCTTTTACAGTGACACTGCGGCACGCGGCGGATTATAACATTTTTATTTTTAGATTAATTTTAATTTTATTTTATGATAATTGCCACGTGTTAATTAATTTTAATGTATTTTTTACTTTATCTGTGAACCTTCTGCCATGTAAATAAGTTTATTTTCTTTCTATTGTTTCCTCACGACGTTTCCTTCACCGGAAGCTCGAGCTCTTTGTAGGCGGTTGCGTCCGAACTCACGTCCCTTGACGCGAAGTCGTACACACTACCACTGAGCTATCATCGCTTCAAATCTTTTAATCATCAGGGTTTTATTTCACCAAGTCCCAGTAGGCCGTGCTTGTACGTATCTCTATCTAGTACCCTCATTTTGATTGATAAGTGATGTTAGTTCTTGTTGCCGGGAGATTTGGTAAATACTTGTTGATTATGTGCCCTTGATTTGTTGTTCGGCTTAGTATGAAAATAAACTCCCCTTTTCTAAAGTGACCCAATAGCAGTAAGTACCAGATATAGTTCTCCTATCAGGTATTCTGCCTGGTGGTATTTGGACGTTCCTCTATATTTGGCATCCTTTTGTCTTTTTTTTTATATACTTAAGGTTTAGCGTTATGGCCATAATCTCACCTGATCTTAAGTGACGATACGGCCCAAGTTGGTAGACACGCTAAACCTGTGGAGGAACTGGCTCTCAGGTGCTGCTGCCGGAACACACCTATTGGTATTTGACGGCAAGTTTACAACTTGAGGGTGGTAGCTAGCCAGGCGGGCCCTACCACCATGCTATGGTTTCCTCACGATGTTTTCCTTCACTGAAAGCTCAAGCTCATTGTAGTTGCTTTGATTCGAACCCATTCTTCATAATACCGAAAGAATATGTTCTGGATTACAGTGGAAGATTTTGGAAAGTATTGTGGTTAGTCACAAATAACAAAAATATTATGAAGTTAGATCAAACAATACACATATTTACAAAATTTCATGGAAATCTGTTGAGCTGTTTCTGATAATAATGACTGGTTTAAGTGCAACTGCCGGAATGCGCTAGAAAAAGCCCTACCACCATGCTATAGTTTCATCGCGATGTCTTCCTTCACATAGAACAATTCCTATATATAAGATATAGAATGTTATAAATTATATTTTTGAACGAATTAAACGCGTCTTCGATTTTCTCGAAATATCTTGGATACACAATACACAAGATTTGCTTTATGTGTAAACGAGGAAACTTTAAATTACTGGGACTCGAGCCGTCATCGGATGGTACCGAATGCGGGAGTAGTGTTTGTATTTCAAAGTAAATTAATCACGTGTGCCTCCCACAGGAATATAATTAAAGTTATAAATCATTATGATTCCACAGGCAGCATTACGAGTACACAGCTTCTAGAAAATCTCATGTTTGTTATATACATTACTACGTACACACTATAAAACCAAGTCGCTCGCCGCGTTTGTCTGCGGTAAACTTGTAAACTACTCAACGGATTTTCTTCTGGATTTCACTAACAGCTAGAGTGATTGATAAAGAAGGTTCAAGTGAATACTTTATTAAAGTTATATTTATATTAATTGTAATATGACGATAATCGTTCAAAAAGTCAAGCCGACTGTGAGCTTTGATGTCTTTTTTAACGAGGGCAAACGCATTCGCGCATGCTTTCACTACGTCACCCCAAGGATTGACCCTGCCTGGTGGTCAGCCGGGCCACTTCCGGGCAGCCTGACAAGCTGCCTTTGCAGTCGGCCGGACTGATGCATTGGTAATAGAATGACGGGCTGGCGAAAAACATGTTTAATTTATATAATACAACTATTACGTTACAATACAAAGTCTTACGCACTAACACCGTGCTATCATCGCTTATCAGAAGGTTCGATATACAAGAGTAATATGCTATTGTTCATAAGGCAAACAAAATGTCACAAGGCGTTCATTGCTTAAAGAGATTGACACGAAATGGAAAATATATCAGAAGCGCTCGAATAACCCACCCCCAAACCCGATGATGGTGTGTTTAAAATTTTATTGCCGTATGCAAAAGGGTGTCGTTCCGAACACGCTACAACGGGGGAATATAAACAAAACTTATTAACTGCCTCACGCTTTTGAAGTCGACTGAATTTGACAGGATTATTTTCATGACGTGTTTATTATTACCCCCTTTGACTTTCCTTCGTAAACATAATACGAGATTTTATTTTTCGTGAGCGAGAAAATTTGGTAGAGTTTTTTTTTTACTTTGCTCTTCAAAGTGCGTAGAACGTACTCCCACTGCTTTTCAGAGCCATAGAGAAGGATCGAGAAAATGCTTTACAACAATGTTTTCCGGAATTTCAAGGCTTGTATAGAACTTGGGTTTTTTTCTGTAGATGTTTCGAAACAGGCCTGTAACTTCAAATGAATAGAGTTTTTGGCGGTCATATTTTTTTTATATGGTTAAGGCTTAGCGTAATGGTCATAATCTCACCTGATCTTAAGTGACGATACGGCCCAAGTTGGTAGACACGCTAAACCTGTCTCTAAGTTCATATACTAAGCTGTTTGGATATTCATTTTGTAATATCAGTGACAGTAAACGCTAATGCACATATGTAAAGTGAAGTGTGAATAATAGTTCGAAACATGATATATTGCCGTTAAGAAGCGATGATAGCTTAGTGGTAGTGTGTACGACTTTGCGTCAAGGGACGTGAGTTCGAATCCAACCACCTGCAATGAGCTTGAGCTTTCGGTGAAGGAAAACATCGTGAGGAAACCATAGCATGGTGGTAGGCCTTTTTCTAATGCCCGCCTGGGTAGCAACCACTAGGTGTGTACCGGCAGCTGCACTTGAGAGCCAGTCCCTCCGCAGGTTTAGCGTTTCTTTACTTGGGCCATATCATTACTTAAGATCAGATGAAATTGTGACCATAACGCTAAACGCTAAGTATAAAAAAAAACAAACAATTTTTCTCTCATTCGAATAGAATGATCCCGAACTATTCAATGAATTGTTATTCAGTAACTTCAATTGGAAAATTCATGTTGATTTTTGTACGTGACTCGAGTAAGCCTGACGTGTTGGTATTTAAAATATGCCCGCATGAATATTCCACGCGTGATCCCGTAGAATAGAGACACGGGGAATGAAGATCTGGTTGAAAAACAACAGACATAGGACATAAAATAATTCAGTACAGAAGTCTTACTAAATTATTCAATGTCGCGCAGTAAAGTGATTGCACTGCGTGTGATGTTGAGTTACAGTAAACAAACCAGCGACAATTGATAACAGATCATAATTCATTATTAATTACTTCTGTTAAAATACCTCTTCACGCCTCATACCGTAGGAAGGAGGGGACAGGCTGACAAGAACACGGTTCCTAAGCTCCACAGTACAGTACAGAAATTTATTTACTAAAGCGTACATAACAGATTAGAATATATTACAAAATCTGAATGAAGAGTTGTACAATGTTTTCTGGCTGGTCTATCATCCAATATGCGTACGCACAATAAGATCAGTTAGTTATAGTATCGTAAATTATATGAAATTACATCACAGTTTCTAAGTAAAAAGTGGAAAATTCAATAATAAGATATTATATTAAAACAATGATGAATAATAAAATAAAGATGACCGAGAAATAGGATAGAGCAAAATTTTTAGTTATTTATAATTTAAATAGATCATTAATTAGTTAGATAATGAATGTAATCATTCAAATTCACGCGGACATAGCGGAAAATGTAAACCGAGGAATTGACCCTCTGTACTCACTTCGTGCTGTTTGGATACGAAACATTGGGAAACATTGCGCCATAATCCATCTTTATTTGTCAGTGGGCAAGTGATCAATCGTCACCACGAAGAACATTATTAAGCAACGGTGGATTTAAATTATACTGGAAGAGGTTTCTATTTATAGCACCGCATCGCAAACTACTAAAAATTCATAGTCAGTGTCGTATTTAGATTTTCTCGTGAAGATAATTTGTTATATCCAGTACAGGTTTTTAATCTATAGCAAATGTTGATGCAAGTTATGATAACGTATGGAATAATATGTGAGCTCAGATAAAATACTGACGTTGAAGGTAGGCTTTTTTCTAATGCCCGCCTGGCTAGCTACCACCCTCAAGTTGGAAATCTGACGCCAAATACCAATAGGTGTGTTCCGGCAGCTGCACTTGAGAGCCAGTCCCTTCACAGGTTTAGCGTGTCTACCAACTTGGGTCGTATCGTTACTTAAGATCCGGTGAGATTATGGCCACAACGATGATAGCTCAGTGGTAGCGTGTAGGAACGCCTCTTCCAGGGACGTGAATTCGAATCCAACCACCTACAATGAGCTTAAGCTTTCGTTCACGGAAAACATTGTGAGGAAACATAGGAAGGTGGTAGGGCTTTTTCTTATGTCCACCTGGCTAGCTACCACCCTTATGTTGAAAATCTGCCGCCAAATACCAATAGGTATATTCCGGCAGTTGCACTTGAGAGCCAGTCCCTCATATAAAGGCCGACAACGCACCAGCGATTCCTCTGGTATTGTGGGTGCCCATAGGCAACGATGATCACTTACCATAAAGTGATCGTTGACCAACAGGTTTATTTAAAAGAAAGGTTTATTGCTATATAATGTTTAACCCTATAAATAAGTGAGTTTTGAAGGTCCAAAGGAATTATACATTTGACTTATAAATAGCAAAAATAACTATGTTCTACTTTGTAATTATTTTATCAGAAATTTCCTCAGTAGTTTTTACTAGCATTTGTTAAGAAAACTTCAATTGTTGTTGTAAAGTCTCTAACATCTCTTCCATAATATGTTTGTCTAAAGTCAAAGTTATTGAGCATTTAATGTCTTACAACAATTATTGTTTGCTTGTTATTTCATCCAGTAACTCTTGGAGTTATATCGGCCTAAATTTTACAACATTTTTCAAATTTCAGTAATGTCCGTTAGTGACAAATTAGAAAATTAGTAGTTTTTTTTTTTATGTTACTGCGGGCAAAGGAACAAGCGAGTCACCTGATGTACACCCACAACACCAGGAAACTGGCTGGTGCGTTACTGGTCTTTATTATGGATACACCTATTGGTATTTGGCGGTAGATTTTCATCTTGAGGGTGGTAACTAGCCAGGTACGCATCAGAAAAAGCCCTACCATCATGCTGTGGTTTTCTCACGATGTTTTCCTTCACCAAAAGCTCAAGCTCATTGTAGGTGGTTGGATTCGAACTCACGTCTCATAACGTCGCGTTCCTACACACTACCACTGAGCTATCATCGCTTCAAATATATTTTTTTTAGTCAAGTTATTTGTTAAAGTATTTTAACCGATAGGTCATCATTATAACCCTTTACGTACAGAAAATGTTAGCAACTGAACTTAAGTTGATATTTTATCCTCTGAACGTAACCTACATTTATGTGTTTGTCCTATTCTAATGATATACGGACAATAAGCCACTTTTCTGAACCCTGTTATGTTAATTTAAACTCGTTTAGTATTTTTCATCTTTTCTGTTTACCTTTACACAAGATTTCACCTGCGGCTTTTGTCAAATAAATCGTATGATGCAATAAAAAGTTTATCTCTCTCTTTACACCAATTCCAATAAGGTGTTCGCGAGAAAAAGTACCCTATCACCGTCTCGAGGATCCAATCTATCGCTATACCAAAATTCATCACAATCGATTCATCGGTTTATGCATGAAAGCGTAACAAAGAAACATTATTTCTCATTTCTAATATTATTAAGGATAAACTATCACGTAAGTAGTCCACAAAAGCAATCTCATCGAATCTCTAATTAGAGCGACTCGACTCGGAAAATATATCCACTGTACAGTAGATTGCAATCAAATGACTTTGTTTTATTTTCTTGCGGTTATAAGATCGAGAAAACTCATTGTAAAAAGTGGTTTCAAGTTTAGTAAGTCGTCAGTAATTAATCCGACGTAGCAAGATACGGAATCGCTAACCATTACGCAGGTCGTACAATTGTGTGGTAAGAAAATTAATATAGAACCTTGTTTCATATTCCAATTACTGATAATAACAGGCAAACCCTTATACAGTTTTCTCAGATTTGTTTCCCTTTTTTACTTTCCACGTGACTACGTCCTGTGCTTATCGTAACAGAGTGAAAGATTTCTAAACTATATTACTTTCCTTGTATCACCTTCACCTTTGGGGGGTCATTGGAATACATTATAACGAAAACCGCGTATCTGGAGTTAGCCTCAATTTTTATACGTAATACTTTTAGATTTTCTATTAGAATTCTTATCCTATCGGAGGTTTCCGTGCGTCGTTAGACCTGTTTCTTTCACTGCTAACGAATTGAAAGCATTCGGTCAAACGAGCAAATTTCCACGAAGCTCCGACAGGTTTTTTTTTTATAAAAAACAATTTCGAATGCACGGCACATCTAGTCTTGAATGTAAACGTTTATTTAAATGAGGGTGTAAATATATAACTGTAAGATGGCTTTGTGTGGCGCATCTGTCATTTGATTAAAAATCAAGGACCTGTCTCTTGTCTAGACTATATACTATAAAGGGATGACATCGCATCTGATTATAAGCCTTCTTTATTAATATATCAACCTTTTTTTTAAATATACTTAAGGTTTTGCGTTATGGCCATAATCTCGCCTGATATTATGTGACGATACGGCCCAAGTTGGTAGACACGCTAAACCTGTGGAGGGGCTGATTTTGTAGTGCAACTGCCGGAACACACCTATTGGTATTTGGCGATAGATTTTCAGCTTGAGGGCGGTAACTAGCCTGGTGGGAATTAGAAAAACCCAACCACCGTGCTATGGTTTCCTCACGATGTTTTCCTTCACCGAAAGCTCAACTCATTGTAGATTTGATTCGAACTCACGTCCCATGACGCGGCGTTCCTGCACACTATCACTGAGCTATCATCGCTCTTATGTTATACTTTCAATCTAAATCGTATCGTATCTAAAAAAAAAAAAACTTTTGATATATAGACAGTTGAGAAGAAAATAATTCTATATTAATTCCATTTGTCATTCTTTAATATACCGAAGTAGGGATGTGGTATATTAAAAACATATTTCTGTTGACATCGATGGGAATATCGATTAGTAAGTCCGATAGTCGGTGATAGAAAGCGTGAGAGTAAAATTCGATAGGTCAGATTGAGACCACCAAGTACCAGGTTTAACACATGCTTTAGTGTCGTGTTTACCGGAAGAGATGGTATAATTTTTATTTATTTATTTATTTATTTATTACAGGGAAAACTAACAGCTAACATTAAGAACTTAAATAAAAGAAAAAACAATACAAAGAGTATATATATATACAAAGAGTGATACATAGAGTATTCATACAGGGTTGTAGGGATTTATACTAGGTTGGTCACGAACACCATAAGTATGGTGATAAGTGAGTCACTATGACTCTAACAGCCAATTGAATACTACTAAATTACACTCAAAGAATCGCCGCTGACGTAGTTGGTTGGCGGTTGGTCAACGGTAGTGGATGGTTGGACCAAATGTACGTATATGGCACAATCAATTACACGTGTTTCGTTCCGTTACGGAGCATCCTTAGATCCATGTTGACTCTTTGGATGCGAGCGGGCGAGTTTAAACTCAACCGTCAATTAATTCCAAGCGGAAGTGCAGAAGATGTAATTATGGATTTCCGCAAAATAACGCCTTCTACAATCAAATATAGTATTGTCCGGTCACTGAAGGGCTTGCAGGCATAATAGCGGCGACCAGCGGTAAATTTCTGACCGTGCCTTTGATGTACTTCAATAAAAACAAATGAGTATGAATATCTGAACTCTTCAGTACGTGCCTTCTTTGTTAACACTATGCCTTCTTTGATAGTACATATGCCTTCTTTGTTAGCACTATGCCTTCTATGTTAGCACTAGCTAGCGATTTGGTATTTAAACATATCTGCAAGACGTTATGAGGGATTACTTTTTTTAATTTCGTTCTTTCAAACCGGATTAAATTTAATTGGCCAGTATCATTAAAAATTGAAGGACTTGCATTGTTATGGACCTAAGATATTTCCCTCAATGCTCAGTATCGACATATCACCGCCCATCCCTACTCAGAAGTAAAAAAGCACAATAAAAAGGTAAATTTCATTGAATATTTTATAAACAACATTGTTATAATGGAACAATTTATATTGTCTCCCAAGATCTAGTATAATGTCTAACGCGAAAGGAATTGTTATATTCTTAAATTCCGTTACGTATGGTAATATATCTTTAAAATGTGCCTCCGGTGGGCCATTTACACGAAACAAGGCTTTTATATTATTCCCTGTTATATTAAAACGAATTTGCGGTACTTGTACTAATGAAATTCCGAAAATAGCTTGGCTTTTCTTCTTGTTTATCCGTTTTAAACGCATTTTCACATTGAACCGGATAATACGTTCAAGGAGCCAAAATAATTAAATCATCACAGTTTCATAAATAGTAGGAATGTTGAGTCCTTTTTCTAATAATAATGCTTAGCACGTATCAAAAGGTATAAAATAATTCGACTGCGATTTCTTTTACCTTTGAACTACTTAATTATATTGACAATTGAATTGAATTGAATTGATTACAAGAATTTTGAATGCCATTTCTAATACTACTACATAGCGTTTGTCAGAAATAGCAATCTAATCCACTAATGGTGTTAAAGGTCTTCATGAACCTTTGAACTGCTTAATGATCATAACAAAATACTGAGAATTATGGGCTCCATTTCCAATACTAATGAATAGAATGTATCAGAGGGAACCAAATAATTATTGTATGCTTTCCTAGGTCGTCTTATATCGTTTAACTACAATACAATGGTGACAGAAACTGGAATTTTTGAGTCATTTTCCTAAGTATACTATGTGGTAGGCATCAAAATAATTTAAATAATAAATCCCTGACTTCCTATGTGATATTGAATCTATGAAACATATCATTTTAGTGACTGAACTCACAATTTTTTTTTTTGGTTTACATCTAAAAATACCGCGTATCAAAGATACCTAAAAGTTAATCTATAGTCAAATAGATCTTCTGAGCCCTTTGAATAACTTTATTGCAATAACCGACAGTTACGGATTTTGACTTCGTGTCATAGTTACACATACTACGTAGCAGATATCCGAAGGACTAAATATTTAACCAATGACTTAGTAGGTCGTATTGGATCTTTTCTTAAATGCAGTCTTCTGCATGATAATAAAAACGAAAAAGTTGGAATATTGAACCGTTTTCTAATTAAACTGCGCAGTGAGTGTCAAAGGAACCAAAATTAATTAATTTCTCTTTGAATATTTCTTATCGAGTTTCGAAATACTGTGGACTGAAAAATATTATGAATACCTTTAATAATCCTAACTGATACTATAAATGCGAAAGTGAGTTCGTTTGTGTGTTACGCTTTCACGCTTAAACCGCTGAATCGATCATGATGATTTCTGGCGTAAAGATAGATCGGAACCTGGAAACTGTGATAGACGAAGTTACTTTTTTTTAAACAGTTAAGGTGTAGCGTCATGGCCATGAACTCACCTGATCTTAAGTGACGATACGGCCCAAGTTGGTAGACACGCCACACCTGTGGAGGAACTGGCTCTCAAGTGCAACTGCCGGAACACACCTATTGGTATTTGGCGGCAGATTTCAACTTGAGAGTGGTGGCTATACGGGCGGGCATTAGAAAAAGCCTTAACACCATGCAACCTTATTAAAATGTAAAACCTTATTGTGTGTAAAGTAAAGAGAGGGATTTTCTTTTGTTTTTTTTATATACTTAAGGTTTAACATTATGTGCATAATATCACCTGATCTTAAGTGGCGATACGGCCCAAGTTGGTAGACACGCTAAACCTGTGGAGGAACTGGCTCTCAAGTGCAGCTGCTCCGGCACAACGATTGATATTTGGCGGCAGGTTGAGTGTGGTTGCTAGCCAGGCGGGCATTAGAAAAAGCCCTACCAGCATGCTATGGTTTCCTCACGATGTTTTCCTTCACCGGAAGCTCAAGCTCATTGTAGGTGCTTGGTTTCGAACTCACGTCCCTTGACGCGAAGTCGTACACACTACCACTGAGCTATCATCGCTTCAATCGCATCAAGGTTGTGTGAAACTTTTATGAATCATCCGCTTTGTTTGACAAAACTAATATTAACGCGAACGAAGCCTTACGTTAAATTTAATTGTACTATATAATTTATGTCAGAAGTGGGAACTAAATTATTCATCCGTAGCTTCCTATGTATTATAGGATGTTATTAACGTATTTCGAAGCGATGACAGCTCAGTTAGTAGTGTGTAAAGACGTCGCGTCAAGGACGTGAGTTCGAACCCATCTATAATGAACTTGAGCTTTCGGTGAAGGTAGATAACGTGATGAAACCAGCACGTGGTAATACGGCTTTTTCTAATGCCCGCGTGCCTGGGTACTACCTTCAAGTTGAAAATCTACCGCCAAACACCTATAGGTGTGTTGCGGTATCTACACTTGAGAACCAATCCCTCCACTAGGCTTAGAGTCTTCACCGTTTTGGGCCACATCGTTACTTAACATCAGGTGAGATTGTGATCATAACGCTACACCTATTAATTATAGAACAGTTTAGTGCTTAAAATAGTAACCAGCGACCACCACACACATGATTATAGGGTGCATTAGCATTTTACTTTCGGATTTTGAGATCTTCTGTAACTTTGGAGTTATGGTTTTGGCATTTTATTGTAAGCAAAATCATGTATGACCTGGCTTATATTGATCGTTCTTTTACCATAATCAGCTGTAGAAAATCACCACAACTCTTATTAATTTAAGGCTTTTTATATAGGATAAGGAGCAAATGAGCAAGCGTGTCAACTGATGGTAAGTTGTCACCAGAGGAATCGCAGATGCGTTGCCGGCGTTTACGAAGGATTGACTCTCAAGTGCCACTGCCGGAACACACATAATGGTATTTGGCGTTAGATGTTTAACTTGAAGATGGTAGCTAGGCAGGCGAGTGTCAGAAAAAGACCACCATGCCATGGTTTCCCCACGATGTTTGCCTTCGAAAGCTCATGTTCATTGTAGATGGTTGCTTCGAACTCACGTCCCATGACGCACGGTTCCTACACGCTACCACTGAGCTATCATCGCTACAAAAGACTATATCAAACCAATAGGAGATTAGATGGTCCATAATCAACCAGATTGCAGAGTATCAAAATGTATGCTGTAATTAAGAGTCTGTGTCAATTTGTAATGTGAGCTTAGAATACTGTTCCTAATTGGAACATATCAGTTGTAATTAGTTGGTTTACTGTAATCTATTATGTATACCCTGATAAATGTATATAATTTATTAATGTAGAACCTCGTTAAGTCGAACCTCGCTAAGTAGAAAATCTCCAAATCTCGAAAAAATTTTTTGTTCCCATCGCTTCAAACGTCAAACCCTCAATTCTCTATAAGTAGAAAACTCTACAATTCGACTTTTTTGGCGTCTCTCTCGATGTTGGACTTATAGAGGTTCTACTGTATATTAATTCCACACCAGATATATCAGCAATGTTCCTAGTCTGTAAGAATCTCATATAATGTCACTACATAATTTTTTTTTTTTACACTATCGAATATAATATTTAGGTTGACTGTTAGCGAATGCCTATGGAATTAAGTCCTCCATTGTAACAAATATAAAGTGTAAATAAATAAATAAATATTGAATAATGGACTCGGCAATAACGTTATATTAAATATCATTAACCCAAAGCAAAAACCAGTCAACTTTTGAACTCCGCATTTCTGATACATTTCACTAACAGACAATTGTCTATTCCTTTTTCGTACATTGCAATCAAATTTATTACCTAAGAGATAAAAAATGAGTTACTATCACTAAATAGTATAAAACAAAGTCGCTTCCCGCTGTCTGTTTGTTCCTATGTATGTTTAGATATTTAAAACTACACAACGGATCTTGATGCGGTTTATTTTAAATAGATAGTCTGATTCAGGAGAACAGTTTATATGTATAATACATGCATAATATAGTAGAGAAACACTGATAATTTTACAGGTTTCTAATGTGATGTCGTAAATCAACACATTTTTTTGCGCTTACATTGCATACGCTGGTTGAACCCGACGTGATAGATAAAATAATAAACTACAGTATTATACATCTTAAAAAGGTATACAAAAAAGTCTGTGATGGTATATAGCTATCTGTTAGGGATAACCCTCAATAACCATTTTTATCCTTTACTTTTCACGAGAAATAATGGCTTATTTACGAAGCGGTTTTACGCAATACAGCGTTAATTCTTATCCAATTAAGTACATTAAATATATTATATATTTTATATAATATTTTCATGGTGGTAGGGCTTTTTCTAATGCCCGCCTGGCTAGCTACCACCCTCTAGTTGTGAACCTGCCGCCAAATACCAATAGGTGTGTTCCGGCAGCAGCACTTGACAGCCAGTTCCTCCACAGGTTTTGCGTGTCTACCATCTTGGGTCGTATCGTCACTTAAGATCAGGTGAGATTACGGCCGTAACGGTAAACCTTAAGTATAAAAAAAAATAGATCAATATCTCGTTTTACAGCGTGTAATTTAAATGAATATTTTCGAAGATATTACAGATTTAAAATGAAGGGGCATAGCGGTTGCGGCGGTACCGGCCGCGAGGCCAGCGGCGCGTGCCTGTAAATAACGCGAGAGAATGTAAAAAAAAAAAAAACAAACAGGTCAAACCATTTTTTTTTTTTAGTTTTAGCGAGGTTGAAATAAATGGTACAAAGTTCACCAAGTCAACTAGTTTAGTAATAAAATATAGTAATAGAAAGTAGATTGTAATATTTGCAAATAATTTACTAAATGCGCGATCACCCTTCTACTCTTCTTGCTTAATCCCGGCACATCCGGTGCGGGAAATTTTTGGAGAAAATTTCACGTTGATGTATTTTATCTCGACTGAAATGGACTCCGCCGTTTCGCGACCTTATTCTGAGGGTCGATTTTTGTCTGGTATTAGTTTTACTTTCTATGAATATATTAGTTCGGCTAGCGGACAATGTTCTACCCTTGCCAGTGCTCAATAACATTACTACAATGCCACTTATATAATTGATAACTTCATTATATCAGCCTTGCCGATTTCGGCTGCAGCAACTTACTCAACCAAAGAGAATAGAATAGATTAAGAGATCATATGTTTCGCTTTTATCACTAATGTAACCTATTTTACCGATGAATTTATGATGACAGTTTGCGCACGTTAAGATTCCACTCACACAGTTGTAAATAACGTTTCGAAATCACGACGTTTCGAAAGCTTTTCAGCCTACGTGGTCACGGGGCGGAATTCCGGGATCGCAATGAATAAATAACCGCGATAAAATCCGTTTAAATTAGTTTTATTTAGAAAAATAACGACAATCAGTCACTACGAATCGAAAGTTAGTCTGTTATCACGTTTTCATATCGTCCCTCCGGATAGGTACGCGATGCATTAGAATTTCGCAGCCTTTCACCACATCGGAAGAGCATTTGTGGTTTATGTCGAATATGTTTTATGCATAGGCCGCGCTCGTGTGCGAGCTTAAGGAAATTGTAATACGTTATCCTATGTAGTTTTTGCCTACATTTCTAAAGCTACATTTACTTTAGTGCGTTATAAAAAACCATTGAAAGAGAATTATCTGCTTGAAATAGAACTAATAGCTGGTAATACTACTTCTGCCTTGTAATTAGATATACAGTTTCTCGTCTTCGAAAAATATAAACACTGTAACTTGCCATTTTTACTGTCATCAGTTTTGCGTTAACAATATTGCATATAACGTATTTTTATATAACACAGTAACTCGGCAAAGTGACGACATGACACAGTCCAAAATCAACGGCGTATCAACGTAGATTCAATAATCAATCAAGTGCCGATACTTTTATAAAGTCTTATAATGATAGCGCAGTGATAACGCGTACAAAGACCACGTTAACGAACTGACGTCACTTTGAATTCCTTCAACGCTCTTCAACTTTTTATTATGTTATCTCGGCAAAGTGACTGCACTGTACCTGATGTTAAGTACAGTCCAAAACCAGCAACGACCATCGAGAGAACGACAGTCCATCGACAGTCGCTACTGCTTGCGTAAATGTTTCTTTTATATTTCGCTTGAAGCACCCGATGTTATATGAGGAAGGGGATACATGGGCCGGAAGACGGTTCCACAACTTCAAGGTACGACATAAGTACGCAAAAGCATGACATATCAAACTTTTAGTTCGAGTCTTAATGAGGTTAACCGTGAAGCTTTCTCTCCGAGACCAACGCGTGTAGTTCTATTGTGGAAGGAAGGAAGTACATATTGATAAAAGCATTGCATGGTGGTAAGGTTTTTTCTAACACCTGCTTAGCTGGCTACTAACTACAGATTCCAGTCCTTTCACTAGTTTAACTTGTACACTAACTTGTTCCACATCATCATTTAACATAAGATGAAGTTATAACTTAATAAAACTTATAAAAATTAAAAAATATATATTCTCAGCTGATCTTGAAATCTCACATGCTTAGACGTGTCACGACGTTTTGGGTAACACTTGGCTTACAGTGATGATAGTATACAAATCTCGTATCTATACCACTCAAAACAATTTAACTCGACTCGGCAGTCACACATCCATTACCGATAACACTTTTAACACCTACCTAATACCTCCCATATAGTTCTCAGACAATATTACGGAAGAGTGCTCTCGGGGGCAGATCAAAGGGTTCACGCAAGGGATGAGAGGTTCGACGCCGTGTCAATACGGATTGAACATGCAGATACACACCTAAAGCCGATGGTTGTTACATAGAGTAAATATCGGTAGAGGAACTACTCTAATCGATACTAGTTCTGTTCCCAAACTTCGCTCGCGTGGACTTGTATTGCGTGTTTCGAATTATTACAGCACTTGTTTGGAAATTTTGTTCGCATAATTAATTTTACTATCTCAGATTGTTTTTAATATAAATATTGAAGTTTGTAATTAACAAACAAGATATTAAAATTTAATATATTTTAACTTTTATTCCATTTTATCCAAGGAACCATTTTATTATATAGTAAATTACACGTGCGGCTTCGCTCTCGTGGACGACGCATTATTTTTTTTTACAAATCTTGTCCCTCTGTTTACCCACTTCCTGTATGTTTTTAGCAAGAAAAATTAGCCTATCTCCGTCTCCTGGATTACACCTTCCTCTATACCGAAATTCATCACGAACGATTCAGCGGTTTAGGGGTGCAAGCGTAACAAACAAACAAACTCACTTAGATAGCTGTGCACGCGACTTCGTTCGCGTGGTTATCGAAAACTAAAACGCGTCGCATAGATGACAGTACAACTGTGTTTACATGATGAGGTTACACGCACAACGCCATCTATCGAATATGGAATTCAACTGTCAACATTAGTTTTACGTTGGTGTTGCAAGTAACTGAATTGCGTGCATGAAAACACTTCACTTTAGATTCATATTATGTAACCGATTGTGTATTTTCTACAGGTTTATTATTATCATCTTCTTTATGTCGCGAGACATAGTGACTGCACTGCACCTGGTGTTAAGTACAGTACAATACAAATCAGCGGTGACTGACATCGATCCAAAATTCACTATCAGTCACCGCTGTCATGCTGGCCTGCTTAGGTACCTTTTCACGCCTCTTTTGAAGGGCCCCATGTCATAGGAGGGTGGGAACACGCTGACCGGAAGACGGTTCTATACCTCCACGGTACGACAAAATATGAATCAGCAAACTTTTTAGTTCGCGATTCAATAGGAGTCACCGTGAATCTGTGACACCGAAGTCGCGCCCGCGTGGCTCTGTAGTGGAACAGAGAGGAGGGGATTATAAATTATAAAGAGCTCTTCAGACACTCGCAGTGGTACATACGGTAGAAAACAGTTAAGGAGGAAATGTCGCTTCGTAGCTTCAGCGGTTCTACGGTGCTTGTGGTGTCTGCATGATTCACAATAGAATTATAAAGTATATGTATAGAAAATATAAAGTATCTTAAAGGACTTACATATTATAGCATTAAGTTTTATTAACATCTGTCAAGTAGTTCCATAATGATGATTGTAAAACATGAAAGAGGCAAACCGAAAAAAAAAGAGATTATTTATTTTTGGAAACAATTGAAAATCAGTGTTGGGTCTATTGGTATGCTGATTCAGTTCAGATTATATATATATATATATATATATATACATATTATTTGTAAAAGTTTTATTTTTTGACAACTGTATCAACCGGTTGTCAATTAATTCTTCTTGTTATGTTCTAACTTATTCATGAGCCCTTGTGCCCGGTAATAAATGTTTTTTTTTTAGACATTTATGCTTTCACAACAAAGAACTTATATGTAGGTTTTTTTTTATTAACATATCAAATCATTTATTTCTCCAAAATAATCTACTACCTACAAAATCTACTACCGGTCCGGAAACAAAATGGTGTTCCGGAAGCGAAGAAACTGTTCAGCGTTCGCTTTTTGTATCATGTATCATATACAATTATCCGAACTAAAAAATATTAACAATAATGTAATCTCATGCATTTTTTATCTTTTAAAAAATCTGCTATTGTATAAATATGTTTTTTTTAAGGTTTCTGTTTTACAATTATTTTAAAATGTTTCGAATGCAGTTTACGTATTTCAGTGGTTTTGTTATGGAAGCGGATCGTTATTATAATATCCATGAATGATGATTGACTACCAAAATGAGAAGGAGAAGGTGTCTATACAGAAATGATCACGTAAACCTTCATAATATTCGACCAAAAGAAGTAAAGCCGCAACGCACTCATAGCAACATTGCAGAGAACGAGCAAGTAAGACAATATGTTGTATCTGGCGCGAGAAAGAAACTTGTATACGTTGTAATGCATTGTTAAAAGTATAAATATTTCATTCTGTTACGAAGAATTCTATACATTGATATATTTTACCTCATACAATATCAAATTATCAAGGAAAACACAAATATTAACGAATTTAATATGATCCACGCGAGGGAATTTTCTTTTGTTATTTTATTATTAGTTTTCCATGAACGCCGACGTGATACTGAGAATTGAGTGATACAATTAACACAAAATGAGCGAACCAATCAGAATGCGTATGCCACTCTACACGTTTTTACGTGTAATCCTATTGGTTAAATACATAAACATATGTCTGTGTTTAATAGACACAGCAATAGGATCCATTTCCGCTTAGAAATTAATCTTGTTAATAGGGTAACTGAGACCAATTTAGTCCGGCACTGCAATTACTTAGTGCAGTGATAAATGGGCTATAGATTGCATATGTTATGCAATTTCTCTAACGGCCTTTTAAATTACTGAATTGCCGGAGAGTAGGTTCAGGAACCACGTCAAACGGGTTTCGATGTCAAAAGGCTATTATAGGGTGGATCAATATGTGATGGAATTGACGCCCCTCTCTGTACATCCGCTAATAACTACTTTAACACATTAAACTATTATGTAAAAAAGATAAGAATAAGACCTAAAAAGATATACAGATCGAGTTTCTTACCGGTTCTTCTCAATAACTGCGTTACTTTCCGAACCGGTAGTAGTTTGACGTTCAAAAGTGCCTTCTTAGGGTCTAAATTGAATAATGGTTTTTTTTTATGTTTGGCAGGTTTACAACTTGAGGGTGGTTGCTAGCCAGGCGGGGATTAGAAAAAGCCCTACCACCACGCTATGGTTTCCTCACGACGTTTTCCTTCACCGAAAGCTCAAGCTCATTGTAGGTGCTTGGATTCGAAATCACGTCCCTTGACGCGAAGTCGTACACACTACCACTGAGCTATCATTGCTCTGTTTAATTATCGTTTTTGATTTGATTTGACTTCTCAAGATTACCGCGTTCAAACAAACAAAGAAAATTTTCCGCTTTACATTATTCATATAGATAATTGCAAATTGACCGCATAATACAAAGTATGCAAAGACAAATAAACTAATAATTAAAAATAATAAACGTACATATATGTGTCTTGATACGAACAAGAAATACACTTTACACGGCAAGACGTTATATTAAACTTTTAATTGAAGTAAAACTCTTCCCAAGTAGCTGACGAAGGGTCGTGTAACTTTCGGAGCACACACGTTACCCCGAGCGTCCTCCCGCACCGTATTTGATTGATAGAACAAAAATACGCTTTTAGATTTAATTATATCGTTTTTAGATTGAAAATGTAATAAAAAGCAAATAATAAAATACATATTTCAAATAAGGGTTCGTACGCACGAGGCAATTGACTCGACTGACCTTAATGAGAAAATAAGTTATGGACACGATAAGCCTAATAGAGAACTGGCTCCCAAGTGAGGTGTCAGGGTTATACAGAAAGTGTTTTGGATAGATAATTATATAATTTAGTAAATATGTACAAAGTTACTATATAGATAAATTATAACCCGGGCCGGCTGGACTAACATTTATTAAAAACTCCAGTGGCCGTATAAAGGGCATCGGCAAACCCTTCCCCATATACTACGTGAGTAATATTGTCTCTACACGTATTGATTGACGTAGTTATAACATATCTTTCCACAAACTGACCTCACGGCGTATACCTTTGCATGCACGCCTGTACGGCGCATTGTAAAGTAACTAACTGAAAATATTTTTATTCGAGTTTAAGCAAAGAAATCACTGTAACTTATTAACTTAATACATTAGAAAAGAGAAATTTGGAAAATCCCAAAAGGCATGCCTCATAAACTCATTTTTATTTATTTAATAACAATTAAAACACATCGAATTAGTCCGTGAAAAGTAACAGGGTTCCATTCCTAAATATACTGATTTTAATCGATTAGTAAAGTATTTCGGTCGTTATCGTGATAACATACAGGATCCGCACATACAGACACACGGACGTCCAAGACAGAACGTGTTTTAAACACTATCTTTACTAGTTTAAATAACAAAAATGGCATCAAAATTACCTCGACTGTTAAAAATAGTGTTTTTCTGTATGTGTGTGTGTGTATATATATTACTTTACAAGAGCAATATATGATAAATAGAGATATTTTAATTTGAAAAATCAGATGTTTTACGTAAAGTGATGGTTAGCTTATGAGGCGTTCGATGGTTAGAAAGTCAAGGTAAATTAAAATCAAGGTGCCTCTAAATGTCGCCGTGAAGTTAACCTAAAACCCGAACACCCCGAAAGTCCAGTAAATCAACTCACGAATCTATAATAATCCGGCCGTTTGTTACCGTCAAGACAAAACTGAATGTATACATAACGAATCGTTCTTAAACTCAGAAAGGTTTATTAAACTGGAACGTTGTCTCGGCGTTAATTTATCGTCGTCCGCCGATTCAATTACTCGGAACGATAATTTTACTTATATTATTTTTCGGGGTGGCGTCGAGAATTATCAGTGTCGATTTTTTTTTGTAACTATGGCTTAGCGATATGGTCATAATCTCAACTGATCTTGAATGATGATACGACCCAATTTGGTAGACACGCTAAACCTGTGGAGGATCTGGCTGTCAAGTGTAAATACTGGAACACACCTATTGGTATTTGGCGGCAGATTTTCAACTTAAGGGTGGTAGCTAGCCAGGCGGGCATAGTTAAGTCGGTTTTACCTATAGTGTACAAATTACTGTTGAAGCAGTGGCGGACGTGAATTTGTATTGCTACAATGAGCTTGAGCTTTCAGTAAAGAAAAACATTGTAGGGAAACTATAGCATGACTCTAAGATAGTTTTTAAGACCCCTCACTTTAGGCACTCTCCTTAAGTTTATAGTCTGTTGCCAAATAGGAATAGATGTGTTCTGTAGTTTCACTTGAGAAACAGTTTCTTCACTAGGCTCTGACTGACTTACTGTGAGACTGTAGCCACAACCCTAAACTTCAGCTATAAAAAATCATTTATGTATGAGCCGCTGGTGAAATATTCGGGTGATATTCAGATTAACCTAGCAGATGATCGTGTTATGTTTGGTGACAATGGGTTGTCTTTCGAGACAAGCACACAACTACATTTTAGACCCACGTGAATCCAACCACCCACAATGAGCTTGAGCTTTCGCCGAAGGAAAACATCCTGAGGAAACCATAGCATGGTGGTAGGGCTTTTTCTAATACCCGCTTGGCTAGCTACCACCCTCAAGTTGAAAACCTGCAGCCAAATGTCAATAGGTGTGTTCCGGCAGTGGCACTTGAGAGCCAGACCCTCCTATAAAGGCTGGCAACGCACCTGCGATTCGTCTGGTGTTGTGAGTGTCCATGGGTGGCGATGATCACATACCATCAGATGAGACGCTTGTTCGGAAGGTCACTCTTCCATAATAAAAAAACAAAGCCGTAAAAAATAGCTCATTATTGTAAAGCTCTATGACAATTGACAGCTAGTTATGTAAAATTGATATTGTCGTTAAGTTTTTTAAATTTGCTGATATTCCGGTCATATTCCTTAATTTTTTCTTACACAAGAACCTTGTCCTGACGATAATTAATACAACCAAAAAAGAATTAGCGAAATTGTTCCATCCGTTCACGCGTGATGCGATGGCCAAGGGAAATAGAGATTCATTTATATATACCAATTCGACTTAATACTCATACTTAAGACGGGAAAACGTTTGCGGATCAACTAGTATTATATAAAAATTAATTTAACGAGCAACCAGAGTTCAATGATAAGGAAGCATAGATTGAAGATGGACGTTATAATACAGAAGGTTCACTTTGTTCTAATACGACAGTTAAAACGGAGCAGAACGGAACTGAACGTAAGAGAGTCCCTTAAACCTACACCCGTGTCTTAAGTCACGGGAACTGTTCGGAATTTTCATCTCTACCACAGGAAAGAGGTTCGTCTCTCTCTAACAGTCTTCTATCCAACTTAGCTAAGCTGGGACAGACGAGTAGTGAAGGTAGTGTTAAAGCACATCGGAACGGTGCCCGTAAAGCCTGCACCCATATCATAAGTCTACTCGCAGTTTCCCTCCACATGATCAATGATGTGGCCCATGATAGTGGATTTACAAACCTACTAAGGGAAAGGAAAGGGAAGAAAAGGGAAGGGAAATGCAACCGCCGGAACACACCTATTGGTATTTGGTAAGATTTTCCACTTGACGGAGGTAGCCATCCAGACGAGCATTAGAAAAAGCCCTACCACCGTACCATGGTTTCCTCACTATGTTTTCCTTCACCGAAAGCTCAAGCTCAATGTAGGTGGATTCGATCTTACGTCTCATTCCGCACTGACTGAGCTACCATCGTTTCGAAAAAGTCTTGCTTAAAACATAAGCTTAAAAATAAGTCTAAAATCCTGACGTTTGTCAAAGAACCAAGAAAAATATAATGTTGCTATAAAAAAGCCATATTAATTCTTAATATCAATTATTTCTCAGAAATCGTATTTTGTATAACTAGGTGTTTTCTTTGAAATACTTGTACCGATTTTTATATGCCACTTTTTTTATTCAGAATATGTTATTCCAAATATGATTTCTGTATATAGATTAATGTAAAATCTTACCAAGAATTGAGTAAACTAGCTGTTGGAATTAAACCATGCGCGGAGATCCCGTGGCGCTGCGTACTTATGTATAATATTACATAACTTGCGGCTTCTGAAGCCTTAGAAATTTAAATTACAGAAGAGAGAAAATACTTAGATGTTGTTGTTTGCGTAGTGTCATAATACTATGTTGTTCCCTTTAAGTTTTCACAGTAATTAACGAGTTTCGCGTTGGTTGCCGTAATAGATTTTAGTGTTGACGACAAAATTCTTCAAAGCAGGTATTCCGTTTTTGTCTGAGGCTGTAATGAAAATTATTTCTACGTATTCTAAATTGCGTATTTGTAGCGCTGATAGCTCAGTGGTAGTGTGTACGACTTCGCGTTAAGGGACGTGAGTTCGAATCCAACCACCTACAATGAGCTTGAGCTTTCGGTGAAGAAAAAGATCGTGAAGAAACCATAGCATGGTGGTAGGGCTTTTTCTAATGCCCACCTGGCTAGCAACCACCCTCAAGTTAAAACCTGCCGCCAAATACCAATAGGTGTGTTCCGGCAGCTGCACTTGAGAGCCAGTTCCTCCACAGGTTTAGCGTGTCTACCAACTAGGGCCATATCATCACTTAAGATCAGGTGAGATTATGGCCATAACGCTAAACCTTAACTATAAAAAAAAATAACATGATGATAGTTTCTGATTGTTTTGCGACTGCACAAGTCATCACAGCAAAGTCATTGCAATGTAGTTGATGGAAAGCGTAGAAAAAAGAACATGAGCTTTTGGTGAAAGAAAACATAGTGAGAAAACCATAGCCTAGAGCTTTTTAATTAATTGCATGTCTGGTTAGCTATCATCGTCAAGTTGAAAATCTGCCACCAAATACCTTTTAGTGTCTTCTGGCAGTTGCACTAGAAAGCTAGTATTTGCACTAAGCTTAGCACGTGCACAATATTGGGCCACATCGTCACTTAACATCAGATTAGATTATAATTAGAATGCTAAACCTTAAAGTATATAAAAGTTTCGACTATCGAGAAAGCTATAGCTTTAGCGGTGAAGTAAACAAGTTGAAAATAAAGTTTTTATGAAGTATTATAAGTTCTCTAGTAGGAACTCAACTATTAACAGAGTAAACGGAGAGATAGAGTGTTATGGGTGATCTACGAATGTAAAACAAACTTCTAAGTACATTTTAAAATACCCAGTAAGCAGTGGTTATAAAGTTAAACCAAGTTCCCTTCATCTTGGGCCTCGGAGAAAACTTTCCGAATTGGGAAGTAAAATTTTTCGGTAGGTACCGATTTGTTCGAGGTGGAAAACTTAATTAATTCTTAATATAAAATGGAAGCTTGAGATACAGGATTCGTGGAAGGTGTATTCCTTTGAACACTGGATTAATTTAACACGTCTGTACTGTTCCACGGATAATTTAGAAAATAGATTATGTGTTTTCCGAGATCTTAGAAAGTACGTCAGTTACTTAGGAAATATAAGTCGAAATCAAAATGAACAAAATTAATTTTATCAAATACTAAAATATAGGTTTTGCTTTTCCAGCGGTTTGCGGCGACTTAGCTAACTGGAAAAACATACAGATTTTTTTTTATATACTTAAGGTTTAGCGTTTAGCCATAATTTCACCTGGTCTTAAGTGACGATACAGCCCAAGGTGGTAGACACGCTAAACCTGTGGAGGGATTGGCTCCCAAGTGCAACCACCGGAACACACCTATTGGTATTTGGCGGCAGATTTTCAACTTAAGGGTGGTTGGTAGCCAGGCGGGCATTAGAAAAAGCTTTACCATCATGCTATAGTTTCCTCACGATGTTTTCCTTCCCCGACAGCTTAACCTTATTGTAGGTTGTTGGATTCGAACTCACGTCCTTTGACGCGAAGTCGTACACACTACGACTGAGCTGTCATCACTTCGAAACATAATTGAATTGAAAAGTAAACTAGTTATGTTTATTGTTATACCATAGTTTTTCCATTGATGAAAATTCGACTGTTGAACCCGAATTTTGAAAATTCTCTTAAAAGTGGGGAACAAGGAAGCGTGTTTATTTTTATTATAAAAAAAACAACTTTCTTCAAAAGTTTTTAATATAAAAAATTAAAGAATATCGATTTATAAATATTTGCCTCTTTATATTTTTTATATAGCTTAACTTTCAATCATACGATTTATAAGAAACTAGTTCTACTTGCGACTTCGTTCGAGTGCAACTAAACAATATTTAATAGGTATTTTTCCCGATTCTGTAACTTTTGTTAATACAACTTTGCTCCTATTGGCGAAAGCGTGATGTTGGCTAAAGCCTTCCTCAATATTTGCTGTAACAAATACAAATTTTCTGACTAGTCGTTTGTAAGAGTAGCGCGTTCGTTTAAACGGACAAAACAGAAACCGTTTCCGGTTTCTATTATTGATATATATTTACGCTGTGTTCCGGCAGTTGCACTTGAGAGCCAGTTCCTCCAAAGGCTTAGCGTGTCTACCAACTTGAACCGTATCTTCACTCACGATCAGATGAGATTATGGCCACAACGCTGAGCCTTAAAAATTAGATAAAAAAAAATTAATCAACTGATTTACAATTGTATAATCACGAACAAATTGAGATTAAAATTTTTCAATCTGAAGATGTTGCCTGAAAGTAATTTAGGTTTGATTACAGTAAGAAATACTATACGAAACGGATGTAATATTATCTAAAAAATATATATAAAACAAAGCGAACAATATTACTTTCAATTTGTAATATCTTTATTTATTTCCCGCAATACAAGTAGAGAACAGAAATTAATATTTATTCCGAACGGGCTCCTAATACTTGGACGCGAAACGTTACCGACGGAATAGGATACAACGTGAAAACAGGCTAAATATGAATGCGGGTAGCAAACAATACCTTCGACGGTGTATTTGAATATTACAGAAATCATTTCTATCGCCGGTACGGAACGTTGTAAATAATATGGAGAAGCCGTTCTTTTTTTATATGTCTGACATTAAACGCATTTATGCCTCAAATAAGGATTATTGCCGTATGATGCGGGTCAAAGATTATAAAAATATTGGGTAGGAAAATAAGCGACATGCTCTTTTATTATGCACATATTTCTAAAACACCGTAGTGCCATAAACAATGTCCTACAGAAGGTTATGTTAGAAATAAAGAATATTATGTAGAGATAAGAAATTATGTATAGTAGAAATGGTATTGATAATAGCGGAGAGAAGAAAAAACTATAAAAATTGATGTACCAGTATTTTTTCTGAATTTTCAAAATGATGGTACAAATCAAAGTAAACAATTTCGTTCGTATTGTTCTTTTTTTCTTATTTTATTTATTAACATTACTTTCTTTTTCATAACAATGATATACGTATTAATACAATTTATTTAGTCTCAATACTACTAATACTACTATACTAAATAAATAAATAAATACTAATATAAATAAAACGTGACAGATAGCGTATTATTTATATATATAAGCATCTATATGGGTATCGATAAACTTAATTTTCAAAATTATTTTCATTGTGTACAAAAACCTACTAGAATTATTTTGAGGATATTTAAAAAAAATTAAGGGTAGATTTTAATTTTTAATATTTAACAAAATTTGGTTATTGTCAATAGCGCTACTTATCAAGTGCAAATATAAAAAGCCTTTCAAGTCCCGATGGTCTTTTGTCAAAAAATATTCAAATTCATCGAGATGTTTAGGAAGAGCAAAAATTACGAACAAGAAAAGCAAAAGGAGAAAGCTCGGAACAAAGGCTGTGTAACGTGCTTAGAGTATTATTGTCTGTATTCACTTAAGTACACTGAAGTTTTGGAGCTAAAGAATCACTGATACACACCGAAATCCTGGCTAATATTATAAATGCAAGTGTAAGTTTGTTTGTTACACTTTGACAGCTTTCAAACTAAATCAGTTATCATGAAATTTTGCATAAATTATCAGTAGCACATAGAAAAAAACAGGATAACATTTACTAAAAAAAATAATTATATATATATTATAGTTATGGTTTGGCGTTATAGCCGTAATCTCACTTGATCTTAAATGACGATACGGCCCAAAATTGGTAGACACGCTAAACCTTTGGAGGAACTGGCTCTCAAGTGCAACTGCGGGAACACACCTATTGGTATTTGGCGGCAGGTTTTCAACTCAAAGGTGGTAGCTAACCAGGTGGGCATTAGCAAAAGCCCTACCACCAAGCTATGGTTTCCTCGCGATGTTTCCCTTCACGGAAAACTCAAGCTCATTATAGGTACATTCGAACTCACGTCCCTTGACGCGAAATCGTACACACTGCCACTGGGCTACCATCGCTTCAAACATTGAAGTTGAGTTGAATTTATATACATATCTGACATTCATATTCATGCTTAATAACCTTAGTTTTAATGGTCCAATAGTAAACCTTAGGGCACACAAGGAAATTATTTATATCGAAATTCATCGACGCAAGGAACGTGCTAAATTAGTAAACATCAAAAGAGCACTTCAGTTAAATATAGGCTGACGGAGCTGAGCGGACTGCAAACTTTTGCGGTAAACATGAAATTGGTATTCTCGGGGCCGCTTGCTTGCCTACATTTCATCATTTTATATTCAAATGAATATAACTTCTACGTTTCCCCTCTCTTCCCTTTATTATTGATTACATTACAAACATAAATGCCTTAGTAACGTACAACGCTATAACAAAAGCGTATCATATTGCAGAATCAGTCGCTGTGTATTCGATATCCAAGAGAGGTAGTAAGAATCTACATATATACATACAACACACATGTTCAAGAAATGAACCTCCGCGAGTGACTAATTCGAGTACTTCCGGCGTAGCATGGGCAGTCGGTTTCGGTTCAATCTTCATTGACTGGCCAATCTTTTCACCAAGACACGGGCGTATTTTTTTTTAATTATGTTCCGCGCCGCCACGATGAAGATTTCCAACAATTGCCCGTTCCAGTCGGTTCAGGCAACACCAGAATCTGTGTCCTGATTGTTTATGTGTTTGACTCTTGAGGAGGCCATACGTACTTTGAATTCGTGCTCGATAACGGAAAGTTGGCATCGGAACAATTCATCGTATTTTCTCCTTTTATCCATATTATGGACATTACTGTGAAGCTACAAGTAGCCAGCAAAGATTTTCAGTGTGTTTGCATTTCATTATATGGACTACGGCGGCCTCCAAAATTAACAAAATGAAGTACGCCACAGCAACGAGAAGGTGAGTTAACATAGTCAGTCGGGCGCAGTTATTGGTGGATCCTGAACACTCGTAATCAAAGTAGGTGGCAAGTCCCAGGATCACGAATTTCGAAGAGGCCGCGATTTATTATCCGGCCCTAACACGGTCACTCTTTTTCAATCTTCGGTCAGTCAAGTCAGTGAAGTTCCTTAATTAGTCAATAACGCTTCTGAATTAGTCAATAACGTTACTTGTAAGCCGACATGACAAAGGCGACCTTAGATGGATTATTTATCACTCAATCATCGACTTTTTTATGAATTTTAGTGTATCAAGTATAGTGGAGTGTCTGAACCGTGCCAGGATGGACAAAAAAAGGCAGCCAGCGCAGACTGCTGAAAGATGTGACAACATATAATTTTGAAATAACAACATATGTTTTCGATTTTGAAAATCAATTTGAATTGTATAAAAAAATTAATTCGAATTATAAAAAAAAAAAAAAAACATTGTGATAATCATTAAATTAGTCGGTTTACTTAAGATTACTCAAATTAAGAGCAATTAATATCGTTTTCCCATCTGGCAATACTCTAAGGAACATTACATTACAAAAGACAGAATAACATATAATTTTGAAATAACAACACTTGTTTTCTATTTTGAAAATCAAATTAAATAGTATAATAGTAAGAAAATCCATTCGAATTATAAATAAATTCAAATTTCATTATAAAAATCATTAAATTAGTCGATTTACTTACGATTAGTCAAATTACGAGCAATTAATATCGTTTTCCCACTTGGCAATACTCTAAGAAACATTACATTACAAAAAACAGAATACAATTGATATAATAAACAATATGTATTCATATTATTTATATATAAGTATTTCTACTAAAATGAATTTAATGAAATTAATTTGCAACATTATTTTCAGTATTTATATCAAGTGAAGCTAGCATGTTCGTGTCGAGATTTTGAATTTTTTACCTATCTAAAAGTCGCTCAATGCGATTATAGAAATGTTCCTATTAAAACATTATAAATCCAGAGTAAGGAGAGGAGCGTAGTATAAAACAGCCGAACCATAAATATATGTACAATATCTTTCTATAACGGCAATTCGATTAAAAAGTACTTGAATTGCACTTACAGAACGCAAAGGGATATTCAACTTTATGTTGTTAACATCACGTACTAAAATCGAACGCAACCCGCGGAAACGTCATGCCTCTTTAGTTTCAATTTTAAGGAACAACGATCCCCCGGAAAGCTGTGAAAATTCAATTCCGAGTCCGACGTAACTTCCAACTGAAATCTTATTTTGGATATTACAAATGTGCATTTACCTCTTGGCGGAACGATATTAGGCGCCGCCGGTCTTGTCTAAAATACATTATTTCATCAGAACAATTCTCTACGGGATGTTAACTTTCTTTTGAAGAGTTTCTTAGGCCGGGGATGAAGGAAATGTATTGACAAGGCACGCGACATCTACCAACGATGAAGTCTTATTCTTAGTAATATTATAAATGCGAAATCGAGTTTGTTTGTTTGTTACGCTTTCACGCCTAAACCACTGAATTGATTGTGATGAATTTTGGTATAGATGGGACCGGAAATAGACGGAACTTTGAAGACGGTGATATGTTACTTGTTCTCACGAAAGAAAGTGAATTTGTTTGTTACGCTTTCACGCCTAAACCACTAAATCGGTTGTGATAAATTTTGGTATAGATGGGACCGGAAATAGATGGAACTTTGAAGACGGTGATAAGTTACTTGTGTCACAAATAAAAAAAGTGAATTTGTCTGTTACGCTTTTACGCCTAAACCACTAAGTAGGTTGTGATGAATTTTGATAGAGATGGAACTAGAGATAGATGGAACTTTTAAGACGGTGATAAGTTAATTTTTCTCACGAAAAACTTATTGAAAGTGGGGCACTTTTGTAATCCATGCAAACTAAGAAGACCCGATGATCTTAGTATACATTTATCATAAGTATTCATTATTATGGCGTTTACAATTAGAGACCGCAAAGCGAAAATGTTTCCGAGTCAGTAAGTTCCTATGTCGCTTCAATAAGAGCTATGTAGGGTTATTTCTATAGGCTGGCATCGTGACGACAAATAGATTTTTCACCGACGAACTCCGTTACTTCTCTCTACATTACATTTTTCTTGGACTGCTATGCAATAATTTGGTCGAACGAATGTATGGGAAATACAAATATGTTACATTACAATGGGTAATTAAATCTTTGGACAACATCAAGGACCTTTTAAAAGAAACTGTATGTGTGAGCTCGGATGGATCTAGTTTAATACTAATTTTTATATTTGAATTGTATTACTTATACAAAACCATTCTAACCTGGTACCTTAAATGGCATTTCCATTCATGTAATTCATGATCTTGGTGTGACTACTCGGTAGAACCTAGTGTGGGAACAGAAATAGTCTTACGGTCTTATGACGTAACTTCGATCTCCTCTGCGTGTATAAACAAATAAAATCTAACATTACATCCATAAATCAATAACAAATTCCCCTATAGGTTGTAAGAATTTTATATACTCTTATATTATTAGCATTGAACGGTTCTATGTTATGCAATTTGCATTATTTTCGGTTCAAGTGTAAAGCGGAAGAGAGTTCAGTTGAGTTGAGAGAGAGAGAGAAATAGAGTTTTAAATATGTATATCCTTACTAATATTATAAATGCGAAAGTGAGTTTGTTTGTTAAGCTTTCACGCCTAAACCGCTAAATCAATTGTGATGAATTTCGGAATAGATACAGATAGGTCCTTGGTGAGGATGATAGGCTAATTTTTCTCACGAAAAACTTATCGGGAGTGGGGTAAAGACAGGTAATAAACTTTATATAAAACTTTTTATTGCATCATCCGATTCGACAAAATCAATAGTAACGTGAGCGAAGCCACGTGTAAACGCTAGTTGAATACTATAATTGGAATAAATCTTACTACAAATCTAAACTCAATTAAGAGCAATTTCGTGACATAACCACATCATATTTATAAGGTATGCTTAAATTAAAGGCCAAGAAATGACAGAACAGAGATGTCATGAGCTGGCAACGTTAATTTTATACCAGTAAATGGTATAAATCGCGCCAAATTTAATGACCCGAACATAACATTTAACGCAGCGCAACAGAAATTTACGTACCACAGAGGTAGTACACGTCTTGGGAGGTAATTTTAATAGATTACATCAAATAACAGCTATAAAAGACAATGGTCATGTAGAAATAAGTAAGATGAAAAATGACATTCTATTAATATTTATCTGGAAACTTTACTGGATGTAAAATGTATAGCTCTCAGTCTTCTAAGTTATACTATTCATATCTCATTTAATTTAATTTATATAAACGTAGATGCGCATTTGAATTTTTGGGTCCAACTTCCGTCCAATTATCAAGTCATCGCCTAATAAATGTAACTTAAAAATAAACTGTAATGACTTACACCACAACCCAAGAGGAATGCATATATGGAGTGGAAACGCTGGGTTATATTGTCCATAGTTGCCATTCCTTGTTAAGAAATCTCGAATTGAAACCATTTGGTATTACGATAGAGGGATCAAAAATATGTAATGATTGGCTTTAATTTGTTTTATCTGAATAGTCTATGATCTATATTCATATATTATTGGTTTTTTTTTTCATCATTAGTTTTCTAATAACTTACTATTTCGATTTCAGTAGTCCGAGATTTACGGACTCAAAATCAGTAGTCCGAGATGTACGCACTCAAAATCAGTAGTCCGAGATGTACGAACTCAAAATCAGTAGTCCGAGATGTACGGACTCAAAATCAGTAGTCCGAGATGTACGGACTCAAAATCAGTAGTCCGAATGTACGGACTCAAAATCAGTAGTCAGAGATGTACGCACTCAAAATCAGTAGCCCGAGATGTACGGACTCAAAATCAGTAGTCCGAGATGTACGGACTCAAAATCAGTAGTCTGAGATGTACGGACTCAAAACCAGTAGTCCGAGATGTACGCACTCAAAATCAGTAGTCCGAGATGTACGAACTCAAAATCAGTAGTCCGAGATGTACGGACTCAAAATCAGTAGTCCGAGTTGTACGCACTCAAAATCAGTAGTCCAAGATGTACGGACTCAAAATCAGTAGTCCGAGATGTACGAACTCAAAACCAGTAGTCCGAGATGTACGGACGTGCGGACAAGTTCTAGTATCGAGGTTAGTAGAAACTGCAGTTTTCTACGATACCAATTGGTCTTGATGACCCAAAAGGAAGTGTTTGGAGACGTCGGTCGTGAAGAAGAAAACGTCAGTTTGGAATAAGATACCAATCTACGATATTATTTCTTATTGCTATTCGCCTATATATCTCGGATGACGAGAATGGATATGATATCCGAAAAGTGGACCCCCGATACTTATCTACCTACTATCTTCAGGTATAGATACTACCTATTGGGTATCTATACCCGATAGATGAGGGCTCATCTTGACAGTATCGATCCCTGACGAGCACCTTGCCAGAGAGGATCCTACATACCTACGTTAGTTGGGAGTAAAAAAACAGGTATATGCTTCTCATAGTTTTTTATATTCATTATTGTAAAGAAACCTTCAGATAATATAATTAATATTATTTTCTTAAATCATTTATAAATACCATTTTTCTAAATTTAATTAATTGTCCACGTGACAAATGTCATGTATATTACTATAAAATATATTTATCTTTCATATATATAAAAATGAAAGTTTGTTTTTCCGTTTCACTGCTACGTGTTTTTTAAACTGTACAACCAGTTTTAATTGTTTTTATAGTTAAAGGCTTTGCGTTATGGCCATAATCTCCCCTGATCTTAAGTGACGATACGGCCCAAGTTGGTAAACACGTTAAACCTGTGGAGGAATCAGCTCTCAAGTGCAACTGCCGGAAGACATCTATTGTTATTTAACGAAGCAATTTTTACGTATATGTACGTCACGTCAACACATGTAACGCCGAAGCCGTGCAGTGAGCTTGAGATTTCAGTGAAGGAGGACATTCTTATGAAACTATAGAATAATGGGGCTTTTTCCAACACCGATCTGGTTAGCTACCACCTTCAACTAGAAAATCTGTTGCATAATACCTCCAGGTGTGTTCCGGTAGTTGCACTTGCCTGTGCTCTACTGGGCGTAGCGTGTTCATCATCCTGAACCAAATCATCACTTAGCATCAGATGTGATTGTGGCCATAACGTTAAATCAATACACTATAAAAAATATTAACGAGCTTTAGTGAAGTTAATTAAAAAAAAACCGTAGAGTTATATAATATACAAAAATTCTTTAAAATCTTGAATATTCGAGGTCTCGGATGAACATTTTGTTATGTATAAAGAAAATATGCTTCGAATGAACGAAACCGAATATCTTCGATTCATGCCCCGTATGTTATAAGTACTCCATTTTCCATATAAAGGCAATACACGGATCAATTTATCTCATGACCACGCACTATTCAAACGGGCGAGTTGTTTTCCGTATACCTACTGTATATTCTGTGCTTAGAGTTACAGTGCGTGCGAAGAGATACAGTTTAAGATGTATGAATGAATACAATATATGTCTAACTACTCTGATAATCTATATTATTATTATGAAGCGGATAATTATGTTTTTTTAAACGCTGGTTTTACAGTTTTTAACATCGCGCTAAAACCAATAGGGGTAAAGCTGTATTGATAAAGTAATACTGAAACGCGCCAAAATAATTTAATAACATTTTTTTTTTGTTTTTTTTTATACTTTAGGTATAGCGTAATGGCAATATTCTCACCTGATCTTAAGTAACGATATGGCTCAAGTTGGTAGACAGGCTAAATCTGTGGAAGAACTGGCTCTAAGTGCAGCTGCCGCAATATACCTATTGGTATTTGGCGGCAGGTTTACAACTTGAGGGTGGTAGCTAGCCAGGCGGGTATTAGAAAAAGCCCTACAACCATGCTATGGTTTCCTACGGATATTTTCCTTCACCGGAAGCTCAAGCTCATTGTGGGTGGATTCGAACTCACGGTCCATCACGCGGCGTTCCTACATACTACCACTGAGCTATCATGGCTTCAAATACAATAGTCGGTCTTAGATTAATCAAACTCATAACATTAGCAATGCTATTTCACAACTAAATTACTGGGCCTCATGTAAATAAATATACGTGAGTTGAAAACGATTACCTATTTGATAACGTGCATACAGTTTCAGTAATAAATCTTTTCTAGCCTGCGCTTGTATCCGCAGACGTTATAACAATGCATTCTTGATTTATATGAATAGCCGCGACTTCGTGCAATAGGCAATAGGCAACAATAGGCAATACAAGTTTTTTTTACAGTTATGGTCATTATCTCACCTGAACTTAAGTGACGATAAGACCCAAGTTGGTAGACACGCGAAACCTGTGTAGGAACTGGCTCTCAATTGCAGCTGTCAGAACACACCTATTGCTAATAGCCAGCAGACTTTCAACTCGAGGGTGGTAGTTAGCCAGGTGGGCATTAGAAAAAGCCCTACCACCATGCTATGGTTTCCTCACGATGTTTTCCTTCATCGAAAGCTCAAGTTCATTGTAGGCGGATTCGAACTCACATCTCTTACCGCTGAAGCCATACTATACAGAAAAATAATATTATCGTAAAGGTTCCTTAGAATATCAATTTCGCTTACTCGATATTCGAATTATGTATATATGAGAAGCGCCAGCAAAACTTGGAGTCTCGTCACCCTAGAAAACTTGCGACAGACTTTTTGGTACAAACAACAAGTACTGTTAATACGAAATAAAGTTTATTCCAACCAGTGTTATGTAACAAACAATTTTCCCCGGTTCGTACAAATACAATAAAACATCAAAAGTAAATATTACCACGTCGCAGGACTTGAGTTTGAATCCTTTTAACAAAGCCTGAGTTTGTAATGAAGGAAATATCGTGGTGACCTAATAGAATGGTAGCAGGATATTGTTGAATACCCGGATAAATTAGTCTCATTTGTGAGGTTAAGCGTGTCCAACATATTGAGCCATTATTGTCACTTAACATCAGGTGAAATTGTGCTAAAACACTAAACCCCGTAAGGTATAAAACCGTAAATAATAAATCGAAAACCCTGTTTTAGTCTGTTTGTTTCTCCGCTTACTTCTATTTGATACAATGAATTTCGATACGGTTTTAACAAGTAGAAAGAGCAATAAACAAGCTGGGATTGCTCAGTGGTAGTGTGTACGACTTCGCGTCAAGGGACGTGGGTTCGAACCCAAGCACCTACAATGAGCTTGAGCTTTCGATGAAGGAAAACATCGTGAGGAAACTATAGCATGGTGGTAAGGTTTTTCCTAATGCCCATCTGGCTAGCTACCACCCTCAAGTTGTAAACCTGCCGCCAAATACCAATAGGTGTGTTCCGGCAGCTGCACTTGAGAGCCAGTTACTCCACCGGTTTAGCGTGTCTACCAACTTGGGCCATATCGTCACTTAAGATCAGGTGAGATTATGACCATAATGCTAAACCTTATGTATAAAATTAATAATTATTGTTTAGCTTGACACATTATTTATATATGTGGTTTTAATTAATTTTTTCTGTCTACCAATTTGCATGTCATTTTGGACCCGTGTATTTTTTCAGAATCGGCTTATTTATAATTTGTAACTGGTGTAATGAACTGACCATTGCCGGACCTGAATATATAAATAGAACTCCATTTGGACTTTAGAAAATGCACTGACATCATGCAGTGAGTTTTATTCACCGAAAGCTGAAGCGCATTGATGGAATTCAACAATATAACGTCAATCGAATCTGTGTCTGTGGGCGCTACCAAGCGGCCACTGCTTCAAATGGCTTCCGAAGTCTTAAAGCCGTTTTAGCTTTCGCAGTCAATTGAATGGGCAAGCGATTAATGTTCGACAACCGTCCGACTGTAACTTTGCCTCATCATTAAAGGAATCCCAGCCTTCGTTTTGCGGTCCATAAATTACATATCGGTACATCCACTCGGATACCCGATTTCTATTCTTATAAATCTGCCGAGGGTTTTATCCCGACAGGTATGTATTCAGTTACGTTGACTGTAGGCTGTGGTTCAATAAATTTGGGTGCGATAAAATTTTATAACACGGTGAGATAATCGAGATAAATATGACATTATTGACGTCTGATCCGCTCGCGATACACCAAGTGTAATCACCATCATATTAGTAGGTGTTTAGTGTTTCATGATCAATCAATATACATATATATCTGAAGCGATGATAGCTTAGTGGTAGTGGAAGGAATGTGAGTTTGAATCCAACCACCTATAATGAGCTTGAGCTTTCGGTGAAGTAAGACACCGTGAGGAAATCATAGCATGGTGGTAGGGCTTTTTCTAATGCCCTCCTGGCTAGCAACCACTCTCTAGTTGAAAATCTGCCGCCAAATAACAATAGGTGTGTTTTGGAAGCTGTACTTGAGAGCCAGTGTCTCCACAGGTTTAGCGTGTCTACCAACTTGGGCCGTATCACCATGTAAGATCAGGTGAGATTATAGCCATAACGCTAAACCTTAACCTGTTAAGGGTTTTTTTTTTCGAACTGACGTACGCTGTTAGCCTTAAGGGCTTTGATAGCTTCACCGAACATTTGGGGCGAGTGCTGAGGGCACATAGCCCCAAGGCAGTGGGCGCAAGAGTGCCAGAATACCTAAACCTTGGCTCGAGCTGCTGCCGGAAAATGAACAAAGATTCGCGAGTCTGACTAACCAACAAGTCCTAACTTACTAATTTAGTGATTCTAACAATGACCTTATCGGGCAAGTCACTCAATGGCCGCTGGGATAGTCCCTTGCAGAACCGTGTACTTAACGTGTGGGTGTGCACGAAAGGTATGCGGTGTGATGATGTGCTCTCAGTGATGTAGAGTGTCACTGTGTCGTGCGAGCAGAATCACTCGAGGACTCCTGTCCAGAGGATCCAACCTAGGCTCAAGCGTCTGCGGAGGGTGACCGCGGTGGATATCTCTTAAGAGGGATGTTATAGATGTATACTTAATTAGCTCATGACTATAATAAATATCTTTTATACTTGATAGGCTTAGCGTTATAGCCATAGTCTCATCTGCACTTAAGTGAAGATTTGGCCCAAGGTGATGGGCATACTAAGCCTAATGGAAGAACAGGCTCTCAAGCACAACTGTCCGAACACACTTATAGGTGTTTGGTGATGGACTTTCAAATTGAGAGTGATAATTAGCCTAAGTAGGAGAGGCTGAAAGGACTGAATTTGAACTTATAGTGAAGTGACTTGAAGTATCGCCGTTACGCATTTTAGTGGGTAGTCTTGGGTGATAAGACTCTCGTTTGCGTTTGCACGATTTCAATAGAATCATTATTAAAAATTTAAGCTATAACATTTTTCCACTGCTTTTTCTTCTACTCTTTTTCTTTTACACTCAATTATTATATAAAAAAGCTCATCAAAAAAGAAAATTGGCAATAGATAGTACAGAGAAAACAGTCTTCTTTGCTTATTTTTATTTACTTTTTAATATTAACTGAGGTTTTTTTATGGCAATTGGGGCCCATTTAAAATCCCTAAATACATATCCGTTCACCATCCGATGTTACCAGTGAACAATGTACCGATAAACTCCGGTATAAGGGCTTGTTGAATTATCTATACATGTGTTATTTAATAGAAACCTATTGAGACTAAATTCATCGATAATGTATTCATCAATTTTAACATTTGATATTGTATTCAAATGAATTTGTGTGGTTAAGTGAAATATAAAGGTGATATACTTATTAAACAACAATAACTGACCAGTTGGGGCCTTTAATATATTTTTAAATGTAAAAGATTCATAATTTTATAAATGACTAGATGTTCCCGCGACTTTGTGCGGGAACTATAATTCTTGTCGTGATAGAAACTACCCTGTATCCATTTCTGTAAGGGGACAACGTATATGCAAAATTTCATGTAGATTGATTGAAAGTGCAAAGAACAATCAAATTCACAGTCGAGTTTATAATCTTAGTTGGAATATGATTATCACATGAAATGTATTCAGAAATGAAAGTAGACTAACGAACATTTATGGGTTCAAAATGTAACCATTAGGATGTCATTGTAAGCATACATGATATATTTCATTATGATATATTATATTTCATATGAAGCGATGATAGCTCAGAGGTAGTGTGTACGACTTCGCGTCAAGGGACGTGAGTTCGAATCTTATAATGAGCTTGCGATTTCAGCGAAGGAAAACCATAGCATGGTGGTAGGGCTTTTCCGATGCCCGCCTGGCTAGCTACCACCCTCAATATGAAAACCTGACGCCAAATACCAATAGGTGAGTTCCGGCAGTTGCACTTGAGAGCCAGTCCCTCCAAAGGTTTAGCGTGTCTACCAATTTGGGCCGTATCGTCACTTAAGATCAGCTGAGATTATGGCCTTAACTCTAAGCCTTAACATAATAAACGACTAACCATTTCTCAAGCGATATGCTAAAATTTTATATATCAGAATTCAAAGCCACGCAAGTCAAGTCATGGCGACATATAACTAAATGATAATGAAAATTTAATGTATATGCGTGAAAATTTAGAAAAGCTAGATTTTGCTAAAGACTAGGATTTTAATGCTAGAAATCGTATCAAACTGATCGACCCCTATTTTAGACTGAGTAAGATAAGTAACAGTTTTTTAGGTAATAGTGTCAAGTTTTATAATAAAGTCCCAAAGCACATTACTAAATTGCCGGACAGTAGGTTCAAGAATCATATCAAACTGTTTTTGATGTCAAAAGGCTGTTATAGGGTGGATCAATATGTGAGCGATCTTGATGTAAAAAGATAAGAATGAGACCTAAAAAGAATGCAGATCGAGTTACTTGCCGGTTCTTCTCGATGACTGTGTTACTTTCCAAACCGGTGGTAGTTTTGATATTCATAAACGCCTTCTTAAGGCCTAAATTATATATATATATATATATATATATATATATATATACATGGAGTTACAATAACTGCACCAAAAACAAAATACAAGTATGCCAGAGAGCGATGTAAAGGGGTTTACTAAACATACAAAGACGACATCGGAAAAGAAATACAGAAATAAGGAAAACAACAATAATAATAGACGCCTTAGAATATTCTCAAAAGCAAAAATGGCATTGGACGGGTCATATTGCACGCGTGGACAAGGAAAACTGGACACCAAGGGTAACTAGCTGGCAAGGACCAACAAATAAAAGATTAAAAGGTAAACCAAAGGAAAAACGGATTGATGAAATAAAAAGAAAAGCTGGTGAAAACTGGACCACCAAAGCAAAATACAGACAGATGGGGAGCAAAGTGAAGGAGGCCTTTACCCGCAGAGGTGTCCATAATGATGATTTCTTATGTTTACGCGAATATTATTCATCGAAATAAAACTAATTTAAACGGATTTCATCGGGGTTATTTATTAATTTTGATCCCGACGTTTCGAAAGCTTTTCTGCCTTCGTGGTCACGGGGCGAAACGTCGGGATTAAAAATTAATAAATAACCGCGATGAAATCCGTTTAAATTAGTTTTATTTCGATGTGTCCATAATGATTTATAAAAATGAATTCTGATTTTGATTCTTTTTAATTTATTTATCATTCAAAATTGATATACATTCAAATTATTTATTATGATTGGAATTTAAATGTAATCATTATTAATAGTAATATTTTATTTTTTCATGCATGCACATATTTTGTAATAATTAATCATATGATATACTTGTTTAATATATTGTTCATTATGTAAATAAAGAGGCTATAATAATAATAATATATTATATAAATTCAATATATACTTGTAAGCTCAGTATATCATCTATTAATATGCAATTTCAAAACGATACATCTGTTTGCAGACGACATCTCCCGACTGTAACAGATGGCTTTTAAGATAGGGAGCATTGCCTTTAGAACTTTGATAGGTTATTAATATTAACTACATACTTGTGGTGCAGATATATAAACTTGTTATTGGGTACAAACAGTTTGTTCAAATAACAGAAAATTAACCCGAATATCTGGTAACTATACGAACCAATGACGGCTCAGTTGGTAGTGTATACGGACGCCGCGTCAAAGGCCGTGAGTTCGGATCCCTGTTATGTCATGTTTCTGGTGAAGGCAAACATCACGATGAAACCACAACAGCTGTGCTTAAGTTGAAAATCTACCGTTAAATACCAATAGATGTGTTCCGACAGTTTCACATACGAGCCGGTCCCTCCGGTAGGCTTAGCGTGTCTACCGTATCGAGCCAATCGTCACTTAACACCGGGTGAGATCGCGATCATGACGCTGAACTATAAAAATGCAACGAAGTGTATAAGTATACGTACACATACACACACACACACACACACAAACTCACACAACACATACATACACGCAACAAAGTCAGCAGAGGTGACACAGAGAGGATGTGACGGCATAAGTGAGCTTCATGCCGTTTTGCAGTCACGGCAACCCGGTCGAATTTTCTAGAAAATTTTCATCAAAAGTCACATCACAAAAGACAAAAGACATGAGACAGTTTCCAAAGTCTTTACAATATGGCTCCGTTTTCCAATAGTGTAATAATCAACAATTAACTGAACAAATAAACAATTTCATTAGATTTATTAATATCACTAACTATTACGTCTCTTACTTACGTAACTTAAAAAGTTTCATACAAAGTTTATCACTCTCTTTACCCCAATAAGTTTTTCGTGAGAACTAGTAGCCTATCTCCGTCTCCTGGGTTACATGTATATCTGTAACAAAATTCATCACAATCGATTCAGCGATTTAGGCGTGAAACCGTAACAAACAAACAAACTCACGTTCTCATTTATAATATGATTAGTAGATTAGTAATTAGTATATCAGTATGATGGATTAGTATTTTAGTAGTTCAGTACTAACAACACGTGGAATTAATAAAAAATGCTGCACAGTACTTACCGGTAGATATGCGAGTGAGCAATTTACTCTCAGTAAACAAAATAAATCACCGAATAAAACGAAAGCCATTCGTTTTCACATAAACATAGTTAACAATTCATGAAGTTTTCTCTCTCAACAAAACTATACTCAGATCTCTAACAAAAGAAGAAAATATAAACATTTATATATGTATATATAACAAAAAAAGATCAAATTTCCTTACGGGACAATCGTCATTCGCAACAACACACTTATCGTCGTCATTTACAACTTATTCTCTGGGTTCCTTACATTTTTTTTATCTCACCTGATCTTAAGTGACGATACGGCCCAAGTTGGCAGACACGCTAAACCTGTGGAGGAACTGGCTGTCAAGTGTAACTGCCGGAACACACCCATTGGTATTTCGCGGCAGATTTTCAACTGAGAGTGGTAGCTAGCCAGGCGGGCATCTGAAAAAGCCCTACTACCATGCTATGGCTTCCTCACGATGTTTTCCTTCACCGAAAGCCCAAGCTCATTGTAGGTGGTTGGATTCGAACTCACGTCCCTTGACGCGAAGTCGTACACACTACCACTGCGCTATCATCGCTATCTATTCTTTATTGAGTTACTTTTTTTCCCAAGCATCTGCCAAGTCCTATAACTTACACCTAAATCCCCAAGAAATAAGTAGAAACAGTAGTACAAATGAGATATCTTAATATTATCAGGAAGAATGAAGTAAGTTATTAAAATACACAAATAAAATAAAATACACATCAACATTTCAAACATTAATTTTTAATGACAAATAAAATACGTGAGTGTCGTGGAACACGTGGTCGGATAGAATTTCCTTACGTAGTATACTATTGTTTGATAAACATTTTATGGTATCGATTAACAAATACAAATAAAAAAATTACTATCGTTGAGAGCAATTAATTGAAATGCAGAGATAACTAATGATGAATGATGAATATGCATGGTGGTAGGGCTTTTTCTAATGCCCACCTGGGTAGCTACCACCCTCAAGTTGTAAACCTGCCGCCAAATACCAATACGTGTGTTCCAGCAGCAGCACTTGAAAGCCAGTTCTTCTACAGGTTTAGCGTGTCTACCAACTTGGGCCGTATCGTCACTTTAAGATCAGATGAGATTATGGCCATAACGTTAAACATTAAGTATAAAAAAAAAAAATGGTAGAGAATTTTGTTATTAATATATTTTTTCAAGTTGTGCAAATATACATTTTGTTGTAATTAATTACGAAACAGCTGACACGTATTACGTGTACAAACTATATCTGTGCAGCCGTCGAGAACATACTGGCTGTCTTGAACCAATAAGCGCTCACCTACGACTGGGCACGGCCAATAGCATTCTCACTATGGATAACCGTCTACACTGTAGAAATGTAGTGCAATATAGAACAGACTACAGAAAGAGTGGTGATGGAAAAATTATACATTTTGATTTGTCTACCTTCCATCTGTACCGTGTTTCTACTTCGTTTCACCAATACTCTATTATCATGTCCTACGTGTACTGAAGCACATAGCAACTCACCCTTCATTCAAATACTTCGACATGTTAAACAAGTCATGGTAAAGTTCCCATCACTCGACCAGTTTGCTGATAAGTTGGAAAAATTACATATTTACTCTACCAAAAACTCTCACTGAAATCGTGTATTATACGTTTTTCATGTCAACAAATGATTCCCACGGTAATAGGTATTTATTAATTATGTCAGTTGCAACTATAATGTGATTGGTTATACGACCTCTTATGCCTTAAAATGTAATTGTAAACTCTCACTGCAATCATCTTTTATTAAATACTCATGTCAACAAATGATTGCCACGGCAAAGGTCAGTTGTAACAATGACGTGGTTAGTTATGCGACATCTTATCATCACCTTAAAATGTAAATGAAAACTCCCATTGCAACCAACTTTAATAATAGACGGTTAAACACGTAATAACGTTTTTCATGTCAACAAATTATTGCCATGGTAACAGGTATTTATTAATTATGCCGGTTGCAATATTAACGTGGTTGGTTATGTGACCTCTTATCATCACCTCAAAATGTAAATTTAAACTCCCACTGCAGCCGTCTGTAATTAAAGACGGTTAAACACGTAATAACATTTTTAAAGTCAACAAATGATTGCAACAGGCAACAAGTATTTATTAATTATGCCGGTTGCAACACTAACGTGGTTAGTTATGTGACAACTTATCATCACCTTAAAATGTAAATGTAAACTCCCACTGCAGACTTTTAATTAAAGACAGCTAAACACGTAATAACGTTTTACATATCAACAAAGATCGACATGGCAACAGGTTTTTATATAAATATGCCGGTTGCAACAATAACGTGGGTAGTTACGCGACCTCTTACCATTACCTTAAAATGTAAAAATTAAATGTGTCAAATAAATTGAGTACGGTTTTTAATATTACCGATCCCTAAAAACAAAAGAAGAGACACAACAAAGTAAATTAATGCGTAAAGTTTATTCACAAATATTCGGATGAAGAAACGTCGACTCCTGAAACTCATTTCTGAATAAAACATGGCAGTTAAATCTAATAACAATATACGTGGCTTTGAACTTATCTATATTAAAGTTACAAAGCGGACTAGTTCGTTTGGTTGGTTTTTTGTATTTATGTTTGTTTGTTTAATCGCGCTAATCTTAGGAACTACCATTCGGTTTTCAAAAATCCCTGTTTCTATTTGATAGAGTAATAATTGAGGAAGGCTTTAGGCTATTTAACATCACGCTACCACCCATAGGAGTAAAGCTGTTTTGATAAATATTCACAAAACGGGCAGAATTTAGTAACAAAAATTTTAGTTACACGCGGTCGAAGGCGCGGCTGGTTTATTAATAACTGTCGAGAGAGACATTGTACTGGCTACATAGAATATATATACATTACATGTTTTTTTTTTCAGTAACACTCATACAGGGCCCGTTCGGGGGTGGGGGGCAAGCTGTGTATTTACCCGAGGCGCCCAGATGTGAGGACGCCGCGGTGGTCGTTTGGTAGTAAAAAACGATATATATATATATATATTTTTTTATACTAAAGGTTTAGCGTTATGGCCATAATCTCACCTGATCTTAATTGACGATACAACCCAAGTTGGTAGACACGCTAAGCCTGTAGAGGAACTGGCTCTCAAGTGCAACTGCCGGAACACACCTATCGGTATTTGGCGGCAGATTTTTAACTAGAGGGTGGTAGGTATCCAGGCGGGCATCAGAAAAAGCCCTACCATCATACTATGGTTTCCTCACGATGTTTTCCTTCACCGAAAGCTCAAACTCAATAACAAAATTACGGATATCAGTGCTTTTCGATTGCTAAAAAATTATATTGTTTATGTACTATATATATATATTGAAACTATAATCAAATTTCTAAAGAGCGCTGCTTGAACTGATTTGAACATTCGATGCAATGGTTATATAGTACTTCTCTGATCAATGAATATTACATATTTCCTAAAGGGCGGCAATTTGTCTATTTGTCCGAGGCGACATGATCACTATAGTAAACGCTATCTGGTATTTACTAGCTACCCGTTTCTTCCACTTGCAAAATACTTCCCTATCAAAAATTATTTAGGCCAAACTCTAACCAGCGAGCAAACAAACCCTAAAAAACTGGACTTATGAAGCGATGATAGCTCAGTGGTAGTGTGTACGACTTTGCGTAAAGGGACGTGAGTTCGAATCCAACCACCTACAATGAGCTCGAGTTTTCGGTGTAGGAAAACATCGTGAGGAAACCATAGCATGGTGGTAAGGCTTTTTCTGATGCCCGACTGGCTAGCTACAACCCTCAAATTGAAAATCTGCCGCCAAATACCAATAGGTGTGTTCCGGCAGTTGCACTTGAGAGCCAGTTTCTACACAGGTTTAGCGTGTCTACCAACTTGGTAACCATCACTTAAGATCAGGTGAGATTATAGCCATAACGCTAAACCTTACCTACAATAAAAAAATAAAAAATCTACATTAAAAACTTTGACTCATAAACAGAAACATATTTAACATAGACTTAATTATATTGTTAACATGGCTAACTAGGGGAAAATTATGGCTTTGTAAAGCATGATTATAATAATCGGTCATGCGTGAATCGAGCTCACGCTAAGCTGGGACCAGAAGAAAACAAAAGGTTTTGGTAAACACATAACCTACATATGTCGTATAGAACAATGCAACCCCTCGGCGCCAGTCCCATATACACTTGACCGGCTTCATTTAAATACCTAAATATAATATTTCGAGGAATATCTTAATAGAAACGTTTGAACAACGAGATTTAGCGCTTCGAACCACGTCTCTACCGTTATATATAAAAGTGGTTTCTATAAAATCATTTGTAATAAACGTGAATTAAACATTTTTAGCAAAGTTTTAGTAAAGCGTTTAGGCGTTATGGTAATATCCTCACCTGATCTTAAGTGTCGGTACGGCCCAAGCTGGTAGACACGCTAAGCCTGTCGAGGAACTGGCTCTCAAGTGCAGCTGCCGGAACACACCTATTGGTGTTTGGCAGCAGATTTTCAGCTTGAGGATGGTTGCAAACCAGGCGGGCATTAAAGAAAGCTCTACCACCATGCATTAAGGAGTAACTTAGACTATGTTTATTTCACCTGTACGTGTACGAAATCGCGGATTCAACTAGCAACGACATATTCACTATACTAACCATTATAGTTTACCACTTTCGGGAACCGTTAGTGTATACTGTATATTCTGGTAAGGAGACATGCAGACTAGTAACACTGAATTATGCTGACCGTCGAGTATTTTATTTAGAGTGTTTGTGTAAAAGAAAAAAAATAATAATAATGAATCCGCTACAACGCAACGGTGCAGACAATAAAATGGAAATACGAGAAAAATCAAGCCGTGTAGACTTTTATTGTGCAGCGCCGTGTTACTGAACACAGTCGGTACTATTGTTAGAGAATTCGAACGGACTGTTATGTCCGTAATATGTAAGGGTTAGTGCTGCCCAAGCATCCGCCCTCTTCCTCCGCCCTCTTCATAATGATATCAAGCTCTGAGCGCTAAAGAGCGGTTGCCTTAATAATGCCTTCATACTATCACGTAGCGTGATTCATACGTCAGCGTATTCCCACCCTCCTATGACATAGAGTCCTTCAAAAGTAGCGTGAAAAGGTATCTAAGCAGACCAGCATGCCAGCGATGACTGATTGTGAATTTTGGATAATTGTCAGTCACCGCTGCTCATGATCGTACTGTACTAAATACCAGATGCAGTACAGTCACTATGCTGCGCAATTAAAAAAAAAAAATAAGTTACAATTCAGTTCTACTCAATAAATCAAGTTTATTTTCTACACCATCGTTTGTAATCTAAATAAAGTTCGTTTTTTAAATCTCGTATCTAATACACGACATACAAACCATTAAAATATTTTCCACAAGTCGTTAAGTGACATTAAGTTACGAATCGGTTTCCACATTTCAAAATAGAATTACATACAAAATAAAAAATACAATACAAAATTTTTGAAGCGATTATAACGCAGTGGTAATGTGTACGAATTCGCGTCAAGGGACATGAGTTTGAATCCAAGCATCTACATTGAGCTTGAACTTTCGGTGAAGGAAAACATCGTGAGAAAGCCATAGCATGGTGGTAGGGCTGTTTCTGATGCCCGCCTGGCTAGCTACCACTCTCAAGTTGAAAACCTTTCGCCAAATACCAAAATAGGTCTGTTCCGGCAGCTGCACTTGAGAGCCAATTCCTCCACAGGTTTAGAGTGTCTACCACCTTGGTCCGTATCGTCACTTAAGATCAGGTGAGATTACGGTCGTTACGCTAAGCCTTAACTATAAAAAAAATCTCATAATAACTAACCAAAGTGAAATGTCGCTTGTAGAGCAAACGGATGCGTGTTTTTTTGTTCGAATCGAGAACTCATAGTAACGGTGGTAGCCCAAAGGGAATTGAATTGGCTGTTGTCAACGATTTGTCTTGATTTGTCCGCTCGCGCCCGCACACAACCATGAAGTTGAAATAATTACTGCACAGCGAAGCCGGATATCTCTTTATGTATTATTCCGGTGAAAATCCAGGAAAATTTAATGGAAACGCATCGCACAATACTATTTATGAATGAATAAGTAGTATGCAATGATGTTATGTGCAATATATAATCAAAATGAGTGATCAAAATGAACTACGTATTAGAAACAACAGTTCTAGATGATTAAGGCACGATACATATACCATTTTCATTAATGTACGCTTTAAAATCCCATGGACTTCCTCGTTGCAGCGTTCATACTCGGACGCATTAACCGGGCTCAGGTGAGACGAGAGAGGCAGGACGTGACTTATCCAGTGTTAATCACCCAACACTGCCCACTTTAACGCACCACGGTGACACTTCTAACTTCCATGTTGCCAGATACCAACAACAGCGCCCACACATTTGCGTCTCTGGTGGGAATTACCATTCGGAGTTGTAGTTCCTCCGGCGTCTCCTACCTAACCAGTCTGATGTGACAACTCACGGAACTTGTTCGAGCTGTCCACGATCGGCAAAAGGGAGCGGTGCTGGATCTCTCAAATGATTCTGCTTCAGGGTCGCGGTAGACTCAGTATGGTGCCTGCGATACGCAGCCTTATTGCTTACCTTTCTCTGCTGGTCAGCGTGTGATCTCGACGCTCGGCACTCCAAACCGCCACGAGATTTGTAAAGTGTAAATGATCACCCGGGCGGTTAAAGCTGCCATCACCAACTTACACTCCAAACACCCCACTAACACCTCTCTCCACTACGCAAGGCACGCTACCAATTTAAAATACAAAAATCCGGTTAAATAACCTTCCCTTCAATCAGAATATTAATCACTTTTTCCAGTCCCAATAACGAAATACAACACTACGACAATAGTCATGTAAATATTTGAGTTTACCAATTGACAGATTTAATGTTATGTTTTACATAAAGTTTATTAATTAACGCAACTCTACGAACAAACCGTGCCGTACGATGTACGCATACAAACACTAATTATCTGCGAATTACTGAAATGACGAAGGGTTGCCTTTGGAAAATTACCCACCACCGCAAGATGTAAGCCTCCAAGTCAAGTTACGATTTGTTTAAAAGTGTTAGCTTAAGGAGAAAATGAAATTTATGACATTTTAAGCACTAAATATTTAAGCTTTAGGTTAAAACGTCATGACATTTATTTTCGTTTTCTCTTTCCGCTAACGATTGCAGAAATAGCCAACTTATGGACACCGATTAGATAATTTTCGTTCGTAGGTATGATATAAAATGCTTTCTGCTGTTCAGGAAATAACAACACAAGATACGGCAAGACATACGACCCTAATCCCATTGTGTAATAACCACACTGGATGCAATACTTGGCATGCTAAAGTCTGTCGTAAACCAAGAACAGCTATCCAGTAATTAGAACAAGTGGCGAAGAGCTGTGACCTCGTGGGTCATTGCCACGATGTACCTACTTCCAAAGTCGAGCAGTATAGCTCGCAGCTGGTATGACCCCAACGGTTGCTAATACATTTTTACTCTATAGTTTCTACAAGATACTAATTGGTCACTTTACTGAGATTCTATACAATATCTTAGAAAATGGTATCAAATTTAATAGCTTAATCATTGTCACACTAAATGTCATTTCCGTGAATACTAGCCATGTATTACTCGTTCTGTTATTTGCAGGTATTCGTATAATTCTCAAAGCCTATTTTGCTGTGTCCATACATTCCGTTGCTAAAGAGATCTCTCGTTCATCGATGATACTTCTTTTGTGTTACACATGTTGTAGAGTTGATGCGAATGAATTTCCCAGTTCAAGTGAGACACTTTGGAATGTTTCACTTCCGTCGGCAGAGGCCTTCAATAACCTTTTTATTTTATAGTTGTTTATAATTGTCTTTATAAGTGTCTAACTTATTCCTCAATTAGCAAAAAAAGATGACGGAGTGGTATCATGACAGGAACCACATTGATCGACGTGAGTATGAGAAGATCTTGCTGAATCTAATCACGTTGGAAGCTCATTTTTAAATATCTGCCTGATTGGCTATCACAGTCAAGTTAAAAATTCGTTGCCAAGAATCTGTTGGTCTACTCTGAAAGCTACACTTAAGAGCCTATTACTTAGGTATACCTATTAATCTTATTAGTGTTTTGGAACACATCAACATTATACACTTGATGAGACTGGTTCAACTTTAAGACCAGTACTTCTTCAAGCAGCTTAAGAACATAAACGAACTTAATGATATGCCTTACAAAAATCAAACAAGAAACAGCTCTCTGGTACTGCGTTATAACACAAAGGAAGTAGGGAGGTAATATTAAAATGACTAGAGCAACGAAGTTATCAATGTTACAGAGTTACAAATCTTGCAGAATTTTGAGTTCAGTAAAGTGTAATTTCATTTCAAAACTCATAATCAGATCAAAGGAACAGTGAACCGGTGTCATGGCTTCATTAAAAGTTTCCCTAACTCACAAATTGGCGGGGAGTAAACAAGGGAACTACGCCTCAGATGATTATAAGGGGCCATCGGTTATTTTACGAGACGGTTTGCGAATTTTCAAGTCAACTCTTCAGGTAAGCTCTGAGTTATCTTATACTATTATTCAATTAAAGTAACAGATTTGGAGAGTGGGCCTTATCATTTGCAAGGGTTCAGAGACTTTTTAATATGAATTGATAGAACTGTGTCTGGATTATAAACACAGTACCATGATAGCTCAGTGGTAGTGTGTACGACTTCGTATCAAGGGACATGAGAATCCTATCACCTACGATGAGCTTGAGCCTTCGGCGAAGGAAAACACATAGTAAGAAAACCATAGCATGGTGGTAGGCCATTTTATAATGTCCACCTGGCTAGCAACCACCTTCAAGTTAAAAATCTGCCACCAAATACCAGTAGGTGTGTGCCGGCAGCTCCACTTGAGAGCCAGTTCCTCCACAGGTTTAACGTGTGTACCAACTTGCGTATCATAAATTAAGATCAGGTGAGTTTATATACTATATAAAAAAAACATTATAAACTAAAACCAGTGATGACACTTAGGTGAAGTTAAGGTTTATAAGGATTCGTCGACGTCATACTGGTTTATGAGCCTTCGGTATCTAAACCTACAATAGCTGATTTTGAATTGTTACAAATTAAAAGTGAATAACGTATAGGGGTTTATCACCATATGGTGAATATTGGTTGTGGTTCAATTGCGAACTGATCGCTGCCAGGCTCCACTGCATTTTCACAAGAAGAAAAACACCCGCTAACTCCGCAATATTTCCTGTATCGAAGGTTAGATATTTTTCAGGGATTTGAATTCCTGTATCCGGTCCGCATTCACACACGCTACAAGTATGAGACGAACTTCCTAACATTTCGGGGATTCGATGTTTTTTTTTTTTTTGAACTGACATACGCTATTCGCCGTAAGGGCTTTGACAGCTTCACCGAACTTTTTGAGGCGTGTGCTAAGGGCACAAGGATACCAGAATGACCAAACCTCGGTTTGGGCTGTTGGCGGAAAAATAAACAACTAACTAACTAACTAACAGGCTAACTAATCAACTAACTTACTAATTTAGTGCTCCTAACACGACCTTATCGGGCAAGCCGCGTAAGGGCCGCGGAGGTAGTCCCTTACAGAACCATGTACTTAACGTGTGGGTGTGCATGGATGGTATGCGATGTGATGATGTACTTTCAGTGATGTAGAGTGTCACTGTATCGCGTGAGCAGAGTCTCATGAAGTTGATTCGCTGTGCGGATTCCGGGATCACAGTGTAGCAGACAGGCTCAAGTCTGAGTTGGTTCCTAATGACATGGGTGTGATTTAAGCCCATTTCCGACGCACGTTAACACTCATTTCCGCTACGCCGGTTTCTGTCCTCTGCCAAATACGACAGGAACCTGCCAGAGCGGGTCGCTGTTCGCTCTAGTATAAAGATACTGCAGTTCTAGACGGTTTTTGGAAGACTGTATAGAGATTTAGCTGGTATTCCTCTCGCTTCGACTTAGACAGCGTATAAATTAACCACGTACCTATTTCTTGTATATCTGTTAATAAACTCCTAGTATTTATTTGTTTTAATTACGTAGTTCGTGCCTACACCGAGCCTTTTCAGGAGAAACACGTAAGTGCAAAAAATCTTCGAAATGTTTTTTATTGTAACCTAAAATGCTCTTAGTCAGTTAGAAGCAGTATGTTAATAACCAGTAATTTAATAGATCAGTGGTTAATTATAAAAATCCAGTTGTATTATTTGTAAAGGTATCATGCTTACTTTTTAATTAGTAATGAAAAATACTGTAACAAGAATTGATATTTTCGTTAACGACATCTATTTTTGTTATACTTGCTAGGTTTTAGCGTTATGGCCATAATCTCACCTGATCTTAAGTGATAATACTGGCAAGTTGGTGTACACGCTGAACCTCTAAAGGGGCTGGCTCTCAAGTGCAGCTGCCGGAACACACCTATAAGTATTTACCGGCAGATGTTGAGCTTGAGGATGGTTGCTTGTCAGGCGGGCGTTAGAAAAAGCCCTACCACCATGCTATATGGTTGCCTCACGATGTTTTCCTTCACTGGAAACTCAAGTTCATTGTAGGGGGATTCGAATCCACGTTCTTAGACGCGGCGTCCGTACTCACGACTACTGAGCTATCGTCACTTTGCTTTGAGCTTTTTATGGTTCAGCGAGCTCAGCAAGATATGTATGATTATATTTTCAAAATAATTAAGATTATCGTGTGAAGGTAAGGTGATAATTGGCTTATTGAACGTTATTGTCGACATGACTTGGGCTTCTTATGTATAAGGATTTCGTGTTGTTCGTCTGGTAAGTAACTTGCTTAAAGTTGAAGACATGCCTCCAAGCATGTACTCTTGTTTTTCAGTAGTGAAGCTCAAGTTAGTTTATCAAGTTACTCAAGTTAGTCGTATAATTTAACTTCGTCATGTGAAATTGTACATAGACTAATAAAACATATTTTCTTCTATTAGAATACAATACGAAGCGATGATAGCTCAGTGGTAGTGTGTACGACTTCGCATCAAGGGACGTGAGTTCGAATCCAAGCACCTGCAATGAGCTTGAGCTTTCGGTGAAGGAAAACATCGTGAGGAAACCATAGCATGGTGGTAGGGCTTTTTGTGATGCCCGCCTGGGTAGCTACCACCCTCAAGTTGTAAACCTGCCGCCAATTACCAATAGGTGTGTTCCGGCAGCTGCACTTTAGAGCCAGTTCCTCCACAGGTTTAGCGTGTCCACCAACTTGGGCCGTATCGTCACTTAAGATCAGCTGAGATTATGGCCATAATGCTAAACCTTAAGTATAAAAAAAAGACACTTACCTCCCTACGAATTATATAAATAATATCAAATTCCTACTAACATTATAAATGTGAATGTAAGTTTGTTTGTAACGCTTTCACGCGAAAACTACTAAACCGATGTTCATGAAACTTTGTACACATATCTATGGAGGTATTAGAAGTAACACAGGATACATTTTATTGATTTTTTTTACAAAAGATAAACAAATTATTTGTCAAAAATCTCAAAATCTAAGTATTTTAACGCCACTAGCATTCCAGAGTATAGGTGATACGAAGTTCAACGAGTCAGCTAGTGTAACGATAAATTAATTAAATTAGCACTATATATATTTTTTTAGAAAATAATAGTTGGAGACCGCGAAGGCTGAAAAGCTTTCGAAACGTCAGGCTCAAAATTAATAAATAACCGCGATCAAATCCGCTTAAATTAGTTTTATTTCGATTAATAATATTCGCGTAAACATAAGAAATCAATATACTATGAACTTCATGATAATTTTTACTTGTCTATAGCTCATTGTATACATTACTATGAAACTAGTAAATGTTTTTAAAATCAATTTGAAACCGTGATAGGTAATATTATAGTCGGTCAACTTTTTTTTTATTGCATAAAACAACAGAGGCTTATTTCCCCACGTGATAAGGCTTATTTTTTTATTCTAATGGGTAGCTAACAGGCAGACAGCACATCTGATGTTAAATGGGTACCGTCGACTATAAACAGCTACAACATCAAGGGCATTACCACCGTGTTGCCGACCTTGGAGACCGTATTTCGATCTCTGATTGAATTGCCCCATATCATAGCCTCGAGGGATAACCGTGATGGGCAGACCATCCTATTATCAAGTTAGATCGATGGTCCCCAAGCTTCTTTTGTCTCTCAGACATAATTGAATGTAACAGCTGGAACCCCGATTATTTAAACACAGAGTTTTTTTTTTTGTTAAGTTTTAGCGTCATGGCCATAATCTCACCTGATCTTAAGTGATGATACGGCCCAAGTTGGTAGACATGCTAAACCTTTGGAGAAACTGGCTCTCAAGTGTAACTGCCGGAACACACCTACTGGTATTTGGCGGCAGACTTTCAACTTGAAGGTGGTAGCTGGCCAGGCGGGCGTCAGAAAAAGCCCTTCCAAATTCATCAAATTCAAAAGTGTTTGTTAGATTTTCTGAATTCTGTTTCACATCTCCATCGAATTTCTTGAAGAATCCTTTAAGAAATATGTTTTGTATATTTATTGTAAAAAACGTATTATTTGAATGCAAACTAAGTATCATGTTTTGTTATTCTAATAATGTATATTGAAAGTTTAAAACGTTCTTCAGTACAGGTTTAAATGTCAACCCCACTTGTAGATCGCTGACCCCCAAATTTTGTTTTCGCTGACGTGCATTCGTTGAAGTTCGAAACAGGCCCTCGGGGGTCCATATAGTCTACTTTAGGGACCTACGGGGTAGGAGATAAATTTAAAAAATAGTAGTACCTATACTAACAACTGTGTGTACTAATATTCACATAAATGTGAATGTAAGTTTGTTCGTTACGCTTTCACGCGAAAACTACTTAACCGATCATCATGAAACTTTGTACACATATTCTTGAAGGTATTAGAAGTATCATAGGTCACTTTTTATTGAGAAAAAAAATTACGACGGATCAAAAATTGTTTGTCAAAATGTCTAGCTACTTTAACGCCATCTAGCAATCCAGAGTGTAAGTTATACGAAGTTCATTGTGTCAGCTAGTAATATTATAAATGTAAATGTAAGTTTGTTTGTAGATACATATCGTGTCGCGCGGTAAATAAACCTCAACTCTCGACATTTCTATAATAAACTAGAGTTAGAAAGATGTTATTTTTTTTTCATCACAATTCGCTGTGTATATATATGTAAAAGTATTTATATTTAGTTTATTTATTTTGCGTACATTTCGCTTATTTAATATAATATTCGTCATGAGTTATTTATGTTAGGTCAGTATATTTATTACGCTGTTATTTTATCAATTATTTTATTTGCACTACCTACAATGGTAGTAATTATTTCCTACTACATTACTGCTGGTTAGCTGGAAGAAAATGCCTCATGCCAGTAAGGTCGCCAGTCTACATATTTGGAGTGCAATAAAGAATTCATTCATTCATTCATTCAACTCTGGTCGAACATTCACTCGCGTAATTTGTACATACGTTAAAACGGAAACCGTACGCAGGCGAATGACTTTGCACCTCCACAATCAGACAAAGTTAGTTGCATCAGCCTATACACACTAATGCCACGTCGTAATGATACCACAGAATTTATGAAATATTTTAAACCTAACCGTTTTAAACTCCAATACCGTGTGGCCAACCACCATGGACTTATGCCCGTAAAAAAAAAAAAAACTCTTCTAGATCTTGAGACCTTCTGTGGATTCGGTAGAGTTATTGTATATAAGAAAGAGAAGTACCAGCCCAGGATTAACACCAAGAATTAATATTACAATACTCATTGGTTTATGTTTTGTTCATGACACAGAGGATACAAAAATGTGTATTATTTTTACTTTATATGTTTAGGTGTTATGGCTACAATCTCACGTGACATTATGTGACGATGTAAACGTGCTAAGCCTATGGGAAGGACTGGCTCTCGTGTTCAAATACCGGAACACACTTACAGGTATTTGCCGGCAGATTTTCAACTTGAGTCAGGTATGTAGTCAGTTGGGTTTTTTTATACTTAAGGTTTAGCGTTATGGCCATAATCTCACCTGATCTTAAGTGACGATACGGCCTAAGTTGGTACACACGCTAAGCCTGTGGAGGAACTGGCTCTCAAGTGCAGCTGCCGGAACACACCTATTGGTATTAGGTGCCAAGTTTACAACGTGAGAATGGTAGCTAGCCAGATAGGCATTTGAAAAAGCACTGCCACCATGCTGTGGTTTCCTCACGATGTTTTCCTTCACCGAAAGCTCAAGCTCATGTAGGTGCTTGTATTCGAACTCACATCCCATGACGCGGCGTTCCTACACACTACCACTAGGCTATCAACACCTCAAATGGCTATTACAAAAAAGCCCCATTTTTTTACTTAAAGTTACCGGTATGACGATAATCTCATCTGATCTTAAGTGAAGATACGGCCTAAGTTGGTACACACGCTAAACCTGTGGAGGTACTGGCTCTCAAGTGCAGCTGCCGGAACACGCCTATCGGTATTTGACGGCAGATTTTCAACTTGAGAATGTTATCTAGTTAGTTGGGTAATTGAAAAAAGCTTTATCACCATGCTACGATTCCCTCACGATGTTTTCCCTAGCCGAAACTTCAGGCTCATTGGTAAATTTGAACTCAAGTCCCTACATACACACTACCAACTGAGCCATCACCTCTTCGAGATGGAACTTCGATATGGCGGAATGTGAGAGGAGCTGTCATATACCCACTGAAAGACACCTTGTCGATCCAAAATTATCCCTTATTACTAAAAAGGGAGGGATTACTTTAGCGCCACTCCCAGATTAAGGTTCAAGTGACATTGAATGATATTTTAAATATACCCCTTCCGAAGCCATCTAAATACGTACCTGTGTCTAAGATAACTTTTTATAACTAAAGTTGAAATAAAATCTACTTATATCAGAAAATATTTTGTTGTTTCTGTATTTTTTTTTTGGTTGTAATGAGATTGCTCCTTTACCTAAGTTCTTCACTTTGTTAACTTTGTGCTTGTATATTGATAATGGGATATAGGAAATTGAGTGTATTACCTTTCCCTTACTTAGTTTTCATGAATATAGAGACCTATAGTCAATTTTATATAAACGTATTATCAATTCGGAGATATGACGTGGTACCATGTTTACAAACTAACTTTGAAGGTCCACAGCTAACTTATTTAAGTGGAGTAATGATGCAAAACAGTGATTACGAATCGGTAGTCGGCGAAACTGGGTTCGAATTATTAATAGTTCGTAATAACATATGTAACAACAATTAACCTTCAATTAAACCCTTCGAGACGAGGTCACAACGTACATTTTAATACACATATACAAACACGAATTTACATTGGCCCTCAATTACACATCATACAAACATATAAACAAAAAAAAATTCGGTGCAGTCATGAAGACTACCGTCAGAAGTGAAAACTTAAAACTATAAACAAACAGTTGTTACCTTTTGATATCCGAATTAATTATTTGACCTTAAATTAAAACTTGTAAATCCAAACTGTTTACAGCTCAATAAGTTATACTAATAGGAACAGATATAGTGTGTACGTTAACGCGTGACGTGACCATGAATTTACTCCATATACAAACATTCCTATAGGTTTCTATAAAAAAATTACTAAGAGAAAGCATCTGAGGTAAAAAAAGAAAGAAAAAACTTTGATCTATATACGACAGTAAATACCACAAATAGTAAAGTTGTAAAAAGTTGTAGAATAAATTGTTTTTTCTTTCTAACTGACATACGCCGTTAGCGTTAAGTGCTTTGACAGCTTCACCGAACTTTAGGGGACGAGTGCTGAGGGCACTCTGCCCCGAGGCAGTGGGCGCATCGGTGCCAATAGCCAACCCTCGGCTAGGTTGCTGCCCGCAAATGAACAAAGAATCATGAGCCTAACAAACCAACAGGTCCTAACTTACTAATTTGTTGATCCTAACAACGACCTACTCCGGTAAGCTGCTCAAGGGCCGCGGGGTAGTCCCTTACACAACCGTGTACTTAACGTAAGGGTTTACACGAATAATATGCGCTGTGATCATGTACCCTCAGTGATGTAGATTGTCACTGTATCGCGCAAGTTTTATGTATAGAATAAATTAATTGAAATAAAACTAATTTAAACGGATTTTATCGCAGTTATTTATTAAATTTTGATCCCGACGTTTCTATTCGACGAGGCTATTGAAATTAAAAAACATCCAAATTTCAATAGAGAAGATGGTTGGAAGCTAGCACAAGCCTGGGATCCAATTATACATTCAATTAAATCGGAACCCAAAAGACCAATTGCCAGATCTCAAGACACTGTGAGCTCTTTCTGCGTAGATCGTAACACTATCAATAATAAAAATTATATTGAAGGTAGACACAGTAACATAAACTTTTCTGGACAACCTACACCTCAGTCCGCCCCGTGACCACGAAGGCCGAAAAGCTTTCAAAAGGTCGGGCTCAAAATTAATAAATAACTGCGATAAAATCCGTTTTAATTAGTTTTATTTCAAGAAATAGTATTCGTGTAAACCTAAGAAATCATTATGTAGAATAAATTGTTGAAAACTTTAAATTATATAAGGAAGTATAGAAAAGTAGAGTGAACGATAATGTGGTCACAAGTTGGTCGTAAGCACTCTTCATTACATTATCAGCGGTATGGATCGTGGCAGTATATTACTGGCTGTCCAAAGCCGTTCATCAATTCCACCACGTAAGCTGACTAACAATTTGCCACAGACATTTCTTGAACTTAAAACCAATCAATTACCAACCCGTATTCATTATTTTTTTTTGTATTTATCTTACGTGAAAATTAATTACTGTACTTTTGATATCAATTCTCCCTTTTTTGTGTCAATAGATTGGCGTATCTTTTTCCTCTCTTATCTCTTTTTCTTTATTCAATTTTACTCTTGCAGAGAGCTTTTTATCACACGAAGTGACGTCACATCGAAGTGATAGAATAGAAAAAAACATTAATCTAGAACAATATAAGGTCATCTGCGGACGCCGTAACACAAGTTTGAAAAACCTACGCAGTAACTATTCTAACTTTGGAGAGAGTGTATTTAAAAAAATTGTTCGAAACAGCTACGTGGGTCGGAAAAAGCGGAGAACTCACTTACTCGACGACAAGACACTTCGGCTCGCTAAACAATTTAAGGGAACAACTTTCAAAATAACTGCGAATTGCAAGTTTTAACTTACTTTTATGCTCGCTAACCTACCTTCAAAATAATTCCACCCCGCGTTCAACGTCGAATTTCGCTCGCCGCGAATTCTGAATCGACTGTAAAAGTTATAATGATGCTATAAATGTTATGCGTACCTTGTATATACCTACATATGTATATATAATGTATTATTATTATGTTCCAAGTTTGATATATCTCAAGTTACGTTCAAGTTTTTCGTTTTAAGTTCGTCATGTTGTTTGTGTATGTTTCATGCTTATGCATAAGTGGAAGAACGAATTCACTTGATATCAAAGAAGTTGTTGTCTTTAGCATTTAATAATTAGACCATACTGTATCTAGCGCGTTTAGTGATGATAGAGATTTGTAATTTTTGTCGGTAAAATCGTTTTGGACTTTTGTTATTACCTATAGGTATGTGAAATTAATGTTTTTTTACAATTAGCTAAGGTTTAGTGTTATGGCCATAATCTCATCTGAACTCAAATGACGATACAGTCCAAGATGATAACACGCTAAGCCTTTGGAGAGATTGACTCTCAAGTGCAACTGCCGGAGTACGTCTATACTTCAGGGTGGTGGCTAACCAGGCGGGTATTAGAAAAAGCCATACCACCATGCTATGCTTTCTCCTCGATGTTATCCTTTACCGAAAGCTTAAACACGTTGTAGGTGGACTCGAACTGACGTCTCTTAACGCGGAGTCTGTACACGCTACCGCTGAGCTATCATACCTTCGTATTGACATAAATCGCAGAAACGAGCCAAAAATATTGAATAGTATTCTCGGAATGAGGTGTGTGTTTAAAGATAGACTTTAGCCAAGCTAGAAATTAACCTGGTCATTATTACCAGAAAAATACAAGAACAACGTTTAGGCACTCTACATTGCTGGTGTTCGAGCTGTCCACGATCAGAAAAAGCGAGCGGTGCTGGGCCCCACGAACGTAATTGCTCGTGGGTCTATGGCGCCTGCGTTACGCAACCTAATTTCTTACCTGTCTCGATCGGCGCTCCAAATCGCTACAAGGTTTGTAAAGTGGTATATTTGTCGTGTAGTGAATTTCATTTTCCAGGTACGTATTATGATCACCCACCCGGGGGTACTACCAACACCTGTGACCACTAAGCAAGTTACAGTACCAATTCACAAATACATAGATCTGGTAAAAATAACTTTGTACAGCATTAACGTTAAACGCGTTAACGTGAACGATAAAAACACAACGTTAACGTTAAATTACGTAACACGTTACAATCATTTTTTTCCAATCCCTATAATAATGAAAAATTTTCGACGTTACAGCATTATTTTTAATTTCCGACATAAAGTTATTTATGAACAGCTCTGGTATAATTTGATTTCAATTCCTTTCATCTCTAAAGTTTTTTTTACTTAGTATTTTGCTGTGGAACATAGTTTAATTGAATACATTATACAGAAAATTGTTCAGTTATGCAAACGTCCATAGGCTTGTATGACTGTCCTTTTCTGGAATACTAGCTTACACCCGCGGCTTCGCTCACGTTAATACAGATTTTGTCAACCAAACGGACGATGGAATTAAAAGTTCCATACATAGTTTATACCTCTCTTTATCTCACTTTCAATAAGTTCTTCACTAGGAAAAGTAGCCTATCGCCGTTCCGCGGGTCTCATCTATGTCTGTACCAAAATTCATCACAATCGATTTAGCGGTTTAGGCGTGAAAGCGTAACAAACAAACTCACTTCCGTATTTATAATATTAGTAATAATATATTGAAGCGATGATAGCTCAGTGGTAGTGTGCACGACTTCGCGTCAAGGGACGTGGGTTCGAACCCAAGCACCTACAATGAGTTTGAGCTTTCGGTGAAGGAAAACATCGTCAGGAAACCATAGCTTGGTGGTAGGGCTTTTTCTAATGCCCGCCTGGCTAGCTACCACCCTCTAGTTGTGAACCTGCCGCCCAATACCAATAGGTGTGTTCCGGCAGCAGCACTTGAGAGCCAGTTCCTCCACAGGTTTAGCGTGTCTACCAACTTGGGCCGTAACGTCACTTAAGATCAGGTGACATTACGGCCATAACGATAAACCTTAAATATAAAAAAAAATAATTACTTTAAAAAAGACGCCTGAACGTTACCATTCAGAAGTTATTTTCATTGACAACCCACCTTTATTATCATACTTTTATACTGCACGCATCATAACGCGAAGCGGGTGAGGTAGTGCGCTACTCTCGATACGTCAAGACCAAGCAATTTTTTACTCTTAAACTGCCTCTACCATAACCAATATGCATTTATACGATTTTATGAGTGGATGTATTGCATGAAAACACTTCATTTTTCGCACAACTCACTCACACACAACATAACACAACTCAGTTTGGCATTTATAATATTAGTATTAACATGATGATTGGCTGTTAGTCGCCATATGATTATGTAAGGTTGTTTTATATTTGATGTAGCTTCTGTAATGGAAATTGTAATATATTGTATATTAATATATTTCTATTTATTTTTTATACTCTTTTTAAGCCATTATTTTATCCATTAAATTCTTGTGTTTAGTTTTACTTTGGAAAATCTTTTACCTAACTCGTCCTACTTAATAGTCCACACGTACTACGTGGTTCTTCTCATCACTAATACTTTAGACGACTGATTCGTTCCGGAGCTCCGCTATCAGTGGCTCAGTATATTTTTTTTTGATGGGACCTACATTGTTAGCCTGAGGGGCTTTTACAGCTTCACCTGAACTTGGTCGGAAAGCGCGGAGGGCGCTCAACCCGAGGGGCAAATCGCGCAAGGGTGTCACTAGTGACCGAACCTCGGCTTGGGCTGTTGCCGAATCGCGTAGGAGAAAATCGAACGCGGTACTAGCTATTAATAAAAATCTAAAAAGCTAAATGTACTAACTGAACCCTTTACTTCGGGATCTGGAAACTAAATTTGGTTTGTACTGTGCCATGGCAGGCGAGGCAGGATTGTACTGTGCGTCCTCCCTACCTAGTAGTTGGTGACGAGTGTGCCTAACAAAAGGAAACGGAGAAGAAGGCATATGAACATACACTGGCTTAGTATTGAAAAACACACGTTTTTATATCACCGCAACCGGAAGCTAAATGCGAGCTACTTGATATAAATTATTAAAACAATTTTCATAAAATCTAGTCATTAGAATTTGAATTTATACAGTTACTTATAACCAATCGTGTAAATATAAACCCCTGCAAGATTATATTTAATATAAAAAGACAATCAACGACCACAGGCTGATATACTCAATAGACCTTTGTAAGCTGGCAAATAAATAAATAATAACAACTCTTTTAAGAGACACGCGTAATGGTTACATTTGACATGGTGAAAAGAAACAACGCATATCGTTTGTTTCGTTCGTTAGGTATTCGCAAAACGTCTGACAAAGTTTTAATAGCGGGATAAACGCAAATAAACGTAACACGCTCAACGAAACGTAGACCGAAACCGTCTGATTTCATATTATCTAAGTTTCACTTCGGGAGGTTTACAATTCGAAACAATTGAATACTGATTGCTCGGTGAGATTCAATTCGCTCCGCATAGAAACTATACCTACGTTGCGATAGTTATTGAATATGAATATTTATTTTACATCATCGCTCGTGTGACATTACAAATTATTTGACCTCGCAACGTCATTCAATCTGCAATACTAGCATGGTGGTAGGGCTTTTTCTGATGCCCGCCTCGTTCATCCGCCCCCCGTTAGACAATCCAACGCCAGTCGCTACTGTCGTGCAGGCCTGCGTAAATGCTTTTTATGTTTCGCTTGAAGGACCCGATGCTATATGAGGAAGGGAATAGGGCTGAGAGACTGTTCCACAACTTCACGGTACGACAAAAGTACGACACATCAGACTTTTTGGTTCGAACCGTAATGGGGTTTACCGTGAAACTGTGACTCCGAGATACATACAGCCACGTATGGATTTTCGCTAACCGAATCTATCTTAGTTCAAATGGATAGTCCATTTGATTGATCTAACTATGGACATGAATGATATGCGTATATGTATTACGTTTATCTTTAAAGTTTCTTTTACTAGCAAACACTAGTTTACATGTTGGTAGAGCTTTTTCTAATATACGCCTGGCTAGCTACCACCCTCAAGTTGAAAAAATTCCGCTAAATACCAATAGGTGTGTTCCGGCAGCTGCACTTGAGAGCCAGTTCCTCCACAGGTTTAGCGTGTCTAACAACTTGGGCCGTATCGTCACTTAAGATCAGTTGAGATTATTATGGCCATAACGCTAAACCTTAACTATATAAAAAAACTTTTGTTAGAGTTAACCGATTTTAATGAAACAAATACTAAATGTTACTCGAGGATAAGTTTTACAAACAAACAGACAGACAGACATTTCTAAAAGTGATGTAAACGCACTTTAATACTTATTCTTAGTCACTTGCATTTTTTTTTACATAATTCAAAAAGTAAGTACACGTTACATTTACATTCTTAATATAGACGTTGGATAACATATTTGTCGTATCTCGCAAAAATAAACATAACGAGAGATGCAAAAAACGTTTTTTGTAAAATAAATGTTATAAATAATACTTCAGCCGATTTCTTTAAATGTCGTATCAAACACATATTTATTTCATCGCAGAATAACGATACTGAATTCATTCGATGAGTTTCCTTTTTGTGTTTCAAACGATGTATATAACTCGTTCTCACGATACGACATTTCTGCTTTCTACCGTCGATATGTGTAGATAGAATGTAAACACTTTTCTATTAGAGAAATGAATTGGATCGCCTATCCATAAACATGAGGTAGCCTTCTGAAACTTCGGGACAGATTTTAATTAAGCTTAGACACAATTATCAATAAAATTATAGATTAGTATATTCCTTTATACTTCATAGGTTAAGCGTTATGGATTTTTGTTCTGCTGATGGTTACCTACCACCCTTAAGTTATGAATCTGCCGCCAAATATCTATATATATGCTTAGGCAGTTGCACTTGAGAGCCAGACCCACCGCAAGCGTGACCTCCATCTCGAACCTGTCGTCACTAAACATCAGGTGAGATTGTGGCCATTACACCATAAAAAATATTCACACTTAAAGCTAAAGTATGTAACTTATTTAAAAATTGAAACATTCACTTAAATTTCCATTAAAACTCTTCAAACAACAAAGAATAAAGGGGCGGTATACTTAAAAAAAAAACATATTTTACAAACAATGTGGTTTTTAAATTTAATCTTTCTCCAGACATTTTTAAAATATTATCCACGATAATTAATCTCTAAAGTGTAAAAAATTCGTGACGATAAATACAACTTGCCATAATTAAAATAATCTGCCTGAAAGCGACTTCTAATTGTCGAAATAATTATCTAATATGTAGCGGTGACAGCTCAGTTGTTAGTGTGTACAGACCGCAGGTCGATGGACGTGAGTTTGACTTCTTCAACGAGCCCGAGTTTCCGGTGAAGGAAAATGTTGTGATGAAACCACAGCATGGTGGTTTGGCTTTTTACATATCTAAAGCGTATGTATAACAATACCTACATACATACGCTAAATATCAAACATATTTATGCGGGTTTATAATAAAATTGGATGTGACTATGTTCTGGATATCAAATGCGGGGAAGATGAGGTGTTAGCAAATTAATAAAAATCTGTGGAGAAAAAGAACGAGTACAGATGTCGACTCTAGCTAATAAGTTCCAAACACAAAGAGACACGAAAAAGAAAAAACTTTTTAATTCATATTCCAAGATTGAATAAGGAATGGACATAAAAAAACCCAGGCACCGTAAAAGAGTACGGGCAAGTGATTAATTAATTGTAACCCTATTCCGTTGGACGAACCGCGAACAAATACAAGGGCGGACCCCTGTGTAATTAAGGGCTCACGTAACAAAAACAGTTTAGAATTTGTTTTTCCTTTACAATAAAAAAAAAAGGTAAAATTAAATAAATAAAGATCCGAATGCGGTGTCACGGACCGTTTCGGTTTCTTTTTCGTAGATAATTATTTTACGTGTTGCGACATTGACGTTTTTTTTTTAAATTATGCTCTCAGTCCTCGTATGCGTTTTTGCCAATGTCAAAAGTGACAAGTACGCGTTAAAGAGATTAAATCTCTTGATGTTTCTTTACATTGCTTTTAGACATATTTGCTTATAAGCAAAATTACATTTTTTTTACGTGGGGATATGTATTTATGCATCCCGTCCCATCCCTGGAGGACGGAGAGGGGTATGAGGGACTCACTAAAACCTGGTGGTAAGCCGGGCCCCATTCAGGCAGCCTGGCAAGCTACCCTTTCAGGCAGCCAGACTGGTGCAATGGGAGGCGGATCCCCTGACCCTCAGTCCAGCTTAAGGCGGTGGAAGAGCACGTACATATCGGTCCCTCCGACCGCCTATACATCTACGGTGTAAAGGATGCCTAAGGGGATCTGCCTCACAGGACCTCTCCATGACCTCCGTCTGTAGCTTAACATGTTCAAAGAAGGAGGCCAATTAAGCAAAATTCCACGGCCTATGCCGCAGTTTTTTTTTTTCGTATATACTAATGCTGTCAGCCTGACGTACTTTCACAGCATAACCGAACTTGGGGGTGAGCGCGGCTTGGACTGTTGCCGGGGGTGGAAAATATTTGAAATTAGTTTTTGTTATCATATTACTCAATTTTTAGGTTCAATAGCATTTTCTATGTCAATAAACAGCAAACAAGCAGATGGCCCAATGGTTACCGTCACCTGATTTCCTTGGCGGAAATAGCTGGATCTCGTTAAGGGTTCGAATCCATGCACCTACAATAAGCTTGAGCTTTCGGTGAAGGAAAACGCCGTGATGAAGCCATAGCAAAACAAAACCTCTTGCACCCCTACTACCCCTTCTAAGCAACCAATATTATAAATAATAACGACTCTTAGTAATAATGAAAAAGGAAAAACTATATTTATTGATGTCTTCCTGTAGACTTCCCGTACTTTTACAATTAATTATCTTACATGTGTACATTGTTTTTGCTTAATACTAATTTTATTAATCTCGCACATCTTAAAAGGCTTATCGAATATCGCAAATCAATGTTACGAAATAATACTATAACGTATTAAATAAAATATAAGGGCACGGCACATACTATGTTATACTGATACTGAATGCGACTCATGCGTCATGCTTGCTCATGTAACGCTCGCCTAACGAGTATACCAGAGACGCGTTGACAATTTCTTAGATATGGCGTTTTTCGTTTTGGCTGAGTCTCTATAATACCCACAAAATGTAAATACACCGAATAACAGTTGGTAGTGTGTACGACTTCGCGTTAAGGGACGTGAGTTCGAATCCAAGCACCTACAATGAGCTTGAGCTTTTGGTGAAGGAAAATATCGTGATGAAACCATAGCATGGTGATGTAGGGCTTGTTCTAATACCCGCCTGGCTAGCTACCACCCTCAAGTTCTCAATCTGCCGCCAAATACTTATAGATGTGTTCCGGCAGTTGCACTTGAGAGCCAGTGCCTCCACTAAGCTTAGCGTGTCCACCATCGTAATATTAGATAGGATTGTGGCCATAATATTAAACCTTTACTATAAAAAGTGATCAACGAGCCTAAAGCAGGTTCCAGTTAAATTAGTTGTGTTCAGCTTTAGCATAGAAAAAAATTAATGTCTCCACCGAATACAATAACGTCACCTCCAATTTGTGACGCACTGTCTCAATGTCACCGAAGCACGTCCTAAGTGAGGCTCTCGGAATATTAACCCGTCTAAATGCACTTTAAACGTCTCGCTATGTCAAGCTCAAGCTTTTAAAATTCAAAATTAAATTGCCACAGACTTCTAAAATAGGTATTTCTTCAGGGTATATACGAAAAAAGTTCTAATAGGTGTCATGCAAGTTTAAATAGATCATTCATAGTTGACGTCTCCTACATATTGATGAGATACCTATTGAAACTAAGTTATTATACATATAAAAAATATATAATTATAAGTTATAATTATTATAATTAATAATGTTATTTGTTATAATTAATAATTATAATTAATAATTTTAATTATAATTTTATAAGTTTGCTTATTCATCGACAATCGTGTATAGTTTGAGCTTTCAAAATCATGTTTAAATCATAACATTTGACAAAGAATCAAATCGTATATCGCGTTACTACAAAAATGCCATTGATATATCTTTATTAGTATTGAAAAGTGGAAAAGTTTGTTTGTTTGAACGCAATAATATCACAAACTATCGATCAGATTTTAAAAATTATTTATGTACGTGATAGAGCAATACTGAGGAAGGTCTTAAGTTTTTTATCACCACGCTAGCTTTGAAACGAGCAAAGCTGTATTGAAAATAGTTACAGTAAATAATAGTTAAAAAAAACTGAAAAACACGCTTTTATAGAGAACGAAACTAAAAAATATATAATAAATTTTAATAAATTTGAATTAATAATAGTGTATTTTATTTTAATAAATATAAATATTATTAGTTTAAATAAGAAAGAAAATATATTTCTTTTAAAAAAGGCCTGGGGAGTATGGTGTCAATAGTTATAAATATTTTATTGACAGGTATGAGTAGAAGGATTATCATTTCGATAATATATTAAAAAGTACCCCACGCTTTTTTTTAAATAAATTCACTTTTTTTTCTAATTTACACTATTACACTATTCTTAATTCAAATTTATTTTCAATTTCTTAGTTTAGTTTTCTATAAATGCCTGTTATTTAGTTTTATTTAACTATTATTTATTTTCTACTTTTTAGTATGGTTTCTTTATAAAAGTGTGTTTTTTTAAGTATTTTTTTTAACTATTATTTTTATTAGTGCTAGATTAATCGGTAGCTCAATCATCGTTCATTACAATAGAAGGCTCTTTCCCCCATAATAGTAAATTTAAATTCTTGTTTATTATCTTCAATAAAAATTGCTTTTGGTATTCGAAAATTTATTAATATTGGATATGTCGGTTAATGATAATGATTGTAAATTATAATTAAGATCAATTCCTGCCTTATCGACTACAGATGAAAGTTATATGAACTAACAAATCTTATTCCGCCAATTAAATAATGGAATATTCTTATCAAATTAGCGTATTGTCATCGGTCTTCGATAAGTCTATAAAATTTACATCAATCAAACATATAAGTGAAGCTAATATAAAACGTGTAAAAACGGGTAGCACTATTAAACAATTTTTGTTCCACGCGAACGAAGTCGCGGGAAAAACAAGTCTTTATATATAAAAATTACTGGTCACGTTGTTTGTCTGCGATTAATTTGTACGTATTATGTGCAAATGTTCCAACTTCATTTTTATCTCTGTATGTGATCACAACTCGACAGATAATACTGTGGTCGTATTACAGATTACTGGAAAGTGCAGAACGAGTTCTGCCAGGCCGCCTCCTGTCGTTATCAGAGGGTATATCCAGTAAATCATGATCTATTTACGTAAGACGAGGAGAGTTCTAGGGAAGAGAACTTGTTAAAATCCATTAACTTACAACGATCCGTCTGGCTCGAGAGCCGTTTCATGAATGGACATATCCTGTTAGCCTGAGCGGCTTACACAGCTTTATCGATATTTGTGTTTTGGCTTTACATTAAGTCACTGCACATTACTGATTGCCGGGCGGTAAATTGAAAAATGTAAAACGGGTTTTGATGTCAAAAGCTATTATAGGTACGATGAATATGTCAGTGATAGTAATGTAAATATACATTGAACTGTTATGTATAAAAGTTTACCTAAAAAAGATATGTAATATTTGCAAGGTGGTAGGGTTTTTTCTAATGCCCGCCTGGGTAGCTACCACCCTCAAGTTGTAAACCTGATGCCAAATACCGATAGGTGTGTTCCGGCAGCTACACTTGAGAGCCAGTTCCTCCACTGGTTTAGCGTGTCTACCAACTTGGGCCGTATCGTAACTTAAGATCAGGTGAGATTATGGCCATAACGCTAAACCTTAAGCATAAAAAAAAAAACTAATTTTTATTCAAAGATAAATAAGAGAGACATAGATTAAAAAAAAGGAAATCGAACTTAAACTTACGTTAGTTTCCGTACTGGTGGTCATCTTAACCTTCATACGCGCCTTCTTAGGGCCTAAATTGAACAAAGATTTTTGCCTTGATTAGGGGGTGAATACGGCAGGGACTAAGCCAGGGAAGTAATGAGTGTAAGAGAGCCATGAACTGGCCGAACCTCTACCTGGGCTGTTGCCGAGGACATGAGTAGAGTCTGTGAGTCTGTCTAATCCTAGTTTGGTCCTATCCAGCTAACCTACTCAGTTACTGGGTTAGGTACGCGAATCTAAACCTATTTAACTGTAGGATTGTACTGAATTTGTCTGAGCGCAAAACGACTGGAATGCGTTTGCTTTACACAGTATTGGGCGTGTATTAGTCGACGTAAATTTTAATAGTGTTTAGTATCGTAGTAGCAAAGGGGTGCCTTACGTTATGATATTACACGAACACTCGTCGAAATACTTTTAAACCAGATTCGTTGTTGTACTTCTAATATTATTGTATTCTATGCTTATATAGAATATACGCTGATAGATATATGAGGGTACATTGTTACAGAAATGTCGGTTCGTTTGCATTGTAAATACGATGAGAATGACGGTCTATGGATGTGAATATTTAAAAAAAAATTAAAAAAATGTTGCTACAATAAAAGCTTCATTTTACAGCCTCCAGGGGTCGAGTAAAAAGGTACCCGACTTTTAAGAAGTCACTCAAAAACTTTCACAAGTACTTAAAGTTCGGACGTTAAGTATTAAATGCGAAGCCTCCCATTTTTCAACGGGCGAAATTTCATAATGGAACATTAAAATAGAATGGCGGAATTTCAGAAGCGACCGGCTGCGGTTTTCGACCGCCCGATAAACCGAATAACTGGGAATTTCTAATGACCGCAAACTTCCCGTATTTACCGTGATAATAGGGATGTCGAAAATGTCAGTTCTCTTTATTACGAAATGCGATCTTCCATATGTACCTTCGCCAGATGCTTAAGAAACAATAGATTACTAAAAGTGTACAACTTTATAAAAAAAAAAAGGTGCTTACATAAACCAATAAAGTTTACTTAAATGAACCAAAAAAGCATCCTTGAAAATATTATTGAGACGATCAAAAACCACAGCACATATGGAGTTAGATATATACCTAAGACCGCACAATGTCGGTACGGGTTTGCAGTAAGTAACTGCTAAGTCTACCAACTTGGGCAGTATCGTCACTTAAGATCAGGTGAGATTATGGCCGTAACGTCTAGCTCTAACTATAAAAAAAAGAAAAAAAAATTAAATCCTCACACTATGAATTGAAGTTGTAATAAGGAGCGTACAGAAGTAGTTATGAAGTTAAAAGGTATATGTCGTAAGAGTGTTATATAGTAGTAAGTAAAAAGACTGATTCTTTCTCTTAAAGCACTCGTAAAGTTCGCGAGTGCTTGGTTGGCTAGTGATTTGTTATATGTCAACTGGTCGTAAGTTTTGTTGCATCTTGATTTAATACTAAATTTTATAGTAAAAACTGCTTAGCAGACAAGAGCACGCTATGCACGTCGGTTTTGGTGTAAGCAGCAATGTACGGTAGTTGGACCTTACCAATATCATTTTAGGTAAGATGGTGGTAACATTTTTAAAATAAAAAGAAAATAAAATTACACAGGAGAAAAATGTGCTTCTATCCGAGTTCCTTTTCCTGTATTTGCTTGGCAATATCCGGCCCGTAGCAGTTTGCAATAAAACTTTTTGAACTTTCGCGTATTGTATACATTATAATATAGAAATTATATGGTCGACTCGTGACCACGGTCTGTGTAACTTTATTTCCTTGCACAAAGAGAAATGAAAAAAATATATTATGAAATGACATTCTCGTTACGAATATCGACGACATATCTCAAAACGAAATCCCTTGACCAGAACGTGCTAAAAGCTTTAAATGCAAATAATACATTTAAAATATATTTTTTGTTATTATCTCCCAACTCATAGTAAGATGACATGTAATTAAAACGCATAGCGGAATCTAGTCTTGAAAAATGTTGTCAATGTTTCTAAAATACCAACGTCATCCTATACAATGTTTTCATGTATCATTTATTGTCCGGACTTAAAAAATATAAACAATAATGTAATCCCACGCATTTTTCTGCTAAAAAACATACCCATAAACCATATATATTATTACATTACAATGTTACTGTTCTGTCTCTACCCATTTATGAAGATCGGAAGAGATGATAGCTCAGTGGCTGTGTGTATGGACTCCGCGTCAAAGGAATTGAGTTCGAATCCACCTACAATGAGCTTGAGTGTTCCGTGAAGGAAAACATCGTGAGGAAACCATAGCATGGTGGTAGGGCTTTTTCTAACGCCCACCTGGCTAGCTACTACCCTCAAGTTGAAAATCTGCCGCCAAAAACCAATATGTGCGTTCCAGCAGTTGCACTTGAGAGCCAGTTCCTCCACAGGTTCAGCGTGGATTCCAACTTGGGCCGTATCGTCACTTAAGATCAGGTGAGATTATGGCCGTAACGCTAAACCTTGACTATACAAGAAAATGATCCACCCAGATCAAGCTAAACGATTTTTATGCCATGTAATTAAAAATATGGTTAAATTCAACGAAGCAGTTTCGCGTCCCGACAAACAAAGCTGTAGCGAAGTGATTGAGTGACCCAGTGCTGTGTAACGCGGCCCATTTAGATCCATTGTTACGGCTTGGATTGATATCCCATTGTCAAGCGCCGTTTGGAACACGCTATCTCAACAACATGTTACACGCACACACTTTCCAAAGCTAAATCCTCGGATAATATTCCATAATAGGTACGCCTGCGAATTAATTCGCGTGGAATTTAAATTATTTACTCAAATCACGATAACTTCTGATTGTGTTAACCGATTTTAATGTAACAAAGACTGAATGTTACTCGAGGATACGCTTTAGGATTTTCTTGGTGACGTTTCATGATATGCTTTGCACTTTAGCAGTGATGCGTGCGGAGACAAAACTTTCAGAAACGCTGGAAATTGGTTCTGTTGGTTATCCTTTAACAGCCTAACTATTTTTGTTGGTAATATTTTCAATATAAAAACCGACTATTGTTCAGTTTTTTTTTATAGTTAAGGCTTAGCATTATGGCCATAATCTCACCTGATCTTAAATGACGATACGGCCCAAGTTGTAAGACACGCTAAACCTTTGGAGGAACTGGCTCTCAAGTGCAACTGCCGAAACGCACTTATTGGTATTTGGCGGTGGACTTTCAACTTGAGGGTGGTTGCTACCCAGGCGGGCATAAGAAAAAGTCCTACCACCATGCTATTGTTTCCTCACTAGGTTTTCCTTCACCGAAAGCTCAAGCTCGTTGTAGGTGGATTCGAGCTCACGTCCCTTGACGCTGCGTGCGTTCACAGTACCACTGAGCTATCAGCTTTAGCTGACTTTTCACATGTCACATTTACCTATATCGACCAAACTACAATTGGTCGACAAAATTATCATTAACCCGAGCGACGCCGCAAGTAAGAAATGCGTATTGGATGAACATGTCAATTTTGAAACGGAATCCTAAAAATATTAAAACCATATATTACTGGTTTATTTCCACCTACCCACACATGCCTCGCGTGCGGACGTACAGTACCGTAACTTCCTTGAGACGTTATCGCTTCAATGGGTTTCTATCACGAAGCGTCTATGTTAAGCTTACCCCGAACTACATTACTTGGAATCAGGAGTAACGACCTTTTACAAGCTATTTATATCGTGCTAAATGTGCCCCGTGTGAGGTTTCGCTTCTAACACTCTATTTCAGCTCAGTGGTAGTGTGTAGGAACGCCGCGTAATGGCGTGAGTTCAAATCCGACCACCTACAATGAGCTTTGCTTTCGGTGTAGGAAAACATCGTGAGAAAACTATAGCATGGTGGTAGGGCTTTTCTAATGCTCTAATTAGGGCTTCTAATTAAGCGTATTTCGGCAGTTGCACTTGAGAGCCAGTGAATGCAAGATCTAAATAGTTTGCTAAGTTCAAAAGCGCACTCCTTACAACGTGATTATAATTAAATGACATAGATTTAAGCATTCATATTAAATATGAAAAAAGATTGAACTATTTATATACAAAAAAGACTAATGAATTTATTTTTTGTTTAATTAAATTACATTCAATAAGACGTTAATTTTCACTGGTCTATTATTCAGAATGATACTGAAACGAATGAAAATAATAAAATGGACTCAAAAAGATAAGTTTTTGGGCGTTATCGTGATCACATACATCATCCGCACGTACAGACAACACGACGTCCACGGAAATATATATTCAAAACGGTTCATTTATACTGTTTAGAAAAAATAGTGGTTTTAAAGTATCTACTTTCTACGCGAATAATACTGTCTAGAGAAGATGGTTGGAAGCTAGCACAAGCCTGGGATCCGATTATACATTTAATTAAATCGGAACCCAAAATACCAATTGCCAGACCTCAATACACTGTGAGCGCTTTCTGCGTAGATCGGAAAACTATCAATATTAAAAATTAAATTGAAGATAGACACTGTAACATGAACTTTTCTGGACAACCTACACCTCAGTCCGCCCCGTGACCACGAACGCCGAAAAGCTTTCGAAACGTCGGTATCAAAATTAATAAATAACCGCGATAAAATCCGCTTTAATTAGTTTTATTTCTGCTGTCATAAAAAGTGTGTTTGTTGATATTTGTCAACTCATTTAATACTGAAAGTGCAAAAAATATCGGATAAAAGCAATTTAAGCCGAGATAGTTACATGACCTTGAATGAGTGAGAGTAAAGCACTACTCAAACGCTTCACGTCATGAGACGTGCAAAGGAATATTGTAATATTAAAAATTTTCTAATAGGAAAAGTATCAAGCGGAACGGAAACGGGATCTACCCCTCGCGTTACTTCGCCGAGGGGAAGGGAGAATCATATAAAAACGGATTCGCTTAACCCGAGACACTAAAAAGTAACGTTCCCAAGACAATAACAGCTGTCTTTTTAATACCGACATAGCCGTTACACTGTCAATTCATGTCTACATAAAGCCCCGGACGGTTCCCACTCGGGGCAGTAAATTTTAATAATCCATGTATATATATATATGTACTGTCCATAAATTAAATTGTCCAGGGCGTATATCATTTGAATTGGGGCGTCCGTCAAAATTATACCTCGGCTTATGCGTTTGCGAGAGGATATGATGGTGAAAAATGAAAATTTCGATTGGACTCTTCGATAATTATTGCACGCCTCATAGGCGAAGCGTTGACGCAGAGCAACTGGTTTTTCCAACTTAAAATGTCTCTATTTATCGTATATTGCGCTTGTAAAATAATTTTGCTTTGATTCTCTATTTAATACTTATTATTATCTTTTGTATAATTTGAGTATATGTAATATAGTGTAATTATTTTATTGTATTATTAATACTTAACTGGTACGTAACTGTGTATATTATGTATGTGTGTATATATGTATCTGTATGTATATATTTACATGTAGACATATTTTTTATCAGTGTTTAATATAATTTTAGAATAATTGCTTTGCTTTTTGTATTATTTTTTTTTGTATAAACCCACTTGGCCACAACCGAAAATCAGCGCTGGGCCTGCCTATTATGGTGACTTAGCTTATGCTGAGTTGTGCGCCTTTTACAGTGGCACTGCGGCGCACGGCGGACTATAACATTTTATTATTATTTTTTTAGATTATGTATAATGTTTTTTTTAATGATTGTAATGTTAATTAATGTTCATGTATTTTTTACTTTATCCGTGTAGCCTTGTGTCTTGTAAATAAATTTATTTTCTTTCTATATATACACACATAAATCAAGTAAAAACGCTATTTTTAACACTCAAGATATTTTAGATGTCATTTTTGTTATTTAAACTAGTTAAAAAGTTAATAGGAGGGACTGGCTCTGCCACTGCCGGAACACACCTATTGGTACTTGGGGGCAGATTTTCAACTTGAGGGTGGTAGCTAGCCAGGCGGGCTTTAGAAAAAGCCCTATCACCATGCTACGGTTTCCTCACGTTGTGTTCCTTCACCGAAAGCTCAAGCTCACTGTTGGATTTGAAGTTACGTCCCTAACGAGGCGTTCCAACACACTTCCACTAATGTCATAATTAGCCGTCCGTAATTGGGACGCATTGCAAACGAGAGACGTTACAACTTTTTTTTTTTCAGAACCAAAGGCCTCTGCATCTACAAATAATATAGCGTCCGAGTTTTAGGTAAGAATTTGACTCGGTTAGTTTACCCTCCGTCATAACACAAACGTTTGACATTCCCCGGGGAAATCGTGAAAATTCGCTCCCGACCCGGCGTCGAGTTTTTCCAACGGCGATGTTTTGTTTTGCCATTTACTAATTAAACCCTAAAGGCTCTGGGCGATTCCTATATATTTCTATACCGATTGGTATATAGACAAGCTGCGTTTGCGACTTCGCTTGTGTGAGCGCAAGAGTGTGGGTTGATTTTCTCTTATAGAAAGCAAAGTAACAATCGTAGCGATAAAATTACAATGGAAGCGATGATAGCTCAGTGGTAGTGTGTACGACTTCGCGTCGAGGGATGTGAGTTCGAATCCAAGCAGCTACAATGTGCTTGAGCTGCCGGTGAAGGAAAACATCGTGAGGATACCATAGCATGGCATTAAGCGATTTATCACCGTGATATGATTATGTTAACCGACTTTCGGTCGATTTTTTTAATTATTTTGAAATAATACACATATACATCTTGTTGAGCTCGCTGAACCATAAAAAGCGCAAAGCAAAGTGATGATAGCTCAGTAATAGTGAGTACGGACGCAGCGCCAACGGACGTGAGTTCGAATCCAAACACCTACAATGAGCTTGAGCTTTCGGTGAAGGAAAACATCGCCAGGAAACCATAGCTGCGTGGTAGAGGTTTTTCTGATGCCCGACTGGCTAGCTACCACCCTCAAGTTGAAAATCTGCCACCAAATACCAATAGGTGTGCTCCGGCAGTTGCACTTGAGAGCCAGTTCCTTCACAGGCTTAGCGTGTCTATCGTCACTTAAGATCAGGTGAGATTATGGCCATAACGCTAAACCTTAACTATAAAAAAAAGGGGATGAAATTTCTTTTTTTTTTTTTGTTTTGTAATGGAATATATCAAACGAACATAGTTAATTCGCAAATTTATATATGTTCGTTAACATTTTTCTTTCCGAGTATACAGGCGTGAAACTTTACTAAAGTTGACATCAGACCGGCCGAGATACGTTGATCGAATTGTACATACGAATATTATAGCACTAGCTTTTACCCGTGGCTCCACTCTCGTTGATATCGATATTTTCAATGTTTTAATACAAAGTTCATTCCTCTCGTTACCCACCCCCTACAGGATATTCGTGAGAAAAGGTAACCTATCACCATCTCCAGGCTCCCATCTGTCTCTATGCCAGAATTCGTGATAATCGATTCAGCGGTTTAGGCGTGAGAGCGTAACAAACAAACACACTTTCCCGTTTATGATATCAGTGAGGATTGAATGAAAACTGCCTTGAATTGTATTTTAATGTATGGGAACTTTCGTCGCGTATTAATAAAATACTTATCACATTTATCACTGTGAAGAATGAAAATAAAATACGACTAAGATTAATGTTTCGTTATTTCGACTACATAATAATAGCGGGGCGGAACTTCATAACTTTTCCGGATAAGCGACTTTATTAAGGGAGACCCACGGGCCGCGGTAACCTATTTTATAATATAGCTGTAACCATGAGTTTAGTATTAACTTTTTTTATATACATAAGGTTTAGCGTTATAGCCTTAATCTCACCTGGTCTTAAGTGACGATACGGCCCAAGTTGGTAGACACGCTAAACCTGTGGAGGAACTGGCTCTCAAGTGCAGCTGCCGGAACACGCCTATTGTTATTTGGCGGTAGGTTTACAACTTGAGGGTGGTAGCTACCCAGGCGGGCATTAGAAAAAGCCCTACCACCGTGCTATGGTTTCCTCACGATGCTTTCCTTCACCGAAAGCTCAAGCTCATTGTAGGTGCTTGGATTCGCACTCACGTCCCTTGACGCGAAGTCGTACACACTACCACTGAGCTATAATCGCTTGTTCAATCTTGTTGGAATTTTGTACGTTTAGTTTCAACGTCATTACATTTAGTTGGTTCGTTGTAAATTGATTGTCGACACGGTCCGCTGTTTATTTTTGTAGTGGAAAGTATTTTAGAAGCTTTGGGCGAGCTTTATTCGGTTAAATACTTCAAAGTCGCATCACCGTAATAATAAAGAATATATTAAACAGCTTTGTGTCTGCAATTTATATCATTTTGCATACTTTTAATGTGATTACAGCTTGCATTGTACTCCTCATAAGCGAAGCGTTGAGGTGGGCACTATTGTCATTTCACGCAAAAACTGATTATTCAAACTTGAAATATGTCTATTTATGATATATTGCATTTGTAAAAAAATGTATACACAGAAATATAAAGAAAGCACACTATTTTTAACACTCGTGATATTTTTGATACCTTTTTTTTATTTAAACTAGTTAAAAAACTGTTTAAAAATGTAAGGAATAGTGTGGCAAGGGAACTTTGTGGTGTGGTAGAGGATGTAGTGACAGAGATAGAGAAAGGGATGCTTAATTGGTATGGACATTTAGAGAGGATGGATGAAAGAAGATTGACGAAATTAGTTTACAAGGCGAGTGTGACTGGGCGAGCTGGTAAGGGTCGACCTAGGCGAACATATCTCAACCAGATCGAGAACGTTCTGGAGAAAGGCCAGGTCAAAAGTGCCCGTAACCGAAGAGCATGTATGAAGGTGCTTATGAAAGTAGAAGAAGCGAAAGATGTGTGTCAGGATGTGGTCTCTGCCTACCCTTATGGGAGAGGGGTTTTTTTTCCTACGTTACAGTATATTTAGGAATAGAACCCTATTAATTTTCACGGTCTGATTCGATGTGACTTAATTGTTATTAAAGAAACGAAAAAAAAAATGCACTTTTGCATTTTCCAAATTTATTTTGCTTGTATCGAATACGCTCAAAACTAATAGACCGATTTCAAAAATTCTTTCACCATTAGAATGCTACATTAGCCCTGAGTAACATAGGCTATATAACATTTTTAATGATCATTTTTTAATAAAAAAAATTCTTTCACGCGAACGGAGTCTCGGACGCAGCTGGTTTATTAATATTGCAAAGTGGAAAAGTTTGTTTGAATGCGCTAATTTTATAACTATCAATCGAATTCCAAAAATTGTTATTGTATTTGATAGCGCCATCTTTGAGTACACCTTTGGGCTGTTCAAAACCACGGTGAGATCAACATAGGCATAGTTGTATCGAAAGATGTTACAACAACGGGAAAGCAATAATAAATAATGTATTGGTTTCACGAGAAAGAAGTCGCAGGCAAAACTATATAATAGTTGTTTTAATAGTGCTAAATAACCAGCGTTATTATAAATAAGAAGAAAGAATGCGGTTTCCAATGATTATTTTAAAACAAATTCTTGATGGTGCATTTCTGACTTATTTGGAAAAGTAAATAAAATAAATAAAAAGCATTATAACTCAAAATTGGTTCACTTTTGCGTGATCCATGTGGGGGTTAAAATTATCACAATTAGTCACCCCTATCACGTCCTAACGGGAATACGTTGGAATACCAATAACTCTGGAAAAGGGCAATATAGTTTTTTACAATCAATAACGTCAATGTACTGAATTTTTATGGATGGGACATTCAAATATGGAATTTTCGAAGCGGAAACGTCCGTAGAAGGTTCTAGACTATTTCTGTTTTGGATTTCAGTGTTCGTTTGTCTTTTTTTTTCTCGTCTAGCATAGCGAGCGAGAATGTTTTTTTTTTAATATTCTATAGGTTTAACGTTATGCCCACAATCTAATCTGATAGTAAGTGACGTTATGGCTGAAGACGGTAGACAATCTAACTGTAGTGGAGGGACTGGCTCTCAAGTGCAACTGCCGGAACATACCGCTAGGTATTTGGCTGCAGATTTTCAACTTATGGCAACCCGGGAGTATGAATTTGTCACCGTGGTACGTTTTAGTGGATAGTGTTGAGTAATTAGCATCCGATAATTCACCAGCGAAGCGATGATAGCTCAGTGGTGGTGTGGAAGACCGCCGCGTCATGGGACGTGAGTTCGAACCCCACCGCTTACAACGAGCTTGAACTTTCGGTGAAGGAAAACATCGTGAAGAAACTATAGTATGGTGGTAGAATTATTCTAACGCCCGCCTACCCCCAAATACCGATAGGTGTGTTCCGGCAGTTGCACTCGAAAACCAATCCCTCCAAGAAAGGTCAGCAAAGCAACCTGCGACTCCCCAGGTGTTGTGGGTGTTCATGGGCGGCGGTTATCACCACCTACGATGGGAGAGTCCGTATAGATTAGATTTTAAATACCATTTTAATGACAAAAAGGGTGTTAGTTAGCCCAGTGAGCATAATAAAAAGTCAAACCATGGTTTCATCACAATCTTCTCGTTACCAAAACCACACGCTCATAGCAAAGGGCTCGGGCCCATTGACGCCACATCCGTACACACTACAAGCTAAACCCTTATCATTATAAACTTGAACTCGCTGTAACTGAAGACGTAAAAGAACATATAGCTGACGTTAAACATCGACGCTCTACGAAGTCTGCAGTTGCTGAACATTCGAAGAAGGCTCCAAACATTATCCTAGATTCGACAAGCCACAAATCGTTGCCAAAGAACACAAATTCCTACCTAGGATGATTCGTGAGGCTATTGCAATTAAACAAACATCCAAATTTCAATAGAGAAGATGGTCGGAAGCTAGCACAAGCCTGGGATCCTATTATACATTTAATTAAATCGGAACCCAAAAGACCATTTGCCAGACCTCAAGACACCGTGAGCTCTTTCTGCGTAGATCGGAACTCTATCAATAACAAAAATTAAATTGAAGGTAGAGACACAGTAACATGAACTTTTCCGGACTACCTACACCTCAGTCCGCCCCGTGACCGCGAAGGCTGAAAAGCTTTCGAAACGTCGGGATCAAAATTAATAAACAACCGCGATGAAATTATTTTTATTTCAATGAAGACGTCGCTTCATTACTTCTATTACTTCAACCACTATGTCGATAAACTAGGAGGAAAAAGAAACTCGTCTTCTCAAATTTGTTCCAAAGACTCGGGGAAATTGACATCTAATTTTGACCGATGTCTCAATAAGTTGTAAGAACGGTTTTCTGTTCCCGGCAAGTCGTTTGCTCGTCTCAAAGGCATCTCGTCGACACCGACTCATTAACTTTCACGATTACGGAAACCGTTTCGGCGAGAATCACCAATGTACTTATGCACTTAAATTATGTGTTTTATATAACTTCAGGTTTGTCTACTTAGCGGTAGCGTGTACGACTTCGGGCCAAGGGATGTGAGTTCGAATCCAAGCGCCTACAATGAGCTTGAGCTTGAAGGAAAACATCGTGAGGAAACCATAGCATGGTGGTAGGGCTTTTTATAATGCCCGCCTGCTAGCTACCACCCTCAAGTTGTAAGCCTCCCGCCAAATACCAATAGGTGTGTTCCGGCAGCTGCACTTGAGAGTCAGTTCCTCCACAGGTTTAGCGTGTCTACCAACTTGTGCCGTATCATCACTTAAGATCAGGTGAGATTGTGGCCATAACGCTAAACCTTAAGTATTAAAAAAAAAGGTAATTATTAATATTTTGGTATCATATATCTTTTCTTTATCTACGAATATTTATTGACAGGTAAAAACCATCACATTCTCATAAAGTTTCCACATACATAATAAAAACGTGCATTGTCAAACGTATTATTTAATTTACCAAAATATAAGATTTATATAAAAAAAGGCTAAAAAATTATTACAACAACATAAGTATGAAATTCAGAAAATCCAAAAGTGCACGCCTCATAATCTCTTTTTTTTTTATTTAAAAACAATCAAACCACATCGAATCAGAATGTGAAAATTAATACAGTTCTATTCCTAATTATACTGAGGCGTAAGAAAAATATATGACTCGATTAGTAAAGTATTTCGGTCGTTATCGTGATAACATACAGGATCCGCACATACAGACACACGGACGACCGAGACGGAACTTTTGTAAACAGTTCTTTAACTAGTTTAAATAACAAAAATGGCATGAAAAATGTCATGAGTGTTAAAAGTAGTGTTTTTTCTTGATATGTGTGTGTGTATTATTTTACAAGTGCAATATATGATAAATAAAGACATTTTAAGTTTGAAGAATCAGTTGTTTTGCGTGAAGTGACAGTAGTTCAACGCTTCCCTTATGAGGCCAGGAATACAAATCTTTCCTCTTTACAATATTAGTATAGAAGTATAGAATATCTGTGTCAGCGACTTCATTCTGCTTTGCTCCTAATGGTCTTAGCGTGATGTAAAATAGTATAACGCGTTCAAACAAACAAACTTTTCCACTTTATAATATTAATATAGATAATTCTATATAGATTTAATAGAACGATGTTACCAAAACTGTAACTAGAGTTTTAAGTATTGCGTACATTATAATATAGAAGTTAAAAGCGGGTGTAAAACGCGACATACCATTTAATAATTGATCCGTGGCTTGAGTTGTCCTATCACCGGATGCATGTTTCGTCAGATATAGTGAGTATAGTGTGCCGTGACATCATTACTGATAATAATCAAATAATAATGATAGAGTTTATTTCTGGCAAGCCCGTATAACATAAGTAGAGTTAGTTTACAATTTATAGTTAAGTTAAGGTTTAGCGTTATGGCCATAATCTCACCTGATCTTAGGTGACGATACGACCCAAGTTGGTAGACATGCTAAACCTTTGGAGGAACTGGCTCTCAAGTGCAACTGCCGGAACACACCTATTAGTACTTGGCGGCAGATTTTCAACTTGAGGGCGGGTGCTAACCAGGCGGGCATCAGAAAAAGCCCTACCACCATGCTATAGTTTCCTCACGATGTTTTCTTTCAAGCTCAAGCTCATTGTAGGTGCTTGGATTCCAACTCACGATCCTTGACGCAAAGTCGTACACACTACCACTGAGGCTATCATCGGTACATATAGTTGAGTGGAGCTACGTCGTGTGGAGCTTAATCCAATGACGCAGTAAAATGAGGGTAGTTACTAGAAACTGCCCTCCTAACGGAAACGCCGTAACGCTTCAGTCGACTCGTGACCACGGCCTGTGTTCCAGCTCGAAACGTCAAGTAATTATTAAAAAGTAAGTCGCATTTTAGACCCGCGCTAAACTTCTATATAATAATAGAATTTTCGGCTCTTACAAGAGACCTAATGTATCTCAACGGTAAATCTGTTATTGAAAACAAACAGTTAATGAAATAGAGTCTGGAACTAACGACTAAGTACGTATCCACAAGAGGCCAGCTTTTAAGTCAAGATGCGACGAGTTCGTAGTCACGGAGAGCGGTACGTAACGTCTGGTAGGTCGATTTGGCTCGAGACCAAACACTAACAATCTACGTGTGAGTAAACGACGAAGCTGCACGTATATGACGCTATAAACCCCCTTTCACTATTTGTCATTCCCACCGTTTGGCCTACTTGCATATCTTTACGCCCTTCTGTGTCGTGGCTCCACTGCTAGCGGGTTTCAAATTCAACGCTCTTTACGAAGCATGCGGTGGTTTGACGTCAAAGGCATAAAGTGGGCCAGTACGTGACCGATGTAGATACATGGAATTTACGTCACTCTCTATGTTTTTTTTTTTATTGTAATTGGGGGTAAACGAGCAAGCGTGTCATCTGATGGTAAATAATCACCGCCGTCCATGGATAACTACAAGAACTGGGGAATCGCAGATGCATTGCCGGCCTATATTTGAGGGACTTTTTTTATTATTCTTAAGGTTTAGCATTATGGCCATAATCTCACCTGATCTTAAGTGACGATACAGCCCAAGTTGGTAGACACGCTACACCTGTGAAGGAACTAGCTCTCAAGTGCAACTGCCGGAACACACCTATTGGTATTTGGCGGCAGGTTTACATCTTGAGGGTGGTAGCTAGCCAGGCGGGCATTAGAAAAAGCCCTACCACCATGCTATGGTTTCCTCAAGATGTTATCAACGAACGCTTAAGCTGATTGTAGGTGCTTGGATTCGAACTCGCGTCCCTTGATGCGAAGTCGTACACTCTACCACTGAGCTACCATCGCTTCAATTACCTATTGGTGTTTGACGGCAGATTTTTAACTTGAGGGTGGCCTACCAACGTGCAAGTATCCGATACAACTGATTATTCAATGTTGTTTTATAAAAATATATATCTACCTCTAAAAAACTACTACTCGCCGGTTCTTCTCGATGATTGAAATGGTTTCCAAGACGGTGGTAGTTTTAACGTTTACACATTCATTCCAACAAAATTACAATCCATTTGGAACTAAATATAATGGATCAGGGCATGTTCCACAAAATCTAGGCTGCATCTGCAAGTGACGAAGCCAGTATTTTATGTATTACTAGCTTTTACCTGCGGCTCCGCTCACGTTAATATTGTTTTCGCCTAATCAGATGTCGCAATGAAAAGTTTCAATCAAAGGTTATTTGTCTTTTTACCCCCTTACCAATAAGTGCTTCGCGAGAAAAAGTATCCTATCTCCGTCTCCGAGGTCCCTTCTATCTCTATACCAAAATTCATCACAATCGATTCAGTGGTTTAGGCGTGACCGCGTAGCAAATGAACAAACAAACTCACTTTCACATTTATAATAGTATTAGTCTTTACGTGCGGCTTCGCACGTTTTAATATCGATTTTGTCAAACAAATCTAAAGACGCAATAAAAAATTTCAATAAACCTTTATCCCTTTATCTCCCCAACTTATAATAAAGATTTCGCGAGAAAAACTAGCCTGTCATCGTCTCCAAGGTGCCATCTATCTCTGCACTAAAATTCATCATAACCGATTCAGCGGTTAAGGCTTGAAAGCGCCACAAACAAACAAACTCACTTTCGCATTTATAATATTAATACGATGATGAGAGTAAGGATTTTCATTGGTTCTAAGCAACTTTGTAAATATTGTAAGGTCAGGATACGAAGGGACCGACATGTGTTTTCTGGACCGCAGTGCCTAAATAAAATAAAGAGAAAAATTTATTGATGATTTTTTATTCATCACCCACACACACACCCACACCCACACACACCCACACCCACACCCACACACACCCATACACACACACACGCACACACACACATATCGAACATTTATATTCGTAAATAATTATTCACCGCTACAAGTGAAGCCACGGCGTAATACCTTCTACCTCAGCGAGACCGCAACGTACTAAAGGAAATACAGGTAAAACTGTAAAGCGCGTTACGCAAGCTTTGTTCCGCGAATTGAATACTCCATTAAAATAAACTTAATTTCATAATATAGTATTACACGCCTCATACGAGTACCGTGAAGAGGGTGCGGTTTTGTTTTACTCTCGACACGTCACGATTAAGGAATTGTTTGCTCTTAAATTGCCTATACCAATTGACATTTATACGATAATATGTGTGGACGTGTTTAAAAAAAACACTTTAAATAATTTATCTCTTATATCGTAAAAAAACCATGAAAACTAATCTGTTTAAAGAGATGTTTACGTTGTCATCCGGTTTTTTATATGCGAGATGGTCACGACACTTTCGAAGAAATAGACGTATCGAGATCAGGTTTCGTTTATTATCTTTCCGTACTTTAAATAAACAAAATAGTAAAAAAAAAACTTATAAAATACGCTGTTATAGAAAATCCAACTAAAAAATAGAAAATAAATTTTAATCAATTTGACCTAAAAAAGGGTGAAAAAACTATATTTTATTGTAAAAATAGCCTGGGGTGCATTGTATCAATATTTATAAATATTTGATGATCAGATATGAGTAGAAGGGTTATCTTGATAATATCCTGAAAAGCACCCCACGCTTTTTTTTACAATAAAAACATTTTTTCTTACACTATTTTTTATTCAAAATTATTAAAATTTATTTTCTATTTTTTAGTTGGATTTCCTATTTAAGCGTGTTTTTTTTTTTTTTTTTTTTGTTACTATTATTTATTTTAATTTTTAGTGATTATTTAGCAATAGCTTTATGATATTCACATCTCTATTAGCTATTGCATAGAAGACCGGTGTTTCACCTTGACGGTAACTTGTACCATGTAACTTGAAGTCATTTAAGTACTTATTTTTTCAGTGACCAGTGTTCTTTTCTGTATCACTGGCAATGTGTATACAAAATTCCACGATGATCAGTCGAGCAGTTAACACATATACTATCTGATGCCCGCGACTCCATCTGTATAGAATCACTACTGTAAATAGCATACTGCTCTAATATTAAATTAACATCATTGTTAGATCTTACATTTATCAATTTATTTGACAACGTACTCTAGAAGTTAACCCAAGTTAAGTGTTGTTTCTTTGCATTCGTTTCGATAAAACAATTTCGCAAATGAAGGGTTATTTTATATAAAAAAAATTAAAACATATTTTTTTTTTTATTCTACCTCGGCAAAGTGACTGTACTTCACCTGATGTTAAGTTTATTATAGTTATTGTTTATAGTTTATTGGTGAGATTATGGTTATTTTAAGTAAACCAGAAAAGGTAAATATATGCTATCACGGACTAATTTTTGGTATTTTTAATATATTAATCTAATTTTAATAGTTTTTTTTATTTTTTTATTGACATACGCTGTTAGCCGTAAGGGCTTTGACAGCTTCACCGAACTTTTTGGGGCGAGTGCTGAGGGCACCCAGCTCCGAGACAGCGAGCGCAAGGGTGCCAGAATGGCCGAACCTCGGCTTTGGATGCTGCGGAAAACAAACAAGGATCGTGGGGGTAGTCCCTTACAGAACCGTGTACTTAACGTGTAGGTATGCATAGATAGTATGCGGTGTGATGATGTACTTTCAGTGATGTAGAGTGTCACTGTATCGCGCAAGCAGAGTCACTCGAGGGCTCCTATTCGGAGGATCGATCCTAGGCTCAAGCGTCTGCAGAGGGAGGCCGCGGCGGGTGTGCGGGAGCGAAATTAACCGCTCGGCCTCGGCGGCGAGGGCGGCGGTTACGCGGGCGTGTACGCGGACACGTACGATTGGTGGAGACGGTAGGACGAAGTGCGTTCAATCTTGTTATTTTATCGACGGGATCGGTGAAAATTTTAATAGTATAGCTAGCGCACGCTAGAGAGGTCTTCCGAAAGAATATATAATTTTTACCGTTTTTGTCACTTTTATCAATACTACTTTGTTTATATTAGCGGTAGCGTGATGTTAAATAGCCTAAAGCCTTCATCATTACTCGAACAAATAAAAAATGTATTTTTGAAATCCTGCTGGTAGTTTTTAAGATTACCGCGTTCAAACAACAAAGGTTTTCGTTTTACAGTATTAGTATAGATTACATCGTTCTAATGAAAAATATCACCAAAGCTATTCCACATAGACGTCAAAGTACGTTGCGCAATGGAACGTAACGTACCTATGGTAACGCTCGATTTTACTCCCCATAAATGTTGATACCATGGGCTATATATGAAATTTCTTTATTGAAGTTTCTTTAGAGGTTAACTCCAATAATCAAATGGTTTCAAACACGCCTCATTGTTGAATTTATTACATGTTAAATGTAATTTTATGTAAAATTTATTTTTATTTTCATTTTATAGTTAAGGCCATAATCTCATCTGACCTTAGATGACGATACGGCCCAAGTTGCTAGACACGCTAAACCTCTGGAGGAACTGGCTCTCAAGTGTAACCCCCGGAACACACCTATCGGTGTTCGGCGGCAGATTTCCAACTTGAGGATGGTAGCTAGCCAGGCGGGCATCAGAAAAAGCCCTACCACCAAGCTATGGTTTCCTCACGATGTTTTCCTTCACCGAAAGCTGAAGTTTATTGTAGGTGGTTGGATTCGAACTCACATCCCTTGACGCAAAGTCGTACACACTACCGCTAAGCTGTCCTCGCTTCGCTAATATTTACAAGCTCTCGGTATGGTTAATTTTATTTTCCTTTTAAAATAAAGGCCAAGACACCATAATCACAGAGCCGAACCGAACGTTATTTCTACATAAAGAGGTTAGGCGCTTCATCATGATAATGAATCTCTGGGTAAAACTATCTACGGAGTTTTTGTGGCCGCTTCAGTACATAGCCAATCTTGTCTGTGACCCCTCTTACAAAAGGTAACACAACAGGTACACGTTCAACTTTGGTTGGTTTCACTCGGTTTTCGTGAGGGCAGCGTGGAATTTGGAGCTTGTTATCTCACAGTACTGGCTTGACATGTCGCAGCTCAGCAGCCAGATGTTCCTCGTCACAGATTCCTTGTGCTCTCTGAAACAAAGATTTACCCACGGTAGCTAACTGTTTCGGACGGTGGTGAGATTCACCGTTTAGGAATTTATCTGTATGGGTCATTTTGCTGTACACAGTATGGAGAAGAAATATTGGCCACCTGTCAAGTGTCATATACCTCTACAAGAACAGGGTGTATACAAAATCGAATGCGACTGTGGTCTCTCCTATATCGGCCAAACTAAAAGAAATATAGGGACCCGCGTAAAAGAACATATAGTCAGCTATATGTTAAACACCGACGCTCTACGAAGTCTGCAGTTGCTGAACATTCAGAAGAAGGCTCTAAACATTATCTTTGATTCGACAAGCCACAAATCCTTGCCAAAGAACACCGATTCCTACCTAGGATGATTCGCGAGGCTATTGAAATTAAAAAAACATCCAAATTTCAATAGAGAAGATGGTTAGAAGCTAGCACAAGCCTGGGATCCGATTATACATTTAACTAAATCGGAACCCAAAACACTAATTGCCAGACCTCAAGACACTGTGAGCTCTTTCTGCGTAGATCGGAACACTATCAATATTAAAAATTGAATTGAAGGTGGACACAGTAACGTGAACTTTTCTTGAAGGCTGAAAAGCTTTCGAAACGTCGGGATCAGAATTAATAAATAACCGCGATAAAATCTGTTTAAATCAGTTTTATATCGACTAATACTATCCGCGTAAACATAAGAGATCATTACAGCTAATAGACTATTAAACTAAAAAGGAATGTTAATATAAAAAATATATAATTCCGGAAACGAATATAATCACAATTACTACATAAAAACAACAGTAAACTTTTAAGTACTTTACGAATTCCTCTAATTTGTTATAAAGTAAAAAAAAAATACTGTAAAACATAACGACCATGAAAGTTTACGACGCCGGCGGCTGCGAAAATATTGTCCTGAAAAAACTCTTTATTTTCGTGTAGGGAAAAAAAAATATGTATACACATACAGCCCAAACAATTTTCATAACATAATATCCCTGTGTGCCTTTCGGTCTTCATTAAAACGGGACCTTAGGGCGAATGTTTGATGTAAAGGCCCCTCCTTCCTATTTCCCTTCGATGAATCGTTATTTGATGGCACAAATATTTATTTACTTTTCGATTTGTAACATTAGTGTATTGGAAATAGGAAACAGCTGACGCAATACATGTAAGGTTTTACGAATTGGTTCCAAGATTAATCGAAAATGCTTTATTTAGTTTGCACCCTAAGGCACTGGAGAAACTCTGTTTAGTTTATATGTTTGAATTGTGAATCAGGGACATTTAGGTATATTTGTAACATGAAAGAAGAAAGACGTAAACGACTATGTGTTCTCTCTAGAAGAAGGAAGAGATGATAGCTCAGTGGTGCGTGTACGACTTCGCGTCAAGGGATGTGAATTCGAATCTGCCTGCAATGAACTTGAGCTTTCGGTGAAGTAAAACATCGTGAGGAAAGCATAGCGTAGTGGTAGGGCTTTTTGTGATGCCCGCATGGCTAGCTACCACCCTCAAGTTGAAAACCTGCCGTCAAATACCAATAGGTGTGTTCGGGCATTTGCACTTGAGAGCCGGTTCCTCCGAAGGTTTAGCGTGTCTACCAACTTGGGCCGTGTCGTCACTTAAGATCAGGTGAAATTATTGTCATAACGTGAAACCTTATCTATAAAAAAAATAAAAAAGCCACCCTCAAGTTGGAAAATGCCGCCAAATACCATTAGGTGTTTTCCGCCAATGACACTCGAGAGCCAGTCTCTGCTATAAAGGCCGGCATTGCACCCAGGATTCCCCAGGTGTTGTGAGTGTCCACGGGCGACGGTGATCACTTACCATCAGGTACACATTAACCAACTAAACTCCTATGAAACTGAGTTTTTCATGGAAAATGTTTCTAAACTATTCCGGAACGAGATAAGTCATGGAGTTTTTAATTCCTGGAAATGGCTAGAAAATGTTTAATGCAGTCGCTAATATGAGGAATTTAGGAAAATGCTGTTGGTTTGTTCCAATATAAAAAATATAAGCAAGTTTTCAACTCAAGCTGTAATCCTTGAGTTAGTGAGATTAGTTCAACAATCACGAATATTCTATAAACTTGGTATACGCTTTGCTTTTTGCTCCAAACTAGACAATGTCGCAACATGGAAGCCAAAAGTATCCACAGAATTATATATATAATAGTCGATGGCACATTCTATGTCAGACAAGAGAACGTAGAAAAACGTCATAAATATGATTAACAGTTAAATACGTGTGTATGTATGTAAAGAAATGAATATGTATATTTATGGACCGTGTTTGTGCGCGCGTGAACGTGTCTGTCTTCATGTTTGCGTGTGAATATCAATGCGTGTGTAAAATTGATTCCTAACTGATTCTAACTGGTTCTGATTACGTTTAGCAAATTTTCTGTGTCTTCAAAGGATACATTACGAAGCCTTGAAACCTTGTTGAATACAGAAAAACGAGTTTATTGGCGTTTTATATGTTTACCTGTCGCGTATATTATAAATATCTGTATCTATATAATTTATGTACAATGTATTCGGTTTATTGGATCGTTCCATGATAATTTCCGGGAGAAAATTCGTTTGATGTGTTTAATAAGCCATCGTTTTCAGGCAACTTCGAACGCTGCAAAGCAAAATCTATATTAAAATTATAAAGAAACAAGATGTCAGGTTACAAAAATTGTTTTTGACTAGCTTCTACCCGCGGCGTTGCTGCCTTCGCTCGCGTGACTATTGATTTTTTCAAATAATTTTAGCTCATTGTAGAGGTTCGAACTGAGCCATTATCGCTTCCCATTTTTCATAAACATTATAACGGTTTTATGATATCTTTTTTTGGTAAAGTTTAGCGTTTTGGCCCTAATCTCACCTGATCTTAAGTGACGATACGACCAAAGTAGCTAAACCCAAAGTAGCTAAACCCAAAGTAGCCCAATAACGCTAAACCTGTGCAGGAACTGGTTTTCAAGTGCTACTGCCGGAACACATCTATTGATATTTGGCGGCAGATTTCGTATCATATCGGCAGAATTGGTGTCACGGCATTGGGTAAGTTGACATAAGAAAATGCCTATATTGCAGATCTTTATATTTTTAGGTATGCTTTTTACATTTGCCTTTAATTTACAGATATTAATTCATATATGAATTCTCGGTAGCAGAGACAAAACAGTCAGCGAGATCTAGTACTTTGTAAGAAGCATCGTACAAGAACAAACCTGTCCATTAAGCACTGTGTAATTTTACATCCGAGAACAATGTAGAGTTCTACGTTACCGCTCGTAAACTCTTACAATGTCTCTGGTTTGGTCCAAGGCATAAGATCTAAAGACAATGCGAGATTAAAAACGAAAAGCGTTCAGAGAGTTTGAAGCGATGATATCTCAGTGTTAGTGTGCAGGAACGCTGCGTCATGGGACGTGAGTTCGAATCTAACTACCTACAATGACCTTGAGCTTTCAGTGAAGGAAAACATGGTTATCCATAGCATGAATGGTAGAGCTTTTTCTGATGCACGCTTGGCTAGCTAGCAACCTCAAGTTGAAAATCTGCTGCCAAATACTATTAGGTGTGTTCCGGCAGTGGTACTTCGGAGCCAGTCCCTCCTGTAAAGGCCGGCAACGTATCTGCGATTTCTCTGGTGTTATGGGTGTCCATAGGCGGCAGTGATCACTTACCATCAGGCGACACGCTTGGTCGTTTAGTCTCTATTCCATGAAAAACTTCTTGTAGGAGAGCTTTGAAATTTTGACGCGCAACCTTTTTACGTGACGATCGTTCGAGTTGTTTAGACGTCTCGAGGCAACTAATGGAGCGTGAGAGATATTGAGATGTGTCGCTTCTCTCCTTTAGTCTTAAGAATATACCGTTTTCTTCTCTCCATATTATGTGGTAACAGACTAACAAATTATTCTCGAGCGTCTCGAGATCTCGTCTATAACTATCTCTGTTTATTCACAAAGTTAGGGCCGTATATCATGTGAAATGCCACCAATAACATGGGATCAAACAATTTAAACTTAAGAATTTAAATAATAGAGGAAGATTTTTTTTAAATATCTTTCGATTTATAATGATTTCTTATGTTTACGCGAATGTTACTCATCGAAATGAAACTAATTTAAACGGATTTTATCGCGGTTATTTATTAATCTCGATCCCGACGTGTCGAAAGCTTTTCAGCCTTCGCGGTCACGGGGCGGACTGAGGTGTAGGTTGTCCGGGAAAGTTCATGTTACAGTGTCCAACTTCAATTTAATTTTTGTTATTGATAGTTTTCCGATCTACGCAGAAAGAGCTAACAGTCTCTTGAGGTCTGGCAATTAATCTTTTGGGTTCCGAATTAGTTAAATGTTTAATCAGATCTCAAGCTTGTGCTAGCTTCCAACCAACTTCTCTATTGAAATTTGCATGTTTATTTTTTATTTATTTAAATAGCCTCGTGAATCATCCTAGGTAGGAATCGGTGTTTTCAGGCAAGGATATGTGGCTTGTCCAATCTAAGATAACGTTTGGAGCCTTCTTCTAAATGTTCAGCAACTGCAGGCTTCGTAAAGCGTCGGTGTCTATCACGCAGGATTAAAAGCTTTGGAAACGTCGGGATCAAAATTAATAAATAACCGCGATGAAATCCGTTGAAAAGTCTCTTTCGCTTTGTTGTTTGGACCACACGGCATCAGTTTCAGAGAGCAGCCTCCGAATTTACAGCGAGCGGTAACTTTGCGTCGATATATCAGCTCGGCGGCGTGACGGATGCGCTTTCCTCTGTGCTCTATTCAGATGTGTTCCGCGAAACTATATTCATTAGGTAATTATGTATACTAACTCTATCTGTGCTAACGTTTTCATCATCAATTTACGTATCGAAATAAAACTAGTTTAAACGGATTTTATCGCGGTTATTTATTAATTTTGATCCCGACGTTTCGAAAGCTTTTTAGCCTTCGCGGTCACGGGGTGGACTGAGGTGTAGGCTGTCCAGAAAAGTTCATGTTACTGTGTCTAACTTAAAATTAATTTTTGTTATTCATAGAGTTCCGATCTACGCAGAATCCGTTTAAATTAGTTTAATTTCGAGAAATAATATTCGCGCAAACATAAGAAATCATTATCAATTTACGTATTCATCGATAACTATACCTTAGTACGTTTCGCTCTCTGTATTAACTTAATGAATTAGTAAACGAGTGGTTTGATGAACGAATGAAGGATTAATCGAATGAACGAAGGAATGTGGTAACTTAATTACCAGCTGACGTCCGCGTCTTTATTTCGTTTTTCCTTTCAACGGCTCGTAACTGTAAAAAACTATCTATCCGCATCTATTTTCACTAAGTGTCTACGATTTGACAGCAATACGAATTCGGTCTTATAAACATCTGTCTCCGATAAACTGTAAGTCAGAACCAGATATCTTTATGACAGCCAGTAATATTGTATATTTAAAACTGAAATAAGACTAAAAATATATATATATCTACTCACAACAGCCCGTATTGTTGCAGTGTCAAACGCGGCGGAAAATATACAGCATGTTGCCATAATATCATACTGATGTTGGATCCGCACGACGCGATTGGACTGCGGTAGAAACGCTTCAATTACGTGTATATAATTTACATAGGAATCGCGATTGAATTTCTTCGCAGCTCACCATAGTTTCCACTGTTATGTGACAGATGTACGCGTGATTCGTACGGAACGATTTGCCTCTTCATTCATCATGCAAAGAGAAAAGAAGTCGAATTCTCTCCCGGTAATTTTCTTCCCCTGTACCAATAATCAGGACAACTTCAGGACAAGAGTGAATAGGTATTCGGTTATCGTTGCCGAGTTAACGTAAAACTAAATATAAAAGGAGTGTACTACGAGACGAATTTATGTAGAACCACACTAGCGATATAATTTTTGTAGTACTTTATACGTTCAAGCATTATAGCTACAATATCCACCTGATGTTAAGTGACGATGCAGGCCAAGCTGGTGATCGCGTGAAGCATAGTGCCGGGGCTGGCTCTGTAGTGCAACTGCTGGAACACACCTACATGTATTTGATGGTTGATTTTCAATCTGGCGGTAGAAGTTAACTTGGTCGGCGTGTGAAAAAACCCAACATCATGCTATGATAACGATTCCTCGTGATGTTTCTCGTTGCCGAAGCTCAGGATCAATGCATGTGGTTTTGATCTTAAATCGTCCGTAAAAACTTCCAAATGAGCTATCATCGCTTCAGTTTTATTTTTAAGGATTTTGACAAGAAATCATGTGTTAGGTTGGGACAATATGGACTAATTTCAGTTCCTAAATTACATGCTAACCTAATTACACGCATAATTAATTACTTATAGTAATATATTCGACGAACGTCTCCGCAAATTGAGTACCCAGAAACACAGTCGATCGTTCTGCAAAGTGAATCTAGTACATTATACGTACTAACAACATTGTGGATGATAAATTAACTACGTTCAACTATATCACAACTAACATATACTAGCCCTGTAGCCAAATTATCTTTTACTACAAATGTTAGAGTAATTAAGTAGAGTAAATCGAATGACATTTATGGCAAAGTTCAATCCATACATTTTGAAAATGAAATTTGAAGTGAAAAATATATTGTTGCGCCTTCGCAGCAAAACCAACCCGCATGCCATTACGATAAATGGCAAGACGTGATGAGAGTCAGATCCTCCACAGGTGTAGCATGTATACCAACTTGGGCCGTACCGACACTTAAGATCAGGTGAGATTATGGCCATAACGCTAAACCTTAAGTATAAAAAAAAAACGCTCTTTTAAGTTGTTCTGTCCCATTTACTTCCAAGTACGAATGTATACTACACATTTAGTTACCTTGCTATAAGAACTGTTTCTATTATAAATATTCTGTAATTAATCTTGTAATAAAAATAATAAGAAAAGTGTATGGACTTCTTTATCGAAACTCTATAACGTTTTATTAAATTTAAAATCCTAACATTAACTTAAATGTTTCTCATCTGCCTGATGTCCCGTGGCGGCCAATTATTTGTGTTTTTATAAAAAAAAAAAATTATACTTACGGTTTAGCGTTATGGACATAATCTCACCTGATCTTAAGTGACGATACGGCCCAAGTTGGTAGACACGCTAAACCTGTGGAGGAACTGGCTCTCAAGTGCTGCTGCCGGAACACACCTATTGGTATTTGGCGGCAGGTTCACAACTTGAGGGTGGTAGCTAGCCAGGCGGGCATTAGAAAAAGCCCTATCACCATGCTATGGTTTCCTCACGATGTTTTCCTTCACCGAAAGCTCAAGCTCATTGTAGGCGCTTGGGTTCGAACCCACGTCCCTTGACGCGAAGTCGTGCACACTACCACTGAGCTATATCGCAAAAAATTATGCTAACGATTATATAAATACAACTCGGCTAGGGCATATGTGACTAAAAAAAGTGTGTGCGTTGTCTCTGGTCACTGGCACACGGAAGTTTGAAGTATCGCCGTAGTGGGTTTTTATGGATAGAGTTCAGTGCTTATCACCCCACGAGTCATACGCCCTCTCACCTTACCTGAGGCCTGAGTCTGAGGGCTTTTGAGGAGTTCCATAAAAATTAAGGTTTTATACAACACGTTAATAATAATAGAAATGGCATGTGTTGCTAGACATTGTTATTTCCGCTGGACATGAGAAGATGTATCAAAGCTGTTCTTGTAGAACGCTATACTTATCATCAGTTATATTGTTATCACTTTTAGTGACACGACAAAAACGCATTTTTTTTTTTTGTGACGTGGAGAAATGCATTTATGCGTACCCTCCCAGCCCGGGCTGAGAGTGGTGTGTTGGATTCACCCGGCGCTAAGCTTCGAAAATATGCACTAAGCCCCACGGCCGTCTGCCGCCTTCCTGGGGCAAAGCGGGTCCGTGCATTCAAATACCACGTCACCCTAGCGACCGGCCTGGCCTGGTGGTAAACCGGGTTCCATCCGGGCAGCATAGCAAGCTGCCCTTTTAGTCACAGGACTGCTGAAATAAGAGGCGGGTCCTTCGGGACCTTCGTTATTCCGGCTTACGGCGGTGAAAGAGTACGAGCATATCGGCCCCTCCGAACGTAAATTAGTCTACGGCAGAGAGAATGTCTGTTGCGTATCTGCCTAACAAAGCATTTGACATTTGTAAAGTATCTAAATAAAATGTTGTTAGCTTTAGATCACGTGACAGAAGTGTAAATTTCAGAGATATATTGCTCTGTCGCTCCCTTAGTCGACTCTAGCCAACTTTACTCGAACGGAACTTGCATAGCCGAGTGTGAGTCAATTTTCATATTGGTAATTTTAAGAGGGTCCATCTAGGGCTTTAATATTGGTAATTTTAAGAGGGTCCATCTAGGGTTGTTACATACAAAGATATGACTACTCAGATAGGTATATTTATATCTATGAACCAGTTCTTATCCGATTATTGCACTGTATTCTACATTGAATACCGACAAATTAAAAATTTCAACGCTCTCAAAAAAGTTCTTTCTGAAAAATATTTGTGTTTGAGTTTAAAGTTGAATCAGATTTTTTTTTTATAAAAGGCAAACGAGCAAGTGTCTCATCTGATGGTAAGTGATCACCGCCGCCCATGGACACCCGAATCGCAGGTGCATAGCCGTCCTGTATAGGAGGGACTGGCTCTCAAGTGCCACAGCCAAACACACTTATTGTTATTTGGCGGCAATTTGAGGGTGGTAGCTAGTCAGGCGGGCATTAGAAAAAGCCCTACCACCATACCATGGTGTCCTCACGATGTGTTCCTTCACCGAAAGCGCAAGCTCATTGTAGATGATTTTATTCGAACTCACAGCCCAATTCCGCGGCGTTCCTACACGTTACCACTGAGCTATCATCGCTTCAAATGGATGGAGATTGGTTTGCGTGGAATAAAATCAAATAATGTCAACTCATTACGTATAAATCACATTTACTATAAAAAATAATTAAAGTAACACGTAATAAGATAATTAATAATACAAACGTTTATACATCATGCTGTATATACACACGCCGTAGATTAAAAAGGCGATCGTTGACACAGACGTGAATAATACAGCGTGTTCCACGCTCCGTTGTAAATAAAAAAAAATGTTCACTGTACATTTCAAATGCGTTTTAGTATTTTTCATGCTCGTTCTAAAAAATATCTATCTCTGGAGAGGTCTTTGTTAATATTATTTCATTTTATAGTTACAATTATGTACTAGCATTGGACCGCGACTTCGTTCTCGTTGTGAAACGACTTGAATAATACGTATTTAGCTAACAGTTAAAAGTTTCATGGCTATTAGAATTATTATGAAGGCGAGAATATAGATTTAATAATCAGTTTACATTGTGGGTTTCATGCTGGAAAGAAATTAGGAACCCCTTATATCACCTTTATAGCATAGTTATGTCACCACAGTTTAAACAGAGTTCAGTTAATAGACATGTAGCATAGTAATAGGGCTTTAGTTAAAGTCCGCTTGAGTATCTACCACTCAGAAGTTGAAAACCTACCACCAAATGCTTGAGTACCACAGTTGCACTTGAGATCCCGTCCCTACACAAAACTAGGCGTGACCACCGTCTTACCCACATCATTAATTAACATTAATTGTAATTAACTACGGAACCATCTCCTAACGATTGTATTCTCTCTTACCTACAACATGGAATCTTTCAAACGTAACATGAAGAGATATTCCCTTGACGTTCGACGTTATTGTTTTTTTTATTTATTGTATTGTATTACTACGTTATTGTATTGTTATGTTACCGTACTATTATATATATTTTTTTAATATCAAGGTTTAGCGTTATGGCTGTTATCTCACCTGACCTTAAGTGACATACGACTCAAGTCGGTCGGACACGCAAAGTATGTATAAAAAAATATAAATTAAACTAGTCGATGCCTCGGACTGACTTCGCGTTTCTCTCAAAAATCACATGTGATGGTAAAAATCCATTGTTAGTGAGTTATTATATATATATATAGATTATAACATTAACTTTGCCCAAATAAGCAGTAATAAATTATGAAATATAATTAATTGAAAAACCGATAAGTTCCAACTTCATAATCAGTATTCATTACCCGAGATACACTCAAAGTCATATGTGTGAACCGAACGAACCTATACAATCTATTCAGGAAACACATGTTTTTAATTTCTTATTTCATAATAGCCGACCTCCGAGAATATTCCGTCCATTATCGTAATCAGACACCGTATAGAAACTGTTTGATTAATTTTCGTAATAGATTACATTTCATGATTACATTTCACGTTAGTTAAACCGATTGTTAATAGACAGCGCTTTGTACAAGTTAATGGAATTAATAGTGAAAGCACAGTTTTCGAAAAATCGATAAAAATAATTAAAAAACATTGTTCTGTTTATCCCTTCCTCGTGAATTGAAACGTCGGGGTCTTTTTACAGATATGACATATCATTTTTTTTTTGTATAACTTCTGAACGTGATAGCTCGATGATAGTGTATATGACTTCGCGTCAAAGGGACGTGTGTTCGAATCCACCTACAATGAGCTTGAGCTTTCGCTGAAGGAAAACGTCGTGAGGAAACCATAGCATGTTGGTAGGGTGTTTTCTAATGCCCGCCTGGCTAGCTACCACACTCAAGTTGAAAAACTGCCGCCAAATACCAACAGGTGTGTTCCGGCAGTTGCACTTGAGAGCCTTACACAGTTGCACAGTTGCACAGGTTTAGCGTGTCTACCAACTTGGGCCGTATCGTCACTTAAGATTATTCTATTAATTTTTAGTAGTTTATTTAGTTTTTTAGTCAATTTAATTAAGTATATAAAAAAAACGTTATGACATACACACGACTTTCGTACCAACGCACGTATCGATCCGGGAAACACTCGCGAACATCGCGTGAGGGAGCTCGGTAAAGAGGATTACGTGGATTCCAATAATACCTTTATTTGAATACCTTAATCCGAACGTGCAATCCCACACACATATGTATTTCTACAATAATTGAAGTAAAAAATTCTGTATGTACATACTGTGAAGCATCTCGTTTTGGCATCAAATAGGAAACAGATGAAGAAATCACGTGAGTGTCATGTAACACTCGGTTGTTACGAGTTTTCAAACGTCGTGTATTATTATTGATAAAAGTTTTATATTACAAATAACTGAATTAGTAGCATCTGAGACGTGACATGCAGCGATAACTAATGAATTAAAGATATCGTAGGAAATATCTGATTGTAAGAATGAACGTTTTATTGTGCATCATTCAGTTCATTTAATTCATTATAATACGCCAAGAAACAGTTGACGCGTATGACATATGGAAACTATGTATGCGCAGCCATTGAGAACCTACTGATTGCCTTGAACCAATAAGCGCGCACTTATGACTGCGCACAGCCAATGACACACGCGCTAAGGCTAACCGTCTACATTATAGAAATATAGTGCATTATGGAACAGACTAAAGAGAGGGTCGTGGCGGAAAAATCTTACATTTTCATTTGTTTAGCATCCATCCGTACTGATTAATAGGAAACTTCGTTCCAAACTAATATTAGTATGAGAATTGTAACCTATTAGCCTGTTTTGGATTATTTTAGTTAGTGACATTTTTTTAAACACTTTCTACATTGAACGTTATGGGTTATAGTTGGTAATATGTACGGATGCCGCGTCAGTGGACGTGAGTTCGAATCCCTGCAATAAGCCTGAAGGTTCGCTATGGTTTCCTCACGATTTTTTCCTGCACCAAAAGCTAAAGCTCATTGTAGGTGGTTGGATTGGAACTTACGTCCCTTGATACAAAGTCGCACACATTACCACTGAGCTATCATCGCTTCAATATGATTAGAGGCATGTTTAGTATCTCAAGGTGTTTTAAAACAAGATATTATTACTTATAGATGTATCCCGTAATTCTGTATTTATCTCGCTTGGATGGCACGTAGAGTAATTACGAAACAGATATTTTATCCCGGATTTAGGATTGTGTTCTGATCGAAGAATAATTAGTATTCTGCCCCGCGCGAGATTGTTAGCGTGCGACCAAAGATCGGTTTATTCGGAATTCAGAGAGGACACTTGGAAGTTACACGTACATTATTAAAACGCGGGTGTGACAGGAAAAGTAAATATTTTCCGATAATTCCAGCTTATTACCAGTTGTTTCGCTTATGAATACGAAGTATTTCTATAGTTCCTAGATTTAGCGTTATGTTTACAATCTCACGTGATGTTAAGTGACGATGATGCCTGAATTGGTGGACTCGCTTAACTGTGCAACTGCTAAACGCACCTAATGCTATTTGCGGCAGATTTTCTACTTGAGGGTTGTAGTTAGCCGGCAGGCATTTGCAAAACCCTACCATCATGCTATGGTTTCCTCGCGATGTATTCCTTCACCGAAAGCTCAAGTTACGACGTTACGACTGAGCTATCATCGCTTCCGGTAAACATATGTTCAGAAAAACGGCGCGACTCGAGAATCGAATATATGATTAAAACTTAACAATACATTACACTTTGCCGTCGTCTCAAGGGCATAGCGCTCAGAAGTGTCAAGACAAAAAACTTATGTCACCCGAGCGACATTCCCGGCGACGCTACGCCGCGAGCGAACCCACTAGTTGGACCCTAAAAGGATGTTCCAACACATTTACAGAGAAAGGTCACTCGAGTAGTATCGGCGTGGACTTATTGATGGACGAACAGCGATCGAAGTAAATCATGGCACCTGTGAAATAAATACATATATATTGTGTTTGTATTTTTGTTATTTATTTCTTTATAATGCGTGGAATCTTGGTGAAAATGGTGCGGATTTTCATTTCATTGTATTTTTTATATATATTAATACTCTTTATAAATAAATATATATGCATAATACAAGTAACTTACTTATTAGTGGTCTTTTTATGTATATAATTGTTTCAATTCTTGCTCTTTTATTTATATATATATTGAAGCGATGATAGCTCAGTGGTAGTGTGTACGACTTCGCATCAAGGGACGCGAGTTCGAATCCAAGCACCTACAATGAGCTTGAGCTTTCGGTGAAGGAAAACATCGTGAGAAAACCATTGCATGGTGGTAGGGCCTTTTCTAATTCCTGCCTGGCTAGCAATGACCCTCAGGTTGTAAACCTGCCGCTAAATACCAATAGGTGTGTTCCGGTAGCTGCACTTAAGAGCCAGTTCCTCCACAGGTTTAGTGTGTCTACCAACGTGGGCCGTAGCATTACTTAAGATTAGGTGAGATTATGGCCATAACGCTAAACCTTAAGTATAATATATATATATAGCTGCGGCTAACTTTTCTTCTATTATAGTTGAAATGTTATTTACTGTATCCATATCCCTGATTTAAACAGTCATCTTTATGTTACAGGTGATAATTTCTTTAGCCGACGTACCCACCGACTATTGGACATGTTTTGTTTCAAATGTATGAGGATTTTAAAGTTTTCTAATGAACTCTGACCACGGGGTTTAGTTTTGAGGTATGTCTACGATCTTCTGAGCAAGAATGAATATGTAAAGAAATACTGGCTCGCCCAACATCGGAGGAAGCCAAATTAATTTATGGTTTGTTTGAAATCTGTATTGGGGTAAGGAATTAACTGTAGTATGCTGTATGGATGAGAATCGCATGTTCTATCTGAACAGACCCTCCATATAGATAATGATTAAAAAAAAGAATGTTCCATGCTTTTTTTATAGTTAAGGTTTAGTATGAAGGCCACAATCTCACCTGATCTTAAGTGACGATACGGCCCAAGCTCACGTAGGCTTTTTTCACATTCACAGCTTTATCCTGATTTTTTAGTTTATTAAGTATCTCAACTGAGTAATAAGTGTCGATGCGACCCAAAAAAAAGTGGAGACAATAAGCCTAGTGAAGGTTGAGCTCTAAGTGCACCTGCCGGAACTGGTTATTCTGTGGCAGATTTTCAACTTAAGAGTGATCAAAGCTTGCCAGGTGGCATTAGAAAGAACCTTTTTTTATATACTTAATGTTTAGCGTTATTACCATAATCTCACGTGATCTTAAGTGACGATATGGCCCAAGTTGGCAGACACGCTAAACCTGTGGAGGGACTGGCTCTCAAGTGCAGCTGCCGGAACACACCTATTGGTATTTGGCGGCAGGTTTACCTAACGCACGCTATGGTTTCATCACGATGTTTTCCTTCGACGAAAGCTTATGCACATTAGGATTCGAAGTAACGCTTCGAAAAAAAATAAAAAACAAATTCTTCAAATCTACGTTACTATGTCGTCAGCATTATATCGAATCTTATGGATACTTTCGTTGTACATGGGAAATAGAGTTCTTTAGCGTTCTCTAACTGGGATATTTTCTTCGGGAAATCATAAAAATGTACCAACATTTTCATATTATTACGAGTTTATAAATAGGTACTACATTCCGGGATATTTCTTTTTTATCTTAGTCGCAAATGGAAACAGTATTTGGACCTTGAGTTCGCGACTTCCTTACTTATTTACTAATATTATAAATGCGAAAGAAAGTATCTTTGTTTGTTTATTACGCTTGTGGCGATATATACAGTTACTCCAATATAATTCTTGTATACGTATTTTTACATGTTTTTTTTTTGTATAGTTAAAGTTTAGCGTTATGGCCATAATCTCATCTGATCTTAAATGACGATACGGCCCAAGCTGGTAGACATGCTAAACCTGTGGAGGAACTGGCTCTCAAGTGCAATTGCCGGAACACACCTATTAGTATTTGGCGGCAGATTTTCAACTTAAGGGTAGTTGCTAGCCTGGCGGGCTCTAAAAAAACTTCTAACACTATGCAATCCTATATAAATTCAATACGTTTCGTATCGATGTCATTTAGATGGTCATAATATTTATTTCTTTATAGCAATTAATAAAAAAAACTCAGTATTTCTTTCATATCTCTAGGAGAGTTGTCTGTAAATTTCAAAGTTGAAAGGCATGTTTATTTTTCAGTGCGGAGGTTTATATTTCTTAACTTACGCGGGAGTGCATCACAGTTTTCTCACAGTTCAAACTTGATTCCAAGTTTCCATAAACAAGCACGACTGTAGCTTGAGATGTAAAGTTTAAAGACAAATTTAATGTATAATTAGCAAATGAGTATGCATGATTTTATCCTCTACGTACAACTGACGTCACTTGATGATAATTGACGGTGTGAATAAAAACTCAGTTACAATGAAGAACTCGCTCAGTTGAATTACTAATTCTTAAGTATTTTTTTTTTATAGTTAAGGTTCAGCGTTATGGCCATAATATCAACGGATCTTAAGTGACAATAGGGTCCAAGTTGGTATACACGCTAAACCTGTGGAGGAACTGGTTCTCAAGTGCTGCTGCCGGAACACACCTATTGGTATTTGGCGGCAGGTTTACAACTTGAGGGTAGTAGCTACCCAGGCGGGCATTAGAAAAAGCCCTACCACCATGCTATGGTTTCCTCACGATGTTCTCCTTCACCGAAAGCTCAAGCTCATTGTAGGTGCTTGGGTTCGAACCCACGTCCCTTGACGCGAAGCCGTGCACACTACCACTGAGCTATCATCGCTTCAATTATTATTGCCAGGACATACCTTTTTGATTCGTTTACTGACTTCCTAAGGGCAGTAGCAAACGCACTACCCTCTCTTAGGCTAAGGTGAAAGGGACGTGTGGCGACACTCATAGGGTGAAAGGATTCACTAATTTTTTTTTTGTCATTATTTATTTTAGGGCCTTTGGTCCAAAAAGCACATGTAAGTCCCATCGTACCCTGACCTTATAGTATGTGCAAAATATAATTACAGTCAAATATGTCCTATAACTACTTAGATCTAATCACAAGATGGAAACCACCCCAAACCATCGCAGTGACACTTCAAACTTCCGTGTTACCAGTAGACAAGAAACAGTTTTCTCACTTTTACTAGTCTCTGGTGGAAAAATCATACATTTTAATGTAATAGCGGGCAAACGAGCAAACGTGTCACCGATGGTAAGTGATCACCGCCGCCCATAGACACACACAGCACCGGGGGAATCGCAGGTGCGTTGCAGACCTTTATTTTGGACGGACTGGCTCCCAAATGCAACTGCCGGAACACACCTATTGGTATTTGCTGGCAGAATTTCAACTCCAGGGTGGTAGCTAGCCAGGCGGGCATCAGAAACAGCCCTACTAACATGCTATGGTTTCCTCGCGATGTCTTTCTTCACGGAGAGCTCAAGCTCATTGTGCTTGGATCCGAACTCACGTCCCTTGACGCGATGTTATATACATGTATAGTGTATGTTTTATATATAATTGTTCTGATTGCTTTTCCATTACTAATATTATTGTTAATATTATCTATAATATATTTATAATATGTCTGTTTGATGTTTAAAAAAAAATTTAATCAGTACAAGATGTTTGCTTATGTTTGTTCGTAAAAAGTTGCTGCACTTACCATGAATTATTAGTGTTGTTTGTGCAAATGTCATAGTGTAAGTCACTGTGGATGAACCATTATCATGCTATTACACTAATATTACAAATGCGAAAGTACGTTTGTTTGTTTTTGTATCACGTTTTCTCGCCTAAACCGCTGAATCGATTATCATGAAGTCTGGTCTACATATAATTGGAAGATTGGAGAAGGAGATAGGACTTTTTATCGCGAAAATGTACAAATTTTATTTTCTCAACAATAAACACCATCCGAAATACAATATATTCCAATACCAAAATTCTGCGAAATATCTTCTGTGGTTTAGTCTTGAAAACCTAATAAACACAGAATAACTTTCACACTTATAATGCCAGTTTGGAGAGATATATATAAGGAAACAAAATATTTTCCTAGTAAAGTTATTCTCAAGTCATTCATCATTCGTATCCAACTTCCCGTGAAAGGTTAGGGAAGTATTTCTTTATTATCGAGGATAAGTAAACGGAATCATATATAATTTAGAAGATGCATTATGATGTCAAGGAAAACATGTTTACTTACAGTCAATCCATTTATACCGATTTCCTCTGTTGCTATAAATGTCTATGAAACTCAGCATTTACATATTATTTAAAATAAGTGCCAATGAAATTTTACGTTAAGTACTTGTGACCTTTCCTTGACTGCGGTGTCCAACAATATGGCATAGTGTTACATACCACGTCTAGTGCTTATTAATATGAAACTTAATAATACTACATAATTTAAATTAATGAAAAGGAGGGTAGTTGATAACACAGATTACTATATAAGTGCGATGCGCGTGGCTAGAGGTTCAGTACGCCGGCGTAACCGTAGGTCTCGCACAACTGCCCATCTACAGACGCTCGAGCCTAGGTTCGATCCTCTGGAAAGGAGCCCTCCAGCGACTCTGCCCGCGCGATACAGTGACACTCTACAACACTAAGAGTACACTATCACACCGCATACCACTGGTGCACACCCACACGTTAAGTACACGGTTCTGTAAGGGACCAAACCTGCGGCCCTGCCAGTTATTTTGGCCTTTTTTTTGTTCATATAATTCACGGACGTTGAAATGCGTAGACTAGGTCCTTCTATCAACAAAACCAAATCTCAGAAAAATTCTAAGCTTAAACAGTACAGTAGAATCCACTCCACCGATTTCCTTGCCTCTTTAAACAATCTGTATTGTATCTAAAGGCCTATTCTAGTAGGCCAGCCCTTACTATTTTATATAATTTTTCCTCTTCCGGCAAAAGTCCGTGCCAAGGGCCAGCCACTACGGGACCCTTGTGCCCGCTGCCTCGGGGCTGAGTGCCCTCAGCATTCGCCCCAAAAAAGTCCTGGCAAGCTGTAAAAGCCCTTCCGACTAACAGCGTGTGCCTTTCGAAAAAAAAAGCTAGAGGTTCAGTTGAGTTAAGAACGTTCGACAGTACGGACGTGTTGTAGTAAGCCGAAGCTCTGCTATAAAATATAACGATTGTGGAACGAGACTCTTGACTATGATTCTGCGTAACCACCACTGTCTGTAACACTAGTTCTTTTACCATACTTCCCTTACACACCTCTACTATTCCTCTCAGATCCAAATTTATTAACAAGAGTATTCACAATTGTCATTATTTATATTTTTGTGATTTAATATGGTCTTTATAATATTCGTATTAACTAAAATGATATTCGAACGATTTAAGACGGATTCCAGTAAACTTCCTGTTGTAAATTTTAGTATATATTAAGCCTCTCAATTTATCTGTCACCGGAAATGTATTGCCTTCCTTTTCCGTCGTCGACGATATGGTCAGTTCATGTTTAACAGTCGAGGTGAAAGTGGTCGCTATGAAATAACTCGGGTTACTAACCTCGAAGTATAATTAGCTGATCAAATGTGTTCAATAAGAGATTATTGAAGGAAAATAGGTGTTTTTATAATAATGGAAAAAGGGGTTTTTTATAATACAAGAAGGTTTTTAAAATATTTTCCAAAGCCTCTTCGGTACATATGAAAACGTGTGCGGTGAGAATAGTAATTGATATGAATGTTGAAGGATGGAATGGACGAGGAAGATCTAAGAAAAGATTGATAGAGTTTGTGAGGTCAATCGGAAGAGAGAAAAGGGAGTGATTGAAGGGATAGCGACTGATAGGGATTTAAGGAAGGAAGGAAGAAAAATAATGTATTGTGCTGACTCCATATAACTTAGAAACTGGATAAGATGACGACTGAATACTTTAAAATAAAGACTACCCTCAAGAAATCTATATTAATATAATAAAGAGGGAAATGTTTGTTTACACGCGTTCATCATAGGAACTACCATCGGATATAAAAAAAATATAGTTTCACGCGAACGAAGTCGCAAACACAACTTGTCTCTGATATACAAAATATGTTTAAATACGAATTGTCCTTGAGGATAAATTCTTAATTTTCGTACAATTAACGAATCGCTTACAAAAAAAAAGTTCTGCTTCAAAAATAATTCTGAACCAATGACAGCTCAGTGGTACTGTGTAAGACTTCGCGTCAAAGGATGTGAATTCTAATCCACCAACCATGAGCTCGAGCTTTCGGTGAAGGAAAACATCGTGAAGAAACCATGGCATGATGGTAGGGCTTTTTCCAATGCCCGCCTGGCTAGCAACCACCCTTAAGTTGAAAGTCTGCCGCCAAATACCAATAGGTGTGTTCCGGTTGCTGCACTTGAGAGTTCCACAGGTTTAGAGTGTCTACCAACTTAAGATCAGGTGAGATTATGATCATAACGCTAAAACCTTAACTATAGAAAATATATCTATATATATGTTTTTGTTTATACTTAACTTCACTTGCCCTCGGTAAATGACAATAGGTTTATAGGAGACAATACTACACAAGTACCCCCCGTGACCGGGACACAATGAGGCAGGAGCGGCGTGATGAGGTGACACCTCTTAACCCTCAGATTATTATGTCAGGTACAGTGATGAATTGGGTCTGTATCCATAATATGGTATAAATATGTTCCAGATCTTCAATTCGATAAAATACACAAGCGTCATGTTTGTCAGGCCCTTTCACAACACAGTACAGGTTTCAAAATTTTTTCTGTTTTCTAGGACCGGATATAAATAATCAAATAAATCATTTTCTTTAAATTTAAGATTTAACCAAATAAAGAGCAAAATGCCTTATTTACAAGAAGTTATTGACACTTTTATGTTCTGATACTGAAAATCTTTTATGTATAGTTTCATAAGAACTGGGTTCATTCTAATTTCTTGTGCTTGAAATAAGAAGAATGTAGAACTAGAGAACGAGGTTCTAGAGTTCTGTATGTAGTTCAGTTCGTCATACCTTTTTCAGACTTCAGACCTCACACAAATTGTAACAATATATCTTTATTTTTATTGTTTGTATTTTTTTTAAGGCACTGATACAGATATGAGATTAGATACAGAAGCAACTTAATTCTAGATAACATTTTAAAACCCATACCCCCAACACAACAACTTACACAGTTAGGAACTTTTATTATGAGTGAATATGAACAGAATACAGATTACATAAATTGTAATATTTTTTATAGAAATTATAATATTTTATAGCACTTTGAACGTAAATGTACACAAAAATAAAAACTAAGTTAAATTTTTGAATTTTATTGTATGAGTATGCGAGTATATTTGTACGAGTGTGTGTGAAATAAATTTATTATTTATTTATTTATAATTCTAGAATAGATATTGTACAAAAATTTTATAGTATTATTTGACAAGAAGTTCATTGTTTGCGCAAAGTATATTTTGAAGTCTCATCGCAACTTTCATTCTCTTTTATTGTAAATGCGAATGTCTGTTTGTGTGTTACACTTACACGCTTTAACTTTATTATTATTATTTTTTTAGCGTTATGGCTGAACTCTCACCTGATGTTAAGTGACCATGTGGTCCGACCTGGTGAAAACGCTAAATCTTTGGAGAGACTGGCTCTCAAATGCAACTGCCAGAACACTCCTATAAGTTTTCGGCGGCATATTTTCAACTTGAGGGTGGTATCTAGCCAGGCGGGCATTAGAAGAAGCCCTACCACCATGCTATGGTTTCATCACGATGTTCTCTTTCCCCGAAAGCTCAAGAACATTTCAGGGATTCCAAGTGCGTCAGTACACGCTACCACTGAGCTATCACCGCTTCGATTACTACTAAACCGATCTTCATAAAATTAATCATATATGCTGTCAGAGGTGGGGAAAAGGACCCGGGTAGATTTTATTGGAAAGTAACACTGATTCCACGGAATAGAATGCTAAAATTTTGCCTAACAAAAGTGGCCATATAGAGACAAGAAAAATATATTTTAAATTTTCATCTGTTCTTCTTTCTACACTCTTATACAAATGTAAGAAAGTGTCTGTATGTCACTCCTTAAGAAAAATTGCCTTTGAATTTGCAGTATGCCGCTTCGAGTCCTGCACGGGACAATTCATTGTGACATTCATGAAAGCTGTTCCAAGTTTGGTTTTAACTTTGTGTTCGTTAATTGTGTCCGTCTTACTTGACATTGGCAAAATTGCCTGCAGCGATGATAGCTCAGTGGTAGTGTGTAGGAACGCCGCGTCATGGGACGTGAGGTCGAATCCAATCAGCTACAATGAGCTTGAGCTTTCGGTAAAAGAAACCATAGCATGGTGGTAGGGCTTTCTCTGATGCCCGCCTGGCTAGCTACCACCCTCAAGCTTATAATATGCCGTAACATACCAATATGTGTGTTCCGGCAGCGGCACTTGAGAGCCAGTTCCTCCAATAAAGGTCGGCAAATCACTTGCACTTCCCCCGGTGTTGTAAGTGTCCGTAGACGGCGGTGATCACTTACAATCATGTGATACGATTGCTCGTTTGCTCGGTATTACATAAATAAATGGATAGATAAAATAATAATAAAAAAAAACAACTTAACTAACATTGACTTTATATGTCGATTGTCATAATACATTCTTGTTCTTTTCGTTCGTTCTTTTCGTTCGTTCTTTTCGTTCTACGTTAACTGAGATACAATTTGTCTAGAAGCAAAGTGGGTGGTTGCTTGATGCAATAGAGATCAATGTTTGTCTGCCGCCTCATAAAATTCTTATCCTCACTAATAATATTATGTATGCGAAAGTGAGTTTGTTTGTTGCACTTTCAAGCGTAAACCGCTGAATCGATTATAATCGAAATAAGTTAGTAATTTTTGACGTTCATAAGCGCCTTCTTAGGGCCTAAATTGAATAAAGACTTTTGATTTGATTTGCTCTGAATCATTTTTGATATGGAGATAGATGGAACCCTGAAGACGGTAATCGGATACTCTTTCTCGTGAATGAATCATTGTAATTTACCTAAAGAGAGGAACCTGAAATTAAACCTTTCATTGCATCATCCGCTTTGTCTACCAAAAACAATGTAAACGTGATCGAAGCCGCGCGTAAAAACTAGTTGTTTATTAAATAATTTATCGCACTGCATATTTATCCTACATCACAGTTGAAGTGTCTAACAGAATGGTCTCTGATATACTACGTTGTAGACACCAAAGTTCACGACATGTTGGTCGACAGACGATGTTATAACATGGGCAGATTCCGCCTTAAAATATAGTTATTACTGAATACGCAGTTTAGAGGAGATTGGATAACATTTTCAAGTCCGGAACGGATACTGGAGTGTTCGGAACAAACGTTCTTTCCCTTACCGACAGCTAACATTAAGGTCAAAGTGATTTTAAACTATAGGTTTAGGTACCGTGTGAAATTCGATACAGTTTTCAATATCACGTAATACACTGCAATCTATACTAATATTTTTATTGCGAAAAAGTTTGTTTGCTTGAACGCGCTAATCTAAGGAACTGTATACAAGCCGGATTTCGAAATTTCTGATTGTATTTGATAGAGTAATCATCTGCAAAGATTTAAGATGCGAATCTGAAGCGATGATAGCTCAGCGGTGGTGTGTACGACTTCGCATCAAGGGAAGTGAGTTCGAATCCAAGCATCTACAATGAGTTTGAGCTTTCGGTGAAGGAAAACATCGCGAGGAAACCATCGCATGGTGGTAGGGCTTTTTCTAATGCCCGCCTGGCTACCAACCACCCTCAAGCTAAAAACCTGTCGCCAACCAATAGGTATGTTCCGGCAGCTGCACTTGAGAGCCAGTTCCGTGTCAGTAGCGTGTCTACCACCTTGGGCCGTATCGTCGGCCGTATCGGCACTTAAGATCAGGTGAGATTATGGCCATAACGCTAAATCCTTGACTATACAAAAAAAAGTTACAAAGACAGGGGAAAAATTATGAAATATATACACAACTAAATTTTACATGAAGCTACCCTCGCGTCAGTTAATATTGATTTTGTTAAACTAATCGGATAAGGCAATAAAAAGTTTCATACAACGTTTGTCCCCCTCTTTATCCCACTTCCTGTAAGTTTTAAGAAGGAAATACTAACCTATCTCCGTCTCCGGGGTCCCATCTATCTCTGTACCGAAATTCATCGCAATTGATTTAGCGGTTTAAGTGTGAAAACGTAACAAACAAATAAACACACTCTCGCATTGATAATATTAGTATGAATTCACTTACGCTGTACATACAAACATTGGGTAACAAAGGTTTTTCCTTTACAATATTAATATAAATAGATTTAGTATCTATTTTATGTGTATATCCCAGGACGCAGGTATTTTTCGCACATCTACAATCCGGAGTTTTTATTTTTTATATACTAAGAAAATTGTAATAAACAAAATTTTCTTTCACCGACTTAGCTCTCATAACTTGGTCGCTCGGCGAAAGCTGGTTGTTTTGTAAATACTAAATCAATTTGCCCTTCGCTGCCCTTACTTATACGGGATCTGAGTAATTCAAATATAGCGTGTTTTAGTTAGCCGTCGTATCTAACTTTATTAAAATTTACTACCCCCAAGCTTTTCTTTTATCATATACATTACTAGATTTAACATGCGGCTTCTCTGATGTTAATAGTTATTTCGTCAAACAAATCGAATGACGCAGTAAAAAGTTTCATGCAAAGATTATCCCTCTGTTCATCCCACTTCCTACAAGTAATTCGAGAGAATAACTAGCCTATCACCGTCTCCAGTATCCCATCTGCATCTGTGAAAAAATTCATCATAATCGATTCAGCGTTTTAGGCGTGAAAGCGTAACAAACAAACAAACTCACTTTCGCATTTATAATATTAGTACGATAAGCAAATATGTCCTTATGTTTTTCAAACTAAGCTTTATAATGATGAATAAACAACGTTTACCTGCGACTTTGTTCGCGTGGAATTAATTTTTTTTTTAATAATTCTTACCCGTTTTCGTGACTTATTCCAATACAGATTTCCTCCTATTGGTGGTAGCGTGATGTTAAACAGCCGAAAGCCTTCTTCGGTGGTTGCTCTGTGAAATACATCATCAAAACAGACTGGTAGGTTCTAAGACCGCGATTCTCCACCAATCGTACGTGTCCGCGCACACATCCGCGTAACCGCCGCCCTCGCCGCCGAGGCCGAGCGGTTAATTTCGCTCCCGCACACCCGCCGCGGCCTCCCTCTGCCGACGCTTGAGCCTAGGATCGATCCTCCGGATAGGAGCCCTCGAGTGACTCTGCTCGCGCGATACAGTGACCCTCTACATCACTGAAAGTACATCATCACACCGCATACTATCCATGCACACCTACACGTTAAGTACACGGTTCTGTAAGGGACTACCCCCACGATCCTTGTTTGTTTTCCGCAGCATCCCTAGCCGAGGTTCGGCCATTCTGGCACCCTTGCGCTCGCTGCCTCGGAGCTGAGTGCCCTCAGCACTCGCCCCAAAAAGTTCGGTGAAGCTGTCAAAGCCCTTACGGCTAACAGCGTATATCAATTAAAAAAAAAAAAAAAAAACTAAGATCGCGTACAAACAGACGTCATATCCCGCTTTTGAATATTAACGTAGATATATAAATAAATATTCATGTTTCTTCGTGTACTCGACGGCTGTACGTCCGTCCGATTGCGATGAAACTGTTTTACATTTACATACATTTATTGCCAAAGAAATAGAGACTGTATATTCAGTCAGTTTCCATAAGGTTGCAGCATGTTAACGCGCGTTGGGTGCAGGCAGCAAATAAAAAAAAAATCAACTACCTCAACATGGCAAAATAAAGATTTTATTTTTCAGTTTTCAGTAATGTACATGTAACCTTTTTGTATAAATTACATAGTTTTTTTATGTTAACATGTTATAGTTAACAGTTTAGAGTTATGGCCACAATCTCACCTGATGTTAAGTGAATTTGTGGCCCGAGATCGTGGACACGCTGAGCCCAGTGGAGGAACTGGCTCTCAAGTGCAAGGAAAGGAACACGTCTAAGGTGTTTGGCGGTAGATTTTCGTATTGATGGAGGTAGATAGCGAACCCCAACCACCATACTATGGCTTCACCACAATGTATTCCCATCGTCGAAAGGTCAAGCTCATTGCAAGTCGATTCAAACTCACGTCCCGAGACGCAGCGTCCGTGCACACTACCAACAGAGCTATCGTCGCTTCATGCATGTACAACTTAATATATCAAAATTTCGCGTCACGTTGTTTGTCCGCGCGATGAACTTCTAAACTACTGAATAGATTTTAAACAAATTTTGCACACTATACGGACCGTTTATTTTGAAAGTGGTGTAAGTCCATTTTTGAAAAAAACGAGTTATCACGTAATTCATGCTTAACTTAATGTAATATTTTTTTATATATATAACTGGTCCGTGTTTAATTTCTCAAAAAAATCCCACGTTTTGTACAACTTAAAATCGTTCGGTAAATGAAATTGCATTATCAACAAATATAGTAACCTTTAATTTTCTCGAAACAAAAGAAAATGGACTTACACCACTTTCAAAATAAACGGTATATATGTGTATATATATATATACATATATATTTCTCTTGGTCATCGCATCACAAGTGAACGGATGGATCAATTTCGCTAATTCTTATATTGTTGGTTTAATTATCGTCAGAAGAAGATTCTCATGAAAGAGAAAAATGTAAGGAAGTTGACCGGAATATCAATAAATTTTAGAAAATTAAAAAATGTAACGACAATATCAATTTTACATAACTAGCTGTCAGTTGTCATAGAGCATAACAACAATGAACACTATGGTTTTGAATATACGGACCGTTTATTTTGAAAGTGTTGTAAGTCCATTTTTGAGAAAAACGAGCTATCACGTAATTCATGCTTAACTTAATGTATTTCTTTTATATATAACTAGTCCGCGTTTAATTTCACAAAAAAACCCCACGTTTTGTACAACTTAAAATCGGTCGGTAAATGAAATTGCATTATCGACAAATATAGTAACCTCTAATTTTCTCAAAACAAAAGAAAATGGACTTACAACACTTTCAAAATAAACGGTACATATGCAGTTTGATCTAACTTGAGAGATAGAATACTTTTTATATTAATAAGTGATCATAACGCGATAGATGACGCTGCAGTTGATGTAATTGACTACTCGAAAAGGCAGAAAAAGGTCTACCAGGCCGGCTAGAGTGTACTTTTTTTTTATTGCTGAAGTTTAGCTTTATGGCCATAATCTCACCTGATCTTAAGTGACAATACGGCCCAAGTTGGTAGACACGCTAACCCTGCGGACGAACTAGCTCTAAAGTGCAACTGCCGGAACACACCTATATGTATTTGGCGGCAGATTTTCAAGTTGTGGGTGGTAGCTAGCCAGGCCGGCATTAGAGGAAGCCCTGCCACCATGCTATGGTTTTCTTATGATGTTTTCCTTCACCGAAAGCTCAAGCTCATTGTAGCTGGAGTGATGTTCGAACTCACGTCCCTTGACGCGAAGTCGTACACAGTACCACTGAGCTATCATTGTTTCAAAACATACATGTAAAAGTAGCTGTGACTTCGTTCGCATGGAACTGCATTATTTTAATTAATATATAGCCTACGTTACTACGGGATAATATAGCATTTCAATGGTGAAAGAATTTTCAAAATCGGTCGAGTAATTTTTGAGCTCATTCGTTACAAACACAAATACAAAACGAAATTAAACTAATTTAAACGGATTTTATCGCGGTTATTTATTCATTTTGAAGGCTTCGAAGGCTTTTCAACCTTTGTGGTCACGGGATCGGCGATAAAATCCGTTTAAATTAGTTTCATTTCGTCGAGTAATATACGCGTAAAGGTAAGAAATTAAAAATACAAGCATTAGATAGACTAACTGCTACCCCAGTATACATTCCCTTTAATAGTTAAGTTTATTAGACAAGGCGCTCCTTATTAATAATAATAATCCATTTCAACTCCATTTCGGTTATGGCCAGAAACTCAAGACACGAGAGAGTTATGACGCGCGCTCTCAATACCACTAAACGTCAGTTTGATCGACGCCATTTTGTGAAAACACTTCGCTGGCTTGACGCTATATATTACGTCAATTAACTTCAAAGGCTTGTTATGTCATGTCACAAATATATCCATCCTTTTCAGGAAATACCTCGCAAGAGCCAAAATTTAAAACTGGTTCTTTTATAATATATATCTTTGTAAATTAGAAACAGTATGTTACAATTTTAATTAATCGGTAGTTAGTTATGAAGTATAAATCATATTTTTTTAAAATACTTCTTAATTACGAATGAAAAACCTCTCTATCCTGTATAACTTGCAAACATGTTTTTCCTGAAAAGCCTCGATATATTAAAAGAAGCTCTACAGGAAATTGTAGTGTTTTTAAACGAATGTTAATCCTTTCAAAATCAGTTATAATCGTAAGTAGCTGATATCGATCGTGTTTTTTTTTTCTCAATAATACTATCGGTGTCCATGGGCGGGGTGATCACTTACCATCAGGTGATACGCTTGCTACGCCACTATTTCTTTAAAAAAAAAATGTGATTAACTAACTTACTTGCTATCCGGTATTGCCATCGTTACTACCTAGTGTATAAGTTATATTTAATTAAATATAAACCTAATGTTTTTATATAGATCACAATATTAAATGTACCTATACAATTGATTATGTGAGGTTTCCTTACTGCGTCGTCGATAGTGCAATCAAGTATCGCGCATAACGCAGGAAGAGGTGACGAAAGGCATTTTATTACTTTAATTTAGGAAATTAAAATATAAATATCAAATAGGGCAACATTCATATCTATATTAATATTATCGTAGGAACCAGCAGTTGAATGAAAAAAAAAAATTAAGGGCTAGTGTTATGACCATAATCTCCCCTGATCTTAAGTGACGATACGGCCCAAGTTGGAAGACACGCTAAGCCTTTGCAGGAACTGGATCTCAAGTGCAACTGCCGCGACACACCTATTGGTATTTGGCGGCAGGTTTACAACTTGAGGGTGGTAGCTACCCAGGCGGGCATTTGAAAAAGCCCTACCACCATGCTATGGTTTCCTCACGATGTTTTCCTTCACCGAGAGCTCAAGCTCATTGTAGGTGCTTGAATTCGAACTCACGTCCCTTGACGCGAAGTCGTACACACTACCACTGAGCTATCATCGCTTTAAAATTGCATACATTTAAAATTTCAAATTTGTTCTCATGTGTTAAATTAGAGTTGAAGCAGTGATGGCTTAGTGATAGCGTGTAGTAACGCCGCGTCATGGAACGTGAATTCGAATGGAACCACCTACAATGAGCTTGAGCTTTCAGCGAAGGAAAACATCGTGAGGAAACCACAGCATGGTTGTAGGGTGTTTCCTGATACCCGTCTGGCTAGCTACCGCCCTCAAGTTGAAAATCTGTCGCCAAATACCAATAGGTGTGTTCCGGCAATGGCACTTGAGAGCCAGTCCCTCCTATAGAGGCCGGCAACGCACCTGCGAATCCTCTGGTCTTGTGGGTGTCCATGGGTGGCGGTGATCACTTACCATCAGGCGACAAGCTTGCTCGTTAGCCTCTTCTTGTATAAAAAAATGAAATCGAAACTCCTACATTATCGATTACCACCAGAGACATACACTTGCTAAATTATTTTCTTAACTGCACACCATAGCAAAATGACTGTTACCATATTTTCACAGGACAAATGGCCGAAACTCCATTTTCCAAATTACAAACTAAGCACGGCCCACGAAAGGTCAACTAAACCTATTTCGTGGTCCACTAAACCCAATGTCGCAGACACCATATCGCCTTACAGATCATCGGTGTAATAACACCAAATGGGCCGTTAGGAGGCATTTGACGTTTGTCACACATATTTCGTTCAGTATAAGAGATAGATAAAACTTTAGGTCACTTCGTAGCAATTATATTCTTTCTCGTGGAAAATTACAAAACAAGCTTTCTTTGTTCATATATAATATCATATCATATTATCAACAGTGTCAGGTTTTATAATAAAGTCCCAAAGCACATTACTGAATTGCCGGACAGTAGGATCAAGAACCATGTCAAACGGGTTTTGATGTCAAAAGGCTATTATAGGGTGGATCAATATGTGAGTGATCGTGATGTCTGGAATTGACGCCCCTCTCTGTACATCCGCTAATATCTACTGTAACACATTAAATTATTGTTTATAAGCATAAGAATAAGACTTAAAAAATAAAGATGCAGATCGAGTTTCTTGCCGGTTCTTCTCGATGACTGCGTTACTTTCCGAACCGGTAGTAATTCTTGACGTTCATAAGCGCCTTCTTAGGGCCTAAATTGAATAAAGATTTTATGGATTTTGATTTTGATAATAATTACAACCGACTGATGCATTCGATGATACACATTATAGGATTTGCGTTGTGGCTACAATCTCACCTGATGGTAAATGAAGATGTAGCCCAAAATGGTGGGCACTTTAAACCTATTAGAGGGACTGGCTCTCAAGTGCAACTTCCGGAACATATCTATAGGTATTTGGCGGCAGATTTTCAACTTTACAGAAGGTAGTTTCTAGTAACTACCCTCATACAAAAACAACGCAACATTTCTGTTAGCTCGTCACTATGGCATGTGTAATATCTTTGCATGCATGTGTAATAACAATGAACTCGCGAAAGCTTAAAAAGTTTTATAGCCAGTGGGGCATAGAACGCTCTACCACCATGGTAGGGTTTCTCACAATGGATTCCTTCACCGAAAGCTCAGGGTCATTACAGGCGGATTCGAAGTCACGTCCATTGACGCACCGTCCGTACGTACTACCAATCGAGCTATCATCCCTCCGATCATTTCGCTTTATCTCCCAGAGATGCTGCAAATATAGGTTGCAGTAAATGGTCTCACAACCTAATGTGAGATGTATAGCAAACACCCAGAAAGTAATTCTGTATCTAATACATTTTTATTTATTTTTATTTATTTGTAACTCTTATAATATGTATGTTAAGGATATTGATTGATCTCACCTGATCTTAAGCGACGATACGGCCCATGTTGGTAGACACGCTAAACCTGTGGAGGAACTGGCTCTCAAGTGCAGCTGCCGGAACACACCTATTGGTATTTGGCGGCAAGACATCTTGAGGGTGGTAGCTACTCAGGCGGGCGTTAGAAAAAGCCCTACCACCATGCTATGGTTTCATCACGATGTTTTCCTTGCACCGAAAGCTCAAGCTCAATGTAGGTGCTTGGATTCGAACTCACGTCCCTTGACGCGAAGTGGTACACACTAGCACTGAGCTATCATGGCTTCAAATATTACCGGTTATCGCACAAAAAAAAAAAAAACTCTAACAAATTGTGAGAGAGTGTTACAAATGAAATGCATAAGTGATGGATGTTTGAATGGTTTTGTGTATGTAATTTAAATTTAATTTTCTTAGCTTATTTTCTTATTATATCTCGAATTAAATATATTTCTTAATCTTATACGAAAATGTCGTTGTAGTTGTATTGTGTCTCATTTTACTTTCTTTTTTATTTTATTTTATTTACCACAAATTATTATTATTATTTAATTTTTAATACATTGATATCTAATAACACGCTTGACATTATATGTTGTATGATATAAGTGGAAACTTAATTGGAACATAATAAATTAATGTGTATAAGGGTGAAGAACTGTATGTTTCCCAAATAAATAAATAAACATATAGGGTGTAGTCAGTTTTACTGCCAATTGTATGATCAGGTAGGACCAATACACACGTATCACGTATTCGGAAAGCTCATATAACTGTGGTATGGGAGGTAGTAAAACTTGGGGTCTAAGTGCGGAACTGAGAGACGTATAGAAGCTTTTCCCGATCTCTTGGTAAGTTAGGAGGTAATGTTGGACCATCGTGGGGCTTAGTCAGTATTACTGGCATGCACCCATTGAGTCTCGTTTAGCTCTCTCGTGGCCCGCCTAGCTTTGGGAGCCAGATCTGTACATGGATGTACCCAAATTACACTATAAACGGGCTTAAACGGAAGTAAATCTTTAATTTATGCTGAATGTTGACGCCCGAAAGAAACCAATGAGAGTGATTTATTACTCTTAAGTGTGTATTTGTAGCGATGATAGCTCAGTTGTAGTGTGTACGACTTTGCGTCAAGGGACGTGAGTTTTAATCCGACCATCTGCAATAAGCTTGAGCTTTCGGTGATGGGAAATATCGTGAGGAAATCATAGTATTGTGGTAGGGCTTTTTCTGATGCCCGCCCGGCTAGCTTTTACCCTCAAGTTGAAAATCTGTCGGCAAATAGCAATAGGTGTGTTCAGGCAGTTGCACTTGAGAGCCAGTTCCTCCAAAGGTTAGCGTGTCTACCAAATTGGGCTGTATCTTCACTTAAGATCAGGTAACATTATGGCCACAACCTAAGCCGTGACTAAAAAAAAAAAGAATTAATTTGTCAAAAAACATAAGTAAATATATATTTAAATAAATAAATCAGTTAAAAAAATTAAATTAAATTATCAATAATTAGTTACAAAACAAAAAAAATTAAAATACTCAATAATGTGCAAACAATATGAAATTAAAATGTTCTCAAATTTGGATAAATATTTAGTTTTGTTAAATGCTCTTTGTGTTATAAATATTTATATCATATAACTAATTTCTGTCCGCGTCTTCGCCCGCGTATACTATCTCAATGCCAAAAATCGAGTCATTTGTTTGATTGATAGATCGTGAAGGAAGACCAAATATACCAATATTCCTGTTTACTCCAATGGGAATTAGAAGCTTTCCAGGACAAAAAGTAGCCTATGGTACTCTCCATCCTTTCAACTGTCTATATACCAAAAATCAAGTCGATCTGTTGATTAGTTAGGGCGTGAAGGAAGGACATACATACAAACACACCTTATCATATATAATATTATTATAGATAGTACCGATTCATGTATGTATTTATACAAACTAGTATACATAATTCCAGCTTCGTTATTCGAATGTTTGTCTCGATTAGTAATCGGTTAAAGTGTGTAAACACTTTTTTTTATATATTTATGGCAAAGATAAGTTCACATTTGATTACATTTTTTTTAAATTCTTAATGCTTAGCATTATGGCCATAATTTCACCTGATCTTAAGTGACGATACGGCCCAAGTTGGTAAACACGCTAAACCTGTGGAGGAACTGGCTCCAAGTGCAGCTGCCGGAACACACTTATTGGTATTTGGCGGCAGGTTTACAACTTGAGGGTGGTAGCTACCCAGGCGGGCGTTAGAAAAAGCCCTACCACCATGCTATGGTTTCCTCACGATATTTTCCTTCACCGAAAGCTCAAGCTCATTGTAGGTGCTTGGATTCGAACTCACGTCCCTTGACGCGAAGTCGTACACACTACCACTGAGCTATCATCGCTTCAAACAAACATAGATACGTACAGTCTGTCTTTAAATGCACTATCTGTTCTCGTTCGACTGTAACCGTATACGCTGCTTACACATTATAAACGAAGTCCTGGAGTCTTAATAACATTCTTCGTCGACGTTTGGATTAACGCACACATATATAAAGAGACATAAGCACGAGAGCATTGTCGACCTACACACGGACACTCAATTCTGACAATGGTTGTGTGATAAATTTAACATATATTGTCAATTACAGTCAGCGACGTTTGGGCAACGGTCTGCATCGTTCGGTCGACGCCAATATACGAGTGTAGTGATCCCTTTCAAGTTATTATGGTACCACCTGTTCGGGTAATGAACTGGAAGAGAGGAGATGACTTGCTCGGGAGTCGGGGCGATGGATGGTTGTCTTGCGAACCCCGTGAATTTTGTGTGTATACCTTCAGGATATTAGCGGATGGTGTTTAAGGTAAGTGAGCTTTCACCACCTAATTATTACACTATTTGATATAACAAGAACTCTAATATATATGGCACAATAAAACAAATGATATAAGTAACAGAGGAGACTAAACTATACCGATTTTGCTATAGCGCAATCCGAGCGCAGGTATGAGTTCAGTCAAAGCGAAGCACTCGAGGCTAGATATTCATCGTACGTAGCTGGAACGTGAGCGAAGGGACGTATGATTGATATTTATTGTTTATTAACAATGTTTGTTATATTTGATATTTATATTCTAAATCATTATTTGGAATGATTAATACAGGACAGAAAGAGGAACACGAGCGGTGATGGTGGGTGTTGTGGATCGTCGACAAAGGTGCTCCTTGTACCTTGTGTCGCATGTCTCAAACACTGTTCGGTGTTATCCTCTTTGCCGCAGATACTAGGTTTATAATTCCTAACAATATTAAGAACACGATTGTGGTTGTATTTAATGGTATATTTTGGTATCTGTATTAACGAAACGGTGGTTACTAGCCAGGCGGGCATTAGAAAAAGTCACCATGCTATGGTTTCCTCACGATGTCTTCCTTCACCGAAAGCTCAAGCGCATTGTAGGTGGGTTTAAACTCACGTCTCTTGACGTGAAGTCGTACACACTACCACTGAGCTATCATCGCTTTGAAGTTTCACTTTAAAAATGTTTTTTATTATACGCATTGTACGTCGTTCTCTGTGGCCGTGTGTGCGATGTGTAGAGATACGTTTTATTACATAGTTTGTGACATGTTGCGCTGATAACGCTGGTAGGGCGGTACCGGTGGACATGTTACAGCTTGCTATGGCCAGTTTTCGGCTATAATCGGCTATTCCTGACCGTCCGGGGTCGTTTCTCCGGCGTATATTGTTTCTGGTCGCGTTCCATCCGCTCGATTCTATTGTTTTCACAGTCATCGCCGATATTTCAATGCGGATGCGTATTGAATGTACATTTCCTGATTTTATTTATAAACTTATGTTAAGGATAGAAGAAGGGTTTTAAATAAATATATATTGTTATGAGGTTTTTGTTTATTTTTGTTTTTTGACCGTATAGAGTGTAATGTTCCAGAGTAAACATAACAATGTGGTTATGTTTAGTGTTTTCGTGATACCGATTTCTAGAATCAATGATATACGAGTGTCCAGTCAGAATATCAGCGCTGCACTATATCAGTGTAGCTGTTATGCTGAGACTGGTACCTATTCATTCACACATTAAGTTCTTATTTATTTATTTTTTTGTGATCTCGCTGTAATGTTCTGTTTTTTTTTTGTACCATTTTTTTTTCTTTAATTTATTTTAAATATCATTTGCTGTGTGTTGAATAAATAAAACTTTCTTTCTTTCTTTCTTTTTATATAGGGTAATGTAGAATTCGAGAAAAGTATCAGTCGCATAGCGTTAAATTAGGGTGTCATAAAGTTGGTAAAAAATGGTATATTATTTTTAAAGAGAGAGAGAGAGAGGCACGAATTTCTTAGCAAGACATGGATATAGCGTGCGCGTGCATATGCCGGGATCAGCGTGTGGCAGAGAAGGACACTCCGAGCAGGTCCCGAGACTTCCATGATGGTAGGGCTTTTTCTAATGCCCGCCTGGCTAACAACCAGCCTCGAGTTGAAAATCTGCCGCCAAATACCAATATGCGTGTCCCGACATTTGCACTTGAGAGTCAGTTCCTCCACAGGTTTACCGTGTCTTCCAACTTGAACTGTATCGTCACTTAAAATCAGGTGAGAATATGGGCATAATGCAAAATTCTTAACTCGGTCGGTAACTGCTTACCGTAAGGCGAGCTGTGTACTTTTTACTACTTTCATTCAAAAATCTAACTCTTCGCGGTTACTGAACGTGCTTCCACTCAAAGCAGAAACCGATATTCACATATGCACTAACAAATCGAAGCGAGGAAAGGCACTCGGTTCCCGATTGGTCTTCAACCCGAACCGAGACTAAGCTCGCCTCGAGTGACGGAGTGCATTCATTGATTTTACACGACCACTATGCTACAATAGACACGCTTTAAAACACTTTTTTTTAATATTATATTTTTTTAAACATATAGCCGTTATGGCTACAGTGTCAACTGATGTTAAGTAATGACTCGGTCCAAGGTGGTAGACATGCTAAGCCTAGTGAAGGGGCTGGCTCTCAAGTGCAACAGCCGGAATACACCTGTAGGTATTCGGAGGCAGATTTTCAGCTTGAGGGTGGTAGCTAACCAGGCAGGTATTAGAAAAAACCTTACCACGATGCTATGGTATCATCACGTTGTTTTCCTTCACCGAAAGCTCGAGCTCATTGTAGATGGATTCCAATTCACGACTCTTGTCGCTGCGTCCGTATACAATACCAACTGAGCTATCATCGTTTCAGACTTATCTGCACATCAGTACATATTATGTAACAAAGTATTGCGTGGAGGTAAGGTTTTTCTAAAGCCCAACTGACAAGCTACCATCCTCATGTTAAAAATTTACCGTCAAATACCTACAGATGTGTTCCGACAATTAATTCCTCTTTTGTCTCCACAATTAATTTCCACCATTTTGGGCGACATCGTCACTTAACATCAGGTTAGATTGTCGCCATAACGCTAAAAAGTCAAGTATTTAAAAAAGTATTTCCGCCACGTTTGTATGTCTGTCTAAATAAGGAATCTCAATTACTACTGATTAGATTTGCATATGTCTTGTACCGGTAGACGGAGTGATTCATGAGGCAGGCTTACGTGTATAATTTATAAGTTTTTGTTGTAAATTAACTAGAGTATGACGATTTTAGTTGACGAAGCCGGAAAAAATCGTACCGACGTGAAGTTTTAATGGCGTGCGCACAGTAACCAAATGAAATTATATGAAAGTTATGTACCGCCGAATTATGCCTCTTGAAAAGGCGTATTAACCTATAGTAACGGATTAAGTCTTATCTATTGACACAGTTACCCGTACGGATCCAGGGCAGGTAGCTAGTGTAATAAAATTGTACCCAACCGATTTCTGTAGTACAAAACATTTTTGAATCGGTCTGCATATCCAATTACGAACATAACTCTGAATCAACAGGACAAATTTCTATAGAATTTGGCACAGAGAAAATAATTTTCGGTTAACATATGATATGCAAAACAGCCGGGACGTCCCTGATAAACCTTTATAACATCTAGAACAAGGAAAGTTTTCCGACTCCTATTTCTCTTGTACCGTGAAGTTGTGGAACCGTCTTCCTGTCATCGTGTTCCCGCCTTCTTATGATATTGGGTCCTTCAAAAGAGACGTCAAGAGGTACCTAAGCAGGCCAGCACAGAGAATGGCAATAAATTTTGGCGCAATATATATGACGGCGCTTAGCGTCGTTGGATAAGAATTATTTAGTTATGCGCCACCTTGTATAATTTTGGGGGACTAAAGGTGGAAGTGGCGCCATCTTTGGTGTAACGGTGGTAGCGTGCGTTGCTTGCCGGTTGCTCATTGGCCAGTGATGCGTCACGGCGGCAGCCAATGAGTGCTGAGTATTAGTTTTGATTAGCATCCGCCAGAGGCGCTAGGGAGAGCGTGCGGACGGATAGTTTGTGATTCAGTTTGCGTTTGGCAGTCGCAGTGTTCATTACTAAGTGGAACGCCTTGTCTCCGTATTATATAAACGTTAGTCTACAAAGTGTGATTAAATTGTAACGACGTTCTTCCTACATTTTGATAAGAAATTATCGTGTGGAATAAAGCTGGTTTATTGTACGAGTTATGTCTCAGTCTCGTCGCCCGCTATACCCACGCCACAGAACCCTTTCTGACTCGAACAACCCGTATGTTCCGACATATATATCATTCCACTTGTACAACTTCATGCAATCTCGTGTATCAGATTGCGCATCTTGTACAATACGTGGTAGTCATTGATCGTGTACGCTGGCTTTGGTTAATGTACATCACTACACATTCACTGAGATTGGATGGTTTTTATTTAAATAACGACAAATCGAGCTTATAGTTTAACCAGACGTGTCCATGCCGCCTTTTTTTACTGTAGATAAAAATTTCATGGTTTTTTTAACATTTCTAGACAGGAGTAGAAAAAAAAAATTGATAATTGAAATTTATGACATAGTAAATGAGGATTTCTATTTCCAAGTTGTACAGTGATAATAGTTTCGTCGAGTACAGATATCGACCAGCTAGGTTAATTTTGTTTTACAGTTTAAATGTTTGAGCCTTATAGCCAACTGCCCGAACACACCTATATGTATTTGACGGCATATTATCAACTTCCGGGTGGTACCTAGCCATGAGGGCATTAGAAAAAGCCATACCACTATGCTATGGCTTCCTTACGATATTTTCCTTCGCCGAAAGCTCTCATTGTAGGTGGATCCGAACTCACGTCTCTTAACGCTTCATCCGTACGCATTACCACTGAGCTACCATCGCTTCAAATGATGTACAATTATTACTGAATACACACCAACTAATCCCAGAACGCACCTTGCTTCATTATGCTACAACATAGTTGGCAACCGGCTGTTCGTAATCTTGTCCCCCCTCCATAAAATGTATGAATACATTATGAAACTCTGACATTAGTTACGGCTTGACTTCGTTAGTTGAGTCCTAAAAGCTTTCTCGGTCGCAAAAACCCCTCCCCTACGTTATTAAACAACACGTTGAATTTTAACACCGTTTTAGAATAAATCATTAGGAAAGTTTATACATTTAACATATCGGTGGACATTCAAATAGGAATTTGATGAGATGGATTGGATTAGATTGGATGAGAGTCAGAGAATAGTAATATGAAATTAGAGATTTTCTTCTACTCACAACGTCTTAATAGTTAAAACGCTCACTAATATTATAAACGTGAAAGTGAGTTTGTTTGTTTGTTACAGTTTCACGCCTAAACCGATAAATTGATTTAGATGAATATTAGTATAAAGATAGTTGGGAACCTGGAGACGGTGGTAGGCAACTCTTTCATGTTAAAACGATATTGGAAGTGAGGTATAGAGAGGTATAAACGTGTATGAACCTTTTTATTGCGCCATTCGATTCGTTTGACAGGATCAATATTAACAAGAACGAAGCCGCTAAAAACAAACATATGAAATCATTAATTTATGTAAATATCCACGAAAACTCCGTTCAGAAATATCTGAAGCGAGGATAGCTCAGCGGTAGTGTGTACGGAATTCGCGTCAAAGAACGCGAGTTCGAATCCACTTACAATGACCCCGAGCTTTCTGTGAAGGGAAATATCTGAAGCGATGATAGCTCAGTGGTAGTATGTACGACTTCGCGTCAAGGGGCGTGAGTTCGGATCCAAGCACCTACAATGAGCTTGAGCTTTCAGTGAAGGGAAACATCCTGAGGAAACCATAACATGGTGGTAGAGCTTTTTCCAGTGCCCACCTAGCTAGCCACCACACTCAAGTTGTAAACCTGCCGCCAAATACCAATAGTGTGTTCTGACAGTTGCACTTGAGAACCAGTTCCTCCACAGGTTTAGCGTGTCTACCAACATGGGCCGTATCGACACTTAAGACCAGATGAGAAGAAAACAAAACTGTATAGTTTAATACGCGATGCAAACACACTGTGTTAAAGCCTAGATAGGAAGTACGCGATACGTAGAAATGAGGGCAGAGCACGCTGTAAGCACTCGACGGTCACTCAACACAAGCCACCTTTTACACCTCGAGTACCTCACGTGTGCCGCTGGAGGCTTCACTTATATTTTTCATTTTACGCTCCGGAAAAAAAAATTAATTGTCCCTGCAATTTCACATTACATACATCCGGTTTTCAATCATTCTTGAATTAAATAAAATTAAATTAACGTTGTGATGTGAAAACTCGACGAAACGAAAAAGCGACAGTAAAAACAGACAAACAGGTACATTTATAGCTGTGTTTCTCAACGTGTGGGTCGCGAAGCTTCTATAGCGGAGTTGCAAAAGTTTGGGAAAGCGACTTCAGTAATAAAAACGATTTAGCTTAAAAAGATTTATTAAGAACAATGTTAACTAAAGTACATAATCATTTGTATGAAATAAACAAAAAATAAATATAATTTATGAGAACTTTTCCATCTTATTTTTCTACATATTCAAGGATTAGCGTTATGGCCATAATCTCACCTGATCTTAAGTGACGATACGGCCCAAGTTGGTAGACACGCTAAACCTTTGGAGGGACTGGCTCTCAAGTGTAACTGCCGGAACATATCTATTGGTATTTGGCGGCAGATTTTCAACTCGAGGTCGGTAGCTAGCCAGGCGGGCTTTAGAAAAAGCCCTACCACAATGCTATGGTTTCCTCACGATGTTCTCCTTCATCGAAAGCTCAAGCTCATTGTAGGTGGTTGGATTTGTACTCACGTCCCTTGTCGTAAATTCGTAGGCACTACCACTGAGCTATCATCACTTCATAACTACTATCTTAAACATTTGTATCAAATTAACAAAAAACAAATAATAAACATATGAGAACTCTTTATGCGAAGGTTGCGTTCGGTTTTCATTAACCAATTTCTCCCATCGTGGATCCGTTTTTGCAACATGGACACTTAAATCATTTTTCCAATTTAAGCGATTTTATTTCCTTACTTTTCATTTGGGCCATTGATGGAAATGTCAACTCGCACAAGTACGAGGTGGCAAATGGAATTAAACTATTCAAGAATATAATAAAAGGTATTATATAGTGTTTCTTACAGGGTTCGAGCGTTGTACAGTTATTTGTATACGTGTCTGGATATTACGCAGAGAATTTTTGAAAGTTTCGCTTCTGTGCATGTGAACTGCACACACTTTTTTCTTTTTCTTTTCATTTTAAAGTACATTGGTGACAATGCTCGTTTTCCTTTTTTACAGCGACACGTTTATGTGAGGTTATGTCAAAATCACTAACATTTTAGTTATTTACGTTAGCGATCGTTGAAATATAATTGGGTAGCGCCACAAGAGGTCGAAGTCCAGACGGTCAGTATTCTCGCATATATTACACTGCTCTTGATGTTTAAAATAAAGATTTATTTACTAAATAACTTTTTCATGTGGACTCGCACACACGTATTAAATTATGATCTTTTTTTGATTTCGTTCGCATAGAAATAAAAGTCATTTTTCTATTACTCGAGAATGGTACCCTTTCTCCTGTGTTCCTCATGAAACAAGCTATCATTTTTAAAAATAATTTTACGAATACGATCCATACATTCCGAGTTTAGGGAATTTACACAAAGACACAGAAAACTTTTGCAATTGTATATGTTAATGAGCTTAGATTTATTGGACGTTAGAAATATATCGACGCAAATATTACATAACCAGCAAATACATTCAAAGTATATCAACGAATTATGATTAAAAGTACTTCAACGAATATTTGTACATAAAGAAAAAACATTACAAATTAAGTTTAAAAGTACTTCAACGGACGTTTGTGCATTACGTGACGTATCGCTCGCCGCTACCACTATACTATAAAAAGGCACTACTTGACACTGGCTACGATTCAATTACAAGTAACTATAAGTAGCATACGAATATAACATTAGCGAACAGAATGGCATATTTCCTGAATATACCCCTCCTCTTACAAATGTAATACAATAACTACAACCGGTCGTGTATATGCGAAACCATAAGTGTCCCTCGCCCCACAGCCCTCGCCCCACAGCCCTCGCCCCTCAGCCCTCGCCCCACGGCGACCGCCGAAACCGGAAATCGGAAAACTTCGAGGCGCATTCCACGATAGAGTTTCCCCCTCCGAACGTTATATACGATTGTTAGCGACGTTGATTTTAAAAATAGATTTCGAAAACGTAATATGTTTTTCTACGTTCACTGTAAGAATTCAATGCGGGTGTACGGTCTGTACATACATTAATACGGTGTTCGCGACTTCGTTCGTGTGATACTAAAATTTAATTTAATAATTTCTGCCCGTTTCTGTACCTTTTTCGCATACAGCCATGCTACTATTGGTGATAGCGTGATGTTATATAGCTTAAAACCTTCCATGATAATAGCTCTATTAAATACAAAAAAAACTCGTTTTAGATCCGGCTGGTAGTTTCTTGCATTAGCGCGTTCAGACTAACAAACTTTTCCACTTTATAACATTAATATAGATTGTAAACAGATTTGAATTCAATCACAGATTAGCGCAAACTGCATCGAAATACATCAAGAGGCACATTAAATACAACATTTAAAAATTTACCCCATCCGCGTGAAAGTTTAGCTGCGAATGATTGACTCAGTACAGTGCGCCGGTAAATACCAAAAGCACTGCATAAAACAAATAAGACAGTCTCGATTAGTTCGCGAACCCGTTAGCACAGCATTCGTGAGTCGAGATAATTAACTCCACGAACCGCCTGCCAGTTAAAACTTTAAACCGTCCGGTCGGATTGTATTTTGACACGGAATTAGCGAAAACTTATAATTAGGTCAGCAATTAGTCCGACCTTACAGGGTCCGTTACAGGTTACAGTGCAATTAATTATTTATTCACGTTCGCCCGTTTTTGTAACTATTTTTAAAACCTATTTGCTCCTACTGCTGGTAGCGTGATGTTAGATAGCCGGAAGTCATAATATTTTTTCTATGAAATACGTAATGTTTTTTTTTAAATAACTATTAACAAACAAACAAACTTTTCATATTTATAATATTAATATGGAGTTTAACACGAAGAAAACGCACAGCGTGGTACTCGACTGGATGTTGAGCAATGAGGTTTGAATCTCTGCTATGAGGTTGAACTTCCGGTGAAGGAAAACGTCGTGATCAAATTAAAAACATTTTTTCAGGGCTTTTTCTAACACCCACCCGGCTGCTAGCCATCAGCAAATGTAATCAAAGGTTTTCTAGATTCTTCTTTCAGACAGACAGACGTGGCGGGAGTACTTTTTTAACTACTTTTTATACTTCTTAGCGTTATGGCCACAATCTAACCTGATGTTAAGAGACGATGTCGCCCAAAACGGTGGGTACGTTAAGCCATGTGAAGGAACTGGTTGTCACGTGCAGTTAACTGCCGGAACACGTCTGTAGGTATTTGACGGTAAATTTTTAACGTGAGGGTGGTAGCTTGCCAGTTGGGTTTTAGTAAAACCCTACCTCCACGCAATACTTTATTATATAATATGTACTGATGTGCAGATAAGTGTGAAGCGATGATAGCTCAATTGGTATTGTATGCGGACGCCGCGTCAAGGGTTGTAAGTTGGAATCCATCTACAATGTGCTTGAGCTTTCACTGAAGGAAAACATCGTGATGAAACCATAGCATCGTGGTAGGGTTATTTCTCATGCCTGCCTGGTTAGCTACCACCCTCAACTTGAAAATCCGTCACCAAATATATATAGTTATGTTCCGGCACTAAGCTCACGCGTCTACCATTTCGCGTCATAAAGTCACATAACATCAGGTGAAATTGTGGACATAACAACGCTAAACTTATACTTAAAACTTAATCACTCATCACTGTCGTGATGATAAAAAAAAAACGATTTTCCAATAATATTGAATTGAATTATATCTATCTGTGTATTTGTAGAAAATTAACACCTATAAATACGTTAGATATACCAATAAATACATAAAAACATTGTATAAAATCAACACGAGATTTCTATATATGCTTCAATATGAAATCTACTGCAATGACATAGCTATTTCTTCAACATATTGCATACGTAATACAAAATAGCGTAGGGAAATGTAAGGAATGAGCGATCCGCTCTGAGTTGCCAGCACTAAACTTTTACTAGAAATGAATAGGTTTTAATGTAAAATTTGTATAATATAATAAATATTATTTAGATTATTTTTCTACGTTGAACAGCATAGTAACTGCACTGCACCTGGTGTTAAGTAAGTATGTTTATAGCGATGATAGCTCAGTGGTAGTACGGACGACTTCGCGTCAAGGGACGTGAGATCGAATCCACCTATATTAAGTTTGAGCGTTCGGCGATGGAAAATATCACGAGGAAGCCATAGCATGGTGGTAGGGCTTTTCCCTTTTTTATAGTCAAGGTTTAGCGTTATGGCCATAATCTCACCTGATCGTAAGTGACGTTACAGCCCATGTTGGTGAATACGCTAAACTCGTGAAGGGACTTGCTCTCAAAAGCAACAGCTGGAACACACCTAATGGTATTTGGCGGCAGACGTTCAACTTGAGGGTGGTTGCTAGCTAGGCGGACATATGAAGAAGCCCTACCGCAGTGCTATGGTTTTATTTCCATGTTCTCCTTCACCGAAAGTTAAAACTCATTGTAGGTGGATTCGAACCCACGTCCTTCGAAGCGGCGTTCGTACATTGTCAATTGAACATAGCAATGATGCGTTGCCCATATCTCTCTCATTCCCTTAGTCGACTCGAGCCGTCTCTACCCGAACGACCATTACATAGCTGATTTATTATTTATTTATGATATCATAATATAAAACTTTTTGTATTTTTATTTAAGTTTAGTTTTTACCCGCAGCTTCACTCGTGTTAAAAAAGTTTCATACAAAGTTTATCCCTCTTTTTACCCCACTTCCAAAAACTTTTCAAGCAAATAAAATATAGTATTTCACCGTCTCCAAGGTTCCATCTATATCTTTACCAAAATTCATGATAATGGATTCAGTGGTTTAAGCATGAAAGCGTAACAAACAAACGAACTCACTTTCATATTTATAATATTACTAAGGAAGTAATGGAAAGAAATGATAAGTCGAATTTGATTTGAACCGAATACGAACGGACTAACAAATAGACTTTTAAATCTTTGATGAAAAAACACGATTTCATATTCCGTTTATTTCTCAAAAAAAAAAAATATTGTTAAAAATATAATATTTTCGACGTCAAAAATCTACTTCCGTTTTGGAAATATCATAGTGTTCTGAAGTAGAAGAAACGGCGAAAGAAAATCTCACACAATCGCTCTTTTTAGTTTTCAAAATAAACAATTGATTTCAATCAAAATTAAACTTGTATTTGTTGACGTCCGTTAGAAGTGATTCTATGTTATTTGTTTTAAGTAATTAACTAACTTAATTAAACTGCATCATACTAAGTTTATTTCATTATAGTTTCAATTAGGTGTCTATTTCATTAAACAAATATTTAAACGAAGACTCTTAATTGAATTAAGAAGAACTAATTTAATTTAATTTTCATCACACTGTATTTGAACGTTTAGAACCATAATAATAAATTGTATACCTTTTATAATTACAACTATATATTCTCCAATTTAATTCTTTTGTGAGTCTGACAACACTCGCATACAATGTTGCTTCTCGCTTCAATAGACAGCGATGAGAAACATGTTATGGATTCAAATAATGCGGTGTGATTGATTCCTTTGTACATTAAATGCGGATGGAAGGTTTTAGCAAGGATGTTTTTTTTTGTTGTTTTTTATGTTAATGGACAATAAATAAGGAAACGGCCTATCTGGTGGTAAATTTGAAGCGATGATAGCTCAGTGGTAGTGTGCACGACTTCGCGTCAAGGGACGTGGGTACGAATCGAAGCACCTACAATGAGCTTGAGCTTTCGGTGAAGAAAAACATCGTGAGGAAACCATAGCATGGTGGTAGGGCTTTTTCTAATGCCCTCCTGGGTAGCTACCACCCTCAAGTTGTAAACCTGCCGCCAAATACCAATAGGTGTGTTCCGGCAGGTGCACTTGAGAGCCAGTTCCTCCACAGGTTTAGCGTGTCTACCAACTTGGGCCGTATCGTCACTTAAGATCAGGTGAGATTATGGCCATAACGCTAAAACCTTAAGTATATAAAAAAAAAATTTGGGATCGCTAATAGACAGCCGCGACACTAGAGTTATTAAAACCATATTACTGACCTTAGAGACCGTATTTGAATCCCTTAGAAGAGCCCCATATGATAGGTGTGTTTCGAGAGTTGTATCTGAAAGCCAGACCTTCCACTAGGCTTAGCGTGTTCACTATCTTGGGCCATAACAGTGAACCTATAAAGTATATAAAAAAGCTTGCAGATTGGTATGGCAATGAATTTTAGCATCTATAGATCTATCGATTTTCGAAGCGATTATAGCTCAGTGGTAGTGTGTACGACTTCGCGTCAAAGGACGTGAGTTCGAATCCAAGCAACTACAATGAACTTGAGCTTTCGGTAAAGGAAAACATCGTGAGGAAACCATAGCATGGTGGTAAGGCATTTTTCTAATTTTTCTAATTAAGTTGTAAACCTGCCACCAAATACCAATAGGTGTGTTTCGGCAGCTGCTCTTGAGAGCCAGTCACTCCACAGGCTTAGCGTGTCTACCAACTTGGGCCATATCGTCACTTAAGATCAGGTGAGATTATGGCCATAACGCTAAACCTTAAGTATAAAAAAAACCGTCATGTTTACACTATAATGTACTCACCGCCACTGAAAATAGCTTACAATACTTCAAGTTCAAATCAAGTTCACATTCGTAAAGCCAATCGTTTACCCGCAAAGCGTAGAATTTATTTAGTCAGATATACATAAATCAAAGTCATAAAGACGGGCAAAGAGAAAGGTTTTGGAAAGTTTAGCGTCTAATAAATGAAGGTGATAATCCGAAAACGGTCGCTTAATAGCGCGCGAAAACTTAATGTTATACGGGTTACACCACAAGCCATGCAGCGTGCAGCTCGTTCACTACGTAAAGTTACGAGCGACTGTAAGGAAATGTACTCGCACGCAACGAATGTATCTTCTCTATGTAACGTTAATATGTAATATAATATTCATAATTTATACTATATAATATAAAAAAATAATATTATTTTATAACAATAAACAGAGTTTTGTATTACAGGGAAACGTTTTAATTATTCATCAATCATTTTCCATTGAAGCAAAAGTAATTACTTTAAAAACGGATTTTATCGTGGTTATTTATTCATTTTGATCCGTACGTTTCGAAAGCTTTTCAGCCTCGTGGTCACGGGGCGGACTGAGATATAGGTGGTCAACCTTATCATTTTTCGTCGCACAAAAAGATTGCGGATTAGAATTTCAAACCTCGTCCATAAGAAGTTACACTAAAAAAACTTAAGTATGTTGAACCTTTTCAGAAAAAACATCGTGAGCGACAAATCCTTATAAATGTTGTTTTAATTTAACCTCCAAAAATTCCGTTTTAAATTGGAAACAGTACACTAATTGTCACTATTTTAATAGGCCAGTGGTTAATTATGAACAAGGTATCATTAGAAATGAAATACTCTCTCATGAAAAATGTGCAAATATCGCTTACGAAAATTATATAAACATGCACTTGATTTCATTTAGATTTTTCACTTGAACAGCATGTGATTGAAAATTGCGAATATTTTTTGCCGAATTTCAAAACAATGGATCAAGTCGAACACTTGTAGTTGTTATTACTGTTAAAACCTCAGTGTAGGGTAAGGATTCATATCCTCTTACAGTTCTTCCAGCTGATGCTGTTTTTCTGATTTATTCACGACACAGATCACAGTATCAAGGAATTTGTTTGGAGCAATCACGCAATCGTTTTCGTTCGGATGTAGTTTTCGAACAGAAGGAGTTATATTGAGAGTGGCGCGAGTGTCGCGTATTTGTTCGACGCGATCATTTAGCGAGGGAAGTTTAAGGTTAAGGAAAGGATTGCCCAATTACTATAAACCTGAATATCATACTTTGGTCATGAGTATAGTATAGTATATATATATATAGTATATATATTATAGTATATATATATAGTATAGTATAGTATGAGTATAGTATCACAAAGTCTTGTCAGAATATCAACGCTGGAGTAGAGACTTCTGCTCATATTATCTTTATTTTTGTTAATCTTTTATACATTACATTTTGGTGTGTTGTGAGCAAATTGAATAACTTCTTTTTTAATATAAGTACTTTAAGAAATATGATAATGACTGTGTGAAAGACATTTATATACATATTCCTATGAATTTGAACATCAAAAAGTGATGAAAACTTAAAGACGTGGATGATATCGACTAGAGCCGAATATACGGGGTTCGATGCGTCAGGGATTAGAGTGTGCTTGAGACCGAGTGGAGATTATAGAAGTTTTCATTTCAATAACAGTGAACCAGCTGAACTATAATAACTGTGGTTAAAGTTACGAAGGTAAGGCAAAGTTATTGAATAGATATCGCCTCCCATTACATAAGTTGAATCAGGTATGATTGCGGTGTCGCCCTTACGCGGTGATTTATTTGATTAAATTCAAAATTATTTGTGTTTTACGTCCGCAAGCTGTTATTTGTGACGTCACAGTATCTGATGGTAAAAATAATGTAATCCACAATAAATGGTTCTTGTCTGTCAGCCTCCTTGTATGCGAGCTAATTTGAAACGGCTGGTCAGATATTGATAAAATTTGACAAGGTGATGGTCTAATATTATAGACTAAAATATGGAATCCTCTTTATCTCATAACACGAAAGTGTTGGTTTAGAAAATAAAAACTAATTATTTGTAGGAAACACACTTATTTTCGGATTTTGATACGTTTTTTTTTATTGTTAAGGTTTTAACGTTATGGCCACAGTTTCAGCTGATATTAAGCGACGATGTAGCCCAATATAGTGGACACGCTAAGCGTAGTGGACAGACTTGCTATCAAGTGCAACTGCCGGAATACACCTACAGGTATTTGGCGGCAGATTTACCACATGAATGTGGTAGCTACCCAGGCGAGCATAAGAAAATGCCCTACCACCAAGCTATAGTTTCATCGCGACGTTTTCCTTCAGTGAAAGCGGAAGTTCATTGTAGGTGGTTCCGTTATGTAGAATATCATCCCAATCCCAATAAAATATTTCATTATAAAGCAATCCCAGACAAAGCTTCCCTTTTCCCTTCTCTTCTTATGTTTTATATATATCTGTATTGTATAAAGTCTTCAATAAAACAGAGTTACGGCAATACGCCATAAAGCCCTAACAGATTCGAACTCAATTCATTTGTCGCGGCGTATCATCGCTTCAATTCATTTATCACTTGAACTCACTGTACTATGGGAAACAGACATACCTCAAAACCAGGTTATAATAACATATATATACTATGACGTACTAAGTGTACTGAACAGAAAATACCACGTGGTAAATTTATACGCGAACGTGAAACGAGAAGTATACCAACAAAAATTATCTATTATTATATATTTTGAAGCGATGATAGCTCAGTGGTAGCGTGTACGACTTTGCGTCAAGGGACGTGAGTTCGAATCCAACCACCTACAATGAGCTTGAGCTTTCGGTGATGGAAAACATCGTGAGGAAACCATAGCATGGTGGTAGGGCCTTTTCTGATGCCCGCCTGGCTAGCGACCACCCTCAAGTGGAAAACCTGCCGCCAAATACCAATTGGTGTGTTCCGGCAGATGCACTTGAGAGCCAGTTCCACCACAAGTTTAGCGTGTCTACCGACTTGGGCGGTATCATCACTTAAGATCAGGTGAGATTATGGCTATAACGCTAAACCTTAAACTATATAAAAAAAATCTTCTAAAAGAGCTGGGCTTGTCCAAAACTGCAGTAAATTTTATAATTGAATATATCTCTAAAGCTGCGTTATCAGGCTTCTACTAAATTTGTTTGAGCAGGGAGAGAACCTCGAGTTGTGAAGGTGAGTGCTGATGCACGTCGGAAAGGTGCCACTTAAGCCTACATCCACCCTACATATAACAACCGACAATAATACAACCTACATTGAAGCGATGATAGCTCAGTGGTAGTGTGTACGACTTCGCGTCAAGGGACTTGAGTTAGAATCCACCTATGATGAGTTTAAGTTTTCGATGAAGGAAAACATCGGGAAGAAACCATAGCATAGTGGTAGGGCTTATCGAAATAAAAGTAATTGAAACGGATTTTATCGCGGTTATTTATAATTTTGATCTCGACGTTTCGAAAGCTTTTCAGTCTTCGTGGTCACGGGGCGGACTGAGGAGTAGGTTGTCCAAAAAAATTAATGTTAATTTTTAATTTTATTAGTGGTCTAATGTAGACAGACAGAGCTCACAGAGTCTTGAGGTCTTGCAATCGTTCTTTTGGGTTCCGATTTAATTAAATGTATATTCGGATCCCAGGCTTGTGTTAGCTTCCAACCATCTTTTCTATTGAAATTTGGATGTTTTTTTATTTTTATTTCTAGGTAGGAATCGATGCTCTTTGGCAAGGATTTGTGGTTTGGCCTTTTCTGATGCTCGCCCGGCTAGCAACCACCCTCAAGTTGAAAATGTGCCACCAAATACCAATAGGTGTGTTCCGGCATCTGCACTTGAGCGCCAGATCCTCCTAAGGTTTAATGCGTCTACCAACTTGGGCCGTATCGTCACTTAAGATCAGGTAAGATTATGGCCGTAACGTAAAGTCAGTAAATAAAAAAAAAACCGTGTTACAAGTCTCGGGATCTGCTCGAGGAGGGCTCTGCTACACGATGGAACCGGCACATGCTCGCTGAATCCATGGTTGTCCACCCATAGTTCGGTTCTCTCGTTAGCTGAACATATAAAAATTACCTTTGTACACTAATTGAGTGCTAAAAATAGCGTCACGGTAAGAAGGGTAATTTGAAAGACGTCCAATACCTGTGGAGTGGCACTCGGCAAATGTCAAATCACGGCCCAGTGATCGGCTGTCCAGCTTGTGAGAATCTGTTTGATTTTATTTCTATACTATATTTACCCGCGGATCCGCCCACGTTAATATTAATCATGTCAATAATTCGAATGACGAAATAAAAAGTTTCATACAAAGTTTATCCCTCTTTTTACCCCACTTTCGAAAAGTTTTTCACGAGACCGATTGGCCTATCACCGTCTCCAGGTTTCCATCTTTCTCTAAACCAAAGTACATCATAATCGATTCAGCGGTTTAGTCGTGAAAGCGTAACAAACAAACAAACTCATTTTCGCATATATAATACACTAGATTTTACTTGCGGCTTCGCTCGCATTTAATCCATTAAATAGGCTTTTTATCTTTTTCAATAAAAAGTATCCTATGTTACTTCTAATACCCCTAAGAATATGTGTACAAAGTTTCATGATGATCGGTTGAGTAGTTTTCCCATGAAAGCGTAACAAACAAACTTACATTCATATATATAATATTAGTACGGATAAGGAGTATTTATTTTGTGTTATATAAATAAGGCGAACGAAGCCACCGGCACAACTAGTATATGTACGTATTTAAAATTAAATTTCAGTTCTCTAGTGTCTATTTAGTTCTGGGTTTCATTAGGCCGGAGATACACTGAACTCTTTTTGAAAATTATTTACTTAATTATTTTTTTTGAGATGAATAACATACATACTCCTATAATTATGTTGCTTACTGATTCTGTTTAAACAAATACTTCTACAAGAGCCTGTGACCTAACACTAGAAGGTAATGTTTTGTCAGTTTTATCTAAACAAGTACCAAGAGTTGAAATCGTATGAAAATGCCTCGCTAACTTTTTCGATTCAGCAGAAGGACTGTTGGCTGGCGAGTTGGGAAAAATGTGTAAAGAGTAATGGAGATTATATTGAATATAATATTTTTTATAATTTTCAAACAACAGACGTGCAATTAAAAAAAAAACAGGTATCATACTACTGCATCTATATATGTATGGGTTACTTGCAATATTGAGCAAACACTTCGTAGAGACATAGGATCTATTTATATGTTCTACCGCATGTGGAATGGCGAGTGTTCTGAGGAACTTTTTAGTATGATACCCTCATGATCATTTCATAATTGCACTACTCGTTGCTGGTTGGCTGCTTATTCTCATATTTTGCAGCCAGGCCGTAATGTGACATCAGTTAGGTTCTGCAAAATCTTCTTGTCGACTACGTTGGGTCTATGGAATCGACTACTCAGCACTGTTTTTCCCCAGAGATATAGGGCCCTTCAAAAATGAATTGAAATACGGTCCCCAAGGTCAGCAACAGCTGTAGTTCCCCTGACGTTACGGTTGTTCATAGGCGACGCTAACCATTTACTATCAGATCAGCCGTCTGTCTGTTTGCTGCCCATTGACATATAAAAAGGTGTCTCGAAGGTTGTTTTCTGATAACGCTGTATTACTGTGATCACTATATGGTTTCCAATATTTATTATCTACTACATAAATTAACAATAATTATGAATATCTTTTAAATTAAAATATACTAAGTGTAATTAATGTTAATTAATTTGTTCATAACAAATTCAGATTATAATATTTTCTTGGTTCATACTTTTGAGAGCGTGACTATTCAGTGCTCGGGATTTAGTTTTTGAACTTACTTTTAATTTTAATTATTTTGGGGCGTATCCCCAAAAATTTTTTTTTTGTATTACAAATAAAGTTGGTTAAATCTGCCGCTAAATACCATTAGGTGATACCAATAGGTGATAACAATAAGTCGCACTTGAGAACCAGTCCCTCCCTAAAGGTCGGCAACGAACCTGCGATTACCCCGATGTACTGAGTATCCATGGGCGACAGTGTTCACTTACCATCACGTAACACGATTGCTCGTTTACCCCCTATTCCATTAAAAAGTATTTCGATAGTAGTTCCTCGTTAATACAGCCCTGTAACTTGTGTACAGTACTTGTCCAAGAAAGTTAAAAACGGGCTTTACAAGGTTAAATCGACTCCTGCTATTGTCGAAGTCGCTTAAAATTTAGGCAGTGTTATCCGGGCTGTAATAACGAATCAATGGACAGCTAACTCATCATAATTGGATAAATAGTTTAGGCACTATGGAGGAACATACATACAGATCTACATTGATTGTTAACACAGCTTAGCTTCGCCGTAGTCGGGTAAAAAAGTTTTTTTTTAATTAAAATATATCCTCTCGTTACGCCACAGACTTACAAACAATCAGGACTTTACAAGATTAAGGCAGCGCACAGCAAAACAACAACTTCCCAAGATAGAGCCCGATTAAACTCTATGCCGCTTTATGTTTGAACTTCGCGGATTGCTTAACAGAACTCGAGGACTGTTCAAATTTATACATCACTTAGCTGTGCCCGCGGCTTTGTTCGCGTGGAACTAAACATTATTTTTCTATCCCATGTAAACTGTACTCTTTTCATCCTGTGTTATTTTCTGTACCGGAAAGTACCCTATAAGTATACACAGTATAGCATCGATCGGGGTTATATTTATAACGTTGAATATTTAATTACTAGCTGTGTCCGCAACTTCGTTTGCGTGGACTAAGCATAATCTTTCTATCCCGTGTGAACTGTACTCTTTTCATCCTGTATTATTTTCTGTACCAGATAGTACCCTATAGGTATTCACAGTATGGCATCGATCGAAGTTTTATTTGTGATGTTTAATATTTATTTACTGGCTGTGCCCGCGAGTTCGTTGACGTGGAAATAAAAGTTTTCTATCCCTCGGGAATAGTATTCTTTTGCTGGACCCAAATTACTCCTTGCCCTTTTCTGTATCACTGACAATGTATATGAAAAATTCCGTGATAATCGATAAGTAATTACAGCATGAAAACGTAACAAACCAATTTACATTCGTACTTAGCCATAATATTAGTTAGTATCGAGTTAAGAGTAGATTTTTCTACAACATTATAAGGACATAGACCCTTAGTGTATGATATTAATATCTACTTTATACGCCAAGTAGGCTTCGAAAAACAAAATATGTTAACTTATGACGAGACGTACGGACAAAAAACCAAATGTTATAGTAATGAGTTCAGAATATTTTTTATTATGTACAAAACCTATGAAAAGCCAAATTATAGCCTTATTCATACCTAGTTGTGCTTGCGGCTTCGTTCGAGTGGAACTTTTTATTTTTATATATAATTAAAGTTATAGCTATAATCTTACCTGATCTTAAGTGACGATACGGCCCAATATGGTAGACACGTTAAACCTGTGAAGGAACTAGCTCTCAAGTGCAACTGCCGGAACACACCTATATGTATTTGGTAGCAGATCTTTAACTTGAGGGTGGTAGCTAGCCAGTCGAGCATCAGAAAAAGCCCTACCACCATGCTACGGTTTCCTCACGATGTTTGCCTTCACCGAAAGCTCAAGCTCATTGTAGGTGGTTGGATTCGAACTCACGTCCCTTGACACAAAGCGTACACACTACCACTGAGCTATCATTTTCATTTCTGTACCTTTTTTTAACAGCTTTACTTGTATTGGAGGCGTCATGACGTTGAATAGCCGAAAGCTTTCCTTGGTGATTGATCTAACAAACACACAAAGAGAATTGACATCCAACTCTTGATGAAGCGATGATAGCTCAGTGGTAGTGTGCACGACTTCGCGTCAAGGGACGTGGGTTCGAACCCAAGCACCTACAATGAGCTTGAGCTTTCGGTGAAGGAAAACACCGTGAGGAAACCATAGCATGGTGGTAGGGCTTTTTCTAATGCCCGCCTGGGTAGCTACCACCCTCTAGTTGTGAACCTGCCGCCAAATACCAATAGGTGTGTTCCGGCAGCAGCACTTGAGAGTCAGTTCCTCCACAGGTTTAGCGTGTCTACCAACTTGGGCCGTATCGTCACTTAAGATCAGGTGAGATTATGGCCATAACGCTTAACCTTAAGAATAAAAAAAAAAAAAAAAAAAGTTCTTGGGAATAGCGCGTACAAACAAACAACAAAAAAATACCGCTTTATATTATTTATATAGATGTACAAACGTCTTTCATACATATATAGAATAATACCAAGCGGAGTTATTAGGGGCCAACTCAAGGGCAGACGTTATACGTGATACATTACTGTCTTTTTTCATTATAAAAAGTAACAAATTGAAAACATTATTTTGCTTATATCTGTTCACATATGCCGGCGGCATTTGTCGACAGCTTTAATATTATTTCACTCTGATTAAACCCCGTGGCTTCGTTCGTTTCAACGTTCATTATGTTTCGTATGATTGCAGATTTTTTTTTTGTCTCTGTATGTTTGTTCCGACTAAACTCTGAATCGGTTGGACTGATCACGTCGAGCCTTTCGCTGGCAGATAACTGATACTATAAGAAGTAATTCAGGGTGCTTTCATTATAAAAAAATGTAGGGTTCCGCGTTAAAAATAATTTAGTTTTTTGGGTTATTTCAATACCCCTATATACTGTATGTTTGTTTCGACTAAACTCTGAAACGGTTGGATTGATCACGTCGAGCCTTTCGCTGGCAGATAACTGATACTATAAGAAGTCATTTAGGATACTTTTATTATAAGAAAAAAATAAGGGTTGCGCGATAAAAATAATTTAGTTTTTGGGTTATTTGAATACCTATATACTGTATGTTTGTTTCGACTAAACTCTGAATCGGTTGGACTGATCACGTCGAGCCTTTCGCTGGCAGATAACTGATACCATAAGAAGTAATTCAAGATACTTTCATTATAAAAAAAAAATAGGCTTCCGCGTTAAAAATAATTTAGTTTTTGGGTTATTTCAATACCCCTATATACTGTATGTTTGTTTCGACTAAACTCTGAAGCGGTTGGACTGATCACGACGAGCCTTTCGCTGGCAGATAGCTGATATTTAAGAAGTCATTTAGGATAATTTCATTATAAAAAAAAAGGGTTCCGCGTTAAAAATAATTTAGTTTTTGGGTTATTTGAATACTTATATACTGTATGTTTGTTCCGACTAAACTCAGAAACGCTTATACTGATTACGTCGAGCCTTTCGCTGGCAGATAGCTGATATTTAAGAAGTCATTTAGGATAATTTCATTATAAAAAAAAGGGTTCCGCGTTAAAAATAATTTAGTTTTTGGTTTATTTGAATACCTATATATTGTATGTTTGTTCTGACTAAACTCAGAAACGCTTGTACTGATTACGTCGAGCCTTTCGCTCGCAGATAACTGATACTATAAGAAGTCATTTAGGATACTTTCATTATAAGAAAAAGGGTTCCGCGTTAAAAATAATTTAGTTTTTGGGTTATTTGAATACCTATATATTGTATGTTTGTTCTGACTAAACTCAGAAACGCTTGTACTGATTACGTCGAGCCTTTCGCTCGCAGATAACTGATACTATAAGAAGTCATTTAGGATACTTTCATTATAAGAAAACAAAAGGGTTCCGCGAAAAAAATAATTTAGTTTTTGGGTTATTTCAATACCTATATACTGTATGTTTGTTCCGACTAAACTCTGAAACGCTTGTACTGATTACGTCGAGCCTTTCGTTGGCAGATAACTGATACTATAAGAAGTCATTTAAGATAGTTTCATTATAATAAAAAATAGGGTTCCGCAAAAAAAAAAGTTTTTGCGTTATTTCAATACCTATATACTGTATGTTTGTTCCGACTAAACTCTGAAACAGTTGAACTAATAACGACGAGCCTTTCGCTGACAGATAACTGATACTATAAAAAGTCAATTAGGATACTTTCATTATAAGAAAAAGTTAGGGTTCCGCGAAAAAAATAATTTAGTTTTTGGGTTATTTGAATACCTATATAGTGATTTTTTTTTATTATTTTTTTTTATTTGAAACGATATCACAGCTATAACACCCTCTGAGATAGCTATTATAGTAGTCTTGATTCAACGAGCTTGCATTTCGGTTATCTGCCGCTCGTATCCCACGGATACAGATGCTCGTTTCCGTGAAACCGAGCTGTTCGCTTAATCAACTGACGCGGGGCAGTTAATATTCAACCTTACCGTATACTACCAGCACCCGCGGTTCTGCCCGTCTTTACTGTACAGCATTTGCGACAGTACACAGCATCGATATGTTAGAAATTAATCGAAAGTGTTCACTGACGCGTCAGCCTGTCGGTATACTGCTTGGCATACGGAATTAATTAATACGGCAATAAGTTATTCAGTTTTTGTCTTATCCTTACGAATATTATAAATGTGGAAGTGAGTTTTTTTATTGCCCTTTTTTTGTCTAAACCGCTGAATCGATTGTGATGAATTTCCGTGTGCAGATGGAGACGGATATAGGCTAATTTTGCTCTCGAAAAACTTATTAGAAAAGGATAAACATTGTATGAAAATTTTTATTGCGTCACCCGATTAGTTTGACAAAATCAATATTAACGCGCGTAAAATCTATTGTGCCATAAAGGCTAAAACAGAATACAGAGAGATGAACTTTTTAACAAGTTATAGATTCACCGTACAGTTGCCGGGTTCATGGTTGAAACCGTAAGGACACCGCATCAATGGACGTGAGTTCGAATTCTTGCAATGAGCTTACCCTTTCGGCGAAGACAACATTCTGATGAAACCGTAAACCATAGCATGGTGGTAGAGTTTTTCTCATCCCGCCAGACTAGCTACCACCCTCGCCACATACCTGTATGGGAGTGTCCTGGCAGTTGCATTTGAACCAGTGCCTCTACTACGCTTTGCGTGTCCACCATTTTGGGTCACATCGTCACTTAACATTAGTTGATTTTGTGGCCATAACACTAAACCAGTAGGTAAATTATATCTATATTAAAATTTAGAAGTAAATTTAGTAATAATGTGATATAGAAAATTGACTTGATAGCTCAGTGGTAGTGTGTACGACTTCGCGTCAAGGGACGTGAGTTCGAATCCAACCACCTACAATTAGCTTGAGCTTTCGGTGAAGGAAAATTAAGTGACGATACGGCCCAAGTTGGTAGACACGCTAAACCTGTGGAAGAACTGGCCCTCAAGTGCAGCTGCCGGAACACACCTGTTGGTATTTGGCGGCAGGTTTACAACTTGAGGGTGGTAGCTACCCAGGCGGGCATTAGAAAAAGCCCCTACCACCAGCAATTCAACCTTCACATTCAAAAAATAGCACATCTCATGCCTTAAGTATTCAAATCTTCGATTGAAACCGAAGGCTTTTTTTTCTTTACCCGAACAGATAATTCATATACTTATGGCACTTTATTTATTATTAAAAGCATAAGGTGGGTTCCGAATTCGGAGGTTTTTGTTAGATATCGGAGAGTCTGCTCAGGAACTGCACGATTTGATTACACCAACTCCATTCTATCTGAGGACGATCAGACGCCGCGAGGGTTTTCACTCGTATATAGTTGATCAATCCCCGATCCGCACAAAACGTTTTGCTGCATCTTTTATAATGCGTGCTGCAAGGGAGTGGAATTCACTACCGGCATCTGTCTTTCCTACATCGTACAATCTGGGAGTCTTCAAACAGAGCGCGAACAGGTACTTGCTGAGTAAGCCCGTTCCATCATAGACCACATCGTCATTTACCAGGTGAGATTGTGGTCAAGCGCTTACTTGTTGAAAGAAAAAAAAAATGCGACGACTGCAGTACAGAATTGTATAATTTTCATTTTCATTTAAACCTGAAAATGGAAACGGTTTATAACGAATTCTATTGAATTATACCTAATTTACCGTAAACACGATTTAGTCTACCGCAAAACTGTCCGTGTAGTGGTTACCTTCGTAAGCCGCTGTCACACTGCCAATTGCGCCCGGTTGGAGCGTTGAAAAACAATTATGCGGATAAATGTCCTTCACAAGCATGACTCCATAACATCGTGTGCTTCAAATACACTTAAAATCCTATTCTATACTTAATTTATTAAATTTCAAATGATACAAAACCTTTACCTACTATGTTATTAAAAATATTACACTTAAAATACCCTAGATAAACTTTTGGGGATTAAATTACTACGTCGCCTTTTTTTATTCATGGCAACACAGTCCTCTTTAGAGACTGACATTTTCAAGTGGTAAGATTTTGACAGTTTAAGCTGCCTTCAACAAGATGGCGGCTCTCTAGTTGAAGCTGTTTTGGCAGTTTTTGGGACAACTAATATATCATGTCCCGAATGAATATTTATAATTCACTTACATATGCTCTTTAGCTACACTACATCACGTATAATGTCGCCTGTATTACGCAATACAGGACTAAATACCTAAGTAGATGAATAAAAATAAAAATCACAACATGACAGATAAAGATACCGCCATAACTCCCAACTGAATCGAATTCAATTTGGCGTGTGTCATTCCATACACTTTCTGCTTTTTCGATAGGCAAAGGTGAACGTACTTTGTTACAAATATATACAGGCCAAAAGAATTGTCTATTTGTCTCCTTATATACGTATCTCTAGATATAACAGATTTATTTAGATAATATTTAATAATTGTTATGTATTTATAGCTAATTTTTATTATTGTATTAAAGTATTGTATTAAAAATTATTATTATTATATTAATATTAAAGTGTACAGTAGAATTATAATTTTATTTAAATAATTTTTATTTGTTATTGAAAAGAAAAATAACTTATTAAAATTTCATGTTTTTATTGTTATCCATGTTTGGGTCTATAGAAATCATTATAGTATATTTTTCCGTGTGTTATGGTGGTAGGGCTTTTTCTGATGCCAGCCTGGCTAGCTACCACCCTCACGTTGAAAATCTGCCGCCGAATACCAATATGTGTGTTCCGGCAGCTGCACAAGAGAGCCAGTTCCTCTTAAGCAAACAAAATGTAACCAGAGTCCTCTCTACCGATTACCTCACCTCGAAAAAAAGACAAATTGCCGCCCCCTGCGAATATATATTTTCCATTGCTCACAGAAGTACCACATACAGTTGAATATAATTATTATTCACAACGTTTTTTTGTTAGCAAACGAAGGTTTTTGTCGGTAAAATTTACCATATCAATTTTTACAACCAAGTGGCCACCATCACACATCCTCATTTTGGGATCCCGGACAAATGCTCAGCTTGCAGCCCCCCATAGAGCGCACCAGTCACTAACAGGCACAGTCCTACGTGATAATATCCCTGTGGTTAACTAATATTAGAAATGCAAAGATGAGTTTGCTGCGCCATCACTCCTAAACCGTTGAATTTATAACTATAAATTTCGGTATAAAGATAGACGGGACAGTATCGAAATTATGAGCTGGTGCCTTGCCTCCTCCCGCCTTTGTATCAATAAAGCCGATTCTATGTCGGCACACACGTTTCGTGTCACGAATATCTGAATTTATGTGTATCGTTTTGAAAAGCAAACAACAATTTGCATCGCAAGTTCGATCCGAACGTCGCCGGTACACTTCCTACCTGACAAAATATTGACTGTTTCCAATGTTTATTCAGCCCGGGTTGACCCCAATCGCAAGGTGTAGTATATATATATATGAATTAACTTACAAGTCTATGTAGAGCTTACTTAACATTTACGAAAATTTGAAGCAATGATCGCTTAGTTGGTAGTATGAGTTGGCATCCACCTGCAATGAGCTCGAGCTTTCGGTGAAGGAAAACATGATGATGAAAGAATAGCTTGGTAGTAGAGCTTTTTCTAATGCCCGCCTGGCTAGCTACTGCCCTCAAGTTAAAAATCTACCACCAAATACATATAGATATGTTCCGGCAGTTACACTTAAGAACCAGACCCTGCACTAGGCTTAGCGTGTCCACCAGCTTGGGCCACATCTTCACCTGTAAATTATAAAAAAAAAACTATTGCTTTAGTTTTACTTTATTTTGTACAGTTATATTTGTTTCACATGGTACAGTTAGCTCAATCAGTTATAATTATAAAAAAAACTATTGCTTAGTCCACAGTTATATTCGTTTCCCATGGTACAGTTACCTCAACCAGTTATAATTATAATAAAAATTAAATCGATTGCTTAGTCCACACTTATATTCGTTTCCCAAGGTACAGTTAGCTCAACCAGTTATAATTATAATAAAAAAACTATTGCTTAGTCCACAGTTATATTCGTTTCCCATGGTACAGTTAGCTCAACCAGTTATAATTATAATAAAAATTAAATATATTGCTTAGTCCAGGGCTATATTCGTTTCCCATGGTACAGTTAGCTCAACCAGTTATAATTATAAAAAAAAAACTATTGCTTAGTCCACAGTTATATTCGTTTCACATGGTACAGTTAGCTCAACCAGTTACAATTATAAAAAAAAACTATTACTTAGTCCACAGTTATATTCGTTTCCCATGGTACAGTTAATTCAACCAGTTATAATTATTATAAAAAAAATCTATTGCTTAGTCCACAGTTATATTCGTTTCCCATGATACAGTTAGTTAAACCAGTTATATGTTTAGCTGTTCTAGACTAAATATAAAGTCGAAGCTCCAACAAAAATCAAGTCATTTCGATGTTCTGAGGAGTTTGTCGGTAAATCGATAATAAATAAAGTCTGCATTGTTTTTGTTTTAAGAATTCGCTATCCTTTATATCCTTACTAATATTATAAATGATAAAGTGAGTTTGTTTGTTTGTTACGCCTACACAGCTAAATCGATTATGATGAATTATGGTGTAGAGAGAGATGGAAAGCTGAAGACAGTGATAGGCCACTTTTTCTCGCGAAAAACTTAAAAGTAGGGTAAAAAGAGGGGTAAACTTTGTATGAAACTTTTTATTGCGTCATCTGATTTGTTTTATGTAATCAATATTAACGCGAGCGAAGCGGCAGGTAAAGCCTAGTAACTGGATAATTTCATTTAATATTACCGCGGGCCCTGTCCATGCGCTGCGAATGACAGCGCAAAGGTCCCGGGGACATCCTGTCACCATCCCGGCGCGCTCCGTCTAATTAATTACAAACTCCCTCCCAACTTCCTACTTCGAGATCATTAAAATTTATTGTAAATTAAGTATTTATTTCAACTTGGATGGGACTTTTAATATCTATCAGATATTAATTTGCCTTTTTTTTTACGGTTAATGTTATAAGGTATATATAGTAAGGCGTTGTGGCAACTATCTAACTTGATGGATTCCAACTCACACTACCAACTGAACTATCATCGCTTCAAATGTTCGTAAATGTTAAATACATTTTATATACACTGGTAAGCTAATTCATTATACACACATCAGTTTTGCAATCGGGGTCAGCTCACGCTGAGTGTCCGTAGCCATTAAAGCTCACGACTGCGGATTTCCCGTTTCACTTGATTGCGAGCGTTACAATCATTAGCTTAAGTGCAATGAAATATGGGTACCCTTTAGGGTGTGGCGATCTGAGATCGATTAATCGAAGAATCGATTTTTTAGGGTAAAAAACATTACTGATTTGCCGGATAGTAGGTAAGTTCAATCGCCATGTCAAGCGGGTTTTAATATCAAAAGGCTTTTACACAGTGGACCAAGAGTCTAAAACTGACACCTCTTTACGTACATACTCTAAAACCTATTGTAAATGTGTTTAAATTTTAATATATGGACCGTTTATTTTGAAAGTGGTTTAAGTCCATTTTCTTTTGTTTCGAGAAAATTAAACGTTACTATATTTGTTGATAATGGAATTGCATTTACCGACCGATTTTAAGTTGTACAAAACATGGGATATTTTTGAGAAATTAAACACGGACTAGTTGTGAAGCGATGATAGCTCAGTGGTAGTGTGCACGACTTCGCGTCAAGGGACGTGGGATCGAATCCAAGCACCTACAATGAGCTTGAGCTTTCGGTGAAGGAGAACATCGTGAGGAAACCATAGCATGGTGGTAGGGCTTTTTCTAATGCCCGCCTGGGTAGCTACCATCCTCAAGTTGTAAACCTGCCGCCAAATACCAATAGGTGTGTTCCGGCAGCAGCACTTGAGAGCCAGTTCCTCCACAGGTTTAGCGTGTCTACCAACTTGGGCCGTATCGTCACTTAAGATCAGGTGAGATTATGGCCATAACGCTAAACCTTAAGTATAAAAAAAAAAAAGTTATATATAAAAAAATTACATTAAATTAAGCATGAATTACGTGATAGCTCATTTTTCTCAAAAATGGACTTACACCACTTTCAAAATAAACGCCCCATATACTTATTTATAACCACATCGAATATCTTGCCGGATCTGTTAGATTTCTGGGTTATTTTTCGAACCGGTGGTAGTTTTGACGTTCATAAGTGCTCGTACATGGCCTAAATTAGAGTATGTTTTGTTTTATTTTTCATTTAATTTGAAGGGAAACATCGTGATGAAACCGTAGCATGGCTTTTTCGTAACACACTTGGCTAGCTGCCATCTTCAAGTTGCCGCCATATACCTATAAGTAGGTATATGGCAGTTGCACTTGAGGGCCAGTCTCACCACTAAGCTTAGCGTCTGCACCATATTAGGCCACATCGTCACTTAAGATCAGATGAGATTATAGGCATATCGCTAAACATATCCAGTACAAGTAAAAAAAAGAATATACAATTACACTGTCCTAATATTACCTGCCATCAATCGTTACCAGAGAAGAAAAAATGTACAGGATTCCAAATGTCACAAAGTCACTTAACATCAGCTGAGAGTGCGGCCAAATGTTAAACCTTAAAAAAATATATAAATAACAATAATTTAAGACATTTGTTGTTTCTCGCATTTACAAGAAATTCCTTGAATTTTCATCAATAGACGACATCTGTTTTCTATTAAGGACTACATTTTACGTGCAGCTTCGCTCGGTTTAATATTGATTTTGTAAAGTAAAGCGGCTGACGCCATAAAAGTTTCATACGTAATTTAACCCCCTCTTCACCCCACTTCCAATAAGATCATCGCAAGGAAAAGTAGCCTATCACCGTTTCCAAGTTCCCATCTATCTCTGTACCAAAATTCATCGTTATCGATTCAGCGATTTAGGCGTGAAACTCACTTTCGCATTTATAATGTCATACTAAAATATTAAATATTAATAATACATTATAGTAAAGGATGACTTCCGCTAGCTCCATCTCCCTCATAAGCTATCACTTAACATCAGATGAGATATCAAAATGAATTAAAAGAAATAAAGTCACACGCGCATTAATTTTTTTTTTATTATATTTTATTTAGGAATTTTTCAAAAACTTAAAAACATATTTTCATGCATACATAATGTTATGTACGTATAATATCATCTAATTCATTTATAGTACTAACATTTAACAATAATAAAACTTAAAACGAACATCATAGACTGTGGTTCAAACAGGAAATAACGTATACATTACAATAGCACATTGATAAATCGAGCTATTTCAGGAAAAACCGTTTGAGCGCCAAAATTCACAACATTTATTTCTATTTTCTTATTTTAATAGATCAGATGATTAATTATGATTAAAAGTCATAATATTTTAGATAATTATACCATCGGTACTTTTTAATTAGGTAAGAAAAAAAAATCTCCTGCAAAAAGAGTGCAATTTACATTTATTTATTTGAATTTACATATAAATTTATGAAATTCTGCCTCAAAAGGCTGGCTATAGTAGTCTCTGAGAAATACGGTCGAATGAATTGATGTTCATTCTCCTCTAAGTAGGTAATAATAGTAAACAGGCGTGCATTTCACTCGACATTAAGTTGTCACTGAACAGATTAAGTAATCTTATATCAATGTTCAATTAAAAAAGTAACTGATACAGAAAACACAAAAAAAAAAATACTTCATGAAGGCGAGGTTAATAATAAAAAAATGCAGTCACGAGTACTACTGACAGAAGTGAAAATTTTAAGCTATAAACAAAAAAAATATATACTCTGTATATATATATATATATATATAATGTATAGTAATAACGCACGCAGGTATATCCATGTATATATATACACAGTATATATATAGTTCAGGGGAAAGCGTTCGGTGACGATGACGCGAGTTCCATGATTTTTGTTCGCCCAAAAAGTGGTCAACGCGCCTTAAGGAGTTTTCACTTTTAAAAAAATTATTAATTAATAAATAACTTTTTTTTCTATATTTATAAATAAGTATTGGCGTATAACCGGATAAAGATTTCATTTTCTACCGCTACTTTATACAAATTGGGATGTTTATATAAGTAACCGGATTCGATCGTAATTATCCGCAAAATCGATTAACCAGTTGTAATTAAATCCAATACATGCGATTATACAATAGTAAATTATTGTTAACATAAAATATTTTCGGAAATATTAGTTTGAAATACGATGTAAGGTTGACGAAATACAGTGTAAGTCACTGCATTATTTACCGCTACTATAAGAAAATTCGGTGTTTGATTCTAAATACACTACAAAAACTGGTTAACCGGTTTTAATTTAAACAGATGCACTTGATTATAAAAATGTTAATTTTTACTCGAATAATTGTTGTACGGAAAAATTAGTTTGAAATACGATGTAAGGTTGACCAAAATACAGTGTAAGTGATTGAATTATTTACCGCTAATACACGAAAATTCAGTGTTTTTTTAGACTGCAATACTGCTTAACCGGTTGTAACCAAAACGAATTCAATTCACTAAAAAAAATTACCTAATTTATGTACGGAAAAAATAGTTTGAAATACGATGTAAGCTTCCCAAAATACAGTGTAAGTCACTGCATTTTTTACTGCTACTATAGGAAAATCCGTGGTTGAATCGTAATAGACCGCAATACTGTTTAACCGGTTCTAATGAAAACCGATATATTTGATTTCTGTGAACTGAATACTATTATTACTCTACTCCATATTTACTTTATTGGTTTTCAATAATTATAAATTCTAATATTCATTTAAATGTTTCACATCTGCCGGGCGTCCCCTGACCGCCAACATGGTTTTATCAGCTCTGCAGTCAACCGTATTAAGTAAGACCGGCAAATCTTCAACTAAATGCTTTATCACAATTAGTAACACAATTATTTATGTGATGACAAAAACAAATTCATTACCTGCATATATTTATTTACAATAAAACATAACTTATAATTTTGATAAGATGTAGAGGAATTTCGGTAATCTTTATGTTTTCTTCTTTAGGGAAAATTAAGTAAATTCGTCACATTTTACTACCAAATTTTTCGATCACGTCTACAGACAGATTAGTATCATTGCTATAGACGAATGTAATTTATCATCTTATATACAAAATCAATCTATATATGTTCTGCAAGGACTCTAAAACGGCTGGACCGGTTTCGATAAGATTTTCAGTCAATCGAATGTGCCGATAAAGTTTAGTAGCAATTGGCTGTCTGTTATTGACACAGACATATAAACTTCAGTTCCATACAGACAATGACGCGGACAAATGTTAATTTCATATTTTTTTAAATGTTACACAACGTTGAAAACGTTCCAATTTACGCTTAAAAATGTTACACGAACGTTTTTCTAACCAATGACAACTCCATAACGGTATTAAAAAAGAACTATGTAGGTAATGAACCATTAAAAATATAAAGGGACCGTTCCAAGATTACGCAAGCACCAAAAAGGAGATAAGGGGGGGGGAGTGATTTTTGAAAGTTAAATTATTCTGAACTTTGCTAACTTTTGCTTGACAGGGGGGAAGGGTTAGAAATTACTAAAATTCTGCTTAATCATTAGTAGAACAACCTGATAGGAGTTTGAAAATTTCTAACAAGTTTATTTTTATAGCTAAGGATTTAGCGTGATTTCCACGTAGTTTCCAAGTTGATAGACACGCTAAACCTGTGGAAGAACTTGTCTATTTTTCACGTACGTACTGGAAAACGCAACATAAAGAACCCACCCAAGCCATATGAAAATCATGAAAATAAACTGGATATTACAAAATCGTACATCAAGTAATGAAGACCTTTGGACATTTAGAAAAAAAACAAGTCACATACAGCAGCGCACGGCGTTCATATAAAACCGTAACGTAATATTTTCTATAAAGCCATTGAAAACAGTGTTTCTTTTTTTTTTAATTTATAGGTTTATCATTATAATCACATTCTCACCTGATATTAAGTGACGACGTGGCACAAGATGGTGGACACGCTACACCTGTGGAGGGGCTGGCTCTCAACTACAGCTGCCGGAACACACCTACAGCTATTTGGCGATAGATTTTCAACTCGAGGGCGATAGATAAACCAGTTACAAAGTATCAAACTAGGCGCTGAGGGAGGGGGGATGGAGGGATTCGAACTTAAGGGTATTAACGCGATGTTCGTACTGACTTACACTGAGTCATCGCTGCTTGACTTTATTGGCAGTAAATGGCACTTGCCTACTCATCCATGTAATAACTTTACATTATCAGCATTTTTGTGTACCCCCCTCTCCCCATCCCTCACCTTCCCTCGACAAACGTTACGTAACACCCAAGCAGCCGTTTTTACCAAAAAATCGTAGTTAGTTTTAACTTTTTTACTTATAAACTCTCAAAATAGACAAATTATTTATACTGATCTCTGGAAATGTGATTAGAAATAGTCGCAGGATTCTCCGTAATACATAAACACGCAAACTTGGGAAATTGTATTGGGTTATTTATTAAATTAAATAAATAAAAAAACAATGTTACCTAACACGTTGACCGGACCCCTCTACCGCCCTTGTAACGCATCGTAACGTTTTACAAGACCCCCCTTCCCAAATCGTGTCACGACCCCTTACGGATTTTTTTTTATTTTTTTATTTGAATATTCGTAACGTATATATTTACCGTCTTTTCAGGATATAAGAAATAAAATTCCAATTCAGACCCTTTTTTATATACAGAAGCACCTCGTCAAGTCGAACCTCGATAAGTTGAAAACCTTCATATATCAAAACCTCCACTCTCTATACGTCGTAAACTCTATAACTCGAATTTTTAGCGTCTCCCTTGATGTTCGACTTACAGAGGTTCTACTGTATATATATATATTTTTTATTTTAAATCCGTGCGCCGCCATACGTTACAACCTTTAATATAACACATATATTATAATTACATCTATTTTTTTTTTTACTTAAAGTTCAAATCTCTTCTTGAGATCCGCAATGTCCTCGTCGCTGCAGCGCTCCACCGCTTTAGAATGGATCAGTAACTCTGCTAAATCTATAAAAACAACACCCCAGTCACTTATTTGACACAGTGCCTTGACTGTATCGTACCTTTAAACGTAAACGTATAACATCAAACGCTCCTTAAAAAAACATATCTCATCTACATCCGTTATACTTAACCTAACAAACAATAAAGCCTAAAGGAACTATCACCTAATTATAATTTTTTTGCCTCCCACGACACTGTGACTAACAGATAATTATAGCCCCTATATAAAAAAAGGTTGAGTATGGCTGATACGTACTTACAAAACCTAAACTTATAGTATCAACTATCAAACGTCCTCTAAAAACAATAAAAAAATATATATATATCATCTATCATAGACTATTTTGACAACGTACAAAAATTAATAAATTTACTAGGAACAGAAACACGCTGCAGGTGCGGCAATAAGATGTGTCAGCAGTTCGGAATATATAGCACACCGTTTTAAAGGTTTTATAGCAATGTATCGATATTATATTTCAATATAATTCGTACAGCCTTCATATCGATAATTCTATACTAATTACTTCCTAACGCTTGCATTTGCATACTCTTTTTTATATAATAGCCATGCCTATGACAAAGGCAAGTAGGATTCGAACCCACACCCACACCGAGGACCAGAACACTGGTCACCCGAATTATAGACAAGTTACATGAACGAGATTTTGTTCCTACTAATAACCTTATATAAATAATAATGGAAAGGATGAAAAAGTATGCGATAATTGGTCCTAGGTTTACTTAGATATTTTACCAAGACAGATATTTCATCAGACAGTCAGACGGACACAAAGATAGACAGACAGACGGACAGTGTGACGGACAGTCAGACGGACAGTCCGACGGACAGTCCGACGGACAGTCAGACGGACACACAGACAGACAGACAGGCAGACAGAAAGTCATGTAGGATAAAAACTCACATTCTTTATCCTTCGCAGAGAGGAACATAGCGAGAGCAGAGAACCTCTTGACCCTGCAGAGCGCCTTCAGGTAGGCAGTGACCGACTTCCCCGCGAAGCTGTCCACGTCGTCGTGCAGGAGCCGGATCACGTCCGACAGCACTTCGCTCTCCAGGGCGTTGTCAAAGATCTTCGGAATTCCCTCGGGGTCGATGTTCTGAAAATATTCACATCACACTTCATACTAATATTACAAACTAGACTTTACGTGCGGCTTCGCTTTAATATTGATTCTGTCAGACAAATCAAATGACGCAATAAAAAGATTCAAATAAAGTTTATTTTTCTCTTTAACCCACTTCCAATAAGTTTTTCACGAGAAAAAGTTGCCTATCGCCGTCTCCAAGGTACCAGCTATATCTATAACAAAATTCATCATAATCGGTTCAGCATGTACGCGTAACAGACAAACTTTTATAAAACTTTTTATTGCGTAATCGGATTTCTTAGATAAAATTAATATTAACGCGACCGAAGCGTATATGTATACATCTTGTGTGTCTGTAAGCGATCGTAAAACTTTCAAACGAGTTGACTGATGGAAGAAAAATTCATATAATGTATTTTTTATGGAGATAAAGGCTCATTAATATAAGTACAAAAAATTATGTGCACTTTACACGCGATAAAGAAGTGAAACCTTCAAAAATTCGCTTTGGACACGAGCGATGACCGCCTGAGAACACAGCGTGACGTTGGCTTTTTATTCGTTTTTTTTTCCATTCATTAAAATGAACATTTCTGTAACATCGTTGATTTGATACACGATGAAACGAAAAAGCGACAGTAAAATCGAACAAACAAATACATTTATAGGGTATATCGTGCGAGAGAATTTGATAGAAGGCAAGATACAGTGTTCTACATGCTAGTAGGTATATAAAAACCGTGGAGTATAGTATACGTGTATTGTTAACATTATTATTTTAATAATATTTTCAAGGTTTCACTTCAACCCCATGTGAACTGCAAACATTTTTTAAGGTCGCCTAATTTCATGGGAAATGGTTTTTTTGGTAGAGTGCTTCTCATCCAAAAAAGGGGGCTGTTCCCGAAATATAGCAAAATAAGTTCAGCATAGCCAATAGTGTATCACATTGTTATATACTAACACTCAAATAAGCACTTCTCGCCGAATCCCGTCCCTTGAGGTACTTCCACTCGGCCATGAACTGGACACTTGTCAGCGGGGGGGTCAGGTATCTCCTCTGTCCCCCCTTGACATTGGTCTCGTTTGCCAGTTTCATCGACTCCGGGCTAGGGATGTCCCCGTCGCCTTGTCCTTTAGGGATTTCCGTCGGTATCGTTTCCGGTTTGACGGCCGGTTCGGTGACTTTGTTATCTGCGTCGGTGATTTTCAACCGCGTCGGAGGCTTCACCGGCGACACTCGGCCGCCGAGTTGGATCTCTCTGATTTGTATAGACTTCAATTGTCTCTGGAAAATTGAATGGATACTTTCGAGACGATTACCGAAAGTGAAATCGGAACACGTGATTCGCATCTTCATCAGATAAATGTAACTCATCACATATGAACCTGGAAATCTTTTAATGTAGATTTTTATATACCTAAAGTTTGAGGTATGACCTGATCCTAAGTGACGATATGGCCCAAGTCGGTAGACACGCTAAAACTGTGGAGGAACTGGCTCTCAGGCGCAGTTACCGGAACACACCTATTAATATTTGCCGGCAGATTTCCAACTTGAGGGTGGTAGCTAGCCAGGCGGGCATTAGACAAAGCCCTACTACCATGCAAAAAAAAAAAATACTCCTAACCCATGCAAAGATGTCTTCAAAAATTTTAACCGCAGTTCAATATATCACAATCTTTGAAGTTTTGAAATTTAGTGTAAATTAGTGAAAGTAACAGTATTCATTTTTGTTATACAAAGTCTCATTAAGAGGCGATTATCTTTTAAATTAACACCTAAAGAGATAAAAATGATAAACTTTATAATGAAGATAAACAAATTTTAAATCAGACTTATATTAAAACAGTTAATCTTATTCACTTAAAATTTAACTAAAACATTTAAAGCAAAGTGTATTCATTACACTTCCTTCGAATTAAAACCGTTCGTGTTCAGGAAATTGAAAACATTTTTTTTTTTTTTTTTGAACGTTTAAAAAATACCTTGGACCTCAGATGAGGCGGCTTCTTGACGGGCTTGATCACGGTTACCTTCTCCCCGACTCCGTCCCTCCACAAGTCCGACGGTGACGGCTTCCTCACCTCCACCCTCGGGTCACTGCTGGCGGAGCTGGTGGTGACCTTCCCCCGAGCTCGTGCCTTCACGATGGGCTTACCCTCGTTCGTCGGTGTCGACGTAGGTGACGATTTAGACTTAGCCTATTGAAAGAACCTGTGTTTTTTTCTTCTTAAAAATTACAACAAGTGAATCTCTAGGACAAAATCGACACCACAAAATTGGCTGGTAAATTTTTTTTTTTATATTATGGCATCTGCTTATTCGGCCAACTTCACCGACGTCTAATGTGACGTATTTTAAAGACAAGCTCACACGTATTTCTACCCCGCACGAATCGAACCCACTGCATTGTGGCAGGTTTAACAATTTAGGAAATGCAGTATGCATTTTTGGGGACTATTTATTTAATTTTGAAAAATTCAGACAACAAACCTGTTGAGGAATTAGCATATAAAGTTAAACATTTGAAGGGGTTAATTTTTTTTTTGTAGTGTATTTTGTACTGTGTATAGTGTACAAGGTGTAATTTTTCTTGTATTGCATAACCCCTCACAGTTCTGTTTGTTACTTCCTAATTTTATGTAATGTTGTTATTTTTTTTAATGTCGTCCACCACTTTCTGCATTCCGTAGCAGACTTCAAAGTCCAGTACACTTAGTTTTGCACTCCATTTGTACTCAAATAAGACTATGTATATATCAATGTATGCCAATTTAAAAAAAAAAAAAAAAACGCAGATGACACAGATGACAGATGTCAAAATGTCAAACAACTGTCACAGTAAGTACCTCTTTCAATGTATCGGTGAACTTGTCACTGTATGCACTATCTTATAAAAAAAAAAAAAAACGTTACAAATGACAGATGTCAGAATGTCAGATTCAAACAACTGTCACAGTAAGTACCTCTCCCGCTGGGATTGCCATATTCATCATGTGACACTGTCTAAATTGGGGTCAAAGATGCCAGGTGCCAACTTTTTTTTTTTTAATCACAATAATGGATAATTCCATAGATAATTTGGTCATTCATTATTACAGACACTGAGTACTAGAATGCTGGAAGGTATTTTAGGGTTGTTTCTGTCTTGTGACGCCAAACAAGTGAACTTACATTTCACATACAATTTAACATGTTACTCTTTGTGGAGGAATATGGGAAAAAATAAATTTACGTATACCCTCCACTGACTCATTATATGTGAATCATTAGGAAAAGTTAGTAAAACGACTCTACATTGACCTAGAATTACCCGCTTATTGCCAAATTGTCTGACACTACTTTTGGAGTGTTTCTAGAATACAACGTCCTAATAGATGAGTGTAAAAGTGTGTCTACTTAGTGTGTGTTTGTCTAGACCAAAAATAATATACCATGTTTTTTTTTTATAGTTAAGGTTTAGAGCGTCATGGCCATACTCTCACCTAATCTTAAGTGACGATACGGCCCAAGTTGGTAGACACGCTAAACCTGTGGTGGGACTGGCTCTCAAGTGCAACTGCCGGAACACACCTATTTGTATTTGGTGGCAGGTATACACCTTGAGGGTGGTAGCTACCCAGGCGGGCATCAGAAAGCGAAAGCTCAAGCTCATTGCAGGTGGATATGAACTCACGACCCTTGACCACCTACCACTGTGCCGTCATCGCTTCCCATTACAAGATAATTCCCGAACGACAGCTCACCCCCTTGGTTCCCATCCTGGCTCTGATGCCGTCCAGCTGCTTCTTGGCCGCGCTGTTATGAGGTTCCAGGTTGAGGACCACTATGAGGTCCTGCGAGGCCGCACGGAGCGACCCGAGCCGCTCGCGCGCGGTGGCGCGGCGCTGCAACGCCTTCACGTACGTAGGGTCCAGGTTCAGTGCCTCAGTGCAGTCACTCTCAGCTTGGTGCAGGCTGACACGTTATATAACACATAACACATAACAGTTTGATTTCTTAGGTTTACGCGAATATTATTCATTGAAATAAAACTAATTTAAACGGATTTTATCGCGGTTATTTATTAAATTTTGATCCCGACGTTTCGAAAGCTTTTCAGCCTTCGTGGTCACGGGGCGGACTGAGGTGTAGGTTGTCCAGAAAAGTTTATGTTACTGTGTCTACCTTCAATTTAATTTTTATTATTGATAGTGTTCCGATCTACGCAGAAAGAGCTCACAGTGTCTTGAGGTCTGGCAATTGGTCTTTTGGGTTCCGATTTAATTAAATGTATTATTGGATCCCAGGCTTGTGCTAGCTTCCAACCATCTTCTCTATTGAAATTTGGATGTTTTTTAATTGCCAGACGTCAAGACACTGTGAGCTCTTTCTGCGTAGATCGGAACACTATCAATAATAAAAATTAAATTGAAGGTAGACACAGTAACATAAACTTTTCTGGACAACCCACACCTCAGTCCGCCCCGTGACCACGAAGGCTGAAAAGCTTTCGAAACGTCGGGATCAAAATTTAATAAATAACCGCGATAAAATCCGTTTAAATTAGTTTTATTTCAACATAACAGTTTGGCTAGACCGGGGATCATATATACGCGAAGCGGTGACAGCTCAGTGATAGTGGATACCGGCTGCCGCGTCAAGGGTCGCGACTTCGAACCCATCAACAATAAGCTTTAGCTTTCCGGTGAAAGGAAACACTGTGATGAAACCACAGCACAAGTTGAAAATCTACCGCCAAATACCAATAGATGTGTTCCGGAAGTTGCACTCGAGCCAGTCCCTCCGCATGATCATCGTGTCTACCAACTTGGACCGAATCGTCACTTAACACAAGATGAGGTTATGGCCATAACGCCGAAACCTTTAAACTATACAACACGAAACCAATAATAGAATCTTGGAGAAGGACAAACTACCTATTATTACCTAGCAGAAGTATGAAATCAGCCCTCGATCACTGGCAGTATGGGTGATTAAGATCCATTGTAATGTGTTTATTTTGGGGAACATATATATGCTACTAGGGTATATAGGTTACTTCATTCCGTTAGCAAAAAAAAATGGCATCATTCACTGAACTAATCTCAGTATACCTTGAAAACTTTATCAGAGTCGGACCATCCGTTTCTAAGTCCTTATGTAGTATGTACACGTACACACATGGATTCATATTTACATTAATATTACAAAGTAAAAAGTTTGTTTGCAGTTTGCAGACTCTAATCTTTGGAGCTACCAAGCGGATTTCAAGCAATAATTGATAATTTTTTTGTGTATAGTTAAAATTTAGCGTTATGGCAATAATAAGCTCGCTAAACCTGTGGAGGAACTGGCTCTCAAGTGCAGCTGCCGGAACACACCTATTGGTATTTGGCGGCAGGTTCACAACTCGAGGGTGGTAGCTAGCCAGGCGGGCATCAGAAAAAGCCCTACCACCATGCTCCTCACGATGTTTCCCTTCACCGGGCGCTCAAGCTCATTGCGGGTGCTCGGGTTCGAACCCACGTCCCTTGAGCTATCATCGCTTCAATTGAATCTCGAGAAATTCAATGCAACTCACCAATCCTTCTTCAGGTAGCAAAGTCCTCTGTTCGCATAGTATATAGCATCATCGTGAACCAGTCCGATGGCCCTATTGTAGCAGGCTATAGCTTCATCCCATTTGCCAGACTTTACGAAAGCATTTCCCTGGGGGAGAAAAAAAAAGAAAAAAAAAAAAACACAAACCCCGCGTTAATTTTTGTACAAAACATACGTCATTAAACACAGGCCGATCTGTGTAAATATCTCACGCATTGAAATAAAAACTAATACAAACGGATGTTGTTATCGCGTTTGTTTTTGAAGTGAAACTTCTTTAGGCGCATGAGGGTAAAATTTTTACAGATGAAACGTCACGCCGGTATGCAACGGAAGTGTCGGAAAAGAGAGAGAGAGTGATCGAGACCGATTGAGAGAGAGTAAGACAGGGCGAACGTAGCATGAGCAACTAGCCGTGGAGTGAGAGTAGGGAGCAAGCGAGTGAGAAAGATTGAGAGAAAAAGTGAGACAGAGCGAACGTCGTATATAAACAAGATTTATAAATTAGTTCGCCAAAGAAGTTTCACTTCTGACATGTGTACTTTGTACGCACGCATCTTTTTTTTGAAAACAAATGGGTTCTGTCGGGATATGGAATAAGATTTTAAAAGCTACGAGTCAATGTATTATGAGTTTCGATGTAACTAAAAACTTAACAAGAGATCTAAGCTATATAACATTTATCTATAGATTGGATCACGATTTCTTATGTTTACGCGAATATTACTCATCGGAGTTTTTTTTTTTTATACTTAAAGTGTAGCGTTATGGCCATATTATCACCTGATCTTAAGTGACGATACGGCCCAAGTTGGTAGACACGCTAAACCTGTGGAGGAACTGGCTCTCAAGTGCAGCTGCCGGAACACACCTATCGGTATTTGGCGGCAGGTTTACAACTTGAGGGTGGTAGCTAGCCAGACGGGCATTAGAAAAAGCCCTACCACCATTCTGTGGTTTCCTCACGATGTTTTCCTACACCGAAAGCTCAAACTCATTGTAGGTGCTCGGATTCGAACTCACGTCCCTTGACGCGAAGTCGTACACACTACCAACGGGGCGGACTGAGGTGTAGGTTGTCCAGAAAAGTTCATGTTACTGTGTCTACCTTCAGTGAAGTTCACTACAGTTCAGGTAATGTGTAATATTATAAATAAATAAATATAATATATAAATATATTAGGATTCCCAAAACTTTTTTTTGTATTTGACAAAGCAATCATCGGGGAAGCCTTCAGTCTATTTAACATCACGCTACGACCAATAAGAGCAAAGCTATATTGAAAAAAGTCACAGAAACACGCGCGCGATGATAGCGTAGTGGTAGCGTGTACGAGTTCGCGTCAAGGGACGTGAGTTCGAATCCAAGCACCTACAATGAGCTTGAGCTTTCGATGAAGGAAACCACAGCATGGTGGTAGGGCTTTTTCAAATGCTCGCCTGGCTAGCTAACACCCTCAAGTTGTACTGCCGCCAAATACCAATAGGTGTGTTCCGGCAGCTGCACTCGAGAGCCAGTTCCTCCAAAGGTTTAGCGTGTCTACCAACTTGGGCCGTATCGTCACTTAAGATCAGGTGAGATTATGGCCATAACGCTAAGCGTTGACTATAAAAAAAGGGGGGGAAAAAATTATTAGATAACATTTTGTGTCCTCGCGAACGAAGCGAAAGTTATCAAGTTCAAGTATCAAAGATGTAAGTTATTAAGTTACGTTTTCTGGTTATCACAAAATATTGTATGGTTTGATTAAAACTAGCGCCATCTAGTATTAGCTAGTGTTCAACTGTGAATGAATTAGTCTTTGAAAAACCGTCATTGCGTTTCAATAGGTCATGGGCCCTGATTACGGGGACGTGAGAATTATGATGATGGTGGGCTTTCGCTGTGGAAAATTACATGATCTTGGAAGGCGTGGGTCTGAATGATTAATAAAAACTACCACCGGTTCGGGAAACATCGACCGAGTTATCGGGAAGAACTGGCACGAATATAAGAGAAAAACAGATTGTAATATAGTATATTAAGATCCCATCAAAAACTCTACAGTCAGAAAATATATCGGAATGATTCGAATACTAGAAATCGTGAAAAACTGGTCACTTTAGACAGAGTAAGGCAAGTAACAGTTTTTCCTAAGTAATAGTGTTAAGTTTTATAATAAGTCACAAAGCACATTACTGAATTGCCGGTCAGTGGGTTCAAAGACCATGTCAAACGGGTTTTGATGTCAAAAGGCTGTTATAGGGTGGATCAATATGTGAGCGATCGTGATGTCTGGAATTGACACTCCTCTCTGTACATCCGCTAATAACTATTGTAACACATTAAACTATTACATAAAAAACGATAAGAATAACACTTAAAATTACCTAAAAATAAGCGCCTCCTTAGGGCCTGAATAGAATCATGATTTACGATTTGATATAGTTTCTATAAGAGAACTTTAATGTAGAACTACTCACTCTCTCCTTCTCATATTGAGCTTCCTCTCTTAACTTCTCTTGCTTAGCCTCTTGGCTCTTCTTGCTGTCCAACGAGATAGGTCCGACTTCCGCCATGTCTACGTCTTCACATGCTTTATCCTATGTATATATATATATATAAAGAATTCAATATTACCAAATAGATGTCATCTGCATTTAGCGTCACTTGATTTAACGAAAACTCCCAAAAACGTCAGCATTAAAGCGATCATGACTCAGTCCGTAGAGAGTACGGACGCCCCGTCAAGGGACGTGAGTTCGAATCCACCTGCAATGAGCTTCAGCTTTCGGTAAAGGGAAACATCATGATGAAACCATAGCTTGGTGGTAGGGTTTTTTCTAAATTCCCTCAAATTGAAAATCTGACCCCTAAATACCTATAGGTGTGTTCTAACTGTTGCAGTTGAGAGCCAGTCCCTCCACTAGGCTTACCGTATCCACCATTTCTGGCCACATCGTCACTTATCATCAGGTGTGATTGTGGCCATAACATTAAAGCTAAAGTATATAAAAAAAATTAGAATTAGATAAATCATTACAAAAGAAACTTACAGCGTCGAATCTGTCCCATTCCTTGTAATCAGATGAGGGGATTCTCTTCTGCGCTTTCTTTTTACTATGAACAGGTTTCTCTTTCTTCAGCTTGCTCCGAACCGGTGGTAGATCCTGAACATTAAATTTACCTTGTAAATAGACAAGTACATACACATTTTATCATATAGAGGAACGTAATATTAAAAACTATATTTCTCATTACTTTCATTCAACTCCCATCATGCACAATCTCCCTCCATCTAGCTACCTGCCATCACAGCATGATGAAATAACAAACTCATAATGTGAAAAATCTCATAGAGGCATAGACCAAATCAGACCAAAACGTTTACCGTTCTCTGGTTGCCAATGATACTAACTCCGGTGAAATAGTTAAATAAAAAGTCAAGTTCGACTGAAGCCATTCATAATGTTAAGTTTTGATTTAATAACACTTCCCAAACAATAGTTTTTCATTGTACATTATGAGGAAATTGCTGACATGTTTCTATAAATTCCCATGTTATTTCAGATTATATGTATATATTTTAAATGATTTAAAATACTGTGCACAGTAAATGTGGTCATAAATGTCTAGATCATACTATACTTCTAGATTTGTAGACAATTTTCAGAGACAATATGAAACTGCCCAAAAATTACACAAATAATTAAAAAGAAAAAGTGTTAGTTTAAGACAACACAATGGAAACATCAATATATATATTATCTCTCTTTCCCTTAGTAACCTTAAACCAACTATACCCGAACGAGTATGACACAAAAGGTTGCAGATCGGAAATTCAAAGCCCTTCCACTAAAAGTTTCACCTCAAAAATCTTAACACTTTACACATTCTAAGGGCTAGCATAAATATCCTATCAGAATTTACACTACATAATATAAAAATTTCATCATCACTTTGTTTGTCCGCGATTAACTCCTAAACTACTGAAACAATTTTAATCAAATTATGACACAGGGTGCAATTTGATCCGACTTGAGAGATAGGATACTTCTTATATCGATTAGTGATCATAACGCGATAGATGACGCTGCAATCGATATGATTGACTACTCGAAAAGACAGAACAAGGTGTAACCAGGTCAGTTGGTGTACATATAAAATATATAATCACCAATGTCGACATAACTATTTCAAGCTTCAAAACACGGTTCATTTTGAAACTTGCGAAAGTAAAAAATGCCTAACAATAAAAACAAATATTAGAGGAATGGAGAATACTTTTAAAATCTAAAATACATAAATTAAATAATACATCATTAATTCTAAAATGAATTGTAACACAGTTCACATTTGTACACAACCAATTATTCATGCAACTGAATAATACATTTCAATATATTCACACACATAATACAATATAAGACGATTAGCACACTAATAGAAAGTTGTTGTAATGTTAAAAAAAGAAACATTAACACATGGACCACAATGTTATACTAATATCATAGAGAAGAGAGAAGCGCTAAAAGCTATTTTATATTATAAATACCACAATTGATTGTGATGATGCCAAAATTGGTAATTTATATACATCACATCAATGGACATGAGTTCGAATTCCTTGAATGAGCCAGAGCTTGCGGTAAAGGAAAACGTTATGATGAAACAAACTATACCATTGAAGGGATGTTAGCACAGTGGTAATGTGTATATATGCCGCATAATGGGAATTGAGTTTGAATCCAACCAACTACAATGACTTTCAGCTTTCAGTGAAGGAAAACATTGTGAGGAAACAATATCATGGTGGTAGGGCTTTTTCTAATACCCACCTGGCTAGTAACCACCCTCAAGTTAAATATATACTGCCAAATAGTAATAGGTGTGTTCCCGCAGTTGCATTTGAGAGCCAGTCTCTCCAATAAAAACTGGCAACACACCAACAATTACTCTGGTGTTGTGGGTGTCCATGGGCGAAGGTGATCATTTACTATCAGATGAGACACTTGCTTGTTTGCCTGCTATTCATAAAAAAAAAATGTAACCACCTAAGTAATAACATGGCTCAAAATGACAGACACACTAAGTGTAGTGGAGAGACTGGCTTTAAAGTGCAACTGCCTGTACACACTTATAGTATTTGCCGGCAGATTTTCAACTTGAGGTTGGTAGATAGCCAGGCTGCCATCAAAATAGCCATCTAACCAATGATGATTTTCTTCACCAAAAGCTCAATGTCATTGCAGGGATTCAAACTCACATACATTGATACATCATCAGTACAAACTACCACTTCGGTACCATTTCTTAGTACACTCAGTTCAGTTATAGTTTTATCACATGCTTTATAAAAGCAGATCATCTAGATAACAACTCAACTTCAACAGAAAATATCCCAAAACCTACTTAAATCCTAACAAATTACAGTGACATATAACACTGTTCACATACCAAGCATGCAGAATCATACACTCTGACCAATATACTATTTACTGTCACAGCAAGTTAAAAAAATGCAACAATTAATAATAAACACAATAACGACTACATAGAATTATTAGCACAGCTGAAACTGCACCAGACAGTCTATATGTGAAGGTAAAAGAATCAAGAATACTATCATGTTGGGGTCTGATGTTTATGAGAAAAGTGTTTACCCACAATAGAAATACCACCTCATGTTTTTAAGGTTAAAAATACACTCACATATTCTATCTGTTCGTGTAGGCCACAAGAGGCGTGCGGGTAGACTTATCAGGCAAAAGTGCTGTCAAATAACCACTTAAATAACTGCTGGAGATCAGAGACAGCTTACACAAAGATTTACTATGTAACCCTCAATTGATAACATATTGCAAGTCGTACATATTTAATACCAAACTAATAACACGGATATTACAAATTTGATTCCCACATGGGACAATTTGTTGCATAAAAATAATTCTTCTGACATAATACACAAAATTACATAAACAACCCACAATATACTTCCATAAGTTTGTTTCATAGACATGTTTATCAGATGAAACCACTGGAAGTTAACATATAAATATAGAGTAAAAACAAAAAATATTTCTTATTGAACAAAACTTTCAAAAAAATCTAAACAGCTTTAAATAATAAAGTGAACAGTCTACCATATTTTTTCAGTAGCCATCAAAGACAATAGCTCTCCTTAATAAACATCAATTAAGACCCAAATCTGAAGTATAGTTATAAATAGGTTACTACCACAGAGGACAGACTTAAAACTACACCCATCATGCCAGAACACAGCAGTACACTTTGAAAGCTAAAATAAGTAAACAGTAGCGTCTTCGAAGTACAACAATCCTGTAATAATAGGTCCTGTGCAAGACTGTACAGAATTTAGTCTAATACTAATATCTAAGCTATCAACATTACCAATTAGAAAAGTAATACTTAAAACAAAATACAGTTTATAATGAATTTTATCGTGGTTTTTCTCTTAGAGTGTGCTTTATCAAAACTCGACCAGAAATTTCGAGCATAACTAGATAAAAAATGTTTGTAAACGATTCGTCGGCGTCGCACATAGAAAAACCGCAATAAACTTCGGAAAAGAATAATTAAATACGAGGGAATGTATTCATATGTTCATAATACTACATAACAACGTTGAATATCGCTAAACCTGTTCGAATTGCCCGTTAAGAGCCGCTTCTTTTCGCTTCATTTCCAACTCCCAATTTTGCAGGTCCGTCATGTACGTGTGTACGCTTTTAGCGTTGTTACGTGCCTGATTCTGTATTTTATAAACTTTATCCATAATTGGAGACTGGTTAACACAAGCGTATACCTTTTTTTGATGTCTGTTTGATCAATAGTTTTGTTTTTCGAATCCCTTTATTCTTCGTTCACTACACAAACCGCTGCTGTCAGAATGTCAAAAAACTTGTAATCTAGAGAGGTCGACCAAAGAGAATTATATCGCCTGCTACTTGCTTACCGACTACAATCGATTAAACGTAACATTTTGGTAATTGGCATTAAACATTAGCGTTAAAATACGATTTACCAGTGTCATCGCTTTATTAAAGAATTATCTTGAAGTAGTCACAAATATTCTTGCACTTTTTTAAAGTATCTTAACGGTTTTTAATTAGGTAGTTTAATAAATATCATTGATATCTCGATTAAACTATAAATGCTTGAATTTTCCAATATTCAGAATTCACTTCACTAGTCAAAAATAATCAATAAAAACTACTAATCAAGTGTATATGAATACACCGATTTTTTATTTTATTTTTATGGGACCTACACTGTTAGTTAGCTTGAGGAGCTTTTACAATTTCCCGAGGGGAATGAATACACCGACTCATCCGTAGACTAAATAGATTTTCAACATTAGTGATGCTTCATTAAGAAATCGGTAAGATAGTAATTATGGATTTTCCTAACTAGATATAAGTAATCGATTTTAGATATTGCTAAATATTAAATTTGTTACCTCAGTAAATTTTATGGTTTCCAGAGAATGTTCCTAAGTATAAATAAAGCTTTACTATAAAGTAAAAAAAAAAAAAAGACATCCAAAAGCATAAAAGAATATTCTTTTTTTAAATGAAATGAATTATATATTACATATATTTACAGCTGTATTGGTGTATTTTAAAATTTATGTATGAGACAAGAAGGGAGCGTTCTGAAATGAAGCATCACTTAGTTTGACACATAATAACGCATACACAAACGATTCATCTCGTACAACTAAGCGAGAGTGCGGGGATATCGCATCATGGCGAGATTTCTGGCGGTGATTGCCTCTCAGCCCATGACGACGTGGGAGATTGGCAGACGCAGTCAGCGATGTTGCGGATGATTCACTTACCACCAGTTGCTGTCTGCCGTATTTTCCTCTTTGCACTACACATGTACGTTCTCTGCTTGCCATGTTGCCGGCCTAATCGTTTCTAGCTTCCCGTTTCTAGACCAAACACTGCCTATAATTGTTAGTATGATGAGGTCTACTACATTTAGCATAGGTCGACGACTCTAGCACCAGGTGGCTACAGTCGCGTGCTGTAAAATTCGTTACGTTATGACTGACAGTATACTGCCGCAGTATCCTAAGGAAATATATGACGTCATAAATCGCAGCCATTTTTATGCTGTGTGCACTGGTATTTTTGACCTAAAGAGCTTTGATCACGTTATGAATAGCGTCTAAAAATTTTACAGCTTTCACTGTTGACTATTTTAATATTGTCATTCAGAGACACCGGCCGTTAAACACAGGATTGGAAAATTAAGATATTGTGATCATTGCAGTGTGAAACAATACTTTGTATGAAATGAATGTAACTGCAGAATTAAGCGTATTCCATTAGGTATAAAAAATGTGGCTTTATAAAACCACGAGGCAAGTGAAACTTTTATATCAAAACAGTGATAGACATACCCAAATATCGCAGAGTACGTGCACGAATGAGTGACAGCTGCTACACGGTCAGCTATGCGAGACTTGGCCGCCGTCATATTGACCGTGGCTGCTCTGTCGACCCCTCTTCACTCCGCTACTCAGCGCCCGACTGTAATGCGACATGCGATAGACGGACGAAAAAATTTGACGTCACAAATACATGTTACACTATAAAAGTTATGTTAAATAATTAACTAACATGACGGTGTACTGGACTGCGTTCCGTTTTAAACAGAGATCAGTACAGCTGACTCCAAAGCAATGGCTTTGTCGTATACTAATTGACGTCACACATTACAGTATTCGCTTTATTTATTAAACTTTTTGTTATGTTTGTTTTTTTCCAATACTTTCGATCGACTGTCAGTAATTTATTAGATTTTTTCCTATAACAATTACAAATAGTTATTACAATAATTAAATGAAAAAACATCATAAACATTTTTTGGCTCTTAAATATAAGGTATCGATAATAATAAAGATTATAAATGTTTTTTTTTTCACATATTTTATGACCTCAATCTCACCTTATATTAAGTGATGATGTAACCCAAAATGGTGGACGCGATAATCCTGTAGAGGGACTGGCTCTCAAGTCCAAGTGCCTGAACACACCTATTGGTGACAGATTTTCAACTTAATGTATGCTGTATGCTGATAGCTAGCTAGGCGGGCATTAGAAAAAGCCTTACCACCATGCTATGGTGTCACCATGATTTTTTCCGTCATAGAAAGCTCCAAGCTCAATTATACAGTAGTGTGAAGTTTGCCTCGCGGTTTTGCCTGTCTCAAATTTTTTCTATTGTCTCTTCAATCGTGTATCTTAATAGAAAATTGAGTCACGTGGAATTATAAATCGTGGTAGCAAGAAGCAGTTCATAGACAACCAGTTTTCCTTTTTTTATGGTATAACGGGCAAAGGAGCCAGCGGTTCACGTGATGGTAAGTAATCTACGCTGCCCACGGACACCCACAACACCAGGGAAATCGCAGATGCGTTGCCGGCCTTTAAGGTATATGTAAGCTCTCTTCTTGAAGGTTCCCAAATCGTATCGATCCGGAAACACCGCAGACGCAAGTTTGTTCCACAATATTTTGAAGCGATGTTAGCACAGTGGTAGTGTGTACGACTTCGCGTCAAGGGACGTGAGTTCGAATCCAAGCACCTACAATGAACTTGAGCTTCCGGTGAAGGAAAACATCGTGAGGAAACCATAGCAAGGTGGTAGGGTTTTTTCTAATGCCCGCCTGGCTAGCTACCACCCTCAAGTTGTAAACCTGCCGCCAAATACCAAGAGGTGTGTTCCGGCACCTGCACTTGATAGCCAGTTTTTCCACAGGCTTAGCGTGTCTACCAACTTGGGCCGTATCGTCACTTAAGATCAGGTGAGTTTATAGCCAAAACGCTAAACCTTAAGTATATAAAAAAAAATATATATATATGTTTGTTCGGGGAAAGAAATTCCGCGATTAACGCAGTGTCATGGTTCGGCAACCGAGTGAGGAGGGAAATTCAGTTTATAGTGCGTTGTACGGTGGGGGAATCCAGCTGCAGGTATTAATGCGTACAGTTCCTCGGAACACTGCCCATGGTAAATACGATATAAAATGCAAAACGAAGCCACGTCTCTTCACAACGCCAGTGAATCAAGACTATCGGAAAGTATTTAGTTATTGACAAATCGAGACCGTCTGCCTGGGATGTGGTCAAATGGAAAAGGAGCTGGTAGCCAGAGATGACAACAGTATTTTTTAATTGTGGATAAACCACTATTAAATTGAAAAAACTGTGTTAAATTGATATAATATTTGATATTAAACACAGTTTAATTTTATACTAAATTAAGTTATTTTAGTAATATATTTATAATTATATATTTACTTCTAATATATTTGTTTTTTTTTTTATATACTTAAGGTTTAGCGTTATGGCCTATAATCTCATCTGATCTTAAGTGACGATACGGCCCAAGTTGGTAGACATACTAAACCTGTGGAGGAACTGGCTCTCAAGTACAGCTGCCGGAACACACCTAGTGGTATTTGGCGGCAGGTTTATAATTTGAGGGTGGTAGCTACTCAGGCGGGCGTTTGAAAAAGCCCTACCGCCATGCTATGGTTCTCACGATGTTTTCCTTCACCGAAAGCTCAAACTCATAGTAGGTGCTTGGAATCGAATTCACGTCCCTTGACACGAAGTCGTACACACTCCCACTAAGCTATCATCGCTTCAAGTAATTATTAGTAATATGTAGTAAGTATTTAGTTTTAAATTAAATTAGGAAAGATGTTATAGATTTAACCTAAGAAGTTTGCTGTATGTACATGTTATTTAAGTTTGAATGAAAATCCTTTAAAACTTATTGGTATTTATATGTATGCTTTGCCTGTGCCTTCGTTCGCGTAGAAGCGATGATAGCTCAGTAGTTTGTACCGGCTCCGCGTCAAGGGACATGAGTTCGAATCCAACTATAACGAGCTTGAGCTTTCGGTGAAGGAAAACGTCGTGAGGAAGCCATAGCATGGTGGTAGGGATTTTTCTAACGCTATCCCGGCTAGCTACAACCCTCAAGTTAAAAATCTGCCACCTAATACCTATAGGTGTGTTCTGGCAGATGCACTTGGCAGCCAGTTCGTCACAGGTTTAGCGTGTCTACCAACTTGGGCCGTATCGTCACTTAAGATCATGTGAGATTACAAATTTTATAATATAATCAACGAATGGCTTTTATGTCGCTACAAAAGAAACAAATTACTACTTTTTAATTCGGGTTTGTTATAAAAAAATAAATAAATAAACTATAACTTATTTTTAATTTATCATAACCAGTAACAATAAATGTCTGAAGATATTTCTTTTTTCTCCCCCAAACCAATCGGTCATCGTGGAGGAAAATGACCAACACCCTCTAAGGGTAGATATTTAAAGAAGGTAGCTGGCCCAGAATGGCTACGTACAGCAAAGGGCAGAAATAAGTGAAAAGCCTTTGTCGAAAGACAAGCTGTTAAAAGAAGAGATCAGAGTAATGCGGAGAAAAAAATTTAGTTTAAGTTAATAGTTTTTAAAACAAGTATATTTGTGGAAATAAGTTTAAACTATAACAGTAATGAAGGCTTATCATTATTATTACTATTATAATATTATTTTTTTATTTATGTAAATATAGACACGTTAGAGAGGAATAATCAATCGGATATATTAATATATATATATTAATAATCGATTTACATAAACATACATACAGCCGTAGCGTTGTTTCACGCTGTTAGGTATAACGTTAAAGGAACACCGAAATCGGCAGTTGTTCTCAATGTATTGCAAAGTTCAGACCTTCAGATAAAAACCTTAATTTTTTTTTTTCCTTCGTAAGAAAAAATGTTTAGATTCTATGTCGTGTTATTTATTTTATTTAAAATCAGTTCGTGTGTAATATATGACTTAAATGGTGAGTTTTAAAGTAAATTTTGAAAGTTCATTCAAATATTTAGAAAGTTTTCTGTTATTTTTTTACGTTAAACGCAAAATTTAATGTATAAATAATTAATTAAAATGATCTAAACTAGCCTGATGAATGATAAATTATGTCTTATCATATTTTATATTAAATGCGATGTGATGCGATGTCTTGAAGCAGTGATAGCTCAGTGGTAGTCTATATGAACTCCGCGTCAAGGGAAGTGAGTTCGAATCCACCTACAATGAGCTTGAGCTTTCGGCGAAGGGAAACATCGTGAGAAAACCATTGCATAGTGGTAGGGTTTTTTCTAATTCCCGTCTGGCTAGCTACCACCCTCAAGTCGAAAACCTGCCGCCAAATACCTATAGGTGTGTTTCGCCAGTGGCACTTGAGAGCCAGTCACTCCAATAAAGGCCGACAACGCACCTGAGTTTCTTTAGGTGTTGTGGGTGCCCATGAGTGGCGGTGATCACCTACCAAACTCACTGCCCGCTATTACACAAAAAAGGTTCGAAAACTAGGTTTGATCCTTCGGATAGGAGCCCTCGAGTGACTCTGCTCGCGCGATACAGTGACACTCTACATCACTGAAAGTACATCATCACACCGCATACCATCCACGCACACCTACACGTTAAGTACACGGTTCTGTAAGGGACTACCCCCACGGCCCTTGCACGACTTGTCCGATTAGGTCGTGCTAGGATTACTAGGATTACTAAATTAGTAAGTTAGGACCTGTTGGTTTGTTAGGTCGTAAATCCTTTTTCACTTTACGGCAGCAGCCCAAGCCGAGGTTCACCATGCTGGCACCCGTGCGCTCGCTGCCTCGAAGCTGAGTGCCCTCAGCACACGCCCCCAAAAGTTCGGTGAAGCTGTCAAAGCCCATAAAGCTAACAGCGTACGTCAAGTCGAAAAAAATATACAAAAAAGCAATCATTCTTGAAGGCTTTAGGTTATGTGACATCACGTTACAACCAATAGGCGTAAAATATATATTTTTTTTTACTTAAACGGATAAAAACTATTGTCGCCACGCAGACGAAGTCGCGTGAACATCTAGTATTCCATATATATATTCAGCCTCTGCACGCAACGGGGTAAACAAGTACCTATCGGCAGGTTTGAAAAATGTACTTACGTTCCTTCTGTCGTTTTTCGCAATAATACAAAATACGGAAAAATAGCTTTTCCATATAAAGCCTATATATATCTGAAGGGGGATGATAGCGTAGTTTTAATGTGTACCGATTGTAGGCAGTGCCAATATAAAATAATCAAAAGAGAAATGAATAATCTTAGGAAATATAATAATTAAATATATTTAGCAATGAAATACGACCAAAAATACATAAATGGTATTTATATAGACGATTTAATTATAATTACTGAACTGTGAAACATGTCATACACATTATTTTTGTCTTTACATTTTGTTAACTTACTCATTCTGTACTTCTGTTTTTTTTTCGAAATAAATAAGTAACCTGTGATCATTGCTAAAAGCTAACCCTAACAATGAATATAAAAAAAAAACTGTTATAATTAGCATAATACCGATGGTAGCTCACTGGTAGCATATAGGAACGCCGCATCAAGGGACGTGAGTTCGAATCCACCTACAATGAGCTCGAGCTTTCGGTGAAGGAAAACATCGTGAGGAAACCGTAGCATGATGTTGGGGCTTTTCTAATGCCCATCTCGCCAGTTACCTCTCTCGAGTTGAAAATCTGCAGCCAAATACCTTTAGGTGTCGTAACGGACGCGCGAGAGACTAATTTACTATATGTAGATATAAAAAACAGTGCTGACGCATCACATGTTCCAAGCATAGTTCTAAGAGGGGAAATACATCTTAGGCTTGTGTAATAAAACGATTAATTATTTAAAATTTATTTAATTATTAATTGTTAAAAAAAAACATACAAACACATTTGAATCGAACATGCGGCTTACTTTTTGTCGATAGCGAAAATAAAAAAAATTACCTCACAATTATTTTATTTTCCTATCGAGGTTTCTCTTTTTGCATATAATATATATTTAAAATATATAGTTTTAGCGTTATGGCCATAATCTCATCTCATCTTAAGTGACGATACGGCCCAAGTCAGTAGACACGCTAAACCTGTGAAGGGACTGGCTCTCAAGTGTAGCTGCCGGAACACACCTATGGGTATTTGACGGCAGGTTTAAAACTTGAAGGTGGTAGCTAGCCAGGCGGGCATTAGAAAAAGTCCTACCACCATGCTATGGTTTCCTTCACCGAAAGCTCAAGCCCATTGTAGGTGCTTGGATTCGAACTCACGTCCCTTGACGCGAAGTCGTACACACTACCACTGAGCTATCATCGCTTCAAAATAGATATATTATTATATATATATAAGTAAGGTTCAGATAATAAGCAATGGTGGGTCAGTGGTAGCGTGCACGGACGCCGCGTCAAGGGGCGTGGGTTTGGAATGGCCGCAATGAATGGGCTTCCGGTGAATGAAAGCATGGTGATAAAACCATAACCTGGTGACAGGGCTTTTCTAATGACCGCCTATCTCCCTCCTACCCTCAGGTTGAAAAATCCACCACATACATGTAGGTGTATTCCGGTACTTACGAGCCTGTCCCTCCACTAGGTTTTTATATATATGGCTCAACAAAGTGACTGCCACCGCTGAACAAGAATTCAGTGCCAGTCTTCGCAGTCATGCTGAACTGCTTAGTTACCTCTTCAGGCCTCTTTGAAGGACCCAATATCATAATAACACGCTGGCAGGAAGACGGTTCCACAACTTCACGGTGCGGCAGGAATAGGGGGCGGGAAAACTTTTTTAAAAGCTTAGCGTGTTCATCATCTTGAGCCACATCCAATTAAGTGAAGTTGTGGTCATAACATTATACATAAACACTATTTTTAAAAATCTAGAAAAAATACCAGCTACCTACATATGGACCGTTTATTTTGAAAGTGGTGTAAGTCCAATTTTGAGAAAAATGAGCTATCACGTAATTCATGTTTAATTTAATGTAATTTTTTTTATATATAACTAGTGCGTGTAAAAAAAAATCCCATGTTTTGTACAACTTAAAATCGGTCGGTAAATGAAATTGCATTATCAACAAATACAGTAGTAACCTTTAATTTTCTCGAAACAAAAGAAAATGTACTTACACCACTTTCAAAATAAACGGTCCATATATAGATACTAGCTGAACCGACAGACGTTGTTATGTCTTAACTATGAATATTCAACTCCAATTGGTATAATTAATAACAAAAAAAAAAAAACATAGTGTTCATTATTGTAATGCTTTATGACAATTGACAGCTAGTTATGTAAGATTTTTAAATTTTCTTAAATTTGCTGATATTACGGTCAACTTCCTCAACTATTTTCTTTCATAAGAACCTTCTCCTGACATCAATTAACACAACAATAAAAAAATTAGTGAAATTGTTCCAGCCTTTCATGCGTTATGCGATGACCAAGGGAAATAGAGATTCATTTATATATATAGATATTTGTGTATAATGTATGAGGATACTAACATTATAAAGAGGAAAGATTTGTATGTTTGTTTGTAACGAATAAACTCGAGAACCTTTGGACCGATTTCAAAAATTATTTCACCATTTCTTTATGGAAATGAATTAATAAAAGTTTTGTTCTAAATGAACAGAGTCGCGGACGCAGCGTGTATATATACAACGCTTCAAAGTTACGAGATTCACCTTCTGGGTTCTGGGTGAGAGTTCTGTGTATAGGAAGGCATCACCTTTTTTTTGTATTTATTAATCAATAATATAATTCGTTTATCAATAACTAGCTTTTATCTGCGACTTCGCCCGCGTTATTATTGATTTTGTCAAACAAATCAGATGACGCGATAAAAAGTTTCATACAAGTTCTTTAACCTACTTCCGACAAGTTTTTCTCGAAAATAAGTAGCCAATTACCGTCGCCAGGTTCCCATCTATCTCTACACCAAAATTTATCATAATCGATTCAGCGGTTTAGGCGTGAAAGGGTAACACACAAACAAACAGACTCACTTTCTCATTTATAATATTAGTATGGATAAGGAGATTATACTAAGGAAGTAACTCTGTTCCAACCGAGTGTTCCATGACTGTCTCATTGTTCCTATATGTACGGGAGTCATTTTTTTTTAAATGTAATAGTTGGCAAACAAGCAAACTTGTCACCTGATGGTAAATGATCACCGGCGCTCATGGACACCCAAAATACCAGAGGAATCTCAGGTCCGTCGCCGGCCTTTATAAGAGAGACTGGCTCTCGAGTGCATCTGCCGGAACACACCTATTGGTATTTGGCGGGAGATTTTCAACTTGAGGGTGGTAGCTAGCCAGGCGGGCATTAGATAAAGCCCTACCATCATGCAGCATGCATGCATATTAGACTACTGGCCAGAAAATAATGAATTTTGACATAAAGATAACTGATATTAATTGTATGTTTGGGTAAATAATGTTAACAAATAAAGTGGTAGTGTGTACGACTTCGCGTCAAGAGACGTGAGTTCGAATCCAAGCACCTACAATGTGCTTGAGCTTTCGGTGAAGGAAAACATCGTGAGGAAACCATAGCATGTAGGGCTTTTGCAAAAGCCCGCCTGGCTATCTACCACCCTCAAGTTGTAGACCTGCCGTCAAATACCACTAGGTGTGTTCCGGCAGCTGCACTTGAGAGCCAGTTCCTGCACAGGTTTATCGTGTCTACCAACTTGGGCCGTATCGTCACTTCAGATCAGGTAAGATTATGGCCATAACGCTAAATCTTAAGTATAAAAAAAAGCAAACAAAAACAATATATTTTTATCGTGTTTTTTTTTCTATAATTAAAAACAATAAAAACCTCCGATTCACGTGATTCCATATGTAAACGGTCTCCGAAATTTTAATTGTTTTAACTATTTATACATTCCATACATTGAATACAATATACATTTTGCAACTGGTAATACAGAACTAGTTGGTTAGTCAGGATCATGAATCTTTTTTCATATCCGGCAGCAGCCCAAGCCGAGGTTCGGCCGTCCTGGCACCCTTGTTGCCCTCAGCACTCGCCCCTAAAAGTTCGGTGAAGCTGTCAAAGCCCTTTGGGATAACAGCGTACGTCAGTTCGAAAAAAAAAAACACATTTTGCAATATATCATAGAAGTATATGCAATATATCTATCTACATATTCTAGTAAAATGAATACCAGCGAATTCAATGGTTTTTTTATATAGTCAGGACTTATCGTTATGGCTATAATCTCACCTGATCTTAAGTGACGATACGGCCCAAGTTGGTAGACGCGCTAAAGCCGTGTAGGAACTAACTCTCAAGTGCAGCTGCCGAGGAGGAGTTGAGGGTGGTTGCTAAACAGACAGGCATTAGATAAAGCCCTACCACCATGCTACGGTTTCATTACGATGTTTTCCTTCACCGAAAGCTCGAGCTCATTGTAGGTGGTTGGATTTGAACACACGACTCAAAGACAAACATACTTAAGTAGTAAACTCCAAACACACAGCACTCCATCCAAACAGACTTTATATATATATATATCTATGTAAATAATAATATTGTAAAGCAAAAACTTTTGTTTGTTTGTACGCGCTAATCTTAGGACCTACTAGTCGGGTCTAAAGAAATATATTGGTAATTAATTAAGTAATTATTTAGGAAGACTTTAGGCATTTACCATCACGTTATCGTTAATAAGAGCGAAGCGGTATAGAAATAAAATTACAAAAACGGATTAAAAATAATTTTAATTCCACACGAGTGAAGTCAGAGGGACAGCTAGTTAATACAGTAGAAACTCTATAAGTCGAACATGAAGGGCTACGCCAAAGGAATCGAGTTATAGAATTTTCGACTTATAGAGAATGGAGGTTTTAGTGTTTGAAGCGAAGGGAAAAAAAACACTTTTATTTAGATTTGGAGGTTTTCAACTTAACGAGGTTCTACTGTATTGTAAAGCAGAAAAATATCTATCTTTGGACACGCTTATCTAATAAACTACCAGTCGCATACCTAAAATTACTTTTGTATTTCATAAATCTGTCATCGGAAAGGCGTTAGGCGTTATCATCACGCTACCGCCAATAGGGGCTAAGCTGTAACGAAGAGAGATACAAAAAATTACTAAATAATTCCTAGTTCCACGTAAGCAAAGCCTCAAACTAATAAATTAATAAAATATATGGGATTTCAGACACAGAATACGCGCGTCTACCCGCACTGTTTTCTATGGACGACTACGATTCATGCCTCGGCGAGGAAAATGGGATTTACTGCGTGTCGAAGTTGGACTTCATCGACGATCCTGACAATGAGCTGATCTCCCTCATAAAGGTGAGTATTTCTGCTCTATAATATACATTCATTACCTCAGCATATCAACGTCCACAGCCCGCAATAAAAAAATCCACAGCGTGCGGCTGTGTGCTGGCTGTAACCAACGGCCCCTTGCTACCTTTATAATATTATGCGTACATCGGGAGGTTAATAGACTAGGGGGCAGTCGAGTAAACGTGTCACCTGATGGTAAGCGATCATCGCCGCCCTTGGACACCAACTTCGCTTCAGTTACATTGCCGGCCTTTATTGGAGGAACTGGCTCTCAAATGCAACTGCCGGAACATACCTGTTGGTATTTGGTTGCAGATTTTCATCTTGAAAATGGTAGCTAGCCAGGCGGGAATCAGAAAAACCCATACCACCATGCTATGGTTTCCTCACAATGTTTTCCTTCACCGAAAGCTCAAGCTCTTTGTAGATAGTTGGATTCGAACTTAACGTCCCTTGACGCAAAGCCGTACACACTACCACTAAGCTATCATCGACTCTCTCTCATGACGTCATGTCTCTACGAAACCTCGACTTCGCGTCGAATTAAAAATAATATATATTTTTTTTACCTTTAACTTTTTTCAATACAGATTTGTTCCTGTTAGCGATAGCGTTATGTTTAACAGCATAAAGTCTTTCTCGATGGTTGCTCTACCGACTGGAAAAATATTATTTTCAAATCCGGCAGGCAGTACTTAGATTAGCGCGTACGAACAGACGAACAAACGAAACTTTCCCGCTTTATAATATCAATATAGATTAGAAAAAAACCGAATGGACGATACATCTGGCTTATTTATGTGGGCATTGTTAAGTTTACTATACCGTTGAAATAAAACTAATTTAAACGGATTTTTAAAATTTAATTAAAATCCGTTTAAATTAGTTTTATTTCAATGAATAATATTCGCGTAAACCTAAGAAATCTTTACTATACCGGTTTAACTCTTGAATGAAATTATTATTAAAGTAAATAGTCATGGATTCTTGAAGTCGCGATATTTAACTTTTTATTACATACGTAGCAGTTCCCGCGGTTTCGTTCGCATGATATTAAAAGTGCTAAAATTATTTTTTTATTCCGCGGAAGTAAAAAATATTTTCTGCATAAATATTTACTACCCTGTGGTCTTTTCTGTTTCCGTTGTATGGAAAATTTTATGATAATCGGTCGAGTAAGTGAGGCGAGAGGGTGTGATAAACAAACAAACTCATATTCACGTTTATATTATTAGTTAGGATTCGAATGTTCCCTGTGGCGACAGACGGCCGTGGGGTTTTAGTGGGTTTTAGTGGCCGTTAGCGTCGGGTGAGTCCCACGTAACCCACTCAGTACCCGCAGCCTGGGTGGGAATGAGTAAATACATTTCCCCATTAAAAAAAGAGGGGTTTTAATGTCCCCACGGTATTTTTGCATTGAGATTTGAACTCATTATTTGATATTATTTATTTGTACGAGAGTTTGTGTTCAAAAGTTACTTTCATTTCATTGGTTGTTTTTTACTTTGTTAATATTTGTTGGTTGGTTTTATTGGTCAACGTATATTTTGCTAGAGTTTTCCCGTGGCTTTGCTCACGTTAAAATTAATTTCATCATATCGAATGACCGAATAAACAGTTTCATACAAAGTTCTTTACCCACTTCCAATAAGTTTTGACCGAGAGAAAGTAGCATATCACAGTGTCCAAGATCTTTCTAGGTTTTGGTTTAGGTGTGAAAGAGTAACAAACAAACTCACTTTCGCATTTGTTTTTATAATATTACTACTTAAGTATTTGTAATATTAGTAAGGATGGGAAATAATCGGCAGTGTTATATCACTCCTGTCATACTTCTTATCGATTAAAAGAACCATCCACTACTTTCCTAATCTCACTACTTTACGTGTCTAACATCTTCAGCCACATGGTCACTTAACATCAGGTAAGTTTGTGAACAACGCTAAGCCACGTCATGGGACGTGAGTTCGAATCTAACAGCCTACAATGAGCTTGAGCTTTCGGTGAAGAGAAACATCGTGAGGAAACCGTAGAATAGTGCTAGGGATTTATCTAAGGCCGCCTGGCTAGCTACCACCCACAAGTTGTAAAACCTGCTGCCAAATACCAATAGGTGTGTTCCGGCAGATGCACTTGAGAGCCAGTTCCTCCACAGGTTTAGCGTATCGTCACTTAAGATCAGGTGAGACTATGGCCATAACGCTAAAGGTGCTTGGATTCGAACTCATGTCCCGCGAAGTCGTACACATTACCACTGAGCTATCATCACTTCAAAAGTTCGCGAGCTTTACATAGTATATACCAAAGCCATGATAGCTCAGATGATTGTGTGTACGTAAGCCGCTTCAATAGACATAATTTCAAATGCACATGCAACGAGCTTGAGCTTTTGGTGAAAGAAACATCGTGATGAAACCATAGCATGGTGGTAGAGCTTTTTCTAATGCTTGCCTAGCTAACTACCCTCAAGTTGAAAATCTGCCGCCAAATACCTGTAGGTTTGTTCCGGTAGTTACACTTGATAGGCAATCTCTCAACTAGGCTTAGCATTCGTCTTTGGCTGCATCGTCACTGAACATCATAAATTAATAAACTTAAAAAAAATGCTTCATGTGCATTCATATGCTTGCTACGGTTTGTCAAAAAAAATGAATGACCCATCAGGTTTTTATTCCTGAGGTCATAATTTATTTATACTATCAAGGGACTGGATCGAGTTTAATATTAATTAATGCCATAAATCAGCGTATATAAATACTGGAATTATCCAAATTTAGCACCACACGGGTTCATTGTATCGAACTGGTTCGGTCAAATTCAATGGTGTTCTCGAATATCGACGGAACGTTTCGCTTTTAAATGCCTCGGTATGTTACCTGTGTACGAGACCCTCATATTTTGACCCCTGTTTATCATTATCGAATATCAAACACCTACCTGATACATAAAATAACTATATTAGTAAATTAATATTACTGTTAGTACTTTTTTTAAGTGTCTCATTACACCTTTAACAGGGAATATATATTTTTTGAACGAAGTTACTTATCGCACGGTACGGATCGAAGCTAGACAAATCAAAATGTTAGATTTTTCCGTCACGAATATTTTTTAATGTGTTCTATATTGCACTATATTCCTATAGTGTAGATATTCGTTGGTAGCACGTACGCTATTGGCTGTGCTCAGCCATAGGTGCGCGCTTATTGGTTCAAGACAGCCAGTAAGTTCTCAACGGCTGAGCAGATATAGTTTGTACAAGGTCATTCACGTCAGCTGTTCCGTAGATTATAATGATTTAAATGATTATATAGATCCCTATCCCTTTGGTTATATTGAATTAAATTATTATATTATTCCGATCATACAAACTACATATTTGCACTATTGTTAATTTTTTTTTTGTGTTGTGTTGCCGATCTACGAATCGCGCATGTGTAAAGAAATATATAAAGTAAGGGGGCAGACTGGAAACCGCCGTTGTATGGTGCAGCTTTACCACACAGCATTTGATGAGTTTGTCTCTTTGTTACGTAGTTATAAGCTTAAACACATGTATTACTAAAATTTTTGTGACTGGCAATAAAAAATGTTATTATTATTATTATTATTATCAGTCGCCATCTCTTTACTAGTTCCATCTTCTTTCATCTTATTGGTCAGACACTTTATCCCTTTTTTTTATTACCTTCCTATTTCTTTCCATCCTTCTACTTCTCTACCACTGGCAACCACTGCTGTTTTAGTAAAGAGTCATGCATTTAATTAATGTGTTTCAGGAATATTCTGAAGTGACGATAAAACATTACAACTACAGTCATCTAGAAAGAGGCGTGTGCATGAAGAAGACATGCAGTGAATTTATGAAAAATTATATCGGCAATGACAGCGCGGATCTAACGTACGCCCTCGGCGAATGCCTAAACGCGACTACGTTTAGAAACTACGGGCTTCAATCAAAGATCTCGAAACTATACTATTGTGATAGAAACGGTGTTCGAAGCGAAACAAGTCTGCTTGAGTGGTGTGTAGCTGGTGTACTCATCGCAATTGTGTTAGTTAACCTCATCGCAAGCGTATATGATTACATTGTTAATAACAATCGAGATGAAAGGGATCAAGGTAAATCGTTTTCTTATTAGGTCGTGCACTCGGCCGCACTCTCATCTAAAGTTAAGTGACGATGTGTCCGCTGATACTGGGCAAGCTATGCCCAGTGGAGAGACCGGCCCTCAAACGCAATCACCGGAACTTATCCATCCTGATATTTGGCAACAGGTTTTAAACTTGAGGGCAGACGGATATTATAAAATGCGATGTCGCTGTGAGTGGAACATCACAACGTATTCATCACCGAAAGTTTAGTCCCATTAGAGCATTTTAAACTAACGTCAATTGACGAGGTATTTGTATATTACCAGCGAGCAACCATTGCTTATGCTGCATGAGCCATTGCATTCGTATATGAGTTATTAAGGCATTTTTTCGATTTAAAATTCAAGTCCTTTCTTCTATATAGTTTTAACATTATGGCTATAATCTCACCTGATCTTCAGTGACAATACGGTCCAAGTTGATAGATACGCTAAACCTGTGGAGGAACTGGCGCTCAAGTGCAGCTGCCGGAACACACCTATTGGTATTTGGCGGCAGGTTTACAACTTGAGGGTTGTAGCTAGCCAGGCGGGCATTAGAAAAAGCCCTACCACCATGCTATGGTTTCCTCACGATGTTTTCCTTCACCGAAAGCTCAAGCTCATTGTAGGCGCTTGGATTCGAACTCACGTCCCTTGCCGCGAAGTCGTACACACGACCTCTGAGCTAGCATCGCTTCAAAACGAAGGCTGAAAAGCTTTCGGAACGTCGGGATCAAAATTAATAAATAACCGCGATAAAATCCGTTTAAATTAGTTTTATTTCGATATAGATTAGATCATTGAAAATATGGAGTAGAACATGTAATTTAGCAAATGATCCTCAAGGTCTAAAACCGTTTGAAAGACCTTGATGAAAATAAACCTAGATGGTTTTTTCAGGAAATAATACGGCAGATTTCTCCGTGTTCTGACTTGTGCTAATGTCAATAAAATGTTTATTAGGTCGGCTGGCGATAACTAAATATCTTTTCCATAGCCAACTTTTTTTTGAAGCGATGATAGCATAGTGGTATTATGTACGACTTTGCGTCAAGGGACGTGAGTTCTAATCAACCACCTACACTGAGCTTGAGATTCAGGTGAAGGAAAACACCGTAAGTACACGTAGTAGGATTTTTCTAATGCCCGCTTGACTAGCTACCACCCTCAAGTTGAAAATCTACCGCCAAAGTACCAATAGGTATATTCCGGCAGTTGCACTTGAGAAACAGTTCTTCCAAACGTTCAGCGTGTCTACAAACTTGGGCCGTATTGTCACTGAAGATCAGGTGTGATTACGGCCATAACGCTAAGCCATAACTATAAAAAAATGATATTCTTAAAGCGTTCAAAGTTTACTTGATTTCCTTTTGTTTTAAACTAACCATATTTATCTTTGGTGCATATTTTTAAACAACAAAGGCTTGCTTAAAGGCCTCAGAATTAGTTCATTTTCCTTTGGTTTAAGATAACCTTGGAAATCTATTCTATAATGTTGTTGAATAGTACATTAGTGTCTACCACCGTGTACGGTATAATTTTGATAAATATCACAGCCTTACAAAAGAATCCTTTTTTATTAACTTTTGAAAATTACCTTTTTTGTGTGACTACACCGCATCCGTAATTTTGCGATGTTGGCATCGGCAATTAAAAATTGATGATTATGCAAAAACGAATAGCCATTACATACATAGATTGTTTATTCCGTAGACGAACAATAAAGATGAAGGTCAAAACTCATAGTCTGATGGAACCTATGGTACTAATTGATATAGTGAATTACCTCTTACAAAATATTTCAAGAAAGATGACCTGACTTTCGATGAAGGAAAACATCGTGAAGTAACCATAGCATGGTGGTAGGGTTTCCTCTAATGCCCAACTGGCTAGCTACCACCCTCAAGTTGAAAATCTGCCGCCAAATACCAATAGGTGCGTACCGGCAGTTGCACTTGAGAGCCAGTTCCTTCACAGGTTTAGCGTGTCTACCATCGTGGGCCATATCGTCACTTAAGATCAGGTGAGATTATGGACATAACGCTCAACGTAAACTATACAAAATATATACATATATATATACCGAACAGTTCACTTAAGAGATGCATTATTGGCATCCATTATTACACAATGGCATATCTTTAATCCACTTTACTGGTTAGCATTGAATCGTGGATTGCTTTTGTTTATATCATATACCGGAGTTATTTGGAGACTTGTAACAATTAAAACCGAGTGGACAGCTATAGGATTTAGGGATGATAGCAAAATAAATCTCCTAAATATTTCAGGAAACAAATATTTACTAAGTTTCTCCGTAATGCGAAACTGGGAATGGTTGGTGAAGTCAGAATTCAAAGATCCTAAATTGAAAAGACTGAAAGGGTTTTACGGAGTAAGGTACTTTGCTTTTGTAAAGATTATTTAGTTTTAATTGAAGCGATGATAGCTCAAGAGACGTGAGTTCGAATCCACTCAACCTACAATGAGCTTGAGCTTTCGGTGAACGAAAACATCGTGAGGAAACCATAGAATGGTGGTAGGGTTTTTTTTAAATTCCCGCCTGGCTAGCTACCACCCTCAAGTTGATAATCTGCCGCCAAATACAAATAGGTGTGTTGCGGAAGTTGCACTTGAGAGCCAGTTCCTCCACAGTTTTAGCATGGCAGCAAGCAATGTGTGATTGGAATTTACTACTTAAGTATGATTGTCTTTGAAACGTGATTTTCAAGAGAAAACTGTGCAAGGTAGGTAGGTAAGCGATGTTAGCTCAATGGTAGTGTGTATGACTGCGCGTCAAGAGACGTGAGTTCGAATTCAACCACCTACAATGAGCTCGAGATTTCGGTGAAGGAAAACATCGTGAGGAAACCATAGAATGGTGGTAGGGTTTTTTAAATGCCCGCCTGTTTAGCAAACACCCTCAACTCATCCTCGGCAGCTGCTTTTGAGAGTCAGTCCCTACACGACTTTAGCGCGTCTACCAAATTAGGCCGTATCGTCACTTAAGATCGGGTGAAATTATGGCCATAACGCTAAACCTTAACTATAAAAAAAAAACATGAACAATATAATTGACACCGGCAATAGACTAACTTTTACATTTCTAAATCTGGTGTTGCAAGTAAAAATCAGAAGTAGTGACAGTACACTGAGTTATGTACGAATTTATTGCATGATCACTTCCTGTTTATTTGAAAAGTTTTGTTATTTTACATCTTCTAAAAGTTTCAAGCCATTTTCCCATTCCGATGATCACCTCTAGTGTTTGGTGTCTCGAAACCATAACAATAGATGATTAATGTTGCCCTATAAACTTATGTTATTTTGCGGCAACGCCATAGGTACCTCTTTCATTGTGTGACTTTGTATATTAATGCGTGCTCTCATTAGGAATCCTAAGAGCATGTTAAACGTGCTATCTACTAACGTTTTATTTAGCTAACTTTATAATTGTTTGATTATTTGCACTCTCTTTCCAAAAGTAATCATCTATAGGGAATATCAATCAAATATGTACCATTTGGTGGTCGATTAAGCTGATGTACGATACGTTCGTATAGATTCACTTCTTTTATATAATGTTAGCGGTCATCTTGTGTGATAGAGTGTGATCATTATGAATAATGAGAATTATAGCAAAAACTCATCGGTCAGTTTTTGCTGCGAACACAGTTTTTTTTAGGAACTATATTTGAAAAATATTTTTCATACTTGGCTTTGGTTAAATCGCTTACATAAGTAGAGAACGTAATTAGAGAAATATATATTATTGGGAATACAATACAACTGAAACTCTATTATTCAAAGTATATTTAAGAAGATTCACTGAACGAGTGGTTTAGTGGCGTGAGAAGTCGTTTCTCAAATGTTCTCTCTCTGTCTCGTTCTCTGTCTTAAATGCGAGTATTTGTAATATATCCAAACGTTTTGTCTATGTGTGTGTTTTTTTTCTTTTTATAGTTAAGGTTATGGCCATAAGCTCACTTGATCTTAAGTGACGATACAGCCCAAATTGGTAGACACGCTAAACCAGTGGAGGAACTGGCACTCAAGTGGATCTGCCGGAACACACCTGTTGGTATTTGGCGGCAGTTTTTCAACTTGAGGTTGGTTGCTACTGCTCACTGTAGGCGGTTGGATTCGAACTCACGACCATGACGCGAAGTCGTACACACTACCACTGAGCTATAATCGCTTTAAAAACTTTTACTATATGTTTGAAAAGTGTTTCGCAATAATGTGGCTAACTCATTTTGCAAGGTCGTATTTGTAAGGGACTTATTAAATAGTTTTACAAATTCCAGAACATTGACAAACTTGCTAGTGGTGTATGGTCACTCGATGAGTCTCATCGGAGCGGGATACACAGACAGACCGCATTCATTAGAAAAGGTACTACTTAAATATTCATTAGTATAAATACATATATACTATATATATATATATATATATAATAGTAAATGCTTAGGTGAAATAAAGACGTAATTGCGTTTTCTGAAATAACAATTTTCTTTTATTCACATCACACTTATACACAAGTTTTACTACAATTAACACATTTTTAACAGGATAACTTACCTGAAATAACAAAAACAACATTTAAAGCCTTTGCTTCTAGTTTAAATGATAGTATAATTCTATTTAAAATAAATCAGGAGGATATTTTCCACGTTTTTGTAAAAAGCACTTAACCTCTCTTTTTCCTTCTAAATTTATCGTCAGTGTCACACGTCACACTGACAGCTAATAGTTCCACAGATTCTATAATAACAATAGCGTAGATATCATATCCTTTACATATATATATATATGCATAACTTGGATATATGTACCTATAATTATTCATTTTTTATTTATTTATTTCAAGGAATATCAACAGCTGTTAACGCACAGTTGAAAACACAATAAGTAACTTACGTCTAATTAGAGGTATTCACTAGTAGGCAATGAAGGAGTGATAGGAAGTTATGTTTTTTTTTATAGTTAAGGTTTAACGTTATGCCCATAATCTCGCCTGATCTTAAGTGACGATACGGCCCAAGTTGGTAGACACGCTAAAACTGTGGAGGAACTGGCTCTCAAGTGCAGCTGCCGAAACACACCTATTGGTATTTGGCGGCAGGTTTACAACTTGAGAGTGATAGCTAGCCGGGCGGCATTAGAAAAAGCCCTATCACCATGCTATGGTTCATCACGATGTTTTACTTCACCGAAAGCTCAAGCTTATTGTAGGTGCTTGGATTCAAACTCACGTTCCTTGACGCGAAGTCGTACACACTACCACTGAGCTATCATCGCTTTAGAATGTAATTATTAATTGTATAGTTGGTACTTAAATATGGTATATATATCAGTGAGCCATGACTAAAAACAGTAGACGATGCCCTTAAAGAAATCTTCAAGAGGAGATCCAGATAATCAACCTTGTTTTGGGCAATTAAGAAGTATGTGATGTCAGCAATCAGGCTTAGTTTATCAAGTGGTAATAAGTGGTGAATTTTACAATTCTGTTCTTAGCAATTAGAGTCGTATCTGTTAAATGTGCGATAGCATGTAAATAGTAAGATTTTTTTCTGAATATTTTCAATTCGTGTAATATATGGACCGTTTATTTTGAAAGTGTTGTAAGTCCATTTTCTTTTCTTTCGAGAAAATTAAAGGAAAATATTTGTTGATAATGCAATTTTATTTACCGACCGATTTTAAGTTGTACAAAACATGGGATTTTTTTGAGAAATTAAACACGGACTAGGTATATATAATAAATTAACATTAAATTAAGCATGAATTACGTGATAGCTCATTTTTCTCAAAAATTGACTTACTTACACCACTTTCAAAATAAACGCTCCATATTAATGGTAAAAGGGACTCCAGATTTGAGAGGCGTATTCCAAACGTCCGCGAACGAGTGTAGCAACACAGTACTTTTTTTAGTTTTCACTTGATTGAATATCACGAGAGCTTCTTATTATAGATCCAAGGGCTTTCAAAGCTTTCGATATATTCGAGTCAACATGCCGATGGAATAATAGCTTATAATCTCACATTGAAGTCAAATGATATAAATAAATGTTTATTTAAGTTTCAACTTTGTGTCCGACAAGACATAAAGCTGTATGTATAAAAGTATTACAATAAAGAGCCAGCGACAGTTGTCATCTTGTTAACTTGGCACGTGGTAAGGAACGTTCAGATAACTTGTCACCAAACTTCTAAAATTAATTTCCATTACGATCCTATCCATATAAAGAAAATGCTAATTCACTCGAAGGAAAATTACTAAAACCAGACGAAACTTACACAATCAAAAACATGATTATTCCTTCGGTTGCAGTCTTACAATTCATGGCTATCTCTTCTGTTGTACAACGGAATGATGATTGTCCAAATATTCTTCCTTATGTCGGGGTTTTTACTGACGTACAACTTTCTGGTTCGCACCGAAAGGTTCGAATCGAGGACGACGTGGTCAGCGATTCCGGTCGGTATATTTCTACGTTGGTGGAGGTAAGTCCAGCATACTATTTACTAGAGGTACTATTTATAGTTTTGCAAATTGCTGTTCGACGTGAGAGTTCTTATATCGTCTCTGTTATTATATATGGGTGTTATAATTTTGAAGTTTTTTTTTTATGTAATAGCGGAGCATGGTGGTAGGGCTTTTTCTGATGCCCGACTGTCTAGCTACCACGCTCAAGTTGAAAATCTGCCGCCGAATACCAATAGGTGTGAAAACCAGAACCTTTCGGAAAATAACCGAGTCATCGAGAACAGCCGGCAGGAAACTCGATCTGGTTATATATTTTCTAGATAGGTACCATTTACAACATACAATAACATGACATTTATAATAGGTTTTAGCGGATGCACAAAGAAGGGTGTCGCTTCCGGACATAACGAACGTTAACATACTGATCCACGATTGGTTTCTGACATCATTTACAATACTGAAGCGATGCTAGCTCAGTGGTAGTGTATACGACTTCGCGTCAAGGGACGTGAGTTCGAATCCAAGCACATACAATGAGCTTGAGCTTACGGTGAAGGAAAACATCGTTAGGAAACCATAGCATGGTGGTAGGGCTTTTTCTAATGCCCGCCTGGGTAGCTACCACCCTCAAGTTGTAAACCTGCCGTCAAATACCAATAGGTGTGTACCGACAGCTGCACTTGAGAGCCAGTTCCTCCACAGGTTTAGCGTGTCTACCAACTTGGGCCGTATCTAAGATCAGGTGAGATTATGGCCATAACGCTAAACCTTAAGTATAAAAAAAAACATATATATGTAGATATACCTAACTATACGATTATGCCCATTGCAGGCTGACTCCAGCGCTGGCGGTGGTAATAGCATTCTCGATGACATGGCTACGACACCTCGGCTCCGGGCCGCTTTGGAATTATTACGTGAGCAGTACGATCGTTGCCGATTGCCACAAGTATTGGTGGTCTCACCTCTTCTACTTCAACAACTACATGCCCGATAATAAACACTGCGCCATACAGACCTGGTAAATAATCACTGACTACTGTTTCTAGAGCTGGCAGCGCAGTGGCTTATTAAGTTCTACGTCGCGCCGATATAAGCAATTTTAAATCGTCGAAGGACGGAACTCGTGGTGATACATGAGTTTCATGACATCCGGTTTAGAAACTGCGGTACCTCAAAATGTAGAGTACACGCTACCTTACTTAAGAATCAGCATGTCGGGTACTTTAGATTATTGGTATTAAGTTAGTTGTTATTATTAAACGGCAAAGTTAGAACTTAATGTAATAAGAAGCATGGCGCTACAGTCGCATTCAGTATCGACATAAATACAGTATGTATATATAGTATATAGAACGTGTTCCCAGTTGACGTTTCAACACGCCCCAACCCATAGAGATATTGCAAACTGTTGGGATCCGGTCATAATGCCCGCCTGGCTAATAACCACCCTCATGTTGAAAATCTGCCACCCATAGGTGTGTTCCGGCAACTGCACTTGAGAGCCAGTTCCTCCACAGGTTTAGCGTGTCTACCAACTTAGGCCGTATCGTCACTTAATACCATTAATATTCCAGGCACATTGCATCAGACTCTCAGTTATTCCTCATCGGCTTGGTTGTACTCGTCGTGACGATGTCCAGAGGCCGTGTTGTGATGCTGGCGCTACTTCTTGTTCTGTCCGTCATGCTGCCTGCGTTCCACGTGTGGCTTCACGATCTCGACGCTATAGCATTTCTCACGCCAGAGTACGTATAGTCTGTTGCAATCCTAAGCATATCGAAGCCTTAACAGGAAAAATATCGTTTATTTTTGCAGCCTCCTATATTTGTTTATAGTTAGAAAGAAAGAAAGAAAATAAATTTATTTACAAGACACAAGGCTACACGGATAAAGTAAAAAATACATGAACATTAATTAACATTACAATCATTAAAAAAAAAACATTATACATAATCTAAAAAATAATAATAAAATGTTATAATCCACCGTGCGCCGCAATGCCACTGTAAAAGGCGCACAACTCAGCATAAGCTAAGTCACCATAATAGGCAGGCCCAGCGCTGATTTTCGGTTGTGGCCAAGTGGGTTTATACAAAAAATAATAATACAAAAAGCAAAGCAATTATTTTAAAATTATATTAACACTGATAAAAAATATGTCTACATGTAATTATATACATACAGATACATATATACCCACATACATAATATACACAGTTACGTACCAGTTAAGTATTAATAATACAATAAAATAATTACACTATATTACATATACTCAAATTATATAAAAGATAATAAAAAGTATTAAATAGAGAATCAAAGCAAAAGTTAAGGTTTAACCTAATGTGGGCCAGAACGGTGGACACAAACGTAAGGGATTGGCTCTCAAGTGCAACTACTGAAACACGCCTACAGGGATTTGGCGGTAGATTTTCAACTTCCGGGTGGTAGCTAGCCAGGCGGGCAGGCATTAGAAAAAGCCCTACTACCGAGCTATGGCTTCATTACGATATTTCCCTTCACTGAAAACTCAAATTTATTAAAGGGTGGATTCGAACAAACGTTCCTTGTTTCAGCTTACGTACACACTACCAACTGAGCTATCATCCCTTCAATTATCTTTTTAATAAATCAGTGGTTACTTGTGAACAAGTTTTTTTTTTTTAATTATAAATATATCATTAAATACTTTTAATTAAGAAATGAACAGCTCTCCTGTAAGAAATGCAATTTTGACTGACGATATTTTCCTATAAAGACTGGATATAAAATTAGTGCATTTCTTATGAGGAAAAGTGTCTCACCCAACTGCATAACGTGTAGATCTATAGAAGTCTTGCAACACTTGTTGAGGGAATGTGAACGGAACCGAACTCAACGGACAGCGATCATTAAATGTTTAGGACTGAATTTAATGGACCAGGGCACGTTCCATGGAATCTTGACTGCAAGTGATGAAGCCAAGATTTTATGGAATTTTGTTATTAGATCTAAGTAGTTCTAGGACATATTTGACTTTTATTATATTTGGTACATACTATAAGGTCAGGGTACGATGGGACTGACATGTCCTTTTTTGGACCGAAGTCCATAAAATGAATAAAGACAAAAAAAAAAAAAATTTGTTGTAGGACATTTTATGTTATTCATTCGCTTCTCGCCAAGTTATGTTATGTTTTCAACGTAATGTAAATAGAAGTAAAAATTGTGTGTTACGACACATTTTTTTCACCTTAGGTCAATTAGAGCAACATTGAGGAGGATATGAAGGACTCACCCGGCGCTTTTTTTTTTATGCCATAATCTCACTTGATCTTAAGTGACGATACGGTCCAAGTTGGTAGACACATTAAACCTGTGGAGGAATTGGCTCTCAAGTGCAGTTCCCAGAACACACGTATTGGTATTTGGTGGCAGGTTTTCTCACAATGTTTTCCTTCACCGAAAGCTCAAGCTCATTTTAGGTGATTGCATTCGAACTCGAACAGAATCGATATTAACGTATGCGAAGCCGCGAGTAAAAGTTATTTAATTATAAATTACAATAACTACTTACATGTTACCGTACAATTATGCTACTTTCATGAACGCCAACAGATTCCTGAGAGAATTTAACGGCAAAACGTTCTACCACCTCCACATCTATGGGCACAATAACTTGACCAGTTACACCGTTGGAATGATCACAGCCATTCTCATATACAACTGGCAGAAAAAAGGTGTCGACATTTCTAATAACAAAGTAAGTTTCGAAGTTTCGCTGTAACTTTGTTTTTTTTTACTATTTTTTTTATACTTAACTTAACTTAAACTTAACTTAACATTAAAAAATCTGTATATATATAAAAAAAAAAATCGCAAAAATTTATGTACGCGCGTAACTTCCGAACGTCTGCACCAAATCGGATAATTATTTTTTTATTGCGTTCGTTATTATCAGGATATGGTTTGTACAAAAAACAAAACGAAAAGGGAAAAGATGTTTTTGAAATCTCATAATATGAATCGGACCCTTCCCTTTCAAATAGCTCAATTTGAATCAATGATAGCTCAGTTGGTAGTGTCTACGGACGCCTCGTCAAGAGACGTAGGTTCGAATCCACTTACGTTTAAATTTCAAAAGATTAAAATACATTGAATCAATTGGAATTATAAACAACTATCATTCAACACCCAAATGAAATGAAAAACGGTAACCATATTAAGTTATACACAGTTCTATTGATCTTAACGAATTGATGTTGGAAGATTGATTATACCTCATCGTAATGTAAATAACGATACAAAAATGTATCAAACTGTTTTTCAGTATAGTTTTTCAGCATAAAGGAAATCGATTACAGGTGATACGAAGTTCATCCGGTCAACTAGACTTTAATATAAACGGATCGACTATGTTTTCAGGTATATAAAGCCTTGTTGTGGCTGGTAATACCGGGCATTATAGGAGTGGTCAGTACAGCAAGGTTCTTCTATGCCGAAGGTGAAAGAGCTAGTCTCGTCGTGAGAATGTTGTATGCAGGGACTCATAGACTGATATTGTCCCTTATTACCGCCTTCGGTGTCATCGGCGTGCTTATGAAAAATAATAGTAAGTATTATTATAATTTACAGGTAATATTAAAGGCTTTTCTATTGTTACTTCATTGTTTTTATTTATATTTATATGTCTGTGGCGATTTCCGTGATATATTTGTGGGTATTGTGCATAATAATAATGAATCAAATAATAATAATAATATATGATAAGTATATAAGTGCAGTGCGAGCGCGGTTATGGGTTCAGTCTAAGCGAGGCACTCGAGGCGTATTCATTACACTTAGTTGGAATATTACCGAAGAGACGTAAGATTTGTATTTCTCTATTACTGACACTGATTTGATGTATTTGCTGTAAATAATTATCGGAAGCGATGATAGCTTAGTGGTAGTGTGTAGGAATACCGCGTTATGGGACGTGAGTTCGAATCCGTCCACCTATAATGAATATACATAAAAAAGGTGTGTTCCAGCAGTTGCACTGCAGAGTCAGTTCCTTTAAAAATAAAGGCCTGCAACGTACCTGCGATTCCCTTGATGTGGGTGTCCACGGGCGACGGTGATCACTTACCATCAGGTGACATGCATACTCGTATGCCCGCTATTACATAAAAAAAATCGGGAAGGGTTTGTACTGGTTTAAAAAATATATATATATTTACGAAAGATAAAAAAACTTATTGAATGGCTTCATTGCGAGCTAAGGCGCGGGTAAAAGCTAGTGATTCATAAGCTTTTTTATTTGATCTTATATTATGAGACATTTGGTATGATAAACTTGGTTATTGTTTATAAGTTCTTGGATGTCATAAAAACTCCCAGAAAATACTGGGGCACTATTACACACTCCATAGCTCAATAAACCCACAGTTTTACAGAAACACCTATATTATACATAAAACAAAAAGTAGACTATATATAATAACTAAATAATTTTACTAAACAATAAAAAAATCTCGCAAATTCTGACATCTCACAAACAATGTTAAAAGTAGTACGTAATTCCTTCCAATCAGAAATCTGTAATAATCTGTTACACCAAAGATTTATGTTTTTTTATACTTAAGGTCTAGCGTTATGCCCATAATATCACCTGATCTTAAGTGACGATGCGGCCCAAGTTGGTAGATATGCTAAACCTGCTGCCTCTCAAGCGCAGCTGCCGGAACACACCTATTGGTATTTGGCGGCAGATTATCAACTTGAGGGTGGTAGCTAGCCAGGCGGGTATTAGAAAAGGCCCTACCACCGTGCTGTGGTTTCCTCACGATGGTTTCCTTCACCGAAAGCTCAAGCTCATTCTAGGTGGTTGGATTGGAACTCACGTCCCATGACGCGAAGTCGTACACACTACCACTGAGCTATCATCGCTTCAATGTTGCACAGATAAGAAAAAAAAAAGTGGTTTACTAACTCTACTAACATATTTTCCAGTAATCCTACGTGAGATCCTCGAATGGCGCGGATGGGTCGTCCCGAGCAGACTTACCTACAGTGTATACCTTCTACATTTTAACTTCATCTATATTCTACTTGGCATCAGATATTCCTTGATACCCATGTCTTTCTGGTACTTGGTAAGTAATCTAATATTACCGATTTGCTAATCCATGCCAAAAAGGATAACAAAATTTTTTTTTTGCTTCGGCTATCACAAATTCATATATCAGACCTTTTTTTAATACTTAAGGTTTAGCGTTGTGGCCATAATCTCACCTAATCTTAAGTGACGATACGACCCAAATCCGTAGACACACTAAACCAAAACATATACACAACGATAGATCTATAACCGTGTGATTCGTGATTATAGACCAGTCCGCTTCATTACTGAAAATGCATCATATTCATTATAATCTACTCACTTTAATATTCTACTATAGCAGATTTTACACTTGGTATATAGTAATCACAATATACTGCAATCCAATGTCAACCATCCTAATATTTACAGTAACAATGAAACTGGTCTGTTGTTTAATAACTGGTATAAATAAACTAATTCTCTGAGAGCAAAAACTCTTGGGAAATTATCTTAAACACGTACACTTTTAGTGGAATAGGAATGTTATAGTGCCTGATAGAATATGTCTAGCTATTTGTTAATTAAGGCTATAAGCTATGTACAGACATTTCTGTGTTCATGGAATTTATTTGCAAATAATCATTACGACATTGTAAATTGCGTAGGCTGTTAACCATCGATTTAAACTGCTACATGAGTTTCAGTTTATACAACTGGGCTTTCAGTAAAGAGAAACATAGTGATACACTATTGTTGGGTGTTTTATAAAATCCCCCTAAAAAATTTATCGCCGAGCACTTATGCTTAAGTTCCGGTAGGCGTACTTGAGAACCAGTTTCTCTATTAGACATACTTAGTAGAGAACCTTTTAGAGAACTTTTTATGCAGGGCAGCGAAATAGGGCATGATGTAGGGTGAAATGAAATCAATCATGAAAATTCTTCAGTACTTAGAGAGAATTCGAGTAAAGAAATGCTTCTTATAAAAAAAAAAACCAACTAAATAATGTTGTATTGCATTCCTACGGAGTGCACGGTTGTGTAATATAATAGCGAGCAAACGAGCAAGCATGTCACCTGATGGTAAGTGATCCCCGCCGCCTATGGACTCCCACAAAACCAGGAGTATCACAGGTGCGTTTCCGGCCGGAATACATCTATTGATGTTTCGCGCCAGATTTATCAACTTGAGGGTGGTAGCTAGCCAAGCGGGCATCAGAAAAAGCGCTACCACCATGCTATGGTTTCCTTACGATGATTTCCTCACCTGATCTTAAGTGATGATACGGCCCAAGTTGGTAGAGACGACGTAAACCTGTGGAGGAACTGGCTCCCAAGTGCAGCTGCCGGAACACACCTGTTGGTATTTGGCGGCAGATTTTCAACTTGAGGGTGTTAGAAGTCAGGTGGGCATTAGAAAAAGCCCTGCCACCATGTAAACCTTCCTTGCACTGTGAATGAATACTAAATTTGTATTTTTTTTTCTTTTCCAGCATATTTACTATTTCGGTATAGCGACGTTATCTTACCTTCTGGCAGTTCCTTTCTTCCTGATGGTGGAAGCTCCAATGAATAGACTAACGAAGAATATAACTATGAAACACTTTGTGTCTTTTAAAAGCGATAGTAAAGTGTGATATCATTAGATCGAGTGTTTCCTTTATATTTTTTTATGTATTTATCATTTCCGATTTCGCAATTTTTTTTAAATATTTTTTTTTCGTAATAACTGGCAAACGTGCAAGCGTGTAATCTGATGGTAAGTGATCACCGCCGCCCATGGACACCCACAACACCAAGGGAACCGCAGGTGCGTTGTCGGCCTTTATAAGAGGGACTAGCTCTCAAATGCAACTGTCGTGTCACACCTTTTTGGTGTTTGTCAGCAGATTTTTCAACTTGAGGGTGGTAGCTAGCCGGGTGGGCATCAGAAAAACCCTACCATCACGCAGTAATTCTAATTAATTATTAAGAATTAAAGGATATACTTGTGGGTAAACTTCTTGAAAAAAATATTTTATTGATGCCACAAGAAGTCGTCTACAATTATTAAACAAACGAAAAATATTATGGAATCGACAAGAAAAACAATAATATTATACCATTTTATCTTTGTTTATTCAAATATAGACTAGCTGAAGCTCCAGAGTTCGTTCACGTTTTTCTCGTCGAGCGAACGTGGTCGCAATATATATTTTATGAGTGTCAACCACGGTGAAAAGAATATCAATGAAAAAAAACTATTGCAAATAATTAAGAATTTGTACAAAAATAAATTGTAATCCTCATTAGAAATATCTGTCTGTATGATTGTTTGTGCACGCGTGACTACTAAAGTACAAAGTTTACTATAAAACGTCACCAAGAAAATCATAACGTATATCTTCGAGTAAGATTTAGTCTTTGTTTTCTTACAATGGGATCACTCTAACAAAGTTATTGCAATTGGAATTCCGGCAGAAGTAAAGTACTAGAGAATAATGGTATCTGAATTTCGAATCCAACCACCTACAATGAGCTTAAGCTTTCGGTGAAAGAAAACATTGTGAGGAAATCATAGCATGGTGGTAGGGCTTTTTCTAATGCCTGCCTGGCTAGTAGCTACCACCTTCAAGTTGAAAATCTGCCTTCAAATACCCATAGGTGTGTTCCGGCAGTTGCACTTGAGAGCCAGTTTCTCCACAGGTTTATCGTGTCTACCAACTTAGGCCGTATCGTATTAAAATCAGGTGAAATTATGGCCATAACGCTAAACCTTCACAATAAAAAAAATAATTACTGAAAAATATATATCCGGAAAATTATGGAAAACATGTTTCAAGTTCACGCAAATGAAATCGCTGGCACAGCTTTTTATATATACACATATATATATATATGTATATAACAGTATTTATGTATAAAATTTAATGGTATATACACATAGTGTACACGTTTATATATGTAACATAGTATGTCTTAATATTCTAGTAGATAGATGTTTTTCTTTCATTTGTTGTTTGCTTTACACCTAACGTCTTTTATCTCTGCGCCACCTTAAGGTTGACTGTTAGAGAATGCCTATGGCATTAAGTCTGCCATTGTACCAAACATAAAGTGTAAATAAATAAATATATACCTAGATATTAACTATAGCGAAACTGTGTCTAAAAATAAAATATGGGTCAGTTAAGTGAACCTAATTGTGGCTTAGTAAGATACATCTTTTGTGCGCCTCAACACTGCGAAGTATGAATAAGAACAACGAAGGATCTGAAACAAAATCACGATATTTAATAAAACATCTTTAATACACATTTTTGAAGCGACCATAGCTCAGTGATACTGAACGCCGCGTCATGGGACGTCAGTTCGTATCAACCCACATACAGTGAGTTCGAGCGTTCGGTGAAGGACGATATCGTGAGGAAACCACAGCATGGTGGTAGGGCTTTTTATAATACCCGTTTGGCTAGCTACCACCCTCGAGTTGAAAATATGCCGCCTAATGCCAATCAGTGGGTTCCGGCATAAGGTTTAGCGCGTCTACCAACTTGGGCCGTATGGTGCCTTTAAATCTCGTGAGATTGTAGCGAAAACGCAAATTCTTAACTATAAAAAAAAACAACTTAGTTTATTTATATTAAATACACAGTTTTCGCTCTGTGAAAATTTTAATATAAAATTATTCACTTTTAGCTATACACATTTACCAAAGGCCTTAATAAGTTTTTTTGTATAGGTTTATCGTTATTGCCGCAATCCCACCCGACGATTAAGTGACGATGTGGCACAAAGTACTGGACACAGTAAGTCTAGTAGAGGCACTGGCCCTCAAATGCAACTGCTGGAACACACCTATAAGTATTTGGAGACAGATTTTCAACTTTAGTCTGCCAGTCATCAAGCTGGGCACATTATAAAAAAGCCACATTGCCATGGTTTCACCACGATGTGTTGTTGGTGTATTCGAACTCACGTCCATTCACGCGGCATATGCCTGATCATTTTTTTTTTTTTTTATACTTAAGGTTTAGTGTTATGACCATAATCTCACCTGATCTTAAGTGACGATACGGCCCAAGTTGGTAGACACGCTAAACCTGTGGAGGAACTGGCTCTCAAGTGCTGCTGCCGGAACACACCTATTGGTATTTGGCGGCAGGTTCACAACTAGAGGGTGGTAGCTACCCAGGCGGGCATTAGAAAAAGCCCTACCACCATGCGATGGTTTCCTCACGATGTTTTCCTTCACCGAAAGCTCAAGCTCATTGTAGGTGCTTGGGTTCGAACCCACGTCTCTTGACGCGAAGTCGTGCACACTACCACTGAGCTATCATCGCTTCAGATGCTCATAAGCTGTTCACATACAGGAGCTATTTATTTTATAGTATTCGCTCGTCAAAACTGCGTTAATAGCGCTGATATGTACTGAGAATGATTTTGATCACACTGACCCTTTTGATGTCTATTTCCCTTAACAATTGTTGAACACCAACTTGACCAGGAACACTGAATCCGAATCATGGAAAACATTGCAACTCTACAACCCCAGTTGATTGATAATTATACAAAAGCAGATCAGTGTCTCGGGTATAGATACGACCATAAATAGAGAGCATTTCGTTTATCAAATTTCAGGATTAGGGGCTGCGAGGGGTAATGTATACCATCTGAGTTACCTAAGTCAACCTCATCTACATGCGGTGCTCCGTTGGTCCCACATTTGGTTTTGGTCACGTCGCTTAACCATGTAATCCTTAATTCATCACAGCTTATTGGTAAGGTTTTGAAGCGATGATAGCTCAGTGGTAGTGTGCACGACTTCGCGTCAAGGGACGTGGGTTCGAACCCAAGCACCTACAATGAGCTTGAGCTTTCGGTGAAGGAAAACATCGTGAGGACACCATAGCATGGTGGTAGGGCATTTTCTAATGCCCGCCTGGGTAGCTACCACCCTCAAGTTGTAAATCTGCCGCCAAATACCAATAGGTGTGTTCCGGCAGCAGCACTTGAGAGCCAGTTCCTCCACAGGTTTAGCGTGTCTACCAACTTGGGCCGTATCGTCATTTAAGATCAGGTGAGATTATGGCCATAACGCTAAACCTTAACAATAAAAAAAAAAAAAAAAAATGGACCAACTGTTCAGCGACCATCCTCGGTATGAGTCTGCCGCTAAATAATGGTTCAGTATGAGTCTTTATGTAACTGCATAGTGAACGACAACAAGCCTTTTTTATGCAAGGTCATGCATGTAGACGACGTTTACCATTTACCAACAGATGGGCTGTGGGCCTATCTGCTATCCATTAACATAAAAAAAATACCAACCGAAACGAAAGTGGTCCGTGACAACGGGATATAGTGGCCGGCTTTGAACATTAAAGGTTTTTTGATGCACTCCATGGAAATCAATAACGTCTTTCTGAATTCTAGGCTCTGCTCGTGCCAAGGCATCTGATATAACCGGTCTTGAATGTCAATGCTCTGAAAGTTTAAAAGCGAATGTTTTTAATCACTAGCCTCTGTTTGTTATTGCCAGAAACAGGGGACATCTTTCACTCTCCTTTTGAAATGTTACTACTGGCCTGGCAGGAAACGTTTGGTCCATCTCATTAGACTATAACTGATCCGAAACACTACTGATCTCGTTCAGGGTAATTCAGTTCGTAATTTTTTCATTTACACATTGTTAGTCAAACGGACGAACTCACCATTCATTAAGCAAACTAGATATACCCTTAGTTAGATCGCATAAAACGAAAATGGAATTTTCTATTCATCAAATATAGTATTTTTCCTGCATGAATTTTTTGTGCCCTTTTTACTAACGAGGTATTCCAAATCCTATTCCTTCCGGTGTTCCTCATTGCAATGCGTTACCGGATTATCCGCGCTCGAAACATGGCGGGAAGGGTGCGTTGCAACCCTCATATATCTACAGCAGAAACGGGACTCACGCTGGTCACATGCGAATGCTGTACTTAGAAGAGTAACCTTCACCAAAGACCCTGTCTATAGAGGTCTAAGATAAATCCCGCACATCTGACGACCAGTTCGTAGAACGTGAGATAGATTCTCTTCGTTGAGCTCCTGCAATCACTCTGTCGTCTCTTTCAGGGACATAAACTGCTCGCGGAGTTAGACGACCGAGGTTCAATCCCTTCTCGCTCTCCAAAATCTCCCTAACGGCGACCTTGAATTTTTTGTACCCCTGACAACATGTATGCAAAATCTCATGGTGATAATTTTAGTGATTAAATTGGAATTTATATTAAACTAGCTGACCCGACAGACTTTGTCCTGTCTTAACTATGAATATATTTAAGTAATATTAATTCGTTGGTGGGAGGCGCCCGACGTGACGGCCCAGTGGCATGCGCGTGAGCTGCGCGCGGTACTGGTCAGTACTTGGACATTACAACATAACTTTATTTTTCTAAAATAAAAGTTTTTTTCTGTAATAAACGTGCCCTAAGTTACTCCTTATTACATCAGCTACCTGCCAATAAAAGTCCCGTCAAAATCGGTCCAGCCATTTCAAAGATTAGCCGGAACAAACAGACAGACAGACAAAAATTGTAAAAAAAATGTTACTTTGGTGTATGTACCGTATATATTCATATACGTGTAGTAAAAAACGATTATTTCAATATTACAAACAGACACTTCAATTTTATTTAGGTGCTACTTATTAAAATTGCAAAAACTCCATCATTATTACTAAAATATTGTTTTTGACATAGCACTCCATTGCGGCGAAAGATTAACTTGGCAGTTTGGTAAAGTGACGGCACTGTACCTGATTTTTAGTACAGTAAAGTTTGAAACCAGCAGCGACCATCGAGAGACCGACAGCTGCCACCGTCATTTCGGCCCAAGTAAATGCTTTTTTATGTTTCACTTGAATGAAGCAGTTTACTCAGCAACTACCGAAGGTAGTCAAATTCCGTCAAGAAGTTCACTAACTACAAAATTTTCTCTTTTATATGCGTCCATTCCTTAACCAGAAAACCTTCCTAACTGGGTTAGTTTTGACCGGAAGAAATAGTCAAGGGACAATTATTATGTAAAATTTCAAGCTCCAAATATTTAAAAAACCTTTCATATCATTACAATTGCATTATATCAAAAATGCAAAGCTGAGTGCCAAATTTTGAATTCAGATCTTATTTGACTGGACTAAAAGTACAAGTTGATTTAAAATTTGTACAAAAAAAAACCCATTTCGACTCAGCTATAACTTTATTATCAGCGTAGACTTTACTTCAGGAACCGGCCATCATTATATTCCTAAATATTATTGTTCCACTATTTCTATCTGTTTGTATTCCAAATAAAATACATTACCCTTGAAGTAAGTTCACTGCCGCACCAGCAATATAAAAATAACTGTCCCAGCATTATTACTAAGTAATTAAGTAACGAATAGAAATGCACCGTGTTCGTAGATTCCTGAAAAGAGAAATTAAAATTTCAACCCTTATAAGCAACTTTCTAAATACAAGATTGATTCACCAAAATAATCCATTATTTTTAGTAGCGTTGCAAAACTGTTTGAAATTACTACAGATCTCACTTTGTTAATTGGTTGAGAATACCTTATTTACTCTTCCGATCCAATGTCAAATGTAGTATTATATCAGATATTAAAAAACATCACCAACTTAGTTTTTCTGAAATAGTTTTAATATCCAATAATGAATCAGATGAGGCCAACAACAATAGTCTGCTGTTTTCTTGGCCTAAGAGGGTTTTCACTAAAACCATAATAATTTGCGGCTATCAATACACAGCATAATTTTTGAAGTGAAATTTTCTAGACGACAGCTCGATTACTTGAACGCAGGAAAATTGAGATTAAAATTTTCAGGACACATTCGAGGACACAGGACACATATAAAAAGATAGAGTTATACATCGTATATATGTAATACAGAGTTTGGGCCTTTCATATCTCCATTTTGTGTAGTTCTTGTATGTTATACACATAACTTAAAAAGGCTTCATCCTTGTTTGTTATACATATAACTTAAAAAATGCATATTCCTTGTATATTATACATATAACTTAAAAAAGGCGTCTCCCAAAAAGCTATAACTAAATTGCGCTTAATCGATAAATGAAAATCTATCATAAAATACTGCAGAGTGAATTACTTTGTACTTCCGCCTGAAATTGATAGGCCAATTAATTCCAAGAGAAAGTGCAAAGTAATATACACTCCAACATTTTAAATGCGTGTCATTAATACTCACATCTGCAGTGCAATAACTTAGAATGGATATTATAAGCACCGTGTCACATAGTTGAAAGAATACATGAACGTGGAACGTATTCTCGATTAGTTCCAAAAATCTGAAAGTGTTTGTTCCTTTTTTTTAATATTTCTATATAATCAACAATAATAAAAGAATTAGTAAATAGTTTGGAAAATCCAAAAGTACACGCCTCATAATATAATTATAATTAAATGACATAGTTCAGCATTTTTTTTATAGTTAAAGTTTAGTGTTATGGTAATAATCTCACTTGATCTTAAGTAACGATACAGCCCAAGTTGGTAGACACGCTAAACCTTTGGAGGAACTGGCTCTCTAGTGCAGCTGCCGGAACACACCTATTAGTATTTAGCGGCAGGTTTTCAACTTGAGTGTGGTAGCTAGCCAGGCGAGTATTAGAAAAAGCCTCATCACGATGCTACGGTTTCCTCACGATGTTTTCCTTCACCGAAAGCTCAAACTCATTGTAAGTGGTTGGATTCGAACTGTACACACTACCACTGAGCTATAATCGCTTCAAAATTTGTATTAAATATGTAAAAAGACCATTAATTTTTTTATTAAATTACATAGAATTAGACGGTAATTCAGATTATTACTAAAAATGACTCTGAAGCGAATGAAAAAAAATTTACTCAAAAAGTGAAGCGTTTTGTGCGTTATCGTGACCACATACATAATCCGCACATACAGACAATACAACGTCCACCGAAATATTTTTTCAAAACGGTATTTTTTATACTATCTACGAAAAATAAAGATTTTTAAGTATCTACTGTCATAAAAAAAGGGTTCTTGTTGATATTTGTCAACTCATTGAATACTCAAAGTGCAAAATAGATTGGATAAAAGCAATTTAAGCCGAGATAATCGCTGCACCTTGAGAGAGTGAGAGTAAAGCACTACTCAAACGCTTCGCGTTATGAGACGTGCAAAAGGTACGTACGCTAATTGATATCTAACTAAACACTACAGTTAGGAAATATAATTGTGCTATTGCACCACTATTTTCAAATATACGTATACACCATCAACTGATCTACCATCGCTCTAAGCGCACAATTCAATTGAGTGTATTCAGTTACCATTGAAGAAAATAGTACCCATTCTAATGTTGCTTAGAATAAGATATTGATATAGTTCAAATAACTTACGCCTTCACAGCTTGGTGATGTTTTATGCAATCGATTAACAATGCATAGTTCTTATCCAATTGTGCCGATATGTCGTCTATTTTCATGTTACTTGATAATGGCACGCACTGGGAAATTAAAAACTCAATAAGATTAAATTCTCTTATTAATATAGTTAGGTGTTTCCTACCGCCCACCACCAAAACTCTATATAAAGCGATAGCCTTGTGTTTTATGGTAGAATACAGTTATAGGAGGGTAGTTTATAACGCTCATTAGTATAAAGAGCGATGCAAGAGCGGCTTTGGGTGCAGTCTAAGCTTGGCGCTTGAAGCGTATTCATCGTACGTAGTTGGAACATTACCGAAGGGACGTAAGATTTAATATTTCTTTATTATTGACACTGTTTTGGTATTTATGCTGTAAATCATTATCGGGAATAGTTTATACTTGGTGGAGTGAGGCACGAGTGGTGAATGTGAGACCGTTGACGATCGTCGACAAAGGGGCTCCTTAAACCTACATCTGGGTCGCAAGTCTCAGACACTCTCGTGTTATCCTCTATCTGCCACACTGATTAGGTTTCACGATGTACCCGGCATTTTTACGGTGAATTCGTAGTTTGCTAAGAAGTTCGTATCTCATCCTGACATTATTATTGATTGGCCTATTATTGTTATCTTGTTAAAAAACTACTGGGCACATTATACCCTAAATATATATCATATCTTGAAACGTAAAATACACACTATTGAGAGAATTGCTTATTTGTAACGTTTTCTAATCTACTTAGACTTAATATCATTACTACATCTCTTAGTAATTGAAATAAGTTTATGTGCAGCTATGATCATATATGATGATGATTTTATCCATTATACGAATAACAGGATACACATCCTAACCAATTCTGAAGACCTTCATATGTTTTAAAATACCACTCCCACACTAGGAATCAAATACTGCACCCCGGTATAACTTCAGACATGCAATTTAAAAAAACACAAATTATCCCCGCAAACAGAACAACTATTTGAGGGTGACACAATTGTCTCGTATGAAATTCAAATACATAAACCTGGTTTAATACACATAAAGCACCATCTCAATGTAGATCGAACTCTAAATATTTTGAACTCTTTAAACTGCTCCAAAAAGGCTTCCAGGTAACAATAGGTTCTTTAAAAACATACAAAATATAAGGACATCTCACTGTTTAGGCAAAAACGCGCATAAGTAAATTACCCATCCTTTTCATCCCACCAATGGCGTGCCATTTTCCTCCCTCCCCCCCCCCCCCATCTACACACAAGCCAGTTAGATTACCAAATTTCTACTACGAATAACTAATACATAAATAACATAAATCGAGTGCTTCGCTTTGACTGAACCCATAGCCGCGCTCGCATCGCACTTATATACTAATCGGTTTTATAAACTGCTCTCCTATAACTACATTCCTAACACTATATATACTATATCATTACACATGGTAAATACGATATAGTACGTGCCATAAAGGTGGAGAAGGAAGAGAAGGCCCCGTACAAGACCGTCAACGTCCTACCTCCTTTGTCTTCTCCATAATGATATCCAGCTCGGCACACGCGCACATAATCGTGGCTGCCGTCACAGTATCGACAGACATGAAGATCGCTCCACTGATCATAATAGTCAGGAGTTGCAACACGAAAGCAATTTCGTAATCCGGCGATCTGTTCACGTTTATTGGCATCCTGTGATTAATAGATAGCATTAATTTAGGACTCAGAAAGAGATAAGAAGCGATTTCACTCCGCGTCTTGGAGTGTTCTTGAAATTTTAGTCTAAAAAGTGTCATTAAGAAATCGAAGATGACACCCCACTTGATTAACAGACCTAGGTTGATACGCACACGACGCACCTAAGCGTGTCATTAAGATGTAATTTATACCTAGTATATGATGGATTATTCCAGAAGTTATACCTAGTATATGATGGATTATTCCAGAAGTTATACCTAGTATATGATGGATTATTCCAGGCATAACTGTCGGAATTTATGATTTATAAAAATGAATAGTAATATTTTATTTTTTAATGCATGCACATATTATGTAATTATTAATCATATGATATACTTGTTTAATATATTTTTCATTATAGAAATAAAGAGGCTATAATAATAATAATAATAACTCTCGGAATCAGTGATACTCGTGCATTTTTCATACTTCTTTCAGTATAACGAATACTTCAGAAAATAACTCTGGGCCTTTGTTAAGTACGTGAGAAAATTTACGCATACCCTCCCAGCCCGGGAAGACCGAGAGACTTATGTGAGAGTCGTCCAGCACTAGACACCGGAAATAGCCACTAAAATTTTACGACTAAATCTTTTATGGGGAGACGCGGCTGTCCCTCGAATTTCGAAATGATCTCTGCCGTATATGGTAGTAAACAAGCTAACGATCAATCCGATGATAAATAGCGATTGCATCCATGTTGTCAGTTTTTAATTTAATTACTGGCAATTCTATTACACTTATGTCATAGTACCATTTAAAATAAAATACAATCTAATAGTTTAACATAATCGGGGACACTCACCAACTCTCGTTGTATACAAAAGTTCTCTGTTTATTTTCCATAAATGGCACCGCAGCCCACTCAGCTATAGTTGACATAGTTAAGAAGAACAAAGCCTTATACATTGCTCGTATCAAATCCGAATGTTTCTTTATTATTCTGTAACGACATACAAATAAATTATCTTGAACAAATAATTAAATCAAGAATAAAAATATTATTGTCTTTCTATTGACTTCCTGATTTATTGCGATCAAGTAAACTGTTTAACTTTATTATATAAGTAATAGATTTATTATCTCCTTCATCGCCCTCTTGTCTTGTCTCCAAATCCTTTGGTGACAGCGCAACGTTTTCCATCATCTTCCATACATTGTCATCTCTTCATTGACTCCCTTTTCTTTCGTCTCCTTCCTCACACACTCTATCTATCTTATGTTGGCTTTCTTCTTTCTTTCCATTCTTCATGATTCATAGCCATTACATTACTCACCACACGCTTTACCTCTATACTCATAGCGTGTCTAATCCTTGATAATCAATGCCCTTTCTATATTACTCTACCACTGACACCACTTTCAAACTCCCCCTAAAATACTAAATCTTAACTTTGTCCATTCTTATCTAGGTAACGTATTTCATAACCTCATTTGAGCATTTTTTCTATATATGTTTTCACTGGTAAGTTCGTGGGTGTACGTTGTGGCGATGTTTAGGTATTTGCACACACTTTTTTATTAAAAAATCAATCTTACTTTAGGTTCGGGATATTTGGGCTTCTAAGCCAATCTAACGTACAATCGTTAAGGCGATATAAAACAATAAGTGTGTTGGATGATATTCTAAACACTCACACTCAGTTGCACAAAAGCGGTCATTGGTTAACTGTTTGCCAATCTTTCATTAAAATTCACGCCTCAAGAGACGTGAGTTCGAATTCGAATGAGCTTGAGCTTTCGGTGAAGGGAAACTTCACGAGGAAACCATAGCATGGTGATTGGGTTTTTTCTGATGCCCTCGTGGCTAGCAACTACCCTCAAATTGAACATCTGCCACCGAATACCAATAGGTGTGTTCTGGCAGTTGCAATTGAGAGCAAGGTTTAGCGTGTCTACCAAATTGGGCTGTATCGTCACTTAAGATCAGTTGGCCATTTTAATGACTATTGCGTAATGTTTATGTATCAGCGCTTTACGTTTTCAATCACAAAAGAGAAAGAGAGTGACGGAACCGGAAATTAATGAATGTGCGCCTAAAAACATTTTCCCTTCAAAAACCTGGCGAATATAAGAATCATGATAACTGAACACGCCACTCACTTCTCTTGTGCACTATTCTTCGGTGCGAAAATATCGGCGTCCATAAAATCGAGTATATTCTGCACATTAACGTGGTTATAGACGAATGTGGTCGCTTTACAACACATAGTTGTCTGTGTGAGGAGAAAGTACGAAGTCTGCGCCATCATCTCTATATCGCCCCACACCGAAATCATATAGATACAGTTGAATATATGAAAAGTGTATTGACAAATCATTGTGAACGCCTTCCAGATTTTATACAAATACCCTCCATCCGACTTAGGCCATAGGCCGAACGCAACCAAAGTTTTCTGCTGCAAACGAAGAAATTTGGCGGTATTCGTATGCATGATGGTAGAGGCAGTATATTGTACCGTTTTAACACGTCGAAGGCTTTTATGGGATTTATACAGTATGCTATTATAAATACAGGATGCTTCATGGTGCCAAATAAAAACTGTGGGTAGGCTCGGTATAGGAGTGAGACTAACTGGACTGGACTGGACTGGTTCAAATCAAATCAAAAAGCTTTATTTAATTTTGACTCTGAGAAGGTGCTGATAAACTCGAAACTATCTACGGTTCGGAAAATAAACCAGTCATCTACAAGAACCGGTAAGAAACTCGAGCTGATTATATACATATTTTTTACATAATGCATTAATATTAGTTATTAGCGGATGCACAGCGAGGGGTGTCAATTTCAGACATTCCTTCGTATGCATATTGACCCATCCTGTATTATTAGCATTTTGACATCAAAACCCGCTTGAGATGGTGCTTGAACTAACTATCATGGAAATCGATAATAAGCTTTAGGACTTTATCGATAATCTAACATAACTTAAAATAATGATTTCTTATGTTTACGCGAATATTATTTATCGAAATAAAACTAATTTAAACGGATTTTATCGCGATAAACACCGTCGCTCTACGAAGTTTGCAGTTGCTGAACATTCAGAAGAAGGCTCCAAACATTATCTTAGATTCGACAATCCACAAATCCTTGCCAAAGAACACCGATTCCTACCTAGGATGATTCGTGAGTCTATTGATATTAAAAATAAAACAAACAAATTTCAATAGAGAAGATGGTTGGAAGCTAGCACAAGTCTGGGATCCGATTCTATATTTAATTAAATCGGAACCCAAAAGACCAATTGCCAGACCTCAAGACACTGTAAGCTCTTTCTGCGTAGATCGGAAAACTACCAGTAACAAAAATTAAATTGAAGGTAGACACAGTAACATGAACTTTTCTGGACAACCTACACCTCAGTCCGCCCCGTGACCGCGAAGGCTGTAAAGCTTTCGAAACGTCGGGATCAAAATTAATAAATAACCGCGATAAAATCCGTTTAAATTAGTTTTATTTCGATTACTTAAAATAACTACGTACGCTTATGATATGACAAAAGGCGTATCGAGGCGTAATTTCATCAAGCCGAAGTTAATATAAAAAGTTATAGTATATATTAAAAAGTTATTCATATTATGAAGCGATGATAGCTCACTGGTAATGTGTACGACTTTGCGTCAAAGGACGTGAGTTCAAATGCAACCTACAGTGAGCTTGAGCTTTCGGTGAAGGAAACATCGTGCGGAAACCATAGCTTGGTGGTAGGGCTTTTTCTGATGCCCATCTAGCTAGATACCACCCTAAATTTGAAAATCTGCCGCCAAATACCAATAAGTGTGTTCCGGCAGTTTCACTAGAGAGCCAGTTCCTCCATAGCGTTTAGCGTATCTACCAACTTAGGCCATATCGTCACATAAGACAAGGTGAGATTATGGCCACATCGCTAAGCCTTAACTATGAAAAAAAAAATCGCCGACTGATAGCATGGATGCGTTGACCTCCCGCACTTTTTCAATCACCTCGAGTCTTTTTTATCCCAAACGAGCGTTACTTAGCTAATCGTGGCGGCTCAATCTCTTTCACTACCCACTGAATATAGTGCTCTGCACCCATACATTTTCTTTTTAAAGATTCTCAAGCTCAAGCTCATTGTAGGCGCTTGGATTCGAACTCACGTCCCTTGACACGAAGTCGTACACACTACCACTGAGCTATCATCGCTTCAAAGTGCACATCGCACATGAGTAATCATTCCAAAAACGCATGGGATCGAATGGGATTCGTCGACTAAAAAAATCAGTACACATTATTATAACACCCTATGGATATATTCCTACTGACCGCATGCGAAGTTTACAAACAATTTTCAACACTTATAAAGTTTCGGAACGCTCTGGTATCATCAGTGTAATTATGTCAATAGTAACGTTAAAAGTAAAGTTCCCGTGTAAAGTTTTGAAATCAATTAAATAAAGCGCACTAATCAATGTTGCAGTGCAATTTAAAAAACGTTGTGTGCTTAAGCTCACACCGGTCTAACACCGCTCACTTATACGCCTCGAGACGATTTTACCCCAACGAGGGTCACACAAAAAGGTTGCGGATTAGAATTTCACAGCCTTCCCATAATAAGTTTCACTTCAAAAACTATGCTGATTTCCCGGAAGTGTGTTGATAAGAAACGTCAGTCTCATACCGGCGTTAAAGCTTTTGGGCAGCTGAAAATCTTATGACTCGTAACTCATATATGAAAATATTTAATAATTTCTTCCCGGTTTTAGTAACTTTTGTCCCTACAGCTTTACTCCTATTGGTGATAACGTGATGTTCAATAATTCAAAACCTTCGTGAATGATTTCTCTATCAAATGCAGAAAGAATTTTTGTAATCCCTCTGATAATACCTAAGATTAATGCGATCAAACAAACAAACAAAGTTTGAAGAGGAAGAGTTTGTTTGTTTTGTTGTTTGTTTGAAAAACGTAACAAAAGCGGAGGCTACTTTTTCTAGCTAGAAACTGGGGTAAACAGAGACTTTGTATATAACTTTTTATTGCGTCATTCTATTTCTTTGACAAAATCAATATTTACGCTAGCGAAACCGCAGTTAAAAGGTAGTACATAATAAAACCATATCCAATGACCTTGTTTGGATATAATAAGCTAAAATAATTACCAATAATCCGATGTTAATCTGTAGACAAATGTCGAATAGTCTAGACGTGTTCTAGAAGGTTCCTTTGAACTTTAGCGTTCCTAATCATATTGGTCGGGTCAAATTCTAGTAAAATCTATACATAAACATAAAACTTGTTTTTTATAATTTTTTTAATTTATTTTTGTTATTCTTTTGTGTACACCTTAAAACATATAATTATACGTAGCAAATGATTTAGTTAGTACAAAGGGCTGCCTTACTGCTAATAGCAATCTCTTCCAGACAACCTTTGGATGGATATGTTCCAAGGAGATGAATCAGGGGTGTTTTGGGTGGAAAAACTACAATCAAACTTAATAACCTACATATTAAAGACATGGGTACTATTACGTAGATATGAAGTATACTACAATATCAAAATATCAGGCTAAACCTTAACCGTCACCCGATGTCACGTGACGATTTGACCCAAGACGGTGCAAGCGATGATAGCTCAGTGGTAGTGTGTACACACTACGACTTCGCGTCAAGGGACGTAAGGACGAATCCACCTACAACGAGCTTGAACTTTCGCTGAAGGAAAGCATCGTGATGAATATGTGGTGATAGGGCTTTTTCTAATTCGTACCTGGCTAGCTACCACCCTGATGTTAATAATCTGCCGCTAAATACCTATAGGTGTGACCCAGCGGTTGCACTTGAGAGCCAGTCTCTCCACAGGGCTTAACATGATCACCATCTTGCTACATTGTCATTTAACATCAGGTGAAGTTATTGCCATAATGCTAGACCTTGAATATAGAAAAAAACTTTAGGTACTGTGGTGGCGAACGATTTCTTCACAATTTTGGCAGAACATCTTCCAATTTAAATAAAATAAATCTGATACAGACAATGTCAAACGCCAAAACTAGTGTTTACATAGATCCATGGGGCATTATTATCTTCGTTAGCGAGATAACAAAAGCTTCTAACTTAAAATTGACCAAAAAATTAAGACACCTAGTTTTCGTATACCCAAATCGTGGTTAGAGTTCTGAGTAAACCGGTAACAAAACGTTATGACGGAGCGATTTCATAAACTGTCATTTATAATTACATTTATAAATAGCGACTTTTATTGTATTTGAAGTGTCCATTGAGTCGAAAACAATGTATAATAAATTAATAAATCTTAATCCAATGACATAGACGTTATTTTTGTATAATCAATTTAGTATTTTTAATTTTGTTAAATTTCCTGTATATATTCATTTATTATAAGTCACGAAAACTTATTGTTTTTTTTCTGTCTAATTTAATGGCAGGTCGTGTATACATTATACAATTCTGCCAATGTCACGTCAATTCAATTTCGATATATACAATAAAAAATACATTCCATTATTTCGATGCTATACTATTAAATATTTCACTTTTTATTTAGAAACTGTGATGTATTTTTGTATGATGTAAATTACTACGAGTGACTGCACTTGTGATGACAAACCAGACAGTAACCCAGTCAGCAGCAGCGTTATGGCCATAATCTCACCTGATCTTAAGTGACGATACGACCCAAGTTGGTAGACACGCTAAACCTTTGAAGGAACTGGCTCTCAAGTGCAACTTCCGGAACACACCTATTGGTATTTGGCGCCAGATTTTCAACTTGAAGGGCATTTTTGATGCCCTACCACCGTGCGTAATCTAATTCACGAGTGAATAATAAAGTGCAAGTTTAAAATGTACATAGAAACTTATGAGTACACATGGCAGGTCGAAGTCCTTCTAAAAACTCAAAAAGACTTATGTCAAAAGTAATGTTGACTCAGTAATAACGTTCCTACAATATACCTACATTTTCGAGTACAGTTGGTAGTTGGCCTCAAGTTTAAACTGTCACCGAGCACTTTTAAAAGTATACCAATAGGCACATTTAAAAACCTACTTTATCGATAAACTTTTAACAATTATTTCGCGTTGAGCTAACCTTAATTAACCTCACGTCGTCATTCAAAATACAATAACTTCTGATAAGGTTATCCGATTTTAATGAAACAAAGACTAAATGTTACCCGAGGATACGCTTCACGATTTACTTGGTGACGTTTAATCATTAACGATGTATTTTAGCAACGATACGCGCACAAACAAACACACAGAGACCTTTTATTTATCGTGGGGAAACGTATTTATGCATCCCCTCCCAGCCCAGGGGGAGAGAGAGGGTTATGTGGGACTCATCCAGCGATAAGCGCCGGGAATATCCACTAAAACCCCACGGCCGTCTGTCTCTTTCCTGGGGCGACGCGGGTCCGTAAACAGACAGAGACCTACAAAGAGGCATTTAAAAAAAATGTATTCTATTACTTATTCTTAATGTTTTTTTTTTATAGAAACATAAAAATTACTGTCACGTTATATTTACATTCTCATTATATGTTATATGCATAGATATATGGATTCGCTTAGCCATCTCACATTAAAATAATTACTGTAATCCAAGCTTTTTCTTTATGTATTCTCTTACCATTCATTCACCATATTGTCAGTTATAATAATAATCAAATGTAAATTATGTATATTAAATTATTTATTATTCACGTGCCAACGAAATTAAAAAAAAAATAACAAAATATTATTTTTATAAATATAATAGAATGAGATGTGAAACTGGTTTCTAAACTCGAACCTGGGTCGTCGACCATGCGAGGTCTCGTTAGGAAAAAAATCATTGTCATACATAGCTATATTAGCACGTATAAATTGTGATATATGTTACTTAATTTTACACGATAGGGTAACATGCACGTATATTGACTATTCGATTTTAATAAAGGTGATGCACAGACTTCCCTTCCAAATAATTAACAATTAAATTCATCTTCTGTATTGTACATACTTTTGATTGCATGAAATAAATATTGCAAATTACCAAGAATAAGTGATAGTTTACATTTACATGATTTTAACAAACGTCTGTCTGTTTGCCTGTTTGTTTGTGCACGCTAAAATACAACGCTTATGATAAAACGTCATCAAGGAACTCATAAAGCGTATCTTCTAGTAACATTTAGTCTTTGTTTCATTAAAATCGGTTAACTCGTGTCAAAAGTTATTGTATTTTGAATGAAGGCGCGAGAGTAAATAATTTTAGTTACACACGTACGAAGTGGCAGGCAAAGCTAGTACTCTATATAACGTCACACGATGTAACGAGAAACTCTTTAAAACGTTGAAGATACTAGATTTTTGCCGGTTTACCTATTGCCCATACAATATCATTCTAATAATTAACAATTGTTGCCTGTTTTTGTAACTTTTTACAATACTGTTTTGTCCCTATTGGTGGTAGCGTGATGTTAAATAGCGTAAACCCTCACTCACTTATTACTTTATCAAATATAAAATGTTTTTTTGGAATATCACTGGTAGTTCTTCATATTTATAAAATTAATATAGATGATCTTAAACTCACCGTTACGCTTGCCTCAACCGGAATATGAATAAATACTATACCGGAATATAATATATACTATAAATGGTAGTAATAAAGAATCTAATCCTTTAGGAAGAAGATAATTTTACCTGGATAGCTACCAGTCTCAAATTCAGTATGCATTTGAGAGCCAGCCCTTCTCCTAGGCTCAAAGTATCCGCCATCTTGGGCCACGTCGTCATTTCGCATCAGGAGAGATTGTGACCTTAACGCTAAACCGAAAAACTATATATGAAGAAAATAAAATATCGGGGATAAGTCGAAATAAAACTAATTTAAACGGATTTTATCGCGGTTATTTATTGATTTTGATCCCGACGTTTCGAAAGCTTTTCAGCCTTCGCGGTCACGGGGCGGACTGAGGTGTAGGTTGTCCAGAAAAGTTTATGTTACTGTGTCTACCTTCAATTTAATTTTTAATATTTATAGTGTTCCGATCTACGCAGAAAGACGTAGGTTATCCAGAAACCCAGAATAATATTCGCGTAAACATAAGAAATCATGGGGTATAAGTGTTATACTTTTGTAGTAAAGGGACCCCAATTCGCAATTAATAGCTAAGCTCAGGAGTTAGTTCTCGTGGCACCAAAACTAATTCACCTATACTCGGGAATTATGTTTTTGTTCTGGATAAATGTCCCTTTCTGTACTCCTGACTACGTGCGTGCAGAATTTCACGGTGACCGGTCGAGCAGTAAGGCTACTAAGTAAGCGTTATAAACAACAAAGTTACAAACAACAACAAAAAAGAGCGATTGCTGAAGAGTTTCTTTCGCCGTTTGACCTCTTCTAGAACGCCACGTTGTTTCAGAAACGGTAGTAGATTTTTGACCTCAAAAAAGTACTATAATAATCCTATTTTAGAGAAATAAACGAATTGATTTGATTCGATTCGAAACAAACACACTCATATTCGCATTTATAATGATATATCGAATGATATTTATGATTGAATTGAAATAGATACCTAAAATGTTGGTAATTTCAATAGATAAAGTAACGTAACATACTCAACGTTAGTCTAGTATAGAAACAAATTACTCAGTCCATTTTTCAGATATAAAGAAAACAAAGGTATTGTAAATATTAGTATTATTATTATTATTATTATTTTTATACTGAAGGTTTAGCGTTATGGCCATAATCTCACCTGATCTTATGTGACGATACGGCCCAAGTTGGTAGACACGCTAAACCTGTGGAGGAACTGGCTCTCAAGTGCAACTTCCGGAATACACCTATTGGTATTTGGCGGCAGGTTTACAACTTGAGGGTGGTAGCTACCCAGGCGGGCATCAGAAAAAGCCCTACCACCATGCTATGGTTTCCTCAAGATGTTTTCCTTCACCGAAAGCTCAAGCTCATTGTAGGTGCTTGGGCTCGAACCCACGTCCCTTGACGCGAAGTCGTGCACACTACCACCGAGCTATCATCGCTTAGATTCTACATTAACATTTGCAAGCACATTCAATAAGTTCAAGGAACAAGTCTAGAAAAATTTACTGTACAAAGGTTATTGTAAGTTGAACCATTATTTGGATGATAAGGTCGTTTAAAAATGACTCCATCTCTGTAAACTCTAAAAAAATTTCCCTGTACATTAAAATATAAATGGAAATCAAATCGAGAATGCTTGTTAGTTCTTCACAAACGCTAAGTTTGTTTGTCTATTGTAATGTTTTAAATTTACAAGGAAAAAAAAAATTGAGAGAAATTTAAGCTCTGATAACCTGTTAAATATAACAGCCCGGTTACAATAAAATCACCATAATAACGTTGAAAAAAATGATATCAGTATATTACCTATTCATGTTATCATAATTGAGGATAGTTTCGAAATACTTTACTGATTTAGCGTTTTGACCACAGTGTCATCTGATGTTAAATGACCACATCCATGTGGTCCAAGGGTGGATACGCTAAGCCTAACGAACGCACTGGCTCTCAATTATAAATGCCGGAACACACCCACAAAGGTGAATACCAGCCGGGCATTAAAGATACCCTACCACCATGCTATGGTTTCGTTACAATGTTATCCTTTACCGAAATCCCACGCTAATTGCAGGGGTTCGAACTCACGTCCATCGACGCTAGGTCCATACATTCTACTGCACTCACTGAACCATCATTGAATACTAATTAATGTTTGCATTTGTTACATGTGTATTGTAACGCTTTATAATTAAACTGATCACAATCACAAAGATGCAGCTACATATTTTCGGGAGACCAAAACAAGCAAAGGGACATTTTACATCCAGCCAAAAGTATTACTCTCAAGGGATAGAAAATCAAATTTTAATCCGAACGAAGTCAATATTCGTTCGTATTACCCTAAACAATTTTCGGTATCAAAAGTAGTCATTGGTAAGATACGGCCGCTATAAAATTTTCCTGACGATACGTTACCAATAGACACAGAAAATGGAATAGAGAAAGGCTACGATGAGTGGCACTGAATTTGGTTAGCTACATTCGGCTATCACATTAAAACTGGTGTCTATACTGAAAGTAGTGTGGACGTTGTCTCTGCTGATGTATGAGGTGGTAAGGTGGAGGATGAAGTGTCGCCGTGGTGCGTTATAGTGGGCAGTGTTGGGTGATTAGCATCCGATGAATCTTACCTCTCTCGCCTTAGTTTTTTTATACACTTTATAATGGCTACAATCTCAACTTACGTTATGTGGGTCCATGTAAGGCCCAGTGAAGATAATGGCTCTCCAATGCAACCGCGGGAATACACTTATAGGTATTTGACGGCAGATTTTCAACTTGTAGGTGGTAGCTAGCGACTAGAAGAATTGTGAAAACAGACCCCGGTATCTGGCAACACTGGAGTTTGGCGCGTCAACGTGGGCCGTTTTACCTAGTACTGTTGGGTGATTGGCACCTCATAAGTTACCTCATGTCCTTCTCGCCTCGGTCCGAGCTCGGGCCAAGATGAGGAGGTCCTTAAAATTAATAAAAAAGAATTTTAGTCCGCCAGGCGGCCGTTAATACATCCTGAGACCATTTTCATCACTTCAGACTATTTACAGGTGGATTCGAACTCACGTCCATTGACGCACACACACACACACACACACTACAAATCTTCTCAAATTGACTATCATCACCTGACGTTTTTGTGCATCTTGACGTGACTGTGTTCAAACCGGTCATAAAGTTTGGCGCGACCTATTCAATGGCATATCACAATTTGTATCGGTTAGTGTATATACCTACTAATGAATCGGGTTGAAGAGATCTATACACGATTGGTTTACGACCACCCTACAATATAATCGTAGTGACCTTCTTTTAGACAATCTCGTTTCGGGGTTAACCAGTATTCTAGTAGTATTCTAACCTGATCCTAAGTGACGATACGGCCCATGTTAGGGGACACGCTAGACCTTTGGAGGAACTGGCTCTCAAGTGCAACTGCCGGAACACAGTAGTAGGTAGCTAGGCGAGCATCAGAAAAAGCCCTACCACCATGCTATAGTTTCCTCACGATGTTTTCCATCACCGAAAGCTCAAGCTCATTTTAAGTGGTCCCTTGACGCAAAGTCGTACATACTACCACTGAGCTATCATCGGTTCTTTTGCGTGGAACTAAATATTTATATATAATGGTAGTGTGTACGACTTCGTGTCAAGAGACAAGAGTTCGAATCCACCTACAATGAGCTTGAGCTTTCGCTGAAGGAAAACATCGCGAGGAAGCCATAGCATGGCGGTAAGGCTTTCTGTAATACCCGCCTGGCTAGCAACCTCTCTCAAGTTGAAAATCTGCCCCCAAATACCACAATAAGTGTATTCCAGCAGTTGCACTTGAGAGCCAGTTCCTCCACAAGTTTAGCGTGTCTACCAACTTGGGTCGTATTGTCACTTAAGATCAGGTGAAATTATGACCATAAAGGTAAAACCTTAACTATAAATTTAAAAAAAAGTTTTTCCCCTTTTTAATTAGTTTTTTGCTATACAGTTTTCTTTCTGTTGGTGGTAGCGTTAAAACCTTCATCAATGATTTTTCTACTTAATACAAAAAGAAGTTTTGATATCCGACAGGAAGTACCTAAGGTTAGTACGTTCATGCAACCATTTCCGTTACATAATATTAGTAAAGATAACGGAGAGGTTTAAGGAATATTGCTTATCTCTGGATTGTGGTCATTGTTTGGGTACAATATATTCATTATCGGCTACATTAACCACTCTGCAGGGATGATTTTTTTTTTTTTACAAACAGCGTGCAGTTTACTCTCTGTATCAACATTTCCTTGTAACATTGTCAAGTTATATATCTATTAACAAATGAACTGTGACAAACACTCAATAATAACGAAGTCGGTTTTAGTTGAAATACGGAATCGACTTTGGTGGAATCAAAATATTATTTGCCATTTATTTTTTTATATTTTTTTTTGGTTTGCTTCTCTTTTCCTTTTTCAATAATATTCTATGCAAATGAATATCTATAAATGTGTTGCTGAGTCATCCGTTTGGATGTTTAGTTTGAAGTTCAAGTTAGAATCCTGTATTTGTGTGTTACTAGTTCTCCGCCCACGGTTTCACTCGCGTATTATTAAAAACTTTACAGTGCTTATGTTTTTTTTTTTCTGTACAGTGCAACAGGCGATGATAGCTCAGTTGGTTGTATGTAGAGATGCCGGATCGATGAACGTGAGTTCGAATCCGTATGAAATGACTCTGAGCTTTCCGTGGAGGAGAACATCGTGATGAAACGTTAGCACTGCGGTAGGGCTTTTTCTAGCGCCATTAAGTTGGAAGTCTGCCGCAAAATACCTACAGGTGTGTTCCGGCAGTTGCCCTTGAGAGCCAGATTAGCGCGTCTACCATCTGAACCTATAAACTGTAAAAATAGGGCTGCATTATATTTTTAAAGACCGCCTGGCTAGCTACCACCCTTAAGCTGTTATGGTATTTCTAAATTCTTATGTATATGATCCGACTGTTGCACTTGACAGCCAGTCCCTCCACAGGTTTAGCATCATTTTGGTCCATATCGTCACTATACATCAAATGAGATTCTGGCCATAACGTACACACTTTTAGACCATTGTCCAGCCCCTTATATGCCAGGATTTTGTTGGCTTAAGTGGAATACGAGTAATAAAACTCTATACCTAAGTAATACCCTGTAATTAAGTAATTTTATTTTTCACTAGCTGCGTCCGCGACTCCGTTCGCGTTGAACTAAAATTTTATCTAATCATGGTTATTAAAAATTGTTATATAGCCCATGGTTAATGGAGGATTCTAATGGTGAAAGATCCGAAATCGTTCCAATAGATCTTGTGTATATTCGTGACAAACAAAAAATACAAATCTTTTCTCTTTATAATTTTTTTTTTTTTTTATAGTGGGGAAATGTTTTCAGGCATGGGCTGGGAGGTGTATGTGGGGCTGTGGCGAAAACTCGCTGGTAATACCCATTAAAAGCCCGTGGGGTTCTTCTAACGCTTATTGGGTCAGGGAGCTGGGTCTCTCTTCACATTGCATCTACTGTTTTATAATATTACTATACATTACAATACGTAGAAAGGCTTAAGGTTACATAGAGGACGAAAAAAACTTTAATTTCCACTCGTATAAGCTACTTGTATCGATAATGCAGTTTATTTATATTATTATAAAATGCAATGAAAAGGAAAAAACAAATGCAGATCACACTCCAATGCGACCTTGAAAAATAACCTCCGATTGATATCATAATATACATTTAAAAGGTCAGTTTGAATTTTAAATGAAATGATAAATTCGTTTCGAAGTGACTTATCGTTGGTCGCGTGGGCGGTCGATTCGATTATAACAAACGGCCCGGTTCTTCGATAGATGGAATCTTATTTTCTTTTTCTCAAAATGGTTTAATACGTTGAAGCGATGATAGCTCAGTGGTAGTGTGTACGACTTCGCGTCAAGGGACGTGAGTTCGAATCCAAGCACCTACAATGAGCTTGAGCTTTCGGCGAAGGAAAACATCGTGAGGAAACCATAGCATGGTGGTAGGGCTTTTTCAAATGTCCGTATGGCTAGCTACCACCCTCAATTTGTAAAACTGCCGCCAAATACCAATAGGTGTGTTCCGGCAGCTGCACTTGAGAGCCAGTTTCTCCACAGGCTTAGCGTGTTCACCAACTTGAGCCGCATCGTCACTTAAGATCAGATGAGATTATGGCCATAACGCTAAACCCTAAGTATATAAAAAATATATTCGAAAACAGTATTTCACTGTATTTCTTTGCTTTATTTAGGCCAGTTAAAAATGCCCTTTTTACGATATAAGCTCTTAATACCAAGTTCTCATCTAAGACTCTTTTGATCTTCGTTATGCTTAGCTCCATCTGAAGGGGTAATGTTTGTGCTTACGTTTGGGAGTTCGTTGAATTCGTTCCTTTGCTTTCTGATGACCGCTGGCATCCTAACTTCGCCACGTCGACCGTTCCAGTTACGTTCATCGAATCATCAGTGTGCCGTTTCATAATTCGATAAACATACCGTAGTACTATTCTCAATTGACGCGACTACCGTCTTTCTTTTTGAAGATTCCAGTTTTGAAAATGAATTTCAATTATTTTTTTTTCTTATCCTTACTAATATTATAAATGCGAAAGTGAGTCTGTTTGTTTGTTACGCTTTCACGCCTGAACCGCTGAATCGATTATAGTGAATTTTGGTATAGAGATAGATAGGTTGAAGGAAAATATGATGTGTATAAGAAATATTAGGTAATAGTCCACGTTTGCCTCAACTTGAACTGGTTGTGAAGTGTAATGGTAAAGATAAGTAATTGTATTAGGTAAAAAGTCGTTCATAAAGTTCGTCAATCAAAATTTTACATTTTAAGATCACCCCTAGCCCCTCCGTGTGTGTTTGACGCTCTGTCACATTCTAAGCGACCCCCCTAATAGTATTACGTCATAAATCATAGACTATATATTCCAGTTTAATATATCGACGATGTAACGCGTAAATAAATCGCACTAATATTATAAATTCGAAAGTGAGTTTGTTTGTTTCCCTGTAAGGCTTTTACATCTAAACCGCCGAATCGATTATATTGAATTACTGTACAGAGATATATGGGACTCTGGAGATAGCGATAGGCTAATTTTTCCCACGAAAAACTTAACAGGAAGTGGGGTAAAGAGAGGGGTAAACTTTATATGGGAAACTTTTTATCGGGTCTTCCGTTTCGTTTCACGGAATAAATATTAACGCGAGTGAAGCCGCGGTTAAACGATAGTAGTAGAATAGTGTTTTGATCGAATAATAAAATTGCACCTGCGCTGATTTGGAGAAACTCATTGATATACGCCCTTGATATATACGAACCATGGTATCGCACTCCGTTATTATTAAAGAGCGAACCCATTATATCATTATTATTATACCTAGGTATACCTATTGGTATACCTAATTTATTATTTCGATATAAACATGCGTCTTTTATAGCCGTTCCGACATTTCAAATGTCCGCTAAGTCATTTCCAATTTAGATAATAAATCAGACGATATTTTTTATTCTCAACCTTATTAATTTTTTTTTATTTTTTTTATACTTAAGGTTTAGCGTTATGGCCATAATCTCACCTGATCTTAAGTGACGATACGGCCCAAGTTGGTAGGCACGCTAAACCTGTGGAGGAACTGGCTCTCAAGTGCTGCTACCGGAACACACCTATTGGTATTTGGCGGCAGGTTCACAACTAGAGGGTGGTAGCTAGCCAGGCGGGCATCAGAAAAAGCCCTACCACCATGCTATGGTTTCCTCACGATGTTTTCCTTCACCGAAAGCTGGGTTCGAACCCACGTCCCTTGGCGCGAAGTCGTGCACACTACCACTGAGCTATCATCGCTTCGATTCATTTATTATATTATATTATATATATATATATATATATATATATATATTAAAATAACATTGTATGATATGTATACATTGCCAAGGTATTCTAGATTATGATCTTATACAAACACTAGCTGTGCCCGCGACTTCGTTCGCGTGCGACTGAAAATTGTTTAAATACTTATTTTCATAGTAAAAAGTGACCAGTGTCCTATTCTGTCAAATTCCTATCATGGTCAACTGACCCAACTGAGCATTAGACACATATACTATCTGGTACCCACGACTCCATTTGCATAGAATTACTACCTTCAGGAGTCTACTTCCGCCATCTTAAATCTATCTTACTTGATCATCAGATTTCACATCATCAGTTTACTTAACAACCTACTTTAAAACATAACCCGGCTCGAGTGTTGTTTTATCGCCAATATTTCCTAACCTATGCGTTCATATAACATGATGGTTAGAGGCAATGTTTGTCTTCTATGGCATGATAAATAAATAAAGGAACAGAGTGATAAGGGAACGTTGAGGATGTAGTGAGAAAGATGGAGAAAGGGATGCTTAATTGGCATGAACATTAAGAGAGGATGGATGAAAGAAGATTGACGAAAATAGTTTACAAGGCGAGTGTGACTGGGCGAGCTGGTAAGGGTCGACGTAGGCGAACATATCTCAACCAGATCGAGGACTTTCTGGAGAAAGGGCAGGTCAAAAGTACCCGTAACCGAAGAGCATGTATGAAGGTGCTTATGAAAGTAGAAGAAGCGAAAGATGTGTGTCAGGATCGTAGCAAGTAGAAGGATGTGGTCTCTGCCTACCCTTATGGGAGAGAGGCGTGATATTATGTATGTATGTAAATTTTTTATCACAAAATTACTTATTGTGACTTATGTATAAAAACTTTGCCCGCGACTTAAATAACAGGCTATTATCGACAATGTTTATCTTCCAAAAATAAGTTAGATTATAAAGTGACTTTGGTTAGTAAGGGTTAATATGCGAAATTTAATAATAATGTCAGTATATCGTTTTTTTATTTTTTTTTGAATAATTTTAGTCACAAAATTTTTCAGTGAGGCATATATATTTTTTTTAGATCTACTAAGAAGCAATATTTCTGTTTTACATTGTATTTGTGTATTACTAAGACAGTGTACGTGGATAAAATATATATCTAACTTAATCGGCTCACGTATAAACTCTGAGTGGCTATTTAAACTTCAAAGATTATTCTTACGAAAAATTTTAGCCCACGTCCTTCTTTCAGGATTCTTCTCTCTCTATAGAAAATTTCAGAAAAATCAGTTCAGCCGTTTAGTCTTGAAATTGTAACGGAGCTGATAGAAAGAGTTTTCGCAAGTTGAAAATCTGCCGCCAAATACTAATAGGTGTGTTCCGGCAGCTGCACTTGAGAGCCAGTTCCGCCACAGGTTGAGCATATCTACCTACGTGGGCTATATCTTCACTTAAGATCAGGTGAGATTATGGCCATAACGCTAAACCTTAACTATAATAAAATCCCTGTGCTGGAAAATGCGGAAATCGGATTTGAAAAACTAAATCCTACTGGTAAATAGTTCCTAAGATTAACGGATTCAAACAAACAAATATTCAAAGGACCGATGCTAAATATTTGAAAAATACAGATTAGTATTTAGTATTTTTTACGACTAATGCGACTCTATTAACGACTTCAACTACGTTGTGGTTAATTACTGGAAATATGTACTTAGGAAAATAAAAAGTAGACATAATTCCTATAGATGTATATTGTATAGATAAGTTACATATTTTTTAAATCCGTATATTTCCAAGATAACTCTTTTAAATTAAATATTAGAAAAAATTAATTTCTCAAACGATTAACAATTTTTTTTTGCTGGACCACAATTTTATATGTAATTAGACAGTTTTTAGATAATTTAATGTAAACCGTATTGATGTTTTAATAAATATTAATAAAAAAAGAAGTCTTTCTTAACCGAAAAGAATAATATGGTTACGGGGAGTCAAACTCACGTCCATCGGTTTGAGACGTTAAGAACATTACGTTAGGCTGTATAACATTCGTTATTATCAAGTGTTTAAATATTATGACTGAATATATATCGAAAAACATAAGCTATATTTCAATTGAAACAGTATACGTAAAAAGTTTGGTGAAGCTGTCAAAGCCCTTGGGGCTAACAGCGTATGTCAGTTCGAAAAAAAAAAGTATACGTAAGTTTCTGGCCGATTTTGAACAAAAATGTAAGACTTGTCTCCTCTTATTACTGGCAGCGATATGTTTAGTAGCCTAAAGCCTTCCTCGATAATGTCGCTATGAAATGCAATATAATTTTAATGAAATTTGAGCTGTAGTTACAAAGATTAGCCTGTCCAAAAAAATCATTTCCGGTTTACAATATTATTAGTGAAGATATATAGAATAGTTACATAATTATTATTCTGACGTGTGCTCTAATGTAAATCTGTAATAATTTCCAAAAATACTCTTCTAGATTAATTAGTAGCATAAAAAGGTATTTAGGGCTCAAGACGATTAACAAATCCGTTTTGCTTGAACAAAAATGTTATATGTAATTTTCATCATCATCATCATCATCATCATCATCATCGTCCTGCTCCCAATTTGTTATTTGGAGTCTGCGCAGTACATCTTCTTCTTCCATACATCTCTATCGGTCACCACATCTTAATTCACCCCTTTTGCTTTCATATCTTCCCTCACACACTCCGTCCATCTTTTCTTCGGACGTCCTCTCTCTCTCCATCCCTCGACATTCATAGTCATCACTTTCTTCATCACATGCGTTTCATCTCTTCTCAAAACATGTCTATACCAAGGCAAACGATTCCCTTTCATCTTTTCTCTCACTGGAACCGCTTTCAAGCTTCCTCTAACCTACTCATTCCTGATCCCATCCCATATTACACCACACATCCATCTCAACCATTTTTTTATAATCTAATGTAAGCCGTGTTGGTGTTTTAGCAAATTAAAAAAAACTTAACCGGAAAGCTCAAAATAGTTACGCGGGCTCGAACACACGTTGATCGACGTGAACGTTAAGTTGAATAAGTTAAGTTGTATTCAATGAAAAATCATTAGTAAACGTTGAAAAACTAAGACTCTAGTGAACGGTATGATCTTTTAAATTGAACAGTATATAATGAAAAAGCTTGGAAAATCCAAAAGTGCACGCCATATAACCTCATTCATTTTTTGTTTTTGTTTATTTAATAACAATTAAGACACATCGAATCAGACCGTGAAAAGTAATAGGGTTCTATTCCTAATTATACTGAAACATAAGAAAACAATAGACACGATTAGTAAAGTATTTCGGTCGTTATCGTGATAACACACAGGATCCGCACATACAGAACACACGGACGTCCAAGACGGGACTTTTTTAAACAGTTTTTTAACTAGTTTAAACAACAAAAATGGCATCAAAAATATCATGAGTGTTAAAAATAGTGTTTTTACTTGATATGTGTGTGTGTGTATATATTATTTTACAAATGCAATATATGATAAATAGAGACATTTTAAGTTTGAAAGATCAGTTATTTAGCGTGCAGTGACAGTAGTAACCACTTCAATACTTCGCTTATGAGGCGTGCAATTTTGGATCATATTAAATCCTCAAGACGATTAAGACATTCACCTATAAAAGATTAATAGCATGTCGATAGAAACCATGGCAAATAATGTATTATTAATAGGAAAAACTTTAGAAATAATAAAAATGGTTACTGTAGGTATAATACCAATGTGACTGCACGCTCGGTTTAGGGGGTTAAGCAATCAGTTCATCGTAGTGTTGTAGGTTCGAACCCTACATATGACATTTATTTTTCTAATCCACAAATGTTTTTTAAGTGTGGGTGTTACTTCATGTTTGTTGTTTTTTGTTATTTTCGCTTGTAACTTACGTAATCTCCTACAAATGCAGACATATCACAATAAAAACGTCTGTTTTTTTTTTGTTTTTTTGGTGCGTCGTATATTTTGAATCCGTGATATTTCCTAAGTTACTCGTTTTAATTGAATAATATAAACTCAGAAGTTGGTCTAAATTGAATTCTCCGAATTGTTAATAAAGTCATTTACATAAGGATTTATACCATATAGATAAAACATATTCGCAAATGAAGTGTTATCATAGGACGAAACTCTAAATCATAAAACTGGTTATAGTAAGTAAACCAGAAAAGATAGATATATGCTATTATAGACTTATTTTTAGATCTTTTTAAGAGGAACATTTCACTCATAGATTACATTATTGCAATATTAATAATGTAGCCAGCGCACGGGATGAAAGTTTACAGAGAGAATATTTTTTCCCGTTTTTGTCACGTTTATCAATACCGTTTTGTTCAGTACTGCAATACAAAATATATAATACTGTAATGCAAAAACAATTTTTTAAACCCAACTGGTAGTCCCTAATATTAGCGTGTTCAAACAAACAAACAAGTTTTTCCGCTTTATAATATTAGTATATATATACATTCTTCATACATTTAACATGTTGACTACAATCTCACCTGATGTTAAAGTACGATGAGACACTGTTTTCTTGAATATAGAAGAAAATTTGATAATGCCAATTATTATTTCCCAAAAAAACCCTCCTGAAATATTAAAAAGATAGTCAAGACCTTATTGAAGCACTAACCTCTTTATTAAAATATAACGTTGGTTACATAACCGCCTTGGTTACATAATTCGTTACGTTACAGAAACTTCATTTTGTAACCTTTATGCAAATGATTATACCGTAACTAAGTTCATCGAAAACACATCGCAATTTGTACTGGAGTAGAAACATTGACATTGGCAAATGCTTTTGCGGTGCCAGAACAAGAAAAAGAAAATACATAATCGGGTAACAACAGAGCACTGCCTGAAGTGTATAGAGGTCGAGATTCAGTTGGTTGCAATTGCCGTATTTTTATTTAATAAAATATATAATTACTCGAGTTCAGTGCCGTTTCTCTATTCCATAAGCGGCCAATGTTCTTTAAGAAGATTCCACTTCAGAAATCTACATTGAGAACTGTTTATTATAGACTAACTTTTACCCGCGGCTTCGCTTACGTTAATATTGTTTTTACGTCAAATCGGATGACGAAACAAAAGTTTTCATGCAATGTTTATTCCCTCATTTTTGTTTATAGTTAAGGTTTGTTATTATGGCTATAATCTCACCTGATCTTAAGTGACGATACGACCCGAGTTGGTAGACACGCTAAACCTGTGAAGGAACTGGTTCTCAAGTGCAGCTGCCGGAACACACCTGTTAGTATTTGGCGGCAGGTTTTCAACTTGGAGGTGGTAGCTAGCCAGGCGGGCATTACAAAAGCCCTACCACTATGCTACGGTTTCCTCACGATGTTTTCCTTCACCGAAAGCTCAAACTCATTGTAAGTGGATTGAAACTCACGTCCCTTTACACGAAGTCGTACACACTACCACTGAGCTATTGCTATCACGTACGGTGAATGCATTACGGACATTCTGCCGAGCCAGGATAAAAAAAAATACCAATAAGTTTTCGTGAGGAAAAGTTGCCTGTCACCGTCTCCAAGGTCCCATCTATCTTTATAACAAAGTTCATCATTATCGATTCAGCGGTGTAGGCGTGAAAGCGTAACAAACAAACACATAAACAAACTCACTCTCGCATTTATAATATTAGTAAGTATAAGGATGTAAATATAGATAATATACGATTCGTACTGGTTTTTTTTATCGTAACCTGTCATTTTAATGTAATTAAAATAGGAAATTCATTAATATTATTATAATTGGAATATATTTTATCGGTTAAAAGCGGAATGACATAGGTTCAAGGAAAAATATGATGTGTGTTGGAAATATTAAGTGGTCGTCCGCGTTTGTCTGAACTTGAACTGATTGTGAAGTGTGAAGGTAAGAAATATAAGTAATGGTATTAGGTAAGAAGTCGTTCATAAAATTAATCAATCAAAATTTTACATTTCTAGACTCCCCCTGTGACGCTCTGACACATTTTGAAGCGATGATAGTTCAGTGGTAGTGTGCACGACTTCGCGTCAAGGGACGTGGGTTCGAACCCAAGCACCTACAATGAGCTTGAGCTTTCGGTGAAGGAAAACATCGTGAGGAAACCATAGCATGGTGGTAGGGCTTTTTGTAATGCCCGCCTGGCTAGCTACCACCATCAAGTTGTAAACCTGCCGTCAAATACCAATAGGTGTGTTCCGGCAGCTGCACTTGAGAGCCAGTTCCTCCATAGGTTTTGCGTGTCTACCAACTTGGGCCGTATCGTCACTTAAGATCAGGTGAGATTATGGCCATAACGCTAAACCTTAAGTATAAAAAAAAAAACATTCTCTTTGACCCCCTTATTAATATTACGTTACAAAACATAGAGTATATTTCAGTTCCAAATATCGACGATGTAACTCGTAAATATATACTTATAATTGCGAAAGTGAGTTTGTTTGTTTGTTACGTTCTCACGCCCAAACCGCTGAATCGATTGTGATGAATTTACGAATAGCTGGAACTCAGGAGACGGAGATAGGCTACTTTTTCTCGGTAAAGCGAGGGATAAACTTTGTATGGTACGTTTTGTAACGCCATCGGATTTGTTTGACAAAAGCGATGATAGCTCAGTGGTAATGTGTACGACCTCGCGTCAAGGGACGTGTGTTCGAATCCTAGCACCTATAATGTGCTTGAGCTTCCGGTGAAGGAAAACATCATGAAGAAACTATAGCATGGTGGTAGCGCTTTTTCTAATGCCCGCCTGAGTAGCTACCACCCTCAAGTTGTAAACCTGCCGCCAAATACCAATAGGTGTGTACCGGCAGCTGACGACAAGATCAGGTAAGATTATGGCCATAACGCTAAACCTTAAGTAAAAAAAAAATTAACCATTTTATCGCGGGCGAAGCCGCACATTAAACCGTGTCAAAAATAAATCGTCACATAACATCAGATGATTTATACACTACTGCGTCCGCGATTTAGTACGCGTGGTCGCACACCTTATGTATCCATCTGTATAGTTTATGTTTCGCTGATAATATTGTATGGAATATCTCATGTCGATCGGTTGGCCGGTTAAGGCGTGCTACAGTCACAGATAAACAAACTCACATCTGCATAGATCAAACGTGCTATCAATGATAACGCGTGGGATTAAAAATATAACAAAATTATTATACTAAATAACGTTGATACTAATAGAAAATACTAGAATCGATCTGTCTAACAAAACTATACATGAGAAAAACAGAATTCGGTGTGCGTGTGTGTGTGTGTGTGTGTGTGTGTGTGTGTGTGTGTGTGTGTTAAAATCACACGACAGATTTGAAACATCGGTATACTTATCTCGGTTCCTTGATCGCCTCGAACCGATTTTACCCGGACGAGCGTCACACAAGAGGTTGTGGATCAGGATTTCAAAGCCCCCTATAGGAAGTTTCTTTTCAAATTATACGGATTTTTCAATGTTACGTGGTATTTTTAAAACCGTCTTCAAGTCATTCTGATATCCGTAGGTTATATAAATAAATTTTGAACCTTAAATGCATGGCGTTTCAAAAATGAAACTGTTCTTATAAATCCTAATCAAATATTGGAATGGTGGTAGGGCTTTTTCTGATGCCCGCCTGGCTAGCAACCACCCTCAAGTTGAAAATCTGCCGCCAAATACCAATAGGTGTGTTCCGGCAGCTGCACTTGAGAGCCAGTTCCTCCACAGGTTTTTTTATTTTTTTTATTGTAGGTAAGGTTTAGCGTTATGGCCATAATCTCATTGATCTTAAGTGACGATACGGCCCAAGATGGTAGACACGCTAAACCTGTGAAGAAACTGGCTCTCAAGTGCAACTGCCGGAACACACCTATTGGTATTTGGCGGCAGATTTTCAACTTGAGGGTGGTAGCTAGCCAGTCGGGCATCAGAAAAAGCCCTACCACCAGGCTATGGTTTCCTCACGATGTTTTCCTTCACCAAAAACCCAAGCTCATTGTAGGTGGTTGGATTCGAACTCACGTCTTCGTCACGAGCTATCATCGCTTCAGGTTTAACGTGTCTACCTACTTGGGCCGTATCGTCACTTAAGATCAGCTGAGAACGGCTCTCGAGTGTAACGGCTAGAACACACCTATAGGTAAGCAGATTTTCAACCTGAGGGTGGTTGCTAGCCAGGCAGCCCTACCACCCTACCATCATGCTATAGTTTCATCGCGATTTCTTCCTACACCGAAAGCTCAAACTCATTGCACGGATTCTAACTCACGTCCATTGACGCGACGTCAGTACACGCTACCACTGAGCTATCGCATGCATGAATTCCACATGTATAAATTTATTTGGTTAGCTAATTGATTAGCTACAATTTGGGCAAACTTAGGGCAGGATAATCGATTCAACGCTGTAAAAATATACTCGAAGATTCAATTTAAAAAGCTGTTGATATTGTTTTATTGTCTCACCTTTTAATAATATAATATTACCACGTGGAATTAATTTATCTAAACAATTTCATAACAAAGAAAATAAGATGTATTTTAGAAATAGATCAGAATTGATACGAACATAAAAATAAATAGAATGAATAGCTTATGAATATTCGAAAGGTTTATTAATGCCGAGTACAGACTGAAGCGAACGGCAGCGAGCAAACGCGAACGAGCGATTCGGAACGAATTCGTGTAAATTCGTCCCCAGCAAAGTATCGTGTGTGGTATACAAAATGGGGTTTATGTGATTAAAGAATGCAAATATTTATATTGCAAAATATTATTTTGAAGCGATGATAGCTCAGTGGTAGTGTGCCAAGGGGCGTGAGTTCGAATCCAACCACCTACAATGAGCTTGAGCGCCTGGTGAAGGAAAACATCGTGAGGGAACCACAGCATGGTGGTAGGGCTTTTTTCGATGCTCGCCTGGCTAGCTACCACCCTCAAGTTGAAAATTTGCCGCCAAATACCAATAGGTGTGTTCCGGCAGTTGCATTTGAGAGCCAGTTCACCCACAGATTTATCGTGTCTATCAACATGAACTGTATTGTCACTTAAGATCAGGTGAGTTTATGGCCATAACGCTAAGACTTAAGGATTAAAAAAAAACCGTCAATCGTGCGTTATGGCAATATCCACTCTTTAGCAGGTAGAAATAAAAAAAAAACGCTATAAACACGTATTTATTGATTGGAGTTTACTCCTGAAGAAACGATTTTCATATTTAGCCCGCGGTATGAAAATTTTAAGAGTAAGCGTTACCTAAAAGTGAGGTTTTACGTTCCTTCGCGCAACATACTTTGACCTTTCACTTCGAGATTATGTATGTGTGTATACTTATTATTATGTGAAATATTTTATATTATATATTTCATTGGAATTATACAAATGATATGAATAAATATCTATATATGCTTTGATTATTTATTTAAAATGATTTCATTTAACCTTTTTTACATAATCTACATAATAATAGTACTTAAAGGTGAAAGAAGAAAGAAAAAAAAGATGCAGGTCGAGTTTCTTACCGGTTCTTTATGATGACTGCGTTACTTTCCGAACCGGTAGAAGTTTTGACGTTCAGAAGCGCCTTCTTAGGGCCTAAATTGAATAAAGATTGTGGATTTAATTAGCGGTAATCTCTAATCGTAACAGGTGAAGGTTTTTTCATTTCCCAAGGAAACTTTATCACATCCGTTTATACATGGGAGATTAAATTCCAAAAAATCTCGAACGAAACGAAACTTCGGTCGCGTTCCTCGTATTTCGACCAGTCTGTAACCGCCTTTAGGCACGACCGTCAGACGTCCTTCGACAAATTTTCTCACAAAATTATATGCAATATAATTAGCATTAAACACAATCGGCGGGTTTATTCTTTTGTATTGTTTATAGCTATACCACAATCAATATTACGTCATGCATACATCCTGGTAGAAAGCTTTTATTAAATTATAGGTCGTCAGCTTATTGGTAGTGTGTACGACTTCACGTAAAGTGACGTGAGTTCGAATCCAACCACCTACAACGAGCTTGAGCTTTCGCTGAAGTAATATATCGTGAGACAACCATAGCATGGTAGTAGGGCTTTTTCTTATGCCTGCCTGGCTAGCTACCACCCTCAAGTTGAAAATCTACCGCCAAATACCCGTAGGTGTGTTCCAGCAGTTACACTTGAGAGCCAGTGCCTCCACAGGTTTAGCGTGTTACCAACTTGGGCCGTATCGTCACTTAAGATCAGGTGTGATTATGACGCTAAACCATTATTATAAAATGTTATCAAGGAATAATACTGTATTATATAAAATAGTGTGGTAGATAACACATCTTTTTTTGTAACACATAAAAGATAAAACGGTTACCGTGGGCTATCCATTACAGATTATATACCATCTCGGGACTTTATATCGATTTCTTAAGATTTAAAATTCTATACTACATTAAATTGATCTATCTCACTTCATTTTACACTACGTAAATGTATAGATTAATATTAAGATGTCTATAAGAGGTCGATACACTGTAAAATAGATACACAAATCACGTAAAAATGAATCTTAGGAATTCTACTTAGAGACCTAAATATGTAACATAGGTATCATCAATTTTATTAGATTTTAGGTCTTCAAAAATGATTTTAATTAAAAATCGATTGTATCATATGCTGTTCATATTTTAATACTGTATAGTTCTTTTGGGCAGAGTCACACTTGATGTTAAGTGACGATGTGATTCAAGATTGTGGACACACACCTATAAGTATTAGGCGACAGACTTTTCAAATTGAATGTGGTAACTAGCCATACGGACACTAGATAACCAATATACTTTAATATTTTTAATGGAATAGGGGGCAAACGAGCAAGCGGGTCATCCGATGGTAAGTGATCACTTCCGCTCATGGACACCGGGAGAATCGCAGGTGCGGTGCCGGCCTTTATAGGACGGACTGGCTCTCAGGTATTGGGCGCCAGATTTTCAACTTGAGGCATTAGAAAAAGCCCAACCACCATGCTATGGTTTCCTCAATGTTTTCCTTCACCGAATGTTCAAGCTCATTGTAGGTAGGAATTGAACTCACGTCCCATAACGCGGCATTCCTACACACTACAACTGAGCTATTACCCCTTCGTGATATTAGATGATAGTTAAGGTTAAGGTTTAACGTCACTGCTACAATCGCACGTGGTGTTAAGTGACGATGTGGTCCAAAATGGACATGCAAAGCGTAATAGAGAGACTGGTCTTCAGGTGCGAATACCGGAACACACCTAAAAGTATTGGGCGACAGACTTTTCAACTTGAAAATGGTAGCTAGCCATCCATCTGCTTATGGTATAGTTTCGATCCAATATTTTTCTTCACTAAAAGTCCATGGTAGAGTCTTTACAGGGTTTCGAACTACTGTCTATTGACACAGTGGACGTATAGGCAACCATGCATTCACCACGCTTCATTTACATTTAAGCTAATTATAAAAAAGTTACCTTACACTATATACATTGCGTGATAATAAAAAGTTTGGAAAATACAAAAGTGCACCCCTCATAATTCCTTTTTTAATTTATTTAATAACAATTAAACCACATCGAATCAGACCGTGAAAAGTAATAGGGTTCTATTCCTAATTATACTGAAGCGTAAGAAAGAAAGACTCGATTAGTAAAGTATTTCGGTCGTTATCGCGATAACATACAGGATCCGTACATACAGACACACGGACGTCCGAGACAGGACTTTTTTATACAGTTTGTTAACTAGTTTAAATAACTAAAGTGCTATCAAAAATATCATGAGTGTTAGAAATAGTGTTTTTTCTTGATACGTGTATGTATATATTATTTTACAAGTGCAATATATGATAAGTAGAGACATTTTAAGTTCGAAAAATCAGTTGTTTTGTGTGAAGTGACAGCAGTATCCACCTCAACGTTTCGCTTATGAGCCGTGCAATTGTTTCAAAAAAACATTTATAGGTATATCTCGTGGAGCCGAACATGTTTTTTTATATAAATACATATTAATAGCGGCAGGCTTGGTGTTTTAAATGGACGGATTACTTAATTTTAGAGTATTTATAATACATAAATAAATAGGTTATAAAAATGGCATGTAAATTATGGCCGAAGCGCGGGAAGCGATAGCGGACGCTGATTGGTCCGTTGAAAATGGCGCGAAATAATATATTAATGTGATGTGTTACCATGGAGGTTTTCACTTAATCTGTGAGGTTGTGGTTTATTTTCTATTTTAATTAACAATAATGTTAATGTATATATATATATAAATAAATATATGTATGTCTATATGTGTATATGTAATTTCTTATCCATCTTAAATATAATTTTAGAATAAATACTTTGTTTTTTTTTTGTAAACTTGTTCATAACCTGAAATCAGCGCAGGGCCTATCTGTTCTGGTGACTCAGCTTATGCTGAGTTGTGCGCCTTTTACAGTGACACTGCGACGCACGGTGGATTTTAACCCGTTTTTTCTACTTATATTATGTTTAATTTTATTTTATTGTAACTGCTGCGGGTCAATTTTAATGTATTTTTACTTTATCCGTATGTGAATAAATATATTTATTTTCTATCTCTCTTTTTTTCTAGTTTGTCTAATGCTGGTGTATTAGAAGCTGTGGCCCCGACTTCGTTCGCGTGGAACTAAACATTAATTAATATTTTTCACCCGGTTTTTGTAACTTTTTTCAATACAGCTTTACTCCTACTGGTGGTAGCGTAATCTATACTAATATTATAAATATTTGTATTTTTGTTTGTAACGCATAAACTCAAGAACTAGTAAACCAATTTTTTTTTTTTTTTTCATAATTACAATGCTACAGTAGCTCTGAGTAACATAGGCTGGCTATATAACATTTTTTTTGATGAAAATTATTAAATTAAAATTCAGATCCGCGCGAACAAAGTCGGGGACACAACTAGTGTTAAATAACCTAAATGCTTTTCAATGATTGTTCAATCAAATACAAAAATGGTAGTTCCTAATATTAACGAGTTAAAACAAATAAACATCCAGTTTATAATATTAATATTAATATAGATCAGTAGTTATCAGATGTTGTCTGATATAGTTTTCTCTATAAGGCGCAGGTTCGTCCGTGCATGGAATACTGCTCGCACCTCTAGGATCGATCTGCTAAATACCTCATTGATGCCTTAGATAAGTTGCAAAGGCGTGCTGTCCGTATTGTAAATGATACAGCTATTACCAACACTCTAGAACCGCTTCAATTGCCCCTCTAAGCTCTTTGAACTCATCCCCTCGTCACCTTTCCTCAACAGAACCACACGGGCGGGGCTTCGGTGTCACAATTTCACGGTGACACCTATAACATCCAGAACCAAAGAGTTTGCCGACTCTTCTCTTTGTCACACCGTGAAATTGTGGAACCGTCTTCCTGTTAACGTGTTCCCTCCTTCCTGTGATATTGGGTCCTTAAAAAAAAAGAGGCGTGAAGAGATACCTAATCAGGCCCGCATGACAGCCGTGACTGACAGTGTATTCTATTCGGTGTCAGTCGCCGCTGATATGGATTGTACTGAACTTACCATCAGGTACAGTGCAGTCACTTTGCTGTGCAACATAAAAAAACTTATTTTGCGTTAATAATAACACGGGGTATGATTGTTCAGTTACCATAACTCCTTGGAGAGGTAACAAGAGTCACCATTTTGTTAAAACATTGTATGATACGTACATATTTGAAAGATATTCTACTTGACATAGGTAAAAATATTTACAAACAGGTTGCCGCTATATAGGAGCAAGGAGGAAAAAAATTAACGACGTGTTACTATGCAGAGATCGTAATTAAATTATAAGTAATCGATTATTAAAAAAAAACAGTGTATTTACGTCGTTTTTAATTAACGACATCAAGAGGCAATGACACTCAAACTCTTTGGCATATTCAGTTACAATAACTGTATCCTCGACTTCTATATACATTTTATTATAATAACTTTAGCACGTTTTCGTAAGTTTCTTCAATACTGATTCACTCTTATTGCTGGTATGGTGTTAAATAGCCTTCTTCGATAAATTTCTATATCAATTTGAATAACAATTTTTGAAATCCGACTACGAGTTTCTAAGATAAACGCATTCAAACGAACAAACAAACTTTTCCGCTTTACCGTTATGTATTAAAAAAATTCGTGTCACGTTGTTCGTGCGCGATGAACTCGTAAACTACTGAAGCGAATTTAAACCAATTTTGCAGACTATTTGCCGTTTGATCTAGTTTTAGAGATAGGATAAGTGATCTTAACACGATAGATGGCGCTGTAGTCGATGTGATTGACAACTCGATATGCCAGAACAAGGTCTGGCAGGTCAGCTAGTAATATTAAGACTCTTTTACAATTAAATATATAAATTATAAACTATATATATATATTGAATTACATGGTGGTAGGGCTTTTTCTAATACCCGCCTGGTTAGCTACCACCCTCAAGTTAAAAACCGCCAGACGCCAACGTGTCAACGTTTTAGCGTGGCCACCATGATCACCCACATTGTCACTTAACATCAAATGAGATTTTGTGGCCATAACGCTGAATGTATCTATATCTATACTGATATTCTAAACAGGAACGATTTGTATGTTTGTTTGTAACCAATAAACTCAAAAACTACTGGACCGATTTCAAAAATTCTTTCACCATTCTAATGCTATATTATCCCTGAGTAACATTGGCTTTAAATTAGTTTAATAATTTTAATTCCATGAAAACAAAGTCGCAGGTACAGCTGGAATTAATAAACAGAAATAAAATAAAATAAACAGAAAATCAAGTCCATTATAATTATAATAGAATCCCAAGCGGTAATAATTAATTTAAGGCTATACATATTTTGTTAGGTATTTATAGATATATCAGATGAGATCAAATGTATTTACATAGATGTGCGAAATTCATAATATTATTTCTACCCGAGATCAAGTTTAGGCGAAAATTATTAGCATAATGATCGGTTATTAACATGGACGTATGTATTTTGTTCATAAATCGTTGTAACAGAGCGCGTATACTTTAGGTAATGTTGCAATAAACAGACAGACAAATAACAAAGATAGGTATAGGTAATAGCGATGATCGCTCTGTGGTAGTGTGTACGACTTTGCGTCAAGGAACGCGAGTTCGAATACAAGCACCTACAGTGTGCTTGAGCTTTCGGTGCAGGAAAACATCGTGAGGAAACCATAGCATGGTGGTAGGGTTTTTTTTCTGATGCCCGCCTGGCTAGCAACCAACGTCAAGTTGTAAATCTGCCGCCAAATACCAATTGGTATGTTCCAGCAGCTGCAGTTGAGAGCCAGTTCCTCTACAGGTTTTTGCGTGTCTACTAATTTGGGTCGTATAGACACTTAAGATCAGGTGAGATTGTGTCCATAACGCTAAGCTTTAACTATAAAAAAGCTCGTACTGTGCGGTCAAATGCATAGTTTTGTGATCTACAACAATCAAGACGGAAATAATAGTAATTTGTTCACTAGCTTTTACTTGCGGCTTCGTTCGCGTTGATATTGATTTTGGCAAAAAAATTTGAGACGAAAAAAAAAGTTTCATACAAAGTTTCATGCCTCCCTTTACCCCACTTCTAATATGGTTTTCGCGAGAAAAAGTAGCCTATCACCGTCTCTAGGTTTCCATCTATCTTTATACCAAAATTCATCGTAATCGATTCAGCGGTTTAGTCATAACAAACTAACTCACTTTCGCTTTTTATAATTTTAGTAAGGGTAGAAAAAAATTATAATAATTTGTTCATAGTTAATTACACATATGTTTGTTTGAAGCGATTATGACACAGTTATACAGTTAAACACTAGTTTACGGACTCCGGGACGTGAGTTCAAATCCACCTGCAATTAGTTTTCGATGAAAGATAAGTCTTGAGGAAACCACGCATAGTGACCCTTTTCTAAAGCCAGCCTGGCGAACTACCCTTGAGTTAAAAATATGCCGCCAAATACCTATAGGTGTCCTCAGGCAGTTGCATTTGAGAGCCAAAAGGGACCCCCTTGAGGCACATCGTCACTTAACATCAGATGAGAGTGTATCCAAATGATAAACGTATGAAATTTAAAACAATGACATTTATGTTACGTTGACATCATCACGACTCACGATAACTCGAACTGGAAACAGCAGAACTATACAATATCTAAGTATATATTTATTTGAAAGCGCAGATGGCCCGGCGGTTAAAGCGGTTACCTCCCTGCGACCGCCGCGCCGAGTGCTTTGGGTTCGAGCCCTTGCGTTCGTAAATCCTTATAAAGCCCTTCAAGCTTGAAGTTGTGTTTATAAAGTCCTTCACAATTGACATCGGCGAAGTTGGCAACATAGGTATGCCATAAAAAATAACTCAACCCTAATGGTTGTAACGTAAACACAAAAAATATATATATTAAAATATGTTCGAAGTTGATGAAGACAACTATAAAATTGTACATTTTACAGTTTGTAATTGTACACAACATGAAGCGATGATAGCTCAGTGGTAGTGTGTAGGAACGTCACGTCACGGGACGTGAGTTCGAATCCATCCACCAACAATGAGGTTGAGCTTTCGATGAAGGAAAGCATCACGAGGAAACCATAGTGGTAGGAGTTTTTCTAATGCCCGCATGGCTAGCTACCATGCTCAAGTTGAAAATCTGCCGTCAAACACCATTAGGTATTTTCCGGCAGTGGCATTTGAGAGCCAGTCCCTCCTATAAAAGCCGGAAACACACCTGCGATTCCTCTGCTGTTCCGGGTGTCTATGAGCGGCAGTGATCACTTACCATCAGGTGACATATTTGCTCGTTTACTCTTAATTCGATACAAAAAATAACCGAATTTAATATATATATATATATATATATATATATATATATATACATATCTAAGAACCGTTTGTAATCACAAGTCCAAACCCAGCACCTCGGTACCTGTGACCGCCTCACCGACATGCCATATACTTCTGGAACACTTCCCTCCGCCTACGGGTAAACTTCAAACCTAAGCATATTTATAATGGAACCCATTATTGTTATTAATTCAATTAATTTTATAACTAAGCATATGAAAGCGGAAACATTAGTTTTAACATGTAAATCAAAAAACTTTATTCAATGTAAGGCCTAAGAAGACGCTTATGAACTTTAAAACTATCTTCAGTTCGGAAAATAATCCAGTCATCGAGAAGAAACGTCTAGATCTAGATATCTCTATATCTAGATAGGTATCATTTACAACATACAATAACATAACATTTATAACAGGTTTTAACGAATGCACAGAGAAGAGTGTCGCTTCCAGACAGCACCATCGTTAACATATTGATCCACGATAGACTTTTGACGTCAAAACCCGCTTGACATCGTGCTTGAACTTACTATATGGCAAATCGGTAATGAGCTTTGAGAGTTTGTTATAAAACTATAATAAAATAACTAAACTAAACACTATTACCTACCATCGTTAACATATTGATTAATTGATCCACCACCGCCTTTTGATATCAAAACCCGCTTGACATCGTGCTTGAACTTAATATCTGGCAAATCGGTAATGAGCTTTGGGAGTTTGTTATAAAACCTAACACTATTACTAAAAACTTTAACTGGCCTTACTTAATCTATAATATGAGGTGACCAGTTTGTCACGATTTCCAGTATTGACACATTCCAGCTTATCAGCTCAGCGATGTGTTCATATATTCCCCAAAACCGTTACCAATACGATATTATTCATGACGTTTCATAACCAAAACTCTCCCATACTCGATCAGTCACATCACAATGGCCTCACCTAAATCCGTATACAATCTCATTGTCAATTAAAATTAAGTTCCACTAATTAGATCTTCTGAACGCATTTCTTTGCAATTGAACTGATGCGCGCATCATCGCGATCTTACATTTTGTTATTCTGTACCGAAAACAAACAAGGGAATTTCGACTTTATTACGATATTGTTAAAGATGATACGTTCAATATCAAGGCATCGTTTAAGCTCTACGAACATGTTCTTAGATAAGTGTGAGCACGTTTGAGATGGCTTTTGAAATGCTATAAAAAGCAAATGGTACTTGTCGACAGATCAGTGCGTATTCGTTCATCATAAAGGAAGCGCCACTGAGCGAAGTCGGGAAGAAAATATGTATCTGGTAATTTCTTTTTTTTTTCATATTATTTTTTAGTGCAGTATTTGTTAGAGAGACTTTTTTAAAATTAGAATGTTTTAAATTTATTCTATCTAATATTTTGTCCGGGTTTACATAAAAATTAAATACATTTTTTTTTATTTGTTTGTATTTTAATTATTAATATCTCTTTTTTATATTAATGAAAAGAAAATATACGATTTATTATCACTCAAACAAAAAGATTTTTATTTTGGACAAAACTCGAAACTTTTATGCAGCAACTTTATTTTTTTATTTGTTTAATACAGTGTGGCCAGTTTAAAAATATATATATTCGAACTTTTCAAATATCATGATTCATTTTAACGGATATATTGAAATCGTAAAATATATCTCTGTCTTAGAAAAAACGTCGTGGGACACCAGATAGGAACGAAGTTCCTTATTATAAAAATATTAATTTCAAATTCTATTCGAGGTATAAAGAAAATAATTATTCGGGTATACATTTTTTATTATGATATTTTTTTTAATAAAAATTAAAAAAAAAAAACTTTACAATATTATCTTAACACCTATATTTTGTTTACGATGATTCATAAAAATATATAATAATAACAGTGATCACGTAGACTATACATTAGACACTGTATAGCCATCATACATAGACTATACATACAAATCTTGCGCTAACGTTACGGACGCTTTTTACCGGCTACGAAAGAAACGGTTAAGATATTCCAAAGTTAAAAAAATGCTTTAAAAGGTCAATTTGTTTACTTGGAATAATATTTTGATTAATTTTTATTTTATTTTTGTCTGTGTGACCTAATGTTTTGTTAATCATTCAATAATAATATCCAAGTTAAAATTAAGTTAAGCGTAAAATTTTTGTTTGTTTGTTTTTTAAACCATTTTATATTTGACAAAGCTTTCATTGAGGAAGGATTCACGATGTTTAACATCATGCTAGCGCCGATAGGAAAAAAATAATAAAACAGCCAAGTTTAAATAATTATTAGCTTCACGCGAACGAAGTCGCAGGAGTAGCTAGTCCTTAAATATAAGTGTTATAAAACCAAAACTTTGTATAAAACAGAAAACAACTGAACGCATATTGATAAAAGGAAATTAGTCATACTTAGAATACAAAATAACAAAATAAATAAAACATTCCTAATGTATGAATAATGAAAATTAGTTAAAATCAATTAGATCGAAAAAAAATAACTATTAAAAAGTTGTAAAATTGAAAAGAAAATTTGTGATCAAAATAAAATCTACGAGACTTCAATAACCGAAAAATTATTTACATAAATATAAGTTTACTAAACTACTTCTAAATAATTTCTGATTTCAAACAAGGTTTCCCTTTTTTCAACCAATGTCATAATCTTATAATATTTATTTATTTAATAGTTATGGCTTTGTGTTATGGCCATAATCGCACCAAATCTTAAGTGACGATACGACCCAAGTTGGTAAACACGTTAAACCTGTGAAGGAACTGGCTCTCAAGTGCAACTGTCGAAACACACCTATAGGTATTTGGCGGCAGATTTTCAAATTTTGGGTGGTTGCTAGCCAGGCGGGTATTAGAAAAAGCTCTAATACTATGCTATGGTTTCCTCACGATGTTTCCCTTCACCGAAAGCTCAAGCTCATTGTAGGTGGTTGGATTCGAATTCACATCCCTTGACGCAAAGTCGTACACACTACCACTGAGCTATCATCGCTTAAATCAATCTATATATTTTAATTTACAAATATAATTTCTCCCACCTATTTATCCTTAAACAAGCTTCTACCCGCGGCTCCGTTCGTGTTAATATTTATTAAATTAAAAGCAACATTATATTCTCGAAAGTTTGAAGCAAAACGGATGACGCAATAAAAAGTTTCATACAACGTTTATCCCTCCTTTTACCCCACTCCTTATTAGTTTTTCACAAAAAAAAAATAGCCAATCACCGTCCCCAGGTTCCCGTTTATCTCTATACCAAAATTCATTACAATCGATTCAGCAGTTTAGGCGTGAAAGCGTAACAAACACACTGTCACAAATATAATATTAGTAAGGACAAATATATTCAAAAGTACACCGCAAATGAGATGGGATATTATTAAATAAATATCAGATACAAATCCAGACAAAAACATGTGGTCTAGAATTAAAATAATTTAATTAAATTAATTAAAATAATATAAAGTTTCCGTCAGAAAATAATTTACATGCACTTGAGATAATTATTCATAGGATGTTTTATAGCTATCCGAATAGCATAATGTGTCATAATAAATTACCTTTTGCTAAAACAGAAAATTACACGAGCACAGATCAGAAACATAAATACGTGACATAATCTATGCATATTCTATACTAAAAACCGGAAAAGTACGTTTGTGTCATCGCGTTAATCTTAAGAAGTGTCGGTCGGATCTTAAAAACACCTTTTTATGTTTGATTGAGGAAGCTTTAGGCTATTTATTTATCATCACACGAACACTGATAATTATTAAATAATATTAAATAATTATTATATGAAATGATTTAAATAAAGTTGTTTTATTGAAAAAAGTTACGAAATCAGGCAGAAATTGTTAAGTATATATTTATTTCCACGCGAACGAAGTCGCGGACGGAGCTAGTTATGTATGACTGACACCTAAACGCATTATTATACTTAGTGATTCAGTTGTAGTAATTTTTATGACGTGTGTTTTCGGTTTTTACTTTAAACATCTACCATCTTTTTTCCCTGCATCACCTTAAGGTTGACTGTTACAGAATGCATATGGCATTAAACACGCCACTGCGTGCATAAAGTGTGTATGAAATAAATAATTCTGCACATTATGCAAAACTGAACCGTACATGGGAATCGAACCTGCAATCTCTCAATTAAATAGTGGTACTTAAAAATGCACCAGGGTAGTTTCTAAGCTGCATCGAAAACACATATCATATTCAACACATATATATACTTAAGTATATATCATTATTTTATATTACCCCTGACACTTCATGGACATAATTCGAAACCTTTGGTAAATCATTTTTTTTTTAATCAGCTTTATGAACTTAGTGTTACCTAAACAGGGCCCAAGATGGGATTGACTCTCAAGTGTAAGTGACGGAACACACCTATAGGTATTTGGCTGCAGAGTTTCGGCTAGTGTTGGTAGCTGGCCAGGTGCGATTAGAGAAAGCCCTACCACCATGCTATGGCTTCATCACGATGTTTTCCGTCACCGAGAGTTCAACCTCATTGCAGGGATTCGAACTCTCGTCCTTTAACGTCCTATCAACACGTTACCAACTGAGCTATCGTCGCTTCAAATTCTATTAATCTTTGTATTATATTTGATTTGATTATAATGGCTCAGTTGTTAACTTGTACGGGTGCCGTCTCAACGGACGTGAATTTGAATACCTGCAATGAGCTTTCGGTGAAGGAAAACATCGTGATGCAACCATAGTATGGTGGTAAGGCTTTTTCGTATGCCCGTCTGGCTAACTATCAGCCTCAAGTTGAAAAACTGCGGCCAAACACCTGTAAATGTGTTCCGGCGGTTGTACTTGACAACCGGTCCCTCCACAAGGCTTAGTGTGTCCACTATCTTGGGTCACATCGTCACTTAACATCAGGCGAGTCTGTGGCCATAGCGCTAAACCTAAACAATAATTTAAAAAAATATTTTCCGATCCATGTGAAAGAAATAAATAAATATTCTAAATCATTTCGACAGATATTTTTTTTCCAAATGATAAATGCTCTTATCCTGAGGGTTTTTCACAGCTTCACCGAACTTGGGAGTCGAGTGCTGGAGGTACTCAACCCGGGACAGAAATTTTAACTAAATTTACCCCTGAGCGCAACTTTGTTTGAGTAGATCAGAATTTTTATTGTGTCTCTCGGAAGTAGTACTTTTTTCTAAATATAAACTACCCTCTATCTACCTATCTAAACTACCTATACTCTCTATTGTACCATTCGCAAAGTGTGCAAAAAATATCATGAAACAAACATAAAAGTTACTTATCCTTACTACTCCTTACTAATACTATAAATGCGAAAGTGAGTTTGTTTGTTTGTTACGCTTTCACACCATAACCGCTGGATCGATTCTGATGAATTTTGGTATAGAGATAGACGGTATTAGAGACCGTAATAGGCTACTTTTTCTCGCGAAAAGCTTATCAGAAGTGGGACCAAAAGAGGGATCAACTTTGTATGAAAGTCTTTATTACGTCATCTGATATGTATGTCAAATCTATATTATCAAGAACGAAGCTAAGAGTAAAAGCTAGTTTTATTAAAGGAAAACAAAAACCTTCACTACTCGTATTTTTCTCCCCGCCCAGCCAAATGTGGTAGGAGCCTGTTACCGTAGCTTTAAAGACACGTTCCAATATAGAACTTAGTGTAGTCCTAAAAGGGTCAAGATCTTTTAGAAGATTATAGAGAGACTTAGCTTGTATACTCGTATACTTGTATACTTATAACTCGTATATTTTTTTTATAGCGTGCTCCTTAGGTATGTTTGTTTCCCATGGTACAGCAAACCCAATTAGTGCTAAGTGTTTAGTTGTTCTGGGCTAAATAAGTGTTTCCGGTCAGGAAGTCGGAGCGCCAACATCCTCCGGGATTTTGTAATTAAAATGATAAATACAAAAAAAAACACGGATTTAAAATCCTCATTGAAACGTAGTGTATTAATTAAATAAAATATTTATTAAAAACTCCAATTGATGTCGTCTCATTTAATAATAATTGATATGTCTAAACATCTACATATAATCAGAATGTATAAGTTAAAAATAATTGACAAACATGTGAAACGAGTTTCGAGTTGTGTCGTTTCTCGATAAGTACTTTAACCTGGTATGATTGAGTAGCTGAAAACGTGTTAATTGAGCGGTAAAAACTTATTAAGTATAGATTAAAATCTTTTGAGACATCTCTTACAATATACGTTTGGAGCAAAACAATATATAAAAATATAATTTTGAATTATTTGTAGATTACACTGAGTATTCTCAATCGGTTTCTCTTTTTGTCATTGAAGTAAAACATGGGATTGTCGCGGCAAAAACTTACAGAGATCAGCTGAAAATCATTTTAGATATCTCTTACAACATAAGTAACTAACGTATTTAAAATGAGAACAGATATTTCATTTAGATTATAGATTAAATAATCGAGCAGAAGCAAAAAGGCAAAACGAAAATTTGCTGCAGTCTCCATGTGAATTATTTTTAGCAGATGGTTACATTATAAACATTAAATAGCTAAGGATCGCGCCTTGACCTTTCTTGGTGAACATTTACCATTTACGCATCAGACTGAGAATACTTTCTAGAGTGTTGTTTATTAGGAAAAGAAAAATACATATTCGTCTTTATAGAAATGTCATTAACAAAAGACGTTACTAATGTGACCTTGTTGTGAACTGTTTTGATTTATTTAGGCAATAAAATTTCAAGGTCAAGTGCGATCGATAATTGGCTTAATGATTCTGTTTTTTTTTTGTTTTTTTTTTTTTTTTTTTATGTACAGGATTTTAAATAATGCACAGGTACGCCTGTTATCACTCCTTACTAGAATAAATTGCTAAAATCATTTGAAAACACATTTTTTTTTCACAGGTTTAGTGTTGTGGCAATAATCTCACCTGATCTTAAGTGACGATACGGCCCAAGTTGGTAGACACGCTAAACCTGTGCAGGAACTGGTTCTCAAGTGCAGCTGCCGGAACACACCTTTTAGTAATTGGCGGCAGATTTTCAACTTGAGGGTAGTAGCTAGCCAGGCGGGCATCAGAAAAACCCCTACCACCATGCCATGATTTCCTCACGATGTTTCCCTTCACCGAAAGCTCAAGCTGACTGTAGGTGGTTGGACTCGAACTCACGTCCCTTGACGCGAAGTCGTACACACTACCACTGAGCTATCATCGCTTCAAAATTTAAAATTCTAAGTTTGAAGAGTATCTCTTCATTCTTTTTCTTTAATCATTTTGTAGTTTCCCTAATGGAAGTAGCTAAACCATTAAGGATTTGGCCCAAGATGGTGAATACGCAAACCCGTGGAGGGCAAGACAGCATTACTGATTGTATATCTTTTCACCAGGTTTTGTTGACCGCTTTGACAGCGGTGTGCAGCGCTGAGAAACTAGATCTAACGTATGTACCATCAGCCACTGCTAAAAGCGCGGGTGGTAGCCCCGGCTCACTACCAACCTCATTCTCGGGATACTACCAAGCTCCTTCCGGTAGTTATGACAATGGTGCGCAAGGGGTTGTAGTCGATGCAGCGTCACCAGGAACCAGAGCCTCCCTAGGACCGGAAGTAACCGGCCTAGGCGGTCCTAGAATAGCGTACGGTTCAACCGCCTCCAAAGTTGGGGAAGCGGCATTCAAGAGCGCGTTACCCAATCAATTCCCCACACTCAAGAGTATACCGTTGGAGGAACAAGATCCGGAATACCAAACTTCGATAGCCAAAGTGAAAGCCATACAAACTAAGACACTGCAACCGGAATATACCGAAGATCATAAATCCGGTGTATTAACATACGAAAATAATGTCGATACACATAAGCATAATGGGCAAGTTGTTGGAGAGAAAGGTGTTGCTCAGGGGGTAGGGCACACCCATGGTGGGTTCTCATACAAAGGGGACGATGGGAGAACTTATGAAGTAACTTACACGGCTAACAAAGCCGGTTACAAGCCGGATGGTGGGCATTCAGCACAGCATTCAGCCTCCGGGGACAGTCAGAAATACACCGAGAAGAACGAGAAGGAAACTTCTTCCGGAATTGTAGACAATAGTGAGTATATATTTTGAATAATATTTATTTTTTATAGGCGACTTCAAAAATCGAGAAATCCAAAAAAAGGTTTTTCTTTTCCGCGTATATTGTATTACGACAATACTATCTAAGCTTTCACATTTCCTCAGGATACTTATCTTTGCCGACAACGTGCAGTGTTGCCAATTTTAAATTGAAAAATAATTATTAATTACCATAAACCGTACACCGAATCGACATTCCGTTGAAGTAAATAAATGTGAACCACCACGATTGTATTTGCTTATGTCATGACAAAATAGGGCGAACAGAAACGATGGTAGCTCAGTGGTAGTGTGTACGACTTCGCGTCAAGGGACGTGAGTTCGAATCCAAGCACCTACAATGAGCTTGAGCTTTCGGTGAAGGAAAACATCGTGAGAAAACCATAGCATGGTGGTAGGGTTTTTTCAAATGCCCGCTCGGCTAGCTACCACCCTCAAGTTATAAACCTGCCGCCAAATACCAATAGGTGTGTTCCGGAAGTTGCACTTGAGAGCCAGTTCCTCCACAGGTTTAGCATGTCTACTAACTTGGGCCGTATCGTCACTTAAGATCAGGTGAGATTATGACCATAACGCTAAACATGAAGTATAAAAAAAATATTGTATATTTTTTGGAATTACTTTAAGAACCTTGAACACGCTGCAAAAAAATAATGACATTAAACTTGAAGAAGATTCGAAAGACAAAGTCAATGTCAAGAAATGCTCTTTAAAAATGTCTCTTGTCTATAGAATTATTATTCAATATGTCCTCTTATTAATTAGCACGGTAAGTGATCGTACAATCCAAAAACAATGAAAACAACTAAGACATTAGCGTTCCACTAAATAATTGAGTGCAGTGAACACAATGACCGCGACCCAGACGAATAGAAACCTCTAGCACCTTGTCGCATTGATGGATATACCTTAGACACTATATGTTTTAACTGGCATATGGTAGTCTGTAGCCAGAAATGGTAGTCATGTCCTAAAGCCACAAGATCACAGCGTTGTACCATCACATTTTTGCAACATGAATCAACAAACACGACGACATTTAAATACCATATTCGCATATTAAATAACATTTTCATAAACATATCACTTATTTAATAATTCGATCTCGCAACTGCATTGTGATATTTACAAATACACTACAAATTCAGACTAAATCATATGTAATAAAGAGTGACGTTAATTTAATTACTTTTGCTTGCATACTCAGACAAACAAATTAGCGGTTGTTTTTAAATCGATCGTTTATTAAATGTAACATATAAAAAAATGGCAAATATACGTAATATTTATTACAGACGATTTACCTCTTTCTCGGTTTCAATTGGCCGCCCGATATTATTATCGCCGCTCTCTGAGATGGTTTTGTTAATTTATTTTATAAAATGACGTTACAAAATATTCACAATTCGTATCAATAAAGAATGATGTAATATATTATTTAAAAAGTAAGAACCTATTATGATACATTCAAACGTAATAAAATAAACAGGATTATGTTTTGTAATCATTCTGGTTTGATATATATATATATATATATATATATATATATATATATATATATATATATATATATATATATATATATATATATATATATATATAGTTTTGTGTAATAATGTAATAGGGGGCAGACGAGCAAGCATGTCACCTGAAGTTTTTTTTTTTTTTTATACTTAAGGTTTAGCGTTATGGCCATAATCTCACCTGATACGGTCACTGATACGGCAACTGAACGGCCCAAGTTGGTAGACACGCTAAACCTGTGGAGGAACTGGCTCTCAAGTGCTGCTGGCGGAACACACCTATTGGTATTTGGCGGCAGGTTCACAACTAGAGGGTGGTAGCTAGCCAGGCGGGCATCAGAAAAAGCCCTACCACCATGCTATGGTTTCCTCACGATGTTTTCCTTCACCGAAAGCTCAAGCTCATTGTAGGTGCTTGGGTTCGAACCCACGTCCCTTGACGCGAAGTCGTGCACACTACCACTGAGCTATCATCGCTTCAAAGTACGCACGGTAAGTGATCACCGCCGCCCATGGACACCCAGAACACCAAGGAAATCGCAGGTGCGTCGCCGGCATTTATAGGAGGGGCTGGCTCTCAAGTGCAACTGGCGGAACACACCTATTGGTATTTAGTTGTTGATTTTCAACTTGAGGGTGGTAGCTAGCCTAGCGGGCATAAGAAAAAGCCCTAATACCATGCTATTTCCGCATGATGTTTTCCTTCACCGAAAGCTGAAGCTCATTGGATTGAATGAGAAATCAAGTCCCTTGACGCAAAGTCGTACACACTACCACTGAGCTATCATCGCTTCAATACTTCAATACGCTATGAATTGTAATGTAACCGTTTCTTCCGCCCACCATCTTAACTGTCACGACGAATAACCCCAGTATTGAACAACGACATAGAAAATTACACAATGAAATAATATGCTGGGAAAGGAGAAAGCACATTTTATACAGCCCTTGAATTCCAAGCAAAGTTTTCAGTATTAAAGAAAACAAAATGCGTTTCAGAATAGTAAACGTATGATAATATTATATACGAACGGTCATACGGAATATATAATATATATAAATTAATTAAGGTTTAGCGTACATTGATCATGCAACATATGAATCCGTGGCTTAAATTAAAATACACGAATGAAACATGCAACACATGAGACAAAATCACTCATAATACAGTCCGTGTTATAAATGTCATTCAATAGCGAGCATCGCGTCGTTGCGGCAAGGCTTACTCCATTGTTTAGGTTGATGGATGTAGTCCTCGTTGATGAATCGCTCACAGAGACTCTCATTGACAAAGTTAAACTTTCATTTTTATTTACAGGTTCATACGACACGCACAAATACAATGCGGAAGGTGATTACAAGGAAAGTGACGGTATTAAATTTAACACGCATTTAAATGGAGCTTCTCTTGTACAAAAGCTCCCGGCATCGGGTTTCTCTGATGGCTCTGCATCGGTATCCAGCTCTTCGCATTACCATGACGTCGCCCAAGCTTTCGCAAATCGATTATCGAATCTTCACACTGGTCAATCAAAACCAACGTCAACTGGCTACAATCAAGGTCTTCAAGGAAACTTTGCTAGTTTCGGACAAAACTTAGAAGTGTCGCCGTCTAATTCGCAATCAAAGCCTACAGGTTACGGGTCACAAAACACGCAAGTAGGCTTAAAACCGCAACTTGGTTTAGCAACGTTATCCCACTTTGGCGCCTTCCCTACAGTACAACCTGCAGTGCATGGATTATATGGATCACAATACGATGTGCTAGCATCCAAGAAACCTGAATTTAAGCCTACCGGTGCAGAAGTGTCATCCCAGTATAATAAAAATGAACAAATATTTACATCTGAACACTCTCAAGGATATCAACCTTCGCAGTTGAACACCCATACACCGAACCTATTCCAGCCAGATGTTGCAGGGCAAAATGTTTATTCCAAACCTTCTGTCATTTCATTTCAGTCGAGCTCTAGCACCCCTGGCGAAGTAAGTCAGAGTCACTCCGTGGGGAATACCTATCTGCCCCCGTCAACCAGTAATACAAATGAAAAACCTGTGCAAAGTTCTCTGCCTCACAAGACGAGCGTCTCACCAACACCAATTGCTCCTTCAAAGAGTCCTGTTGAAACTGCATTTGGCACGACTAGTCAACAGACTATTCAGTCTTCATATGAAAAATTATCAGGCACAGGTAGTGGAATTCAAACTGCCTTCGGTTTTCAAACACCAGTTACCAACGTTTACAAGCAACCTTCTAAATTTCAAAGCAGTACATTTACTGAGACAACCAATAACAAGTTTACTTCATCTCAAGGACATACAGCTCCTTTAAATCAAAGTGGTCAAAAGTACCCTCAGTATAGTGGATCACTTGATTCCCAGCCAAAGAAACCGATTGCTGTATCCTTATCTTCAAGCAGTGGTGGCAGTTTATCTACTCAGGCCACAGCAAACCAATTGCTTTCCGGAGTTACTCCCACAAAAGAGCAGGTTTCGCAATTCAGTAACACTTTTTCTAATACTCCAGTGACTACACAAGGTTTAGCCCCTACCTCTCCCTCTTTCACATCTCCCAGTTCTCCGAGCTATCAAGTTGTCTCTGGTTCCTCCCCACAAGTTTCTTCTCCTACATCTCCTTCGTTCATATCTGTTAGTTCTCCAAGTTACAAACCTCCATCTGGCTTACCCGTTCCACAAAATCAACCATCTCAACAATTTATTGAGAAAAATAAGTTTACACAGAGCTCTTCTTTCACTGAAACGAAACCCCAATCGGAAATAGTCCAAAACAAACCAAGTTTTAGTCAAAATGTTTTCAGTACTCAACAACCAATTGACAATAGTCAACAGTACCAAGGTGTCAATGGTACTCCGGTTTCTGCATTCCTACCTCCAAACTTCGGTCAAAATGCACAAAGTAAAGAACCGTCTAATTCGACCGAATTCCTAGGAGCACAAAAAGGGCAGACTTTTGTAAGTAGCCCGGTCTCAAATACACCTGCAGAAGCTCAAGTAACTCCAACTGCTTTTACAGACATTAAACCATCTCAACCTTCGCATGCAAGTGTAACTCCAGAAGCTCCTGCACTATCACTTTTCCAAGCTCCAACATTGTCTCCGCAAAAACCTCTTCAGAACTCTTTTTCACAATCTACCACTGTTCAAAAACCTACAACCGCTGAAACATCACAATCAGGTCAAACCAATGTTAATACGTTACCTGCAAATAACAACCCATCTGGTATATCCCAAAAATATACACCACAATCAAGTCAAACACAACAATACACAGGTCAGGGTTATGAATATAATAAACCAGGTCAAGAACTATCTTTGACTACGAACAAAGATAGTACAACAGTAAGTGGACAAAAACAGCAATATGGTCAGATACAATCAGGGGCTACTTCAACATCCTTCGAGTCTCAACAATCTCAGAAAGAAACTACAACGCTGTTAGAAACAGCTGAAATCGGTCAATTACCACTTTCACAAGAAGGAAATACCAAATTCCCAAGTACTCCAGTGACTTCGCAAGAACAATCGAAACCAGGATCCGCACAGTTTGGTTCTAAACCATTTGGATCTATTTCTCCGTTCAGCTATCAACCATCTAAACCATTTGGAAGCACATCCCAGTTCGGATCTAAACCATTTAAGCCTTTCACGACCACCACTCAATTTGCTACTCCGACATCCAAACCTTTTGGAAGTACAAGCCATACAGATGTCCAGTCATCTAAACCTTTCGAAAGCGTAAGCCAAACTAATACCCAGCCATCAAAACCGTTTGTAAGTACAAATCAGTCTGGTCCACAAACATCCCAACCTTTTGGAAGTACAAGCCAGACTAGTGATCAGCCATCTAAAACTTCTGGAAGCACATCTCAATTTGGATCTCAACCACCTAAACAATTCGGAAGTACGCTTCAGTTTGGGTCTCAACCACTTAAGCCTTTCACGACCACCACTCAATTTGCTACTCCGACATCCAAACCTTTTGGAAGTACAAGCCAGGTTAGTGCTCAGCCATCTAAAATTTTTGGAAGTACAAGCCAAACAGATGTCCAGTCATCTAAACCTTTCGAAAGCGTAAGCCAAACTGATACCCAGCCATCAAAACCATTTGTAAGTACAAATCAGTCTGGTCCACAAACATCCCAACCTTTTGGAAGTACAAGCCAGACTAGTGCTCAGCCATCTAAAACTTTTGGAAGCACGTCTCAATTTGGATCTCAACCACCTAAACAATTCGGAAGTACGCCTCAGTTTGGGTCTCAACCACTTAAGCCTTTCACCGCCACAACTCAATTTGCTACTCCGACATCCAAACCTTTTGGAGGTACAAGCCAGGCTAGTGCTCAACCATCTAAAATTTTTGGAAGCACGTCTCAATTTGGATCTCAACCACCTAAACAATTCGGAAGTACGCCTCAGTTTGGGTCTCAACCACTTAAGCCTTTCACCGCCACAACTCAATTTGCTACTCCGACATCCAAACCTTTTGGAGGTACAAGCCAGGCTAGTGCTCAACCATCTAAAATTTTTGGAAGTACAAGCCAAACAGATGTCCAGTCATCTAAACCTTTCGAAAGCGTAAGCCAAACTGATACTCAGCCATCAAAACCGTTTGTAAGTACAAATCAGTCTGGTCCACAAACATCCCAACCTTTTGGAAGTACAAGTCAGACTAGTGCTCAGCCATCTAAAACTTTTGGAAGTACGTCTCAATTTGGATCTCAACCACCTAAACAATTCGGAAGTACGCTTCAGTTTGGGTCTCAACCACTTAAGCCATTCACCACCACAACTCAATTTGCTACTCCGACATCCAAACCTTTTGGAAGTACAACAGATGTCCAGTCATCTAAACCTTTCGCAAGCGTAAGCCAAACTAATACCCAGCCATCAAAACCGTTTGTAAATACAAATCAGTCTGGTCCACAAACATACAAACCTTTTGGAAGTTCTGCGCAGTTCGGAACCCAGTCATATAAGCCTTTCGGAGCCACAACACAATTCGGTGCTCAACCAGTAAAAACAACTGGCGGTTCTTTACCGTACCAGTACCAGACTGGAAGACAACCGACCAAACCTTTTGGAACTTACTCTCAGTTCAATTCCCAGCAAGCTAAGCCATCTGTAAGTGTTTCCCAATTCGGATCAGAATCGTACAAACCCTTTGGAAGTGCTTACAAACCTTTCGGAGGAACTCCCCAGTTCGGCTCTCAAACGGTAAAAAAACCGACTGTTCAGGAACAACAATTGTCCCACGGGCAATCCCAGATTGGTACAGTATCAGCCGCACAGTCCGAAGCTCAGCCAGCGAAACCAATTAGCAGCTGGCTTTCATCTGCAACTCCTCAATCGCAAACCGGAGGACAAACAGCAAAACCACAATTTAACCAACAAGCTGCCACGAGTAGCAGCACTGGAACAGTTGCCACGGGACAATTCGGTACACAACCTCAGGTCAGCCAGCCAGCGTTTGGTACCGCACAAACAACAAGCACTCAAGCACAAGAACAGCACAGTGTTGTGCAGCCCCTTCAACCAGTTATAGTAACACAAAATGAGAAACAGGAAACTACTCAGCAACTATTAGCTACACAATCTAAGCCTCAGTTTGGTCAGACTCAACTAACAAGCTTTAACAACCAGCAGCAATCAGTGCCACAAACCCAATTTGCTGCTCAGAGTTACAAACCGTTCGGCACAACATCGTCCTCTTCAACTGGAAGCTCGTTTACTCAAACACAATCCGAGTTTCAAGCCGCGAAACCTTATGGAACATCTGAAAAAGGAGGAAATACTTATGTCGGTGGTTTCAACGCGTTTCCGTCAAGCCAAACATTTCAAGGAACCGCCCAAGTAGCTGAATCAGAAAGCTCTAAAACCCAGTTCGGTGGCGAATCCAATAAGCCTGTGACGACAGCGCAAACTGCGAAGTATGAATTCGAATCTCACGCTGAATCCCAAGGGCAACAAACTGTTCCGGCCAACCAACAGCAATCTTCTAACGCTTTTGGTTCTCAAGCGTATAAACCTATCGAGTCATCGACACCTATTAACTTCGGCGTTCAGCAAACCAAGAACGAGTTTGCGCAGACCGCCTTACCTGTTTATGGCAATTCACAAGCCACAGCGACAGCCTCGTCGCAACCCTTCCCTGGTTTCCAGTTTAACTCACGGCCGCTGGGAAATGCTTATCCGTCAGGTTTCAAGTCTGAATTCGGGCAGAACTTCTTACCGCAGAGTACCGCATTTGCTTCAGCAACAAGTGGTCCCGAACTGTACGTCAATCAACCAACCGTACAACCTTTCCTACAGTTTAGCGGCGGACCATACAAAACTCTCGGTGTGTCATCTACTCCAGTGTTCCCGAGTGTGCAGCCTCAATTCGTACAGCCGACAACACCATCGTACCCTCAAAAAACAACCTTTGAGTCTGGAAAAGACTCCTTTCTATTCGGCCAGAGTTCTTCATCACAATTCAACAGCCAACCGGAGAAACCTTTGAGCCCAACTCTGGCGCCCGTTATCCCACAAGCTTTGCCGTCAAAACCCAGCGGTTTAACGTCCGCTTGCTGCAAAGCGACACAACTGACTCAAGCAAATCAAAGCGTACCGTCGAGCTTGACCCCGAGTCAGACTTCCCAAGGCCTAACTTTGCAAGGACAACAGAAGGTAGAGGAATCGAAAGGAGAGAAATTCGACGGACCGGAACAGCCTCAGCGTTTCGATGATATAACTGGATACTATTATTAATAATTGTCAGTCAAGACTTGTTACATTTTAAAATTAACAAAAAAATAAAAACTGTTTACCAAAAACCTGCCCTTGTTTTTATATAACCGCCCGATGGAAACATTTAACACATTTTCAAAATATCAATAAATATATATCTCGATCATATCTCTTGATCAAATAATATATATCGATCAAAAAATATTACAATTTATGCTTTTGTTATTTATTTATTTATTTGGGAAACATACAGTTCGATATCCTTATAAATGTATACATTATAAATTATTATATTCCAATTGAGTTTCCACGTATATCATAAAATATAAAATGTCAAGCGTATTATTAGATATTAATCTATTAAACATTAAATAATAATAACAAATTGCGGTAAAGAAAACAAAAAAAAGAAAGTTAAGTGAGACACAATACAACTATAACGACATTTTCATAAGATTATATATAATAGATTATACCTAATTTAATATATAATAAGAAAATAAACTAAGAAAATTAAATTTAATTACATACACAAAACCATTCAAACACCCATCACTTATGCATTTCAATTGTAATACTCTCTCTCACTCTTTGTTTGAATTATTTTCTTACATGCGGTTATCGAGTGACTAAAAATGTCGATATCGTTAGAATACAAATTATAAGAATTACACACTCTAAATAAAAATGTATTAGATACAAAATTAGTTTGTATATACTCATATCTAGACGTATTGCATAGGTTTCGAAATATTTTCTTAAACCGTAAGAGATACTATAGCATTTTATACCGCTATTATGTAGGCATATAATAAAGCATTGAATGTATCAGAACTATTCACTAAACATATTTTGAAATCTATGGAATCGATACAGAGGCAAAACAAACATTAGATTTTTGTCCCTTTATACGCGATTCACTTAGAAACTATTAAATGTATAAGACACAGTTAACCTTTTCCGTTAAACCAAAAGTTTGTATAATAGTAGGAAATATATAAACTTCTTGATGCATTTTAACGCAATCATTTGTTACGAATATCTGACAAATTAACGAAAAATCTAACCTATCATCTCTCTTTGTTTTTATCAGGTGTAGCATTCTAGCCAGAATATCAACTGATATTACGTGACGAAGTTGCCCAAAATGAATAAAAAAGTCAATGACTCTAAAATGTAACTGCCGGAAAACTCTTAAAGTGTTGACGGCAGATTGAATTTGACGGTGGTAGAAAGCCAGACAGCCATCTTTAGAAAAACCCTACAGTCATGCTATAATTTCATCACGATTGTTTCCTTCACGGTTATTCCGGGGATTTGAACCTACGTCCATGAACGTGACGTCCGGACACACTATCACTTAACTATGATTGTCTTCAACACTCACTAGTTGAGTCCGCGACTTCGTTCGTGTGGAAATTAAATTATTTGCCCGCTTTCGTATTATCCCACAAAGCCTTCCTCGCAAACCGCTCAATGAAATACAAGAAAAAAAAAATTGAAATTCGACAAGTACTTCCCAAGATAAGCGCGTTCAAACAAACTTTATAATATGAATATAAATACATAGTGTTTGTGGTTATATGCATTTCAATGAACTCAATTGTGTAACATTATTTTCTTGGCATCGTGTAAGGTAAGCGCGTCGATGTGTACGACCTTGAAGTTACATCCAACCCGATGCAGTTAATAGTTTTCACATCGAAAACTTATGCACATAATTCGTTCCCCTTGACCCTGAACATCAAACATTCTGTTCAGACACCGAGAAACGAGTATAAAAATAAAATATGACATGTTAATTTTCAGTCCTTGTAAGTTAGAACACGATGGTGTTTCTATAGAACCCGTTTGGCGGGTTGCTCCAACCGGAGGTAACGCGGTATTTGTAAACATTAATAACTTTAAAAGCTCGTTAAAATCAAGTTTATCAAATGTCTATTACCTTTTTAATATTACACGATTCGTCTTTTTAGGGTTCCGTACGGTGTTATGAAAAGAGTTTTTTTTTTTTATTCATAATGGTTTGATGTGTGATTTTTGATTGTGTGTTGATATGTAAGTATTGAATTGAAGTTAATTTGAAGTACTCAAATTAAAACGAATCAAAAATCTTGTTTCCATTTAGGTCGCGGGAAGGCGCTCATGAACGTAAAAATTACTACCGGTTCAAAAGATAACCCATAAATGAATAATAATAAATGAATAAATGAATAAATGAAATTACGTATGTATATACATACATTTGTATAGCGATGATAGCTCAGTGGTAGTGTGCACGACTTCGCATCAAGGAACGTGGGTTCGAACCCAAGCATCTACAATGAGCTTCAGCTTTCGGTGAAGGAAAACATCGTGAGGAAACCATAGCATGGTGGTAGGGCTTTTTCTAATGCCCGCCTGGGTAGCTACCACCCTCTAGTTGTGAACCTGCCACCAATTACCAATAGGTGTGTTCCGGCAGCAGCACTTGAGAGCCAGTTCCTCCACACGTTTAGCGTGTCTACCAACTTGGGCCGTATCGTCACTTAAGGTCAAGTGAGATTATGGCCATAACGCTAAACCTTAACTATAAAAAATAAAAAAAAAACGTACATATTTACATTACATTAGGTAGGCATATAATTGAAATTTAAATACATTTACAGTTTGTAGCGGATGCACAGAGAGGGGTGTCTGCAATAGCCTTTGGAAATCACACCTTGCTTCAAATAGTGCTTTAACTTACTATCTGGCAACTCAATAATGGACTTTAAGGCTTTATTGCTAAGGTCTAAGACCCGTTATTAGAGGAAAAAATAAATTTCCTAGGTAAACGTAATAAATAATACGGCGTTTTTAGTAAAAGTCTGACTTACTAGCCGATCATCGAAGACGATAAGTTATTGAAATAAAACTAATTTAAACGAATTTTATCGCCGTTATTTATTAAATTTTGATCCCGACGTTTCGAAAGCTTCTCAGCCTTCGTGGTCACGGAAAAGCTTTCGAGACGTCGGGATCAAAATTTAATAAATAACCGCGATAAAATCCGTTTAAATTAGTTTTATTTCAATAAATAATATTCGCGTAAACCTAAGAAATCATCACGATAACTTATATCAACAGTTTAGCCATACAACGGACGTGGCGGAAGGACGTTGGCGTTTCTTTTTTATTGTTAACAAGCTTTTACCTGCGGCTTCGCTCGCCTTAATATTGATTTTCTCGTACATATCGAATGATGTAATTAAAAGTTTCATATAGAGTTCATCCCGCTCCAGTATACCCCACGCGTATCACGTCTTTCGCGAGAAAAATGTTACCTATCAGCGATTCCAGGTTTCCATCTATCTCTATACCCAAAATTCATCATAAATATTCAGCGGTTTAGGCGTGAAAGCGTAACAAACAAACTCACTTTCGCATTTATAATATTAGTAAGTATAGGTTTAGCATCATGGCAGTAATCTCAGCTGTTTATAAGTGACGCTGTGGCCCAAGATGGTGGACACGCTAGCCCAGCGGAGGGACTGGCTCACAAGTGCAACTGAACACACCTGTGCTTATTTGACGGCAGATTTTCATCAACGATTTATAATACACTACATTTGTGTTTATTTATTTAAATAATTTGTTCCAGTGTCTGCGAAATCGTAAAATGTGGTTAAAGCGATGATAGCTCAGTGGTAGCGTGTAGGAATGCCGCGTCATGGGACGTGAATTCGAATCCAACCACCTATAACGAGCTTGAGCGTTCGGCGAAGGAAAACATCGTGAGGAAACCACAGCATGGTGGTAGGGCTTTTTCTAATCTGCCGCCAAACACCAATAAAGCCAGTCCCTCCAATAAAGCACCTGCGTTTCCCCTGGAGTTGTGGTTGTCATGGGCGGCGATGATCACTCACCATCGGGTGACACGCTTGCTCATTAAGCTTAAGCTTTAGCTTGGTCATTCAAGTTCTGTCATACAGGGTTGGTACCGCTGGGCTCGAGTTGATAATACTGGAATGGGAAGTTAATCCAGACTATATACTATACTGTTTGGGCTTAAAACTACTGATGGCTGTCAACCGCATCTTGAGATATATACAATCCTGACGTTGTTGTCTCTTTATATATATATTGGTTATAGAATAGGGGGCAATTTAGCAAGCGTGTCTCCTGATGGGAAATATCACCGCCGCCCATGGACACCCACCATTTATTGTACGGACCGGCTCTCAAGTGCAACTGCCGGAATATACCTATTGGTATTTGGCGGCAGATTTTCAACTTGAGGGTGGTAGCTAGCCAAGCGGGCATTAGAAAAAGCCCTACCACCAAGCTATGGTTTCACTTCACCGAAAGCTCATTCAAGCTCATTGTAGATCGTTGGATTTGAACTCACGTCTCATGACGCGGCGTTCCTACACACTACCACTGAGCTAGCATCGCTTCGAAATACTGTATTGGAGGTTTCTCTTTTTGTGTATCAAAACCCTCAATATTTTCCACGGGTTTCGAATTTAGTCACTCGTAACAGACGTGATAATTCTCAGTTATGTATTCGTAACTTTAGGACTCCTCTTATATGGGTATTTTTTTGTATTTTTGGTAGTTGGTAGACACGCTCAACCTTGTTTTTGGTAGTTGGTAGACAAGTTGGTAGACATGCTAAACTTGTGGAGGAACTGGCTCTCAAGTGCAGCTGCCGGAACACACCCATTGGTACTAGCCAGGCGGGCATTAAAAAAAGCCCTACCACCATGCTATAGTTTCCTCACGATGTCTTCCTTCACTGGAAGCTCAAGCTCATTGTAGATGCTTACATTCGAACTCACGTCGCTTGACGCGAAGTCGTACACACTACCACTGGGCTATCATTGTTATAGCACCTTATATATATTATATTTCCTGCTCTCCGGGCCGTTTTCGTCTACAGCGACAGCCTCTACCCCGACGTTCGGGTGCTCTCCTGTGGCTAATACAGCCAATTATTGATCGGAAGGTAGGAAAGAACATCGGAAGAAACATAATGAACTTGTTAGGACACCATTTTCATAATTATAACTAATTACTACTCACGGTCAGGTATTTTAATTCATCACACCTATCGTCGAGTGCAGTAGATCGATCACTCTAGTATTTATATATGACCTCCAGTCCGGGCGTTTTGCTGTGTTCTTTTGGGCGTATGATTTTAATACATTCTGTTAGTTCCTTATTAAACTTGTCTTTAATATCGACAGATATATGTAGTGCCTAAAATCTATAACAAAATACCAATACACCTTTAAAGAAATAAACTTTAACATATTTAGAAATCGTTTAAAGAATATACTGAATTATGCTATTGTTAGCAATTGTCCTCCACGACGACACAACTACCCTCATCACTGCTTATAGTCACTGCCTATAAAAGGGCAGCTAGACCGCCGATGCATTCACTTAGTTCCGAGCGTTCGTCGCGTGCACAACAGTTGTGTTGTGTTGTGATGTGTTGCGTTAGCGTTAGGCCGTAGCAAAGTGGTTTCTTTTTATTAAGAATTTCTGCTTCTGATTGATAAAATCAGAACTGGGATAAGTAACTTCTAGCCCACAGAACTAAGTAGTTTTAGTAAATATGACTGGTGGATCCAGTCGTAGATCGCAACGTCGTTCTAGTAATAATAGGTCGCGGTATCGGTCACGTAGCCTAGCCGATCGAGTGTTTCATCGCGGAATTGTCGGTTACGGCGTCGTTCCTGTGACACTACACACCGGAACCCCAGACGTGTTCCGGGCGGGTTTTGAGTCAGGGTCAGGTGAGGCCGAGCCCACATAAGGTCGAGGCCTTTGTAAATTCACCGGTTCCTGAGAACGTTCGGCAGAGTTGTGAAGGTTCTACCAAATGAAGAATATGAGCTTGAAACTGCATAGCGGCAGTTATGAAAAACTACACAAGCAGCGGCGCAGTATATGGTGCCTTGGCGTGGCCAGTGGTGCCCTGAGTAATGTGCAGCCTTCTTTGAGGGTATGTAAAAGTAAGGCCTTGGCGTTCAATTATCCGAACTTCGGGCATATTACCCTGGCGTTGGTTGAACTACAAGACCTAACATGGTCTTGGCGTTCATTATCTGAACTACAGGCATTAGGCCTTGGCGTTCATTATCCGAACTACAGGCATAAGGCCTTGGCGTTCCATTATCTGAACTATAGGCTTTAAGCCTTGGCGTTCATTATCTGAACTACAGGCGTAAGGCCTTGGCGTTCAATTATCCGAACTTCGGGCATATTGCCCTGGCGTTCGTTGAACTACAGACCTAACATGGTCTTGGCGTTCATTATCTGAACTACAGGCATAAGGCCTTGGCGTTCAATTATCCGAACTTCGGGCATATTGCCCTGGCGTTCGTTGAACTACAGACCTAACACGGTCTTGGCGTTCTGAACTACAGGCTTTAAGCCTTGGCGTTCATTATCTGAACTACAGGCGTAAGGCCTTGGCGTTCCATTATCCGAACTTCGGGCATATTGCCCTGGCGTTCGTTGAACTACAGACCTAACATGGTCTTGGCGTTCATTAGACTTCAGGCATATCTGCCTTGGCGTTTTACTTTCATACACAGCCTGGATAGTGACAACAACTGGAAGCTCAATAAAAGCTCTGAATCTACGGAGGAAAATGCCTGGGCTTGATGAAAATACGGTTGCACACGAGCCACAGAATAGCGCACCACGCTCTGGGGCCGGTCACTCTGTGCCTTCCCTAAATGTGGACCAAGATCTTGGAGCTGCCGTTGTTGTCGGTCCAAGCAGTTTGATTCCAGGCTCGGGAATTGGACTGTTAATGCCCCTACTGGAGGCAGAGACTTGGTCAGTCAATGAAAACGGCACCGGACCAGGCTTCAGCCACGGAGCTTGTGTCGAGGGCGACACTTGGTCAGGAGAGGCCGTGTTAGCAATTGTCCTCCACGACGACACAACTACCCTCATCACTGCTTATAGTCACTGCCTATAAAAGGGCAGCTAGACCGCCGATGCATTCACTTAGTTCCGAGCGTTCGTCGCGTGCACAACAGTTGTGTTGTGTTGTGATGTGTTGCGTTAGCGTTAGGCCGTAGCAAAGTGGTTTCTTTTTATTAAGAATTTCTGCTTCTGATTGATAAAACTATTATATAACAACAATGGATTTTGCACGTCTCGTAAATGAAGCGCTGAGGTGGGTACTACTGTCACTTCACGCGAAATAACTAAATAAAAATAATATAAATAAAATAATTAAATTTAATAAAAAAAAGCGTGGAGTTCGTGGTATTAATAATTATAAATATTTTATAAACAGATATCGGAAGAAAGGTTATTTGTGATAATATTCTGAAAAGCACCCTACGCTTTTTTTTACAATAAAATAATAGTTTCTTATACTGTTTTTAATTCAGATTTATTAATATTTATTTTTTATTTGAATTTTCTATAAAAGCAATTTTTTTAGGTTTTTTAAACTATTATTTATAGAATATACACTCGATATAGCGAGTTGAAGAAATGTAGTACACAATATTTTCGATAGCCTACTATGAAAATCAATGATTTTCAATAAAATTGACCGGTCATTAATGTTTATTCCATTTCGGTAACTTATCCGAGAAATGACGAATTCAGGCGCCTGCTGCCTCTCCCGGATGAGATAGCCCGCGGTTCTCAGGTTCCCTCTCCGAAAATTACATCTGAATCAGTCGGTAACTTATCCGGGAAATAGGTGATCTAGCGTCTAGACATCATGTGTATTATAGACGCGATGCTAGGTCATTACGAGTTCCTCCACTTCTGGGTATATAAGTATGTATACTATAGTATTTTAATGCAAAAGTGAGTTTGTTTGTTTGTTACGCTTCCACTCTTAAGCCGCTGAATAGATTATAATGAATTTTGGTAGAGAGATAGATGAGAACCTGTGAGAAACGGTTATAGATTACTTTTACACGCGAAATCTTATAGATGATGGGGTAAAGAGAGAAATAAACTTTGTATGAGTCTCTCTATTGCGCCATCAGATTTCTTTGAAAAAATCAATATCAAAACGACAGTGTAATAAATAAAAACAAACAATAGATTTTTAATTAATTTATTTTAACATAGGTCATGGCGTTTACGTAAGTGAGCTACCAGATCGAACGGTCTCACGACGGGCTGCGGCGCTGCAGCCGGTGTCCGAGCTTGTCCGGACTCGCGACCCTCCCCCCTGACGGTAAGCGCACCCCACAGCTGCCGCGCCGGCAACTCCACGAGCAAACACAGCGGCACGGATACCGCGTATGTCAACACTGACGTTGTTATCAACAGCGTAATCTGAATTGGACGTGTTTTTCTATATATCTATATGTGCATATATAAAAAGCGTGCTTACGTCTGTCGGTGATCGTAAAACTTCTAAACACTCGTATCTCTCAAGTTGGCCCAAGCGATAATTAACAATTAAATTTCACGTAAATTGCTAGAGCATTTTCCCAGTTGACCGTGAACGAACATCATAACATAATTTTTTTATCAGTATACAAAAGCATCGCGTATGCCCTATAAATAATCCGATCATTAAATTATATATAAAACAACCGACCGTTATGTCAAACAACCGACCGTTATGTCAAACAACCGACCGTTATGTCAAACAACTGACAGCTATGTAAAATTAACATTGTCGTTGATTTCTCTTAAATATCCTGACGTTTCACTCAACTTCCTGAATTTTCTCCCTCATAAGAACCTTCTCCTGTCAATGAGTAATATAAAAAAATTGGAATTAGCGAAATTGTTCCATCCGTTCACGCGTGATGCGATGACCGAGGGAAATAGAGATTCATTTTTATATATAAAGAAAACATAATATTTGAACCGGCAGACGTTTATATGCCCATCGCGGTAATTAATAACTCGACCATAGCGCCATCTATCATATTACTAAGGTATACCTATGAACCATTGTCTCGATAAAGAAATATATTATATGAATTTCACTTCCATCGTTCAATTCGTTTAGAAGTTTTAAAGCTCACTAACAGACATTCACAAAGTTTTTATATATAATGATATTCTTAAAAAGTTAAATACATAGTAGCTGTGATGTAACAGTTTACACTTACCATAGATAATATCGAGGCATGTCCGAGCTGAGTGTTCGATGCGAAGGTCAATCGTAGAACGATAAAGTGTGTAAGAAACACACAGTACGACAGCCTCCCGAGTACGTGGAAACATCTCCTTTCCAAAACCTGTCTTACTATAGCTGCAATGAAGCGATGAGAGCACAGTTAGTAGTGCGTACGCGGATCCCGAGTTAATAGTCACGATTTCAAATCCACCAGCTTACGGTGAAGGAAAACATTGTGATGAAACCGTAACATGGTGCCAGGGCTTTTTATAATACACCCCCGTCTAAGTACTAACCAGAATTTGAAAATCTACCGCCAAATACCTATAGGCGTGTTCCGGCAGTTGCACTTGTGAGCCAGTACCTCCACTAGCCTTATCACGTCTACCAACTTGGGTCACATTGTCACTTAACATCAGCTATTTTAAAAGTTTCAAAATTTCACGAGTTTAAAAAAATATTACTATCACTGTTTTCAGGAATTTAGACAATTTTTTGCAAGCGAAAAACTAAATTTCCGATGTGGTAGTTGAAACTGTCTTCAAAGATTTTTTATTATCCATGGAAAATTGATGAACTGGTTCTAAAATGGCGGAAGTGCATTGATAATAATGCTGTGCTCACAGTACTAATGATTAGGGCTTTTTCTAATGCCCGCCTGGCTAGCTACCACCCTCAAGTTGAAAATCTGCCGTCACATACCAATAGGTGTGAACCTGCAGTTGCACTTGAGAGCCAGTTCCTCTACAGATTTAGCGTGCCTACCAACATGGACCGTATCGTCACTTACGATCAGGTGAAATTATAGCCACTACGCTAAGCCTTAACTATATGAAAAAAAAAAAATGTTCATTTTTGCGAGATACGACAAATATGTTTTCCGGCGTCGATATGTACTTGCCGTGCCTGCGACTTCATTTCCGTGGAAAACTAAGTTTTATGTAAACAAAATTTTCCCGCGGTTTTGTAATTTTTTTTTCAAATGCAACGATATATCTATTGGTAGTAGTGAAATGCAAAATAACCCAAAGCCTTCCTCAATGTTTACTCTATCAAAATCAAGTAGAATTTCTGAAATCAGTCTGGTAGTAGGTAGTTCAAACAACCTTTTTAATTTTATAATATTATTGGTATAGGCGATGATCGAATCACGACCACCAGACACACACTGATGTTCATAAATGCACAATATGCCTCACAATGCTGAAACGATTTACCTCCGCCAGTTCGTACTCAAAATAAAGTTGAAAATCGTTTAAAATAAAGTTTAAAAAGCTTTTACTACAAGAGCAGACTGGTAAGTTTAAATGAACCTCTTAGGTATGCAAATGGTCTCTCTGACGACCTTATCATTTGTATATTCATCCTTTAAATTTTTGTGCTGCACAATTATTGAATCATTCCCATGCATCATAAATGCTGGTATGTACTATATGCTGTGCCTGTTAGATATATATTTAAGAATTTCTACTGATGTCCGTGATGTCGCCTTCAGAGGGTCCAGTCAGAATATCAGCGCTGCAGTATATCAGTGTAGCTGTTATGCTGAGACTGGTACCAATTTACCCACACATTAGGTTTTTTATTTATTTTTTTGTGAGTTTTTATGTATTTTTTTTCTTTTATATACTTAAGGTTTAGCGTTATGGCCATAGTCTCACCTGATCTTAAGTGGACGATACGGCCCAAGTTGGTAGACACGCTAAACCTGTGGAGGAACTGGCTCTCAAGTGCAGCTTCCGGAATGCACCTATTGGTATTTGGCGGCAGGTTTACAACTTGAGGGTGGTAGCTAGCCAGGTGGGCATTAAAAAAAGCCCTACCACCCACCCACAAGCTCATTGTAGGTGCTTGGATTCGAACTCACGTCCCTTGACGCGAAGTCGTACACACTACCGCTGAGCTATCATCGCTTCAATTTTTAATTATCGTTTGCTGTATGTTGGATAAATAAAACTTTATTTTCTCTCTTTCTAATAATAATTAATACAAAGGTAAAAACAACAGAACATCTACTTACAGTTACATTTGCTGAAACACCCGAGGAGGAACAGATTGAAACAGACCGCGATTGCAGTGCGGTCCAAGCCCGCGTAGACCACACACAACCACACCGGCTGCAAGGAGTCGGCCAGGAAGGCCACCCCCACCAGTACCACACAGCTTCCAAACGGCAAAGACGTGTGGAATAATATATTGAACCACTAATGATAGGACACAAAGCCAGGAATGAGTATGTTAGAGTTTCAAAGTGACGCCAGAGTGGTAGAGAAGTTGTAAGGGAATCGATTGTCATGGTTCATGAAAAGAGAGGAAATGCATGTGTTGAGAAAAGTAATGGATTTGAATGTTCAAGGATGGACAGGAAGCGGAAAGCCAAAGAAAAGTTGGATAGAGTGTATGAAGAATGAGATGAAAGAAGAGGGAGTGAATGGAATGATGACGGTTGATAGAGATTTGTGGAGGAAGAGAACGTATTGCGTCAACACCAAATAAATTGGAAATAGGACAAGAAGTTATTGACACAATCTATGGTCATGTCAACATTTAACATCGAGGATGTTGTGACCAAACGCTAAATTTATACGGGCCAAAAAAAAAATTTAGATGTGATCCGAAAATTTGACGAGAATCAAATGTAAATTTTCCAAAATACGTCATGTTAAAGCACATTTTGTTAGAGAGGAAAAAAATTAGCTATATATATATTGTTTGTCTAATGCACCATTCAAGCTATCCCCGCATTTCTTTTCAGCAGTTGAACTTGAGGGTGATTGCTAGCCAGGTGGGCATTAGAAAAAACCCGCTGTATTTCATAATATTATACCCTCAATTTTCAATTTTTCAAACTCATACAAAAAATCAACAAAAAAAATAAAGAAATCACATGAAATATGATAACTTCCCAAAAGAGATTTATATTTTTATCAGAAAGTTTATTGTCTGTACCTTTCTCTGGTTCATCTTAACACCAGCTTGTTGGTTGTGGTGTAGAATGAAAGCCGTAGCCATTCCACCGACGTATCCGGGAAGGTTCATCCAGAAAGGTAAGATTAATAACTTCAAGATTCTTGAGTCGCTGAACAATGTACGCAGAGCCCTGAAAATTTACTCATGTTATGCCAATACTCTAATTGAATTACTTCCATCGAATTATCTGAAACATAGAGAAAGGAAATAATTACTCCGGTGTTAGAGCGGTGACCATCGGCGTCAGCTGATTCCCGTAGACCACGAAACCCGCTGCTCCTCCAGAACCGAGTAACAGAGCTACAAGGACCAGCTTCCTCGCATCTGGATACTTCATGAGAAAGGCCATAAGGAACACTCCAAGTACATGGAGTTGCATGTCGACAGCTAGGTACCTGAAGGATCAGTTGAGAACTAAATGTAATACTATAAACAGCTAAGAACGATTTACACCATGACCATTTTATGGGCAGGCAATTAGGCGCCATAAGTGGATCCACTATAAATGGAATTATAAATATACTATCTAAAGAATTAAACAAATCCCTAGCACGTATTGCATTTATTACCCAGCCAAAAGAAGGTGATAAAGACTTTTCATTTATATTAAAATAAATTCAAAAAAAGGAATCCGTTATAACTTTTTTTTAAATACTTTCAAGTTTTTTTTTTGTTTATGCACAATTGTAATCCTATTTAAATATCTTCTTTATCAAACGTCTTGATCGCCAACTTCTTTTTGCGTGAGTGAAACATTTTAAAAATTAACGCAGTCATCGAGAAGAAACTGGAATCTAAATCTAGAAACTAGATCTGCATGTTTATACCTTTTCTCAGATCCACTTTTCTACATAATGGTTTAGTGTGTATCTGCAGTAGTTCTTTTCATTTTGATATTGTGCTATCTTATTAATCATACAGGCTTTTGACATCACAACCTGTTTGACGTGGTTCTTGAACTGAATGTCCGACAATTCGGTAATGTGCTTTGGAACTTCATTGTAAAACCTAACACTATTACCTATAAACAGTTACTGGACGTACTGAGTATAAAATATGGTGCGACCAGTTTCTCGCGATTTCTCAATGTTACTCAAGTCATTAACGAAACCTAACTTTTCCATGTTTTTGCGGACATACATTATATTATTAAGAATGTATCGATAGGGCGGAGTTAAGATATCAAATTCCAAATAAGTTTAATAATTCGCCAGGTCCGATAATGCAGTGAGGGTTGGTCATTCCGAAGGGTTTATAGCCATATGTAATCTGTTGATAGAAAATGCTAAATGAATCCGAAATAACCACGTACCAAGTGTGTCCCATACAGAAGCTGCCGGGGGGGAGATGGTTGTGGATATAGAGGGCGTGGTGCCACCAGCAATCCGAGCAATCAGCCGCCTCCCGCGACACCAGCCAGCCCCACTGTGGACCTGAGCCCAGCAGTGGGAACCACGCAATCGTAAACCAGAGCACGAACAGCGCCATCGGTGTCAGTCTAGAATACTCAGAGATAGACACTTATAAAACTGTTGTTACTATAAAAAGGCACTGCCATATCATCTGCCAAGACTCTCACTAACTGGGTATACACTGACTGATCCCGAAACGTGGCATAAAAGAAAGCTACTGTGAGGATGCGTGACTGAAACGATGATAGCTACAATGAGCTTGAGCTTTCGGTGAAGGAAAACATCGTGAAAAAACCATAGCATGGTTCTAGGGCATTTTCTGATGCCCGCCTAGCTAGCTACCACCCTCAAGATGAAAATCTGTCGTCAAATACCAATAGGTGTGTTCCGGCAGTAGCACTTGAGAGCCAGTCCTTTCACAGGTTTAGCGTGTATATCAACTTAGGCCATATCGTCACTTAAGATCAGGTGAGATTATGGCCAGAACGCTAATTCACAACACTAAAAAAAAGTAGTATATTACTATTTCTACAGTAGATACGACTCAGTAAAGTTCAGGTCTTTACTAACCCACTCAGTGACCGACATTGACTTAAGAGTACCATGTATATGGGATTTCCACTAGAAATGAATGCACCTGTGAAGCGTCGATGGCTTAGTTGGTAGTGTGTACAGTTATCGCGTCCATGTATTAAGTTTGAATCCACCAGCAATGAACTTGAGTCACAGAATGGTGGTAGGGCTTTTTCTAATGTCCATCTAGCTAGCTACCACCTTCAAGGTGAAAATTTACAAATCAGTTGCACTTTAGAATGTTGCAGATCTGAATGTTCAGCTGAACATATAGAACATATAGCTGATGTTAAACACCGACGCTCTACGAAGTCTGCAGTTGCTGAACATTCAGAAGAAGGCTCCAAACATTATCTTCGATTCGACAAGCCACAAATCCTTGCCAAAGAACACCGATTTCTACCTAGGATGATTCGTGAGGCTATTGAAATTAAAAAACATCCAAATTTCAATAGAGATGATGGTTGGAAGCTAGCACAAGCCTGGGATCCAATTATACATTTAATTAAATCGGAACCCAAAAGACCAATTGCCAGACCTCAAGACACTGTGAGCTCTTTCTGCGTAGATCGGAACACTATAAATAATAAAAATTAAATTGAAGGTAGACACAGTCACATAAACTTTTCTGGACAACCTACACCTCAGTCCGCCCCGTGACCACGAAGGCTGAAAAGCTTTCGAAACGTCAGGATCAAAATGTAATAAATAACCGCGATAAAATCCGTTTAAATTAGTTTTATTTCAATACTTAACATCAGATGCGATTATGGTCATAAAGTAAAAACCCATAAAATATTATAAGTGAAACGCCAAGCAACCTGGTATTTTAGCTCTTACCTAATCCATCTCTTTATTATCAACATGAAGCTTCCGTACACAGTGACAGCACTTCGTTCGGAATCCAAAAGTATAGCGTACGCTGTCAGGAAGCCGGATATAGAAAAGAATGCTTGAAGCCACAGCAACGAGCTAAACACAGCCTTCCATAAAAACTGGTCGTACATCTGTAAAGAGATAAAGCCGATTAATATGGCACTCAAGTTTTACCCAATGGTGCGTAATACATAAAGGATTTGTAGAAAGAAATATGGACAATGGAAACGAGATGGTGGGTTAAATACCTTGCTATGTGCCGATCGATGCTGATTGAGATTAAATTGTTGTTACTGATATTTCATTATACCGTCACCAGAAAATATACTAGCGCCGGTTTATTATAACAGGTCGGGGAAAACGTCTTTCCGCATATAGTACGTATAAAATTGTTATAAAATATTTATTGCCTTTATTATTTGTATCTGATTGCTTTTGACGATATTAAAAAGGCTGCATTCCAAAGAAGAAACACTGTATATATTGTTTCCGGTAATTTTTCATTTGCTTTTCTCTCTGTTAATATTAGTGAATATAAGGAGGAAATCCCAAACATTTTAAAATTTTATTACCACAAAGGAAAATGCGTAACGCAAGCCGCGAAAATTTTTCTACATGTATGGATCTAATATAGAGTCAGTAAAAGTAGCACGAAGTTGGTTTGAGCGTTTTCAATCCAGAAATTTTGATAATAACATGAACCTTGCTCTGGTACGGGTAAAGTGGACGCCATTTTTTAAAGAGTGGAACAAGATCGACATAGCAGTGGTTAAGATATAGCTGAAGAACTGGGAATTTACCATACAACAGTTTCGACCTATTTGAAAAGAGCTGGGTACACAAAAAAGCTCAATACTTGACTGCCACATGAAATCACTGCAAAAAAACCTTAGGTGTTTCTGACTTCACGACACCAAAACTTTATATAAAGCGATAGCCTTGTGTTTTATTGTAGAATACAGTTATAGGAGGGTAGCTTATAACGCCGATTAGTATAAAGCGTGATGCAAGAGCGGCTTTGGGTGCAGTCTAAGCTTGGCGCTTGAAGCGTATTCATCGTACGTAGCTGGAACATTACCGAAGTGACGTAAGATTTAATATTTCTTTATTATTGACATTGTTTTCGCATTTATGCTGTAAGTCATTATCGGGAATGGTTTATACTTGGTGGAGTGAGGCACGAGTGGTGAATGTGAGACTATTGACGATCGTCGACAAAGGGGCTCCTTAAACATACATCTGAGTCGCAAGTCTCAGACACTCTCGTGTTACCCTCTCTCTGCCACAATGATTTAGTTTGCTAAGAAGTTCGTATATCATTCTGAGATTATCACTGATCCGATTATCTTATAGAAAAGTAAACATTTGTGATTCTTTATTGAGATGTAATGTAACCGAACCGTTTTTGAAGAGATTGATAACTGGTGATGAGAAGTGGATAACGTACGACAAGAAAGTGTAAAAAAGGTCGTGGTCAAAGATTGGCGAGGCTTCATAGACTGGTAAAACCTGGGTTAACTCGCGATAAGCTGATTTTGTGTGTATGGTGGTTATTAGAGGGCATTGTTCATTATGAGCTTTTACCGCCGGGCTGAATCATTGATTCGGAAGTTTCCTGACAACAACTATACTAATTAATAAGATTAAAGTAAGAAATTGAGAGGAAGCGGCCGCAATTGATCAGTAGAAAGGGTGTGGATTTTCATTACCATAACGTTAGACCACACACATATATAGCCAATCGCCGAAGATTAAAAGTATGGCTGGAGGGCGTTAATGCACCTACCATATAGTCCTGATCATGCACCTTCAGAATTCCATCTGTTTTGGTCTTGTAAAAATTATTTCAAGTATCAGGTTAACTTCAAGAGAGCCTGCTAAAACGACTTGTTACTTCATTTTTATTAGAAGACGTAAAATTTCTTCAGCAACGGGACATTGTACTAGCTACAAGAAGGCAGAAAGTCATCGAACTTAGTAAAGCCTTCGAGAGAGGCAGCTAAAATGCTGTATGAAATGAGTGAAAGATGATGGTATGAACGAGGATGTATGAAAGAGCTAAATTATAATATCATTTTAGGTTACGATGGGGCTGATATAACTACGGTTAAAAGCCCCTAAACAAAATAAAGAAAAAAATATATATATACACATATATACTTACATTTTCAACGAACTCCGGATTATCGATGAACGAATATGCGTATATGAAGACGATATGTGAGAATATAACGCACTGCGTACCCAAAAACCTGAAAATATATACCAACATATTTTATTACATAGTTAATATAATTATTCAAGGATAAGTTTTCGAAATTTGGTATTTTAACTTTGCCCTCTCAAAATATTCTTGATAATTTAAAGCATGTCCGCAAAAACTTACAAAAGCTAGATTTCGTTAAAGACCGGGATGATTTGAATACTAAAAATCATGACAAGTAAGTTTTTTAGGTAATAGTTTTAAGTTTGATAATAAAGTCCCAAATCGCATTACTGAATTGCCGGACAGTAGGTTCAAGGACCATGTCAAACGGGTTTTGATGTCAAAAGGCTATTATAGGGTGGATCAATATGTGAGTGATCGTGATGTCTGGAATTGACACCCCTCTCTGTACATCCGCTAATAACTACTAGAACACATTAAACTATTGTATATAAGAATAAGAATTAAAAAAAAGATGCAGATCGAGTTTCCTGCCGGTTCTTCTCGATGACTGCGTTACTTTCCGAACCGGTGATAGTTTTGACGTTCATAAGCGCCTTCTTAGGGCCTAATTTGAATAAAGATTTTTGATTTGATTTGATTTTAATATAATCAGTAACTAATAAAGTAAGTAACAGTAATTATATGAATGTTTTATTGAAATTAACATGTAAAATAGAACGGAGTTTTGGCGGGAGGGAAAAATATTGATAATCTTACAATTACGCTTACTCTAATCCATATGTAAAGAAAATATATAAATAATTAATGTCTGTTTTTGTAATAAAATCCCTGAAGAAATACGTGAACTGTAATTAACACAGTTTCTATGGCAGTTTCTTCTCTTCTAGAATGACATATTGTTTTCGAAACTGTCGGAGTTTCTTTACTTCAAAATAACCTCGCTGTTCAATTTTCAAGATGAATTTCATTTGATTTTTGATACTTAATCTATTAAGTTTTGATTTTTACTTTAACATCGAAACTTAACGTTATTTGTCTCTGTCTTATGAAATATTCATGGTATATTGCATGGGATAAGTTTTTATAAGCTTAGCTTCATGTGCACAATTTCACACGATGTTATTTTTTTTTTTTTTTATAAATGGCAAACACGCATTCGTGTCACCTAATCGTATGTGATCACCGTCGCCCATGGACACCCACGATACCAGAGGAATTGCAAGCTCATTGTCGGGCTTTATAGGAGGGACTGGCTCTCAAGTGCAACCACCGAAACACACCTAGGAACAGGTATCTGACGGCAGGTTTTCAACTTGAGGGTGGTAGTTCTCCAGGTGGGTATTAATAAAAGCCCTGCCCCGTACTGTGGTTTCCTCAAAATTTTTCCTTTCACCGAAATCTCGGCCTCATTGCAGGTGGATTCAAACTAACGTCCATGGACGTGAGATCCAGAGACGGTATCAACTGAGCCACCATAGCTTCGAGACTGGCGCACTGTTTATGAATAGGTAATGATAAAGTAACGTGAAAGGAAATATATATGTACCTGATACCCTCGATGCAGGTGACGTCTCTCGTCCGCTCGTGTGTACTCGGCTTCAGTCTGTCTCTCGTTAAAATACCCCAGTTGCGTTTCAGAGAGAACGCCATCAAATATTTGTTGCCTGAATTTCGTTAAAATATATTCATAATACACTAGTCTTTATCTGCGGCTTCGCTCAAGTTGATATTGAATCTTTCAAACAAATCGGTTGGCGCAATAAAAAGTTTCGCGCAAAGTTTATATACCTCCCTTTACCTCACTTCCGATAAGGTTTTCGCCATTTATATCTATACCAAAAGTCATCATAATCGATACAGCGGTTTAGGCGTGAAAGCGTTACAAACTCACTTCCGCATTTTTTTTTTATATAGTTAAGGTTTAGCGTTATGGCCATAATCTCACCTGATCTTAAGTGACGATACGGCCTAAGTTGGTAGACACGATAAACCTGTGGAGGAACTGGCTCTCAAGTGCTGCTGTCGGAACACACCTATTGGTATTTTGCGGCAGGTTTTTACAACTTGAGGATGGTAGCTAGCCAGGCGAGCGTTAGAAAAAGCCCTACCACCATGCTATGGTTTCCTCACGATGTTTTCCTTCACCGAAAGCTCAAGCTCATTGTAGGTTCTTGGATTCGAACTCACCTCACTTGACGCGAAGTCGTACACACTACCACTGAGCTATCATCGCTTCAAAATGTTATTCGTTCAGTATTTGATGTATTGTGAGGACACATTTGGAATACTACCATCGGTATTGACGCAATTTTCGCCCAGCACGTGTAGTGTTGTGGCGAGACAGGACAAAGCGACAAGCGCCGTGCACAAAACTGCTAGGGCACGCGCCTGAGAACTAACTCCGACGTGGTCTTCAGCTCGCGAACACCAACCGACCGACTGCACCTTGGCCTGGAAAACAAAAAAAAAACAAAAAAAACCTTTCTAATTTAGCCTTATCACCTGATAAGTGACGATATGGCCCAATACGACGGACTCGCTAATCCCAGTGGAGGGACTAATTCTCAAGCAGAACCGGATGAAATCAGATGAAAAGAGACCCAACGCTGTTCACACTTATGTTACACGCTGTTATATATAAATACATAACGAATACATTTCTACGTATGTAATATGTTAGCGGCCAAACCCGATTGTAGAACAAACACGTTTTTCCTAGGACAAACTAGTTCATCCTTAACTGATCACCTGTTACAGGTAATAGAGATGTTTGTTGGCTGAGGTTAGGTTGGATTTCTGAATTTATCGGTGCCAACCTTGTAATGTTCCTCGTCATTTGTGTAGACAATAACCTCAATGTTGTTTCCGAGGTCACCTACGCCTTAACGATTTATTCTATCGCATTAAGGATAAACTGGTTTGACTTAGGAAAATCTAGATTGTCCTAACTCGGGTTTAGCCGGTAAAATATAAGTTTTTAAAATCAGACAAATCATACATGTTTTATTGATTACTAGCTGACCCGTGAGACTTTGTCCTGTCTTAACTGTGAATATATTTAAGTAATATTAATTCGTTGGTGGGAGGCGCCCGACGTGACGGCCCAGTGGCATGCGCGTGAGCTGCGCGCGGTATTGGACAGTACTTGGACATTGCAACGTCACTTTATTTTCCTAAAATAAAAGAATTTTTCTAAAATAAACGTAGCCTAAGTTACTCCTTATTACATCAGCTACCTGCCAATAAAAGTCCCGTCAAAATCGGTCAAGCCATTTCAGAGATTAGCCAGAACAGACAGACGGACAAAAATTGTAAAAAAAATGTTATTTTGGTGTATGTACCGTATATATTCATATACATGTAGTAAAAAAACGATTATTTCAATATTACAAACAGACACTCCGATTTTATTTATATGTATAGGTTGGCAAAGATATAACAAGGTATGTCAAGTCAACTAATGTTACTATAAATATTGTTGTAACAAAGATGTTTTCGTTACTTTCTCTAACAAGCCCATAACGGACGGAAATATAATATATATTAATATATTTTGAAGCGATGATAGCTCAGTGGTAGCGAGTAGGAACGCCGCGTCATTGGACGTGAGTTCGAATCCAACCACCTACAATGAGCTTGAGCTTTCGGTGAAGGGAAACATCTTGACGAAATAGCATGGTGGTGGCTAGCTACCACCCTCGAGTAGAAAATCTGCTGCCAAATACCAATAGGTGTGTTCGGGCAGTTGCACTCGAGAGCCAGTCCATCCAATAAAGTGCGGCAACACACCCGCGTTTCCCCTGGTGTTGAGGGTGTCCATTGGCGGCGGTGGTCACTCACTATCAGTTGATACACTATCTATATATATCAAGGTATATTATGGTATATTTTCTATACTAATCGACGAGTGGCCATGGACTCAGCTACAACTTATAATTTTGTTACGTCACCAAAATATGTCGTAAGACATAGCACGATATATTTTGGTATAGTAAGATATATTAACGTATATTTAGAGATATTAAAATAACAGGGTGTAATCTTTCGTCTGTCATTTGTGTGCGCTGTGAATATAACTAGTTAGATACATTATAAGATATTGTAAAATTAGAACACATTTATTTAAGAACGTAGCACAAATACGTGCGCATGCAACGGCGGCCGCAGCGCTAATGAGAGCAAAAATATATATTACAGCATAGCTACGGTCTGTCGCAGCTTGCTATACCGTAATATATAGCTTACTATATTAATGTATATTATCACTCCGTCTGTTGTGAGCTTTAGCGTAGTAAAAGCGGTACCTCGAGGCCATATTTATTTGCGCTCCGATTGACGCAGAACTGTGTGGAATTCCAATAATCATCGTCCTCCTCTGTGGTGTTGCAGCGGTTCACACACACGCCCCGGTGGATCTGCGTTCTGTTGTAATGCTTCAGTGTCTGTTTAGAATATTCCTGTAACAGTGATAATGCCTCGTACAACTAACCTCTAATACAGTGAAATCGTATCTGTAGCAGTAAGTAAGTATAAATAGAAGGAAAACATCATGAGGAATTGAAGCCATGATGGCTTAGTAGTGTGTACGGCCGCCGCAATGATGAACGTGACTTCGAACCCATCCACAATGAGCCTGAGGTTTCGATGACGGAAAACGTCGTGAGGAAACGTTAGCATGGTGGTAGAGCTTTTTCTAAAGCCCGCTTGGCTAGCTACCACCTTCAAGTTGTAAATCTGCCAGCTAACACCTATAGGTGTGTTCCGACAGTTGCACTTGAGAGCCAGTTTCTCCAAAGGTTTAGCGTATCTACCAACATGGGCCATATCGTCACTTAAGATCAGGTGAGATTATGGCCATAACGCTAGCCTTAAGTATAAAAAAATAATAATAACACGAGCGACGCCGCAGGTAAAATCTAGTTCTGTCACAAAAATACACACCCTGACTAAAACAGATTACATCTATCAGCGGTTGGTTACAATATAAACATTTCTCAACGAACTCGTAAGTCCTTGAAAACGTCTTATAACTCGTGTAAGAGCAACGTACACGAGTTCTCTAAAAGCCAAAAGTTTTAACGAATTGCATAACGACCGAGTTCGATCTGTAATATTTGCTGTTCTTTTAATGCAATAATACAACGCCTGACCCGTGGTTTTGCCCGCGATAAACTTTATTCATGGAATTATCAAGCGGTCATAGCTATCCATATCAATGTGGTTAAGAGAAAAAGTTTGTTTGTCCGTTAAAACGCACTGATCTTAGGAACTGCCTGTCGGAATTACAAAAAAATTTTTTTTTACTATACAGAACAAAGATGAACGAATACCTCAGGGTAACTGACATCACGCTAGTGTGAATAGGAGACAGGCTGCATTAAAAAACGTTGCCATAACGAGCAAACTTGATTAAATAAAACGCAACCATCAGAGTGATTTCTTAAGTTTACGCGAATATTATTCATCGAAATGAAACTAATTTAAACGGATTTTATCGCGGTTATTTACTGATTTTGATCCCGACGTTTCGAAAGCTTTTCAGCTTTCGCGGTCACGGCGCGGACTGAGGTGTAGGTTGTCCAGAAAAGTTCATGTTACTTTGTCTACCTTCAATTTAATTTTTAATATTGATAGTGTTCCGATCTACGCAGAAAGAGCTTACAGTGTCTTGAGGTCTGGCAATTGGTCTTTTGGGTTCCGATTTAGTTAAATGTATGATCGGATCCCAGGCTTGTGCTAGCTTCCAAGCATCTTCTCTAGTGAAATTAGGATGTTTTTTAATATCAATAGCCTCGCGAATCATCCTAGGCAGGAATCGGTGTTCTTTATCTAAGATCTAAGATAATGTTTGGAGCCTTCTTCTGTATGTTGAGCAACTGCAGACTTCGTAGAGCGTCGGTGTTTAACGTCAGCTATATGTTCTTTTACGCGGGTCCCTATATTACTTTTAGCTTGGCCGATATAGGTAACCAGTAGAGTGTTTTTTAACCGCAACCACTTTTATTCTAATAATAAATATACTAGATTGTTTTAATATATTTCTTTTATCCTTTTAAGTTAGTAAGACACGACAGTGTGCATTGAATTATATATAAAATGAAGAACTACTCCAAACTTAACTGATAGCTAGAAATTCATTGCAAACTTAGATCGTGTATTATCGTATGCTCTGTACTAAATTATATTTTGTGTATATTTAGTATATATTATTATATAGTAATTATATTTTTAGTGTGGGGGTGAAATTAAAATGAAATTGATTCTTACGTAATATTCCGTGAATCGAAAATTCAATATTAAAAATCTAATACCATTTCGGATTCCAAATAGTTGCGTTAATTTTAAAGTGTAAAGTCGAATTTAAATTTTGTTTTAAATATTTTTTTATTACTTATTTAAATTTAATATGTTTTTACCCTTATCTATGTTTGGTTCTATACAAAAAATTACAGTACATTTTTGCGTGCGTTATCGTATTTTTATAATTAAAAAAATTAAAAAATACTTCCTGTCTTAACATAACAGTTGATTATTTAGAAGATCAAGATAGAATCTTACGTAAGAAAGGGGGGGGGACGAGAAACCTTAGGTATACTTACATGGGAGTGGGGGGGGTCAAAATGATGATTATCCTTACGTACATAATGTATGGCCTCTAAAACTCTAAATACATGGAAAGGTCAACGGCTAAGCGAGTTTAAATTCCTTGTAGACCATGTAGACACAACCTAGAAATATTAGATGACTGTAGAATTTTAAACAGATGATGTATTCGCGTTTGAATTTAAAAGTGTGTCGTTCATCACGCGACGTTTATTAAAAGGACATGTAGAGACAAAACAACGTGAAAATCTATACTAATATTGTGAAAGTGAGTTTGTTTGTTACGCTTTCACGCCTGAACCGCTGAATCGATTGTGATGAGTTTTGGTACAGAGATAGATGCGACGCTGGAGACGGAGATAGGCTGCTTTTTCTCGCTAAACTTTATACGAAGTAAGATAAATAGAGGGATGTACTTTGTATGAAACTTTTTATTGCGTCATTCGATTTGTTTAATAAAAACAATATTAACGCAAGCGGATACGCAGGTAAAATTTAGTTTAAATATCAACCTAAACAATTTAATACATTTTTATATCCTATAGATATACAAAATGTTGATAGTACAGTTAGTAGAGTGTACGGACGTCGCGTCACTGGTATGTGAGTTCGAATCCACCATTTTTTCTTTTTTGTAGTTAGGCTTAGCGTAATGGCCATAATCTCACCTGATCTTAAGTGACGATACGGCCTAAGTTGGTACACACGCTAACCCTGTGGAGGAACTGGCTCTCAAGTGCAACTGCCGGAACACGCCTAATGGTATTTGGCGGCAGATTTTCAACTTGAGGGTGATAGCTAGCCAGATGGACATCAGAAAAAGCCCTACCACCATGCTATGGTTCACTCACGATGTTTTCCTTCAACGAAAGCTCAAGCTCATTGTAGGTGGTTGGATTCGAACTGACTTCACTTGACGCGAAGTCGTACACGCTACCACTGAGCTATCATCGCTTCAACTACTATTGCTATTGCTATTGCTATATTAACATGATGCTACTATGCTTAGCTACCACCCTCAACCTGAAAATCCATCGCCAAGTACCTGTACATGTATTCCACCAATAGCACTTAACAGCCAGTCCGTTCACTAGGCGTAACGTGTCTACTATCTTAGACTACATCGTCACTTAACATCAGGTGAGATTATGGCCATAACCTTTTAACTATACAATAAAAAACATAAAATTTGACATTTTTATTTATATAAGTGCAGCGGTTAAAATATTTAAAGCGCACACTATTTTCAATTGAAAATTACTGTCGTTTCATTTTAACAACTGCCCTTAAACCAGTAATTCTTCAAAACTCATTCTAGGCTTAGAAATAACCGCGTGACTTTTGAGAGACCGTAACTCTTATCCTACTCTTTACTCTGTGGCATGTTTTGACGCTTTTCCATTGCAGCCAGTTACAGGCATTATAATATGGAAATTAAATGCGTGTCCAAAACTCGACTCACTTGTTAATTTAAATAACGACGCATACACATAAGTTGCCATAGCAGAACACCGGCTACAAGAGGGTCCTAAATATTGGATAGAATTACATGAACCAAAAGTACCCTCCACGGATCGTTTCAACCCTCCTAAAATCGTAAGGGAAGCGAACGAAATTAAAAAGTACACAAGTTTCGATCGGGATGACGGGCTAAAATTATCTACGGCGTTGAATTCAGTGATAGGACTACTCAAGTCTCGAGTGCGATCGATGCATGTATCGTCAGATATAGTGAGTGTAGGGTGCCGGAATCAATAACGAGCAAATGAGGGCTTGAAGCGATGATAGCTCTAGCTCAGTGGTGTACGACTTCGCGTCAAGGGACGTGAGTACGAATCCAACGATTTACAATGATCTGAGCTTTCGGTGAAGGAAAACATCGTGCGGAAACCATAGCATGGTGGTAGGGCTTTTTCTAATGCCCGCCTGGGTAGCTACCACCCTCAAGTTGTAAACCTGACGCCAAATACCAATAGGTGTGTTCCGGCAGCTACACTTGAGAGCCATTTCCTCCACCATTGTCTACCAACTTGGGCCGTGTCGTCACTTAAGATCAGGTGAGAGTACGGTCATACCGCTAAATTTTAACTATATAATAAATATATATGAGTTTTTTTTTACCTGCAATGTATTCAGGATCAAGGAATCCTTCCCCACTATTACGGCGTCTACGATGCAATAGACGTCACTGTGCTGTCGGCACTTGCTCCATTCATCCAAATCGTACAAAGGTGGTATTGGGTTCAAATCTGTCTCTGAAATCACAGAAATTCGTTTTTATAACACACATGCATCTTTATACATAAACAAGATGTTTCCGGCCGTGAAAATATGCATTATTATTATAATATATATTTTTTTATAGTTAATGTTTAGCGTTAAAGCCTTAATCTCACCTGAACTTGAGTGACGATACGGCCCAAGTTGGTAGACACGCTAAACCTGTGGAGGAACTGGCTTTCAAGTGCAACTGCCGGAACACACCTACTGGTATTTGGCGGCAGATTTTCTACTTAAGGGTGGTAGCTAGCCAGTCGGGCATTACAAAAAGCTCTACTACCATGCTATGATTTCCTCGTGATGTTTTCCTTCACCGAAAGCTCTAGCTCATTGTAGGTGGATTCGAACTCACGGCCCTTGACGCGAAGTCGTACACATTACCACTGAGCTATAGTCGCTTGAATATTAAGAGAAAATACCCGTATTTTGTTTTTATTGGCGGGAACAATGTTCAAAACTATTTTATCAAAATTAATGATTAGCCCTAAACTATCTAAAAAAAACCAACGGTCAGTCGATCGGTCCAAGTGAACCACGCTATATAGTGCATTAAATTTTTATTTATATAATTGAATTGCTTGAATTACTGCGAGTACTGATTTAATAAAACCATAACAAGGTTATAAAACACTCAGACCAACTAGGACCCACAATTTTAAAATGTCATCAAGCATCTATAGGTATTTTTCTTGAAGTCCACTTGAAATATAGTCCATGCACTAGACTTAACGTGCTACAAGTCTTGAACAACATCATCACTTAATATTAAACGAGATTGTAACCGAGCCCTAAAATTATAAACGTTATAAAATATATCATTTCAACACAAACAAGATCACGAAATGCGCGCCGGTAATTTTGGAATAGTTTTTAATTTATTCATAAATAACATTAACTAACCTAAGTAAAGTAAATATATTAAATCCAAACTCACCTTCTAATTTCACAACACTACCGAAAACTTTTCTATACACATTTACGTATATACACATAGAAATAACCACACGGAAATTCATAATAATTATATACTTTACAAATATTTGTATAATTCGAAAGGTTATTGCGGTTTTTTTTTCTCTCTCTCTCTCTCTCTATACTGATAAATTTGGTAATTAATAATAAATATATAATAATTAAAATTAATTAGAGAGGCGGTATTTGACATGGCATTTCATCTCGTCGAAATGGCGCACACTGGCGCGCCGGCAGCGACCGACTTGCGTTAGTCGTGTCGCAAGTTGACGATAGTTGAGGCCAAGCGCCCTTCTCCGGAGCTCATTGGCACATCTCGCAGTTACGATATAGAGTTTTCGTTAAACCGGCTTACCAAATCCGAAGAACGACCGCTCTGGATCGAAGTTGCATTTATCTGTTGAAAAATCATTTACATAACATTGCGACCGGCTGCGAAATTACCTTGATCATAAGTTGCAACAGTTAGCAACCCTTATATATGGCTACATTTATGCAAGCAAAAGTATTCCATTACTCGATTTTACGTGCGGCTTCGCTCGCCTTAATATTAATGTTTTCAGACAAATCGCATGACCGAAGAAAAAGTTTCATTCAAAGTTTATCCCTCCCTTTACCCCACTACCAGTAAAATGTACGCGATTAAAAGTAGTCTATCACAGTGTCCAGGTTCCCATCTATCTCTATACTAAATTCATCATAATCGATCCAGCGGTTTAGCCGTGAAAACCTAACAAATATACAAACAAACTCATTTTTGTATTTATAATATTAGTAAGGATGTAAGAAAAAACATCTGTAATTAACCCGTCAAGCGTTAACGAGGGCGGACATGCCCTCGGAGCTTATATACTTGACGTCACAAGCCTTTCTGGATGAGGGGCGTTTTAACTACTTATTTTTTATTCTTGGCAACTCAGTCCTCTTTAGAGACTATTACTGCCGTTTTCAAGTGATAAAATTTGGACATTATGGACTGATAAAACTACCTTCAACAAAATAGTGTGAAATTTAACAGACTTGTTAATAAGATTACTCATTATAATTCGGTAATTATAGATAAGTCAACTGTGAACTTCTATAAAATTGCAGTGTTATAATAAATGAAATAATAATCTAATAATGTACAGTCCGTTTTATATTTTTGCAGTTAGTGGAAATGTAAAAGGATTATTGGCAACATTGAAAAAAGTTTATATTGTCTGAAAGCGCGGTAAAAATTATTGTATGATCATTATATTATTGAGATATATATATCCGTTGAGTTTTATGAAATATAAAGAAATTGTATTTTCTTTATAATTATACACTTCTTAGTGTAATACGTGTACATATTGATATTTTTCAATTTGTAATTTTGATTTCCTTGTAATTGTTTGAAACTGTTTTGGTAATAGAAATATGTATATATCATTATATATTCGTGTTCCAAATGTTGAAAACCACATGCTATGATCTATGAATGTCATTGGAAACACAAATACAATTCTACAAAAGCAAAAGATTTGATTATAACCACATAACCTGTTTTGTTTACATGTAACACGACTCGCGAGTTTATTGCTTTTTGTCGAGGTGCTGTCGATAAAATTATCGATGTTAATCTCTATACATGTAAAGTGCAGCTGCCGGAACACACCTATTGGTATTTGGCGGCAGGTTTTTAACTTGAGGGTGGTTGCTAGCCAGGGGGGCATTAGGAAAAGCTCTACCACCATTCAAAATGTATGATTTTTCCGTCACGACTCTTTCTTTAGTCTGTTCTATATTGCACTATATCTCTGTAGATATAGATGCTATTGGCTACGCTCAGTGACAAGTGCGCGCTGATTGGTTTAAGACAGCCAGTAAGTTCTCAACGGCTGCGCACGTATAGTTTGTACACATCATACGCGTCAGCTGTTTCTTAGCGTATTATAATTATTTAGATGCATTAAAATGATGATAAATAAAATGTTCACAACTAGAAATAATAAATTTCCTACCGTTCATACAATTCATTACGAATTTATCAATGATAATGTACTAAGTAAGGAAATTCCTTTCAACCTAGTGTTCCATGACACTCATGTATTTTTCTATTGTTATTATTATGCTCTATTAATCCTACAAGGGTATTTAGGCAAGAACCGCTTAACAAGTTCTTTCTTATAGAATAACTCTTGTATTTTAGGCTGAATAAGACGAGTAACAGTTATTTAGGTAACAGTGTCAAGTTTTATAATAGAATCCCAAAGCACATATTGAATTGCCGGACAGTAGGTTCAAGAACCATGTCAAACGGGTTTTGATGTCAAAAGGCTATTATAGGGTGGAACAATATGTGATCGCTGTGTGAAATTGACACCCCTCTCTGTACATTCGCTAATAACTACCCTAACACATTAAACTATTATATAAAAAAGGATAACAAGAAAATCTAAAAAAAAGATGCAGATCAAGTTTCTTTCCGGTTCTTCTCGATGACTGCGTTACTTTCCGAACCGGTGGTAGTTTTGACGTTCATAAACGTCTTCTCAGGGCCTAAATTAAATAAAGATTTTTCATTTGATTTGACACCTATAAGTATTTGTCGTTTTTCAACTTGAGGGTGGTAGCTAGCCAGGCGGCCATTAGACAAAACCCTATCACCATACTATGGTGTCATCACGAGGTTTTTCTTCACCGAAAACCCAGGGTTATTTACGCCGCGCCCGTACACACTAACGTTTCTTATTAATCACTCTGTCTATTGGTGAAAACCGTACGAAAATCCGTTTAACAGTCGAGTTTATCGCGTTCAGACAGACATACAAAACTTTGTTGTATTATATGTAGTGACGGATTGAACGTTAGTCCGCACTCTCGCCTGATGTTAAGTGACGGTGGTCACAGTAATTAATGGCAGGACTATGTATTCGGGAATGGCAAAAAAAAAAATATCGATAAAATCAGAATTTTTATTCACAATCGTCACCTTTAAACTTGTAATATTGCATATATCATAAACATCTCCAGCGAAAACATTCATGTAATAATTCAATTAATGATAGATTTAAAATAAATGCAGCGTGTGTTATACGAACATATCAAATGATAAAATTACTATCGACAATTTCTTAGCTTCATCTCTATAATGTGTAGAAACCATACAATTATTAACATTCGACGGGATCTTTATACGTCATGAAGTGATTTTTATTTGAATCCATAAATACTTGCTTCATTTGTCGCAAGGTAATTTACCATGTCTTTATACTAAGTTATGCCCGCGATTTCATTCGTTGAATTTTTTTTTCGAAATACCTTCGTTCCTATTCGTGATAACGTGATGTCAAATGGCAGAAATCCATCAAGTTCAAATACGAGAAAGAATTTAAAAGAGTTTTTCAACTCCGACCGGTAGTTTCTAAGACTAACGCGTTCAAACAAACAAACTTTACCGCTTAGTAATATTAATGTAGATTAAAATGAAACCCAACATATGAAATATAAAAATCACGCTAAAATCTCATAAACACCGAACTAGAATCGACACAATATTCTAACATTATAGAGATGCCGCATCCAGACGGTTTTTATAAATGTTTCATTTCATTAGCAAGAAAACTAATTAAGTATCTTAAACCCTAACAAAAGACTAAATTAATATGAATACAGGGTGTAAACGATTGCTTATAAATAATAAAAATAAATATTATCAATCGATACCATAAACTTTGTTTTACTTAATTGGAACGAAGTTCCTTATCGCACGTAATCGTTCTGATTTAACTGCGGTTCGCGAGACACGAGTCGGTATACTCAAACTGCAGTCAGCGGACCGCATATGGTCAACGGACCGCATATGGTCAACGGACCGCATATGGTCAACGGACCGTATATGGTCAACGGACCGCATGTGGTCAACGGACCGCATATGGTCAACGGACCGCATGTGGTCAGAGGACTGCATGAGGTCAGCGGACCGCATACGGATAACGAACCGCATGAGGCAGTATTTTTTTTTTAATATACGCGATATATCAATCCACAGTTGTTTATTTAAATTTTTAACAATCGCGAAACCCTAAAACAAATCGTTACCTAAATTTCGATTGCGGCCCAATACACTGTGACTACCGTGTTTGTGGCCCTTATAAAAAGGTTGAGTATCGCTGGGCTAGACCGAAATAAGTGTAACATTTTAAAACGACACCAAAAACCCCTGACATCTTAATGCAGTGATTTTTAATGCACTTCCCGATCACTTAGGAAAATAATTTTTTTCCATACGATTCAGCATGGCGTCGATTTTGAGAACATGCAGAAAATTCTCGACTGTTACAATTTTATTTAAACATTACTTAAAACAAACACGATATAAAAAAGCGAAAGCAACTCCGTTCCATCCGAGTATTCGTAAGACACCTCTATCATTTCTATCAGTGTGTAATCTGAATTTTAAATAAACTTCAATTATTATATCCATTTCATGGATATACACATACATATATCGGTAATTTATTAATTTTTATTATAATACATTTTAGCAATTTCTTACACCTTATAATTAAAATGTATATACATTGTTACTGTGTTCGTTTGTGTGTGTCTCTGTGTGCTGAATATGAAAATATACTTTTTATATTTATTATAATTAATTGTCTAAGCGAAAAAAATAAGCGAATATATCTAAAATATAGGACGCAAAAATAAACAGCGAAAGCTCCGATCTGGCAAACATATTGATAATGTGATTTTGGGACAGCGCCATGTTAGTGCCAAAATGTGACATTTCCGGCACAATTTTATTTGGGTAATAGACTATTAATATAGTCTGACACTAGATTTACCAAACCGGAACTTCGGCCGCTCGTATATAAAAAAATATATTGCGAATAGTAAAATAATACGTGGAATAAATAATATGAACAATGCGCTGGTGCACTGCCAAAACGCTTAACCCTAAGCCTGACCGTTATCGGTCGTAATCTGACGAACAGCACAAATGACAGATGTCAGTGTGACAGCCGACACGGGAGGCAGCCACCATTTTGTCAGTTAACATATTGACAGCCGTCAGTTCGTCAGCCGCCACACGTGACGGCCGTCATTTTGTTGGTCACTACAATGACAGCTGTCAGTTTGTCAGTTACTACAATGACGGCTGTCAGTTTGTCAGCCGCCACGCATGACAGCCGTCATTTTGTTGGTCACTACAATGACAGCTGTCAGTTTGTCAGTTACTACAATGACGGCTGTCAGCTTGTCAGCCGCCACGCATAACAGCCGTCATTTTGTTGGTTACTACAATGACAGCAGTCAGTTTGTCAGTTACTATAATGACAGCTGTCAGTTTGTCAGTCGCCACACATGACAGCCGTCATTTCGTTAGTTACTATAATGACAGCTGTCAGTTTGTCGGCCGCCACGCGTGACAGCCGTCGCTTCGTCAGTGACTACAATGACAGCTGTCAGTTTGCCATCCGTCACGCGTGACAGCTGTCATTTTCGCAGGCGTCACGCAGACCACGGCCACGGAAGCGACGGCCGGCGAACGCCTTTGCGTGTCCTTTCGTTTCCGTATTAGTTTAGAATACTATGGCCTGAAACGTAAAGCTAACTTACAAATGAGATGAACGAACATCGAACAGCGCATCTATATAATATCTCTCAGCGTAGAACACCACACACGATCCGATTAAAACTTACACAGAGGAATATACGAATATAATAGGATGCCACCGGGGTGTTTGTTCGTTGAAGGCACTCGTTGACACTATATATCATTGGCACCAAATTACACGGTGAGACGATGTAAGATTCCGAGTGATTATTAATATTAAAAATATCAATAACCCTTAATAACGATTTAATTCAAATTTTAATTGACGAAAACAAATCACAAACTTCGTTTACTGATGGGGATTGACACGAGACTAATCATTTCGATGATGGCGGCGCGCGTGGGGTCATTTAATCCCAATCTACGGGAGTAACGAAAAACAGACCCCTGAATTATATTTCTGACCTCACGGCAATGTATGCATGCGCCATGCATGCGTTACTAATACGCCGTTTTTATTCACCATTTCTACCGAATACCTTTTCAATGCGAACAGAACAGTCTTTGACAAATATATTCAGTGATACGACCGCTCTATTAAAAAATTTCATCCCCCTAGCAACAAAAAGGCATTAACCGATTCGTCCCCACCTATCGACCTCATATCTAGAACACGGTATATTAGGAGTTAGAAAAAAATATAATCTAGAACATTCTAATGTATTAATCTCATGGTTTGGTATTTTTTAGACCACGGAACGATGGAAATCAGAAAAAGGAATATTCTAGAAAATACTAATCAACGGATCCCACTTCTGAAATACGAGAGCGAACATTATGAAACCGATATATCACTATACTAGAACTAAACAGTATTCGTTGTTCACAGTTTTGTGGTACAGGGACGAGGCGGGGGCGGGGTTGGGGTTGGGGGGTCGGAAATGGAGATGAAATGGATAAGGGGGGGGTGGTGGTGGGAGGTTGTGGTTCAGTCGACGCCGGCGAATCCCTGGGAACCCTCGATAGCTTTGATCAGCTTCTCGCGGAGCTGCGGGTAGCTCTCGTATGGCGGTAGATCGATGCGGTTGAAGCTGAAATTAATTGAATACATTATTGTTTATCTCGCTTTCGTTCTGTCTGTGTGTGTGTGTGTGTTTATATAGTTAGGATTTAGCGTTTGGTCCACAATCTCACCTGATGTTAAGTGACGATGTGACCTAAGATGTTGGACACGCTATGCCTAGTGGAGGGACTGGCTCTAATGTGCAAACATCTATAGGTATTTGGCAACAGATTTTCAATTTAAGGGTGGTAGCTAGGAGGGGGAGCAATAGAAAAAGCCCTACCACCTGAACCACCATATACATGGTTACCTAAAGTCTCTAAGTTTCGCGATATTTTTTTCTAACTTCAGCAGTTTCTTATAAGACGATATGATACCGACGACCTCCATATAAATTGTTGCTCTCGTAACGGTCGCCGTTGTTATTACAATATGCTTAAAGAAATTTTACTTTGAAAAAAAAAAAAAAGTTTGACCGTCACGGGACGTCCGGTAGATGAGAAACGTTGAAATTAGTATGATAATATGGTAAAGTAATAATAATACGCAGCTCATGTAGAGCAGCACAAGGGCTTTGAGAGAGTATGACGGCATAAGGGAGCGTCATGCCGTTCGGCGTAACGGCACGTGTCGATTTTTCACGTGGATATGCATAATGGCGGTTCACCAGGTATGCGCTCGCGGGTAGTTCTCCGGCGAGCCCCACTTCTCGATGGTGAACAGCTGGGGCCCGTTGGACCCGTACAGCTCCTTGAACCCGTTCATCGGGACCCGAGAGGTTCCCGTCACGAACTGCAGCAGCCGGGACCGCATCTCGTTCGAGAACGACAGCACCACCTGGAACAGAATCAAATATTTCAAATATCACCACATGAAGTCAGAATGTGGACATTTGTCATACATAAAACTCGTACAGACATACGGACCGTTTATTTTGAAAGTGGTGTAAGTGTCCATTTTTGAGTGAGAAAAATGAGCTATCATTCATGCTTAATTTAATGTATTTTTTTTATATACAACTAGTCCGTGTTTAATTTCTCAAAAAAAAAATCCCATGTTTTGTACAACTTAAAATCGGTCGGTAAATGAAATTGCATTATCAACACAATATAGAAACGTTTAATTTTCTCGAAACAAAAGTAAATGGTCTTACACCACTTTCAAAATAAACGGTCCATATCATAGAGTATGTTTTCATAATAATCGACGACAAACAGGCAGACGGCCTATCTGTCGGTAAATGGTTACCGCGTCGCCTATAGACAGCTGCAACACCAGGGGTACTACAGCCATATTGCTGACCTTGACCGAAGGTAGAACCTTCTAGAAGTCTCGTTGACTATGCCGGAACACAAAGGTTCGTACTGAACCATTATTTTGCGACCCTCCAAACTCGAGAAAGGTCGCTAACCGGTCAGGCAATAGCTCTACCACCATGCTGTGACAGATCAAGATTACCTGGTTTACTGTCACGACCAAGACCAAGTGTGGGAGGAACAATTGCCAGAGCCTCGAAAAGCATGGTGGTAGGGCTTTTTGTAATGGCCCGCCTGACTAGCCACCACCTTCAAGTTGAAAATCTGCCGCCAAATACCAATAGGTGTGTTCCGGTAGTTGCACTTGAGAGCCAGTTCCTCCACAGGTTTAGCGTATCTACCAACTTGGGCCGTATCGTCACTTAAGATCAGGTGAGATTATGGCCATAACGTTAAACCTTAACTATAAAAAAAAACAGACTTTATAACACTGTATCGATAATCTACAAATAATCGATAACATAACAATGTAATCGATTAGAAATTTTTATCAATTTATTTTAATCCTTCCTCCCACAGACAAATTTCCTACATAAATATCATAGACTATAATATACAACAATAAGTAGCGATATCCAATAACTTTATTCGATAATTTATAACCGATTAACGAACCTAACAACATAATCGATTAGAAAAGTTTACTTAACTCCAATTTGACATTCGTCTTTCATAAACAAATCCTATATATAAAAACCATAGAGCATATTTATGTATTAAAAAAAACAATTAACAAAATTAAATACGAATTCTATATCGATAATCTACATTCAATTTAGATGCAATTAAATCGATCCTTTACACGAGTGGTATAAGATAACACATTAATACGCCCAGAATAATATTATTAACCCGAACTCCAAATAGAGGTAAACCACAATAGGGGGGAATTCACAGAATTGGGGAGGGCATGAGAAATAATCCAAAAAGGGGGAAGGAAGGGAATTACAGAATGGGGGGGGGGTGTGGGTCACGTACCCTTCAGAGAATTGGGGAGGACATGAGAAATAATCCAAAAAGGGGGAAGGAAGGGAATTATAAAAAAGGGGGGGGGGTGTGGGTCACGTACCCTCCAGAACCACTGCACGACGATGTGGTTGGCGTGGTAGTCGCCCTTGTAGAGCGTGTTGGCTCGCCAGTCGCGCACGTCGATGTGCTGGATGCCGCACAGCAGCAGCTCCAGCTCGTTCTCGTCGAAGATCTTCAGCAGCGGCAGCGGCACCAGCGCGCCCAGGCCCTCCAGGAACGCGTACATCTGCTCCTGCACGCGGCTCACGAACCGCCACTGGATCACCAGCCTGGACGGTCGCAAGTTCACAGCTCAATCATACAAACCCCCCCCCCTTTTTTTACGTTACACTCGGCAAGATAAATTAATGACTTATTAATTTTCCCCGTTAATACAATTAAAACATTATTGCTTTGCTTCATTGTGACAGATAATCTTTTGGAAAATATTTTCAGAGAAAAGTTCGTGCTTTCACTTCGACATTTTGTATTCGATTCATTTTATATATTTATACAAAGATCTATTTATTTTGTATATATAATTATATACCTAATGAGGTTTAACAACCTAATCAAATTGCATTAAATAGTATAATAACAGTTGGAAGTGAGTTTTATAATTAAAAAATATAACCTAATACTTATTATATATAGACATAAGCTAAGGATGTCTATTGTTTTAGACCATAGTACTGCTGGGTGGGTAAATGGAAGGGAATACCTTGTGGTATTAAACTTCATAGCGAACATATTCCAATTATAATGAAACTCTTTTCAACATCGAAATACATTCATTCGCAAATCCATTCGATCATTCACTCATTGCTTGATTCATTCAATCGTACAATAATTCACTCGTACATTCACTCAATACCTCATTCACCAATACATTCATTATTAGATTCAAATCTTGTTTACAGTTGTTATTTCCTTTTTTGTTTCAAAAATAACGGGCTTCAGCTTTCAATGCCGACCTCCACTTCTCGAGTTATCATGGAACTCCATGACACTGGCAAAAGTATGTGCTATTATCATACGGACTGTAGACCAAATTACAAAAAAAAACTGCTGACAGAATTGAAAATGTTATTAAAACGTTAAAACTGTAAACAAACAGTTGTTATTTTTGGCTACCCAAATTCATTGTTCGACCATAAATTGAAACTTGTAAATCAAAACATTTGCTTACAGCTCAATATGTGTATATACAAGTAGGAACAGATACAGTGTGTACGTGAACGCGGTCACGTGACCATGTCGATGACGGGTCACACGGATTGACTCCTCCCTATACAGAGCGCGCTAATACACAAGTTTTAATTTAAAAAAAAAAGACAGACAAAGAAGAACGAAGAACGAAAGACAAATGAAAAAAGAAAGACACTGACTTGATGTATTCATCTTTATTCTCTTCATCGACTGGTATGTTGGCTCCGCCTGGCTTCAGCTCGCGCAGGATCGTCTTCCCGAACTGCTCCTCGTCCACCGAGAACGTGAGGTACAGCTCCGAGGGGTCGTTCTCCTGCGCAAAACCAAGTAATTACATCCTCCTGGTTGAAGACACAGAAGTATGAAGACATAAAAAACTTATTTGTAATCGTTTTTTTTTTTTTTTTGAAGTGAAACTTCTTTAGCCGCATGAGGGTAAAATTTTTACAGATGAAACGTCACGCCGGTATGCAACGGAAACGGTGTCGGAAAAGAGAGAGAGAGTGATCGAGACCGATTGAGAGAGAGTAAGACAGGGCGAACGTAGCATGAGCAACTAGCCGTGGAGTGAGAGTAGGGAGCGAGCGAGTGAGAAAGATTGAGAGAAAAAGTGAGACAGAGCGAACAAGATTTATAAATTAGTTCGCCAAAGAAGTTTCACTTCTGACATGTGTACTTTGTACGCACGCATGTTTTTGTTTTATACTTAAGGTTTTAGCGTTATGGCCATAATCTCACCTGATCTTAAGTGACGATACGGCCCAAGTTGATAGACACCCTAAACCTGTGGAGAAACTGGCTCTCAAGTGCTGCTGCCGGAACACACCTATTGGTATTTCGCGGCAGGTTCACAACTTGAGGGTGGTAGCTACCCAGGCGGGCATTAGAAAAAGCCCTACCACCATGCTAAGGTTTCATCACGATGTTTCCCTTCACCGAAAGCTCAAGCTCATTGTAGGTGCTTGGGTTCGAACCCACGTCCCTTGACGCGAAGTCGTGCACACTACCACTGAGCTATCATCGCTTCAAATCGTACGATAATTCTCTAGTACAATTATGAATAACATCTTCACATATGGATTACTCAGCTCATGTTTTTCCATATACACTTATCATATAAGAATAAGTTTGAGGCACATCCGAATTTTAAACTCGATATTGTTTATAGTATTTGGTAAGTATTTTCTTTGTTTTTTCATAAATATTAAAGTCACGTAAAAAAAAAAAAAATTAAGTTCACAATATTGTAGTGTAACTCGTTACACTATTATTAAAAGTAAGGTAGGGTAAGGTAAAAATAAATCGCAGTATACCTTATGTCATATTTATATATCTTGTAGTTATATTAAAGTATATGTAGGTCATATCTAGGACATACTATTATATGGGAAGAAAACAGCGTCTGAGATACAGGCTCGGCCTAGTTCAGGCGCTAGGATTCAAAAAATGTATAGCGATACTATGTCTTAAGATATTTTTCTATGTATTGTAGTGTAAAAATTCTTGTCAATAAAATTATTATTATTCATTAAGATATTATTAACTAGCTACGACCCGTGACTCCGTTCAGCGGTTACAGATTTAAAAAAGTTTGTAAAACAAATATTTATTGTCGAAAAAATATCGCGTCGAGTTCGGCTTTAAGCAAGCTGCTAGAAGAAATGCAATGTTTTTCGTTAATTTCATACGTTAGTATAACCAATAAATACAATAACTTATATTATTATATCAGTTGACAAACCTTTAACAAAATTTATGCATATGCAAATTTATATGGGGACAAGAATAAATTCATATAAAACTTTTGTAAATACAAAAATACACGCCTCATATCATTCAATTATGTTTTTTAAGTAATAAACAATCCGTACTATTGACTTGTTGCATTATAATTTTTTATTAATCATTTTATTAATCATTCTGTATTTTTAAAACTAGCATGATTTATTACTAGCCACTAAAACTGCGTAGATATTTTAATTAAAGAGTCCATATCATATTAAAGTTTTAACCTCTCTATTATGAAATGTCGTTCAACTCGGCTGTATGGTTTCCGTACCTTTGCCTTTTCATTATACAGAAATAAAATTTGGCAATACCTAGAACTTGTAAATGTAATAAATTCAAAAATGCGGCTTGCATAAATCCACATAATTATTAAACTACGGGTACTGTGCTATTGATATGAAGCAGAAAACTGATCGATATCATTCTAAAGATAATAAACGAAACCCGGTCTCGATACGTCAACGTTTTGAGGAGGTATCGTGATCGCTTCATATAAAAAGATCCGGACGACGGCGTAAAGATTTTTTAAACACTATTTTTTCTTTAAACACGAGATAAATTATTGTGTTTTGTTGAAGTATACACATGTACTCATTTTATCTTACATTTTTTTTAATAATCAAAGTTTAGCGTTGTTTACGCTAAATTATGCATAACCATCCAATACCTTGTTTATGCACCCCTCACCCCCCCCCCCCCCCTCTGTTACATAATTAAACAAATCGTTTAATGTCGTAATAGACGTTAAATAATTTGAATTCGAGCGACGTATGATCAACTGTGACTACTGACTATCATCTTTATGGATTACTAGCTTTTACCCTCGGCTTCGCTCGCATTGAAGCCATTAGGTAAGTTTATTTATCTTTCATAAAAAGAAAAAAAAACAATAAAAATTGTTGATCGATCATTGGATGTCGACTTTTTTGGAAATCGATACATTTGATTACAATTTGGATCGAGCCGAGAATCGATATTTTTAAAAAAGATGCTCTAAATATAAAAACAAAAAAAAATAATATAAATGTAAGTAATATAGGTATTTATGATAATAATACCTTTATCCACATCAAAGAGTTATAGTATTCGAGATCGACGGACTCCATGTCCAGCAGCTCTATGGTCTTGCCCAGCATCATCTTGTAGAACGGACGGATGAAGAAAGCTGCAGAACAGAATTAAAATATATATATATATATATATATATATATATATATAATATTCGTGACTACCCCCTTCGAGGTGTGGGGCGGATGGGACAAGGCAACCATTAGGTTCCGCAACAACTTTTTAAATTTTATAGGTTTTACGTTATTTTTATTCTTAAGGTTTAGCGTTATGGCCATAATCTCACCTGATCTTAAGTGACGATACGGCCCAAGTCGGTAGACACGCTAAACCTGTGGAGTGACTGGCTCTCAAGTGCAGCTGCCGGAACACACCTATTGGTATTTGGCGGCAGGTTTACAACTAGAGGGTGGTAGCTATCCAGGCGGGCATTAGAAAAAGCCCTACCACCATGCTATGGTTTCCTCACGATGTTTTCCTTCACCGAAAGCTCAAGCTCATTGTAGGTGCTTGGGTTCGAACCCACGTCCCTTGACGCGAAGTCGTACACACTACCACTGAGCTATCATCGCTTCAAAACGTTATGGCCTCAACCGATGTTAAGTGATGACATGGCTCAAGGTGGTGGACACGCTAAGGCTGTGGAGTGACTGACTTTTAAGTACAACTGCCGAAACACACCTATAGGTAGACTTACCGTGCGTCCCGGTTTGACCGGGACAGTCCCGGTTTGAGACCCCTACTTTGTACTTGTACTTTGTCTCTTTTTCTTTTTGATTAAAAAATATATTCACATTTATTAATACGTTTTCGATTCATAATAATTTTGATTGCATTTCAAATATGAAAAACGCAAATTAAGCGAAAAGCAAAATGAAAATGAGCCTCTTTCTCTTCTGCGTCCCGGTTTGGTTCTCTTCTGCGTCCCGGTTTGGTTCTCTTCTGCGTACCGGTTTGGTTCTCTTCTGCGTCCCGGTTTGGTTCTCTTCTGCGTACCGGTTTGGTTCTCTTCTGCGTCCCGGTTTGGTTCTCTTCTGCGTCCCGGTTTGGTTCTCTTCTGCGTCCCGGTTTGGTTCTCTTCTGCGTACCGGTTTGGTTCTCTTCTGCGTCCCGGTTTGGTTCTCTTCTGCGTCCCGGTTTGGTTCTCTTCTGCGTCCCGGTTTGGTTCTCTTCTGCGTCCCGGTTTGGTTCTCTTCTGCGTCCCGGTTTGGTTCTCTTTTGCGTCCCGGTTTGGTTCTCTTCTGCGTCCCGGTTTGGTTCTCTTCTGCGTCCCGGTTTGGCTCTTCGTAATTATGGTAAGCCTACCTATAGGTATGTGACTGTAGATTTTCAACTTGAGGGTGGTAGTTAGCCAGGCGGGTATAGAAAAGCCCTACCACGCAGCTACGGTTTCCTTCACCGAAAGCTTAAGCTCATTGACGGTGGATTCGAACTCACGTCCCTCGGTGCGGAATCCGTACACGCTACGACTTCGATACCCGTGATATATGTACTAATAAACATTTATTTTGTAGTTTTACAGCCAGTCATTACAACCAGTCACAGTGTCTTAAGTTTACCAGTTTCAGTATCGGTAGGTGAATAAAAAAAGTAAGAAAGTAAATTATAACTGAAGCGATGATAGCTCAGCGGTAGCGTACATGAACGCCTCGTCCTGGGACGTGAGTTCAAACCCAACCACCTATAACCTTGAGATTTTGATGAAGGAAAACATCGCGAGGAAACCCTACCATGGTGGGTAGGGCGCCGTATACCAGTAGGTGTGTCCGGGCAGTGGGAGGGCGGCGGTGGTTTTTTTTTTTTTTTTTTTTATACTTAAGGTTTAGCGTTATGGCCATAATCTCACCTGATCTTAAGTGACGATACGGCCCAAGTTGGTAGACACGCTAAATCTGTGGAGGAACTGGCTCTCAAGTGCAGCTGCCGGAACACACCTATTGGTATTTGGCGGCAGGTTCACAACTCGAGGGTGGTAGCTAGCCAGGCGGGCATCAGAAAAAGCCCTACCACCATGCTATGGTTTCCTCACGATGTTTTCCTTCACCGAAAGCTCAAGCTCATTGTAGGTGCTTGGGTTCGAACCCACGTCCCTTGACGCGAAGTCGCTTACCGTCGAGCAGTTTCCCGTGGTAGACGGCCATGCCGGCCACGCGCCCGATGAACTTGAAGTAGTTGAGATGCTCCTCGTTGCAGACGCCGCTGTTGGGGTTTATCTGCAGCGTGTAGTTGTCCATCGCGGAGTACTCGAACAGCCCGTAGTACGGGTTGAACATCTCCTTCGACAGCAGGAAGAACCACTCCCTGGCCAGCCCGCCGTAATCTGGAACACGATACCATTCAACTCACATTTCCAATTTACATCCTATTCCTCCCATATACTCATAATCTGGAACACAATACCATTAAACTCAGATTTCCAATTTACATCCTACCCATTTCCTCCCATATCCTCATAATCTGGAACACAATACCATTCAACTCACATTTCCAATTTACATCCTACCCATTTCCTCCCATATCCTCATAATCTGGAACACAATACCATTCAACTCACATTTCCAATTTACATCCTACCCATTTCCTCCCATATCCTCATAATCTGGAACACGATACCATTCAACTCAGATTTCCAATTTACATCCTACCCATTTCCTCCCATATCCTCATAATCTGGGACACGATACCATTCAACTCAGATTTCCAATTTACATCCTACCCATTTCCTCCCATATCCTCATAATCTGGAACACGATACCATTCAACTCACATTTCCAATTTACATCCTACCCATTTCCTGCCATATCCTTATAATCTGAAACACGATACCATTCAACTCAAATTTCCCATTCCCATCCTACCCATTTCCTCCCATATCCCCGTAATTTGGGATACGACGTCATTCAACTAACATCTCCCATTGACAAACTTTCTTTTACAAACTGAAACGCACTTAAACTCATCAGAGAACAACGTAGTACATGCTTTATTGGCCACTAGGTTTTACGTGCGGCTTCGTTCGCCTTAATTTTGAATCAATCTAAACACGCAAGAAAAAGTTTCATACATAGTTTTATACCTCCGTTTACCCCACATCCAATAAAGTAGCCTATCTCCGTCTCCACGGTCCCATCTATCTTTGTATCAAAATTCATTACAATCAATTCAGCGGTTTCGGCGTGAAATCGTAATAAACAAACTCACTTTCCCATTTATAATATCAGCATGATGTAATCCCTTTTGAAAATGGAAGTCCTTTAAAGGGTCAGAATAAAATATAATACAGACTCAATTTCAAAACTACCCTCACACTACATTTTCTTAAAGTGAAATTTCTTAATGGAAGTGTGAAGATATTAATACAAGTTTCCTCCCCGCTTAATTTTTCGAGATATTTATTGGTAGATAATTATTGGTATTTACCGGCAGATTTTCAACTTGAGGGTGGTAGCTAGCCAGGCGGGCATTAGAAAAGCCCTACCACCATGCTATGGTTTCTTTTACCGAAAGCTCCAGCTCATTGTATGTGGTTGGGTGCGAACTCACGTCCAATGACGCGGCGTTCCCGAACGCCATCACTGAGCTATCATCGCTTAAAAAAACAAATGTCGAACTAAAAGCACAAACTTTTAGTTAATAAAAACATTTTTCCAACAGTTATGTGTCGAAAAACTTATTGGAGATACGTGAAATGGGGCATTAACTTTATATGATTTTTTTTATTGAGTCTTCTGATTTGTTCGACAAACTCAATATTCACACGAGCGAAGCCGCGGGTAACAGCAAGTAACTCGAATTTATCAAAGTAATTAGCAGTAACTATATAAAGGAAAATCTCACCAAGTCCCACTTCTGACTCGAATTCGACCCAGAGCTTGGTCTTGAGCAAGTCGAGCCGGCTCACCGAGCTGATGATGCGGTACGAATCCTCCAGGATCGAGTTACGCCGGACTTTTATCTCGAACTTATTTGGCACGTTACTCTGCAATTTTCGATTAATATTTTTAATGGTAAATTTGCGATACCTCATACAATTAAACTAGACATAGAGAATGCATAACGCCTAAATCATATAACAAGTTACCGTTTTACCTTGTATAGTAAGTAATACACACCCAAAACGCGTAATTAAAAAGAAAACCAAAAAATTCCAACTTTATAGTGTAAATATTCAATGTAATTTTATTTAATTGACATTGTGTATAAGTATTTATGATGGAGTCTTTGGTGGAATCTTGATCTGTTTTTTGTAAACTTTATTTTAATTCCTATACTTGGTTTTGGTAAATTAAGGGGACATTTCACGTAATGTAGTGTAGGTAATCATTCGGAACATGATATATTAGTTGCCACAAATACACCCAAGAGAGCTTCACAACAAGGGAATCACCATCTTATTGCTTGAAAATGGCAGTAATAGTCTTACTAAGTTGCTGAGAATTAAAAAGACAATGAATAAGTATTAATGAATTAATTTTATATAAAAACTACCAAACAATTGTATATTAACCCATTCCTCCTCACTGTCATATTTTTAGGACACCATTTTCAAAATGTCTTTTTACGTATCAGGACTTTTACTTTTCTTATTTAAACATTTTTTACAGCGAAAAAAAAAGTTATTTTATTAGAAAAATAGTGTGAAAATATGAATTTCATCAGAAATAATATAAATAAAAGTCCTAATGCGTAAAAATAAATTTTGAAAATAGTTTCCTAAAAATATGACAGTGGGGATGAATGGGTTAACAAAACGGTGTTTACATCTGCCAATAAACTGCCATGCAGTAGTGTTGTACAATCTTTTGTAATATAATATGAATAAATACTTCTCATATTCTATTTTACTAATTTTAATTAGAGGCCGTACATGAAACAACTTGGCACTTATGGGGGGAAAGGGAGAGTCGCTTACCGAGACACAGTGTAACATGGAGCCCCGAGGGGGTCCAAGAGAACGTGACGTTCGTAGCTCATAAAACAATTCTGTCAATTTTACATGTCACCACATATACTTATGTTGTATTAGGAAGTAAATAGCAAACAAATAAATATTTAAAAATATTAAAATGTGTCTACTGCTATAAATTGTCATATATCATGCACGGGGGGCGTCTATCATTTGTGACATAACATTGAAATATGCAAAGAAATAAATAGGCAGAAAATATGCCATGTCGTAACGAATTGGGGAGGTCTAAAAATTAAATTTTGTATGACGTATATTTGTATGATATGTTTTATCAACCAACACCCCTCCGCCACCCCCCCCCCCACAAAGCCCAATACTACTTTTGTATTTTATTACAATTTTTTGATTAACTCGCTTTCTTGTACTATGAATGTCCGGGTAGGAATTTTGAAATTGATTTTAAACTAATTTCTCGATAAGTTAGACACTTGAAATTCGGACCGTAGCTTAAGAGTGGATGACAATTTAAAAAAATAAAAAAAAAAGAAATAGGGGAGATAATGATATGATCTACGAATGTATTTTAATACAGACAGATTAACAGAATATATCTATATTTAATTCACATGACCATAACATCAGAAAATACTAAGTAAAAATTAAAAATGTTAATTTATCATGTTTTTATAACGGACTAAAATATTTAAAATAAAAAAAATGCAGCGCGTGTTTGTAGTTATGTATTGCATTATATATAGTATTTTTTTATTATTAATGTTATTATTTTTACATTATCAATGAATGTGATAGGTGTCGCTGTGATCGAATTGTTCATTCAAAACAAACATGAATTGAACAGAATATTTTAAGCGATGATAGCTCAGTGGTAGTGTGTACGACTTTGCGTCAAGGGACGTGAATTCAAATCCAACCACCTACAATAAGCTTGAGCTTTCGGTGAAGGAAAACATCCTGAGGAAACCATACCTTTATCTGATGCCCGCCTGGCTAGCTACCACCCTCAAGTTGAAAATCTCCCCCCAAATACCAATAGGTGTGCTCCGGCACTTGCACTTGAAAGCCAGTTCTTCTTACTTAGTGTATCTGCCAACTTGGGCCGTATCGTCACTTAAAATCAGGTGAGATTATGGCCATAACGCTAGACTATAAAAAAAAGTTGCTAAACTTACCGGCTTACGCAGCTGACTCTTGAGGTATTCGTACTTCCGCTTGTAGTCCCGGGAATAAGGCACCGCTGGACCCGCTATCTGAGGGTTGGACAGCCTCGGGTCCTCCCACTGGGTCGTACGTGTATCTGGTAACACCAAGATCCATAATCAGAACCTTATAGAAGAATCTACATTCTTCGAGTTTGCTACTTGTTAAAACATAAACACAGCATCATAAATATACGGCCTATGTTAATAAAAAAAAAACAGTAGAATCCTAAAACAGTGGTGACCGTCGATGGATTAGAAGTACTAAAGATACCTTTCAGTAAACTCTATGTTTTCCAGTACATCTGGAAATGTGACAAAATGAGGTTAATATGATAACTCGAGGGTGGTAGCTGTTAGCCAGGCGGTCACCAGAAAATGCCCCACCACCATGCTATGGTGTGATCGCGATGTATACCTTCACCGAAAACTCAAGCTCAAGCAGGTGGATACGAACTTACCACCCCCCCCCCCCCCCCCACTGATGCGGTATCCGTACACACTACATAATTGGTTCAAAAATGTTTTTTTTTTTTTTTTTTTTTTTTTAATAAATCGAACTCACTGTGATCGATGAAGAAGATCCTCCCGTCGGAGTGAACTCGCTCCTCCCAGCCCTCCGGCAGCGGGCCCAGCTCGTCGGGCTCGGAGGCGGCGCTCACCCCGCTGGGGGTGGGCAGGCTGGACGCACACCCTGGACACGTCAAATCGAACCCGTATACCTCATTCAACACCCGAGGGGCTGTTCATTAATCACGTAACGGTATCGAGCGGGAGGGGGTTGAGGAAATATGAGAGGAAATATCATTGCTACGTAATATTTCGTGAAACAAAATCCAATATTGAACATCTAATTCCATTTTGGATTCCAAATTGTTTGCTTAACTTTAAAGCGTACAGTCGAATTTTAATGTAATTTAAACAGTATTTATTGTTTAAAAAAAAACTTGTTAAATGTTATATGTTTTAATTGTTATCCACGTTTTGTTCATGGACCAAACCAAGTTCTCGAATCGTCTTCTTTTAAGGCCAATGAGATGCCTCGTGTTGCTTTCAATCTCTCTTCGCTCTAACTGCTACCCATATTCTCAATACCTCGTTTCTCCCTTTCCTCAATTTATAAAAAAATAAGATATTTCCATTGTAGACCCTTGAAACGCTCTCGTGAACAGCAAAAACTAATGTAAATATTCGCCCACATCGACTATTAATGTGAGTGAATGAAATGTATAAAGAATCTTCATTCCAATACGATTTGACAATTACAAGGTATATCGGAAAATAATTAATTACTTACTTAATACTTTATTATTGAACTAAAAGCGCATATTTAATTGGAGTTTATTATTCGCTAATCAAATGCAATCAAATCAAAAACCTTTATTCAATTTAGGCCCTAAGAAGGCGCTTATGAACGTCAACTCTACCACCGATTCGGAAAGTAACGCAATTTTCGAGAAGAACCCTCAAGAAACTCGATCTGCATGTTTATATCTTTATTTAGGTCCATTTTTTACAGGATATTTGAATGTAAATTTATAGATATTGTATAATAAATAAAGACCTCGTAAGATAGTATGATAATAAGTCATCACAATAGTTGTCTTTGAGTAAGTTCTTTGGTAGAATCTTATGCGAATAATAGCTAAACATTGTATGACTTTATTAGAGCTAGACTAACCAGCGATATTTGTGATTTGACAGTAGGACAATCGAAATGATATGCCCAAAAATATAAATGTCGTCACAAAAATAAACACCGTCCACATGATATAACAGAAACTTCTTAAAACTTAGGCAGAAACATACAACGTGGATATTTAAATGCTGTACGACTTATTACCAACCGGGTCTCTCCTGATATGACAATTATAACTATAGGTTACAATGAAGAAAATCTGCCGCCGAATACCTATAGGTATCTACACGTTTTAAAAACTTGGGCCGTATCGTCCCTTAAGATTATGTCAGATTATGTCCATAACCCTAAACCTACAAACTATAGAAATAAATGCAGATGATAAATATAAATGAATTGACGTCCTTAAAAATAAATACATAAATGACCATAACACGTGATAGAAGTGACATTTCTTAAAAAGGGCTCACAAAAGAGAGACGCGTGTACCCTAACTGTGTATTAGATATACAATATTTAGCTTTTTCTGATTCTCTTTCTTTATTGATCGTGTAACGTTAAACATGAAGCATTCTTTAAATTTCAGCTTTCTTCCAATAACCAAAGTGTGGGTAGGCCCCCCCCCCACAAGGTGGACAGACGACCGGGTGAATGTCGTGGATATCCGCTGGATACGGTTGGCGCAAGACTGGTCCTTGTGGAGATCTTTGGGGGACTCCTATGTCCAGCAATGGACGTCTTTCGATTGAATGAATGGATGGATGGAACCAATTATCGCTAAAAAAATCCGCTTAAAAAATGCATGAACAAATCAGATGAACAGTTGTTAGAATTAATAGAGAAATCACCTGTCCTGGGATCTATCCACGTTGTGGTTTTCTTGTTGTGATCTATGAAGAACAGTCTTCCGTTAGGCGCTCGCTGCATACTCCAACCGGGCGGTAAACCTGTTTCATTATAAATATATTGCATTACTAAGCGATGATAGGTCAGTTAGTAATGCTTGCAGACCTCGAGTTAACGGACGTGAATTCAAATCCCTACAAAAGCCCGAGCCTTCGGTGTATGAAAGCTTTGTGATGAAACCAGATCATGGTGGTAGGGCTTTTTCAGATCCCCACCTACCTACCACTACTGACGGTTACACTTGAGAGACTGTTTCAATAGGATTAGCGCGTCAACCATCTTGGCCCACATCGCCACTTAACATCAGGTAAGATTGTGATCATAATGCTAAACGTAAAACAGCATTAAAAATCTAACGATTCCAATGAAAATAGCATAGGAGGCGGAATCCGAATGGCTACTTCATTCCTGGATGCAATGCGAAAGCGCTTGCTTATCCATGACGCAATGGAGGAAAGTTTTTTTTTTTTTTTATACTTAAGGTTTAGCGTTATGGCCATAATCTCACCTGATCTTAAGTGACGATACGGCCCAAGTTGGTAGACACGCTAAACCTGTGAAGAAACTGGCTCTCAAGTGCTGCTGCCGGAACACACCTATTGGTATTTGGCGGCAGGTTTACAACTTGAGGGTGGTAGCTACCCAGGCGGGCATTAGAAAAAGCCCTACCACCATGCTATGGTTTCCTCACGATGTTTTCCTTCACCGAAAGCTCAAGCTCATTGTAGGTGCTTGGGTTCGAACCCACGTCCCTTGACGCGAAGTCGTGCACACTACCACCGAGCTATCATCGCTTCAACACAACAACAAACAACGCACAACAAAGTAGAACAATTGTGAGTATTCCAATTAATATAACTGTTACCGTCGTGTTTCAGGCACTTTACGGGATATCGAGGGATTTTAGGGAGGAATAAAGGGAGATTTAATTAAAAAAACATACGTACCATCAGTGCTAGGTAGGTTTTGACTCTGACTACTGCTCGCACTGCTACTCCTTGTGCTCTCCGAAGACCCATCAGTCTCGTCCTAAACGGAAATCGTCACGTCACGATGATCAAATAATCAACGACAATCACTCCCGAATTTGTCATCACCCAATAAGTCAGTGTTTTTAGTCTTTCGAGCCAACTACTCTACGAGAACTTCCGAAATCGAACTAATCTATATTCTTGCATTATTTATAAAGCATACGTGCTTTATTATACCTATTGGTGACTTGTGCAAAACGCTGAGTATATTTGGTCCTTCAAGCCGACTACTGAACGAGGTTTTAAATATCAAAATAATATACATACTTATATCATGGGCTTACGTATTTTTGAGACATACGTTAGTGGTTTGCGTCAAAACACTGTTTCAACAGGAATCAGTATGTTTGGTCCTTCGAGAAAACTACACTACAACGCGTTAGAGCTTAATGTATATGCTGGCATTATTCATGAGACTCATGTGATTTTGATACCATACGCTCATAGCAATAAAGTATATTTCTCTAATTATTATATAGGCTAATTAATTTCCGCAAAAAAAAAAAATTAACTAAAAATTTATCTACATATAGTACAAAAAAAAATCTCACCAAGTTTGAGTTATTAGTATCAATTTTATGTACCTACTATTTAACTTTGAAGTTCTGCCGTAAATATTGCACATAAAATAAAAATGTTTTTTTTTTGTTTTTTCAAATTCTTACCCACATTTTATAATATTGTGAATCAGTTTGATGGACCTTATGGGGAATTTTACGCTCTTCCAAAGAAAGTACTTAAAATTGATATTAAGAACTCAAACTTGGTGATATTCTTTTTTTCTATATGCTTAATATTTTGCTTGAGGACAAAGAATTTTTTTTTTTTTTTTTTGCGAAAATGAATCACCTAATGTCTATAGTGTATATTTATGTTGAAACGGAATGGGTGCACGATGGTCTAACAAAACACCATGTGGTTGTTCGATAATTATGTTGCGTCAATGCGCTATCTTATATTTTATTATCTATTTCAATACAGCCTTTAACTTAATTCTGCTAAATATCTATTAAGAGGATTACATATTCACATACAACTACTTTCATCAGGACGCTAACACAAATCCGTTCTGTATATCTGAACATAACTTATCAACCGTAACTTGGGTATTAACTTACAGCGTTAGCGATTCTAAACTTAAGATAATTGAACTTCGATGACCCTTAAAAATGTTACCTTACAATTAGCACAAAACATGCTACAATAAAGGTTTCGAAAATTTCAAATATTCTGTAATTTATTCCTACATTCCTAGTTTTACTTTAAGCACTAATATATAGAAATCGTTAAAAGGTATTTCAAATAAACGTATACCCCAAATTTGAAGATAGAGTAAATCATAGCAGAAATAATAGCTAAAATTTGACTTCGTGACAGTTAAACATGCTATGCATATTCTACAATCGAATTTAATACTCTAAAATCTACAAAAAAAAACTACACTACATTATTATTATTACAAGTATTATAATTAATAACAATAACAAAGCGTAAACAGCAAAAAGCACAGAGTAAATATATACTAAACTAAATCCAATACTTACTAAAACATTTGGACGTGTCATGAATTATTACAACAATGGGAAAACTGCTATAGAAATTTTAATACTTTTTTTTTTACCTAAAACATCGGCAAAGAAGTTTTCTAAAGAAACCAAATAGCAAACAGACTCAAGCAGGAGATAAAAACTATGCAGATGATATAACAAAAAAAAAAATACAGAGAGAGTCTATTACAATATGAAAAACCCTTAAAAATTTAACACAAGAATTAAAAAAAAAAACTCGATAATTTATAATAGTGGAGATTTTAAACAAATTTAAAGGAGGAGCGACGAGAAGTAATGATGTAAGAAAGTCTAGCATAGATTCCTAGGGAAAGTAAATTTGTATTTTGAAGGAAATTCGCAGAACCATATATATACGACCTAGATAGATGAGTAGGGCTTAGCGAAGGCAGGCGTGGTCCTTGCACCCTCGCTGGAAGCTGTGTTAGTGACGAAGCACGGAAATAGACATCACAAGAGCGTGTCTCACACTCCTCATAGACAATAATCCCAATGCAATCAATTCCGGTACACCCGGAGTTGTGACAGAACGTGTTTTATCATATTCCATTAGTTTATAGGCACCATAGTGGCTTTAAAGCGTTATGATTTAAAAAGCAAAGCAGTTTCTGAATAGGTACTGTGTTATCGAGATACTAGCTAAAGATAACAGCATGTATTTTGTAATTGAAATTTATAACATCATACGGCAATTTAATTAAAGATTGTAAGAAAATTCGAGAAGATACGAGCTTAATAAATTAGTCCTAAGTATCAAACTTAATATAGGAGCATGTATTTTGAATCTAATTGAAATATATAAGAAAATTAGGCATATTTGAAGACGATGAAAGATTATAAGAAAATTCTTTTAAGAACGATACGATTTTAATAAATTAGTCCTAATTATTAAAAGTCATGCTGCAATCGTGAAATGTTTGTATACAAAACTGGACATGGGAACGTTACGTCTAGCAAAAAAAATTTTGCTAAGGAGGGAGATGGTAGAATAGTTTTTTAGTACTATTAGTTTAGTACGATATTATCAAACGGATGTAACATCAAAAATGTTTTAGAATAATGCATATACACTATATAATAGATGTGATGAAATGTAGCAATAAAGAAATGAAACTAAAAAAAAAAAAACGAAAAATCTCAAAATAGTAAGGCGTAAAGTTTTCAGCATGCTACAGAATCTTTAACGTATCCAGATTTAAAGGCCACTTGGTGTCGATATTTAGTTAACGATGCGTTAAATACACCCACGTCACAACCCTCGGGCTACCCCCCCCGGTTCTTACCTCCGAATCCTCCATCGAGCTGGCAGTGGTCCTTCTACGGCGCGAGCTCGGGGATCTCTCTGGAGTAGCGCCACCGATCGGCGTACTAAAATGGTTTTCATCGAATGTCAACGCATCATCGGTCTCCCCCCTCACTTCTCCATCGACCTCTGTATTTGTAACCCCCACTTCGGCATTGTGTTCATCGGCTTCATCATTATTAGTCGCAATTTCATCGCCAGCAGATGTCCCCTCTATAGGATTCTCTAGATTGGTTCCAGCATCATTCGTATCACCATTAACTTTATCATCTACTTCGCTGTTCTCACTTTCCTCTACTCGGCTGACTTCGTTAGCGCAAACTACGTCGTCTTCCGCTTGTGTATTATTATCACCTAAATTACTACCATTATTATCACAGTCTGTTTCACTTATACTATTAGTTGTTGCCGTCTCTTCTTGTTCGTTATCATTGGCACTCCTTCCGAGTTCCGGCGAACGAGCCGGCGTTGAGAAGGGTGTCGGATCTGTAGAATTATTCTCGGCGCTTGTATTGCTTACATCCCCCTGTCGGAGATTACATTAGTTACTGACGCACAAACTTATGCGTGCGGTCGTAAAACGTTTTCGACGCGAAACCGTCCGGCTCAAAGACTGTCCAATACAATCAACTACACATATAAGTTTGCAGTCTCAAATATAGAGAAGTCCCGTCCGTTTATCGGTTCCGTGATTACTGTATTGTCTATGATAGTGAGGACAACACAATGGATGTCTATGGTATAATCAAAGCACCAAATAAAATTAGTAAACGTTCCTATTTATATAATAGTAGTGACCATCATGTTAAATATTTTGTGACCAAGTATTCATTCATATGCCAAATAATAATAAACGATTTCCAAAGCTCTGGTTGTAATAATTGAAGCAATTGTTGTTATTAAGTCGGTAACAGAATATAAAACGCAAATGAAAATTAGAAAGAGTTCATGCGGTTAAAACTTTAACAATATAATAAAATGAATACATGGTGTGTAGATGTTTCTAGAACAGCAATTAGACCATTTAAAATATGCCACAGCAATTTTTTAACATTAAAAATTTAATAGATAATCTACGTCGAATTCAAAAACACTTTAAATACCATGGACAGTAATCAATTATTTTTGATCAAAATTTGAATTTTGAGCTCGTCATAGATTAAATTTAATATTAAGGATCGATAATTAACAATGATGAGGGACTACACAAAATGAACCTAAAACATATATTTTTTTTTATTGAAAATATTTGTTAGTTTAAATTTATATGCGAAAGCTCATGCTGCGAGAAAATTTAACTTTTAATAATACGGCAAGACCTATCCTCTAAAACCAATATTTTAAACCAAATATCTTTAATCCCTTTAAAACATTACAAATTATCGTGTAAAAAAGAGAAAAAAACTTTCCATCATACCAACAAAACTTAGGAATTCAAATAAGAACACATAATACCCTTATAAGGCATGCACTTTCCAATTAAACAAAGAAGTTTACATAAAAAAAGATCAGATTCTTGCTAAAATTTAGATACAACATTAAATAGTAAATATCCCGAATTATTGTCAAACCCATGCATGAAACGATCGGATAAGTCAGTTCATTCAATTTTGCAAAATGCTACAAAGTTCGAGTAATGAGCCCGGTGAAAAATAATTCGAAAGGTGCTTACGTCTCTAAAAGTGATCACCATAAACGAGCTACAGTACCCGGCGTAATAAGAATAAGGGCGATAAAACATGTATAGCTAGCCCTTGCTCGTTTTTGATCCAAAAAAGTGCACCATTCGAATATACGACCAATTTGGATATCCTTTATAGACCATTCAGCATGAAGCAATTTGACAAGCCATTCCAAAAGCCCAAGGTGGCAAATTCTATAGAGGATTCTTGTGATGAAATTGCGAAGCTCCATTTGTGCTTTTGTGGCCCAAAAACGAACCACTACCAGAAAAAGTATAACGTCTCTTTGCTAAATAAATCCTGCAGGACTATATTCAGGCAAGACGACCCGACTTTAATACGCGTGAGGTCAATCACAACAGGCCTTATAAATCGCAGTGATCCGGAACTGAATAAGGCTTTGGCATAGGCCTATTTAAAATATACGGAAATTCTCGTAAAAGGGGGGACCAAAAATCTGTATTAATTTTTTTTTATTAACACCTCAGAAGCACGTAACTAAACAAGTATTTTGATAAACAGAGGATGAGAATGTATAAGACTGTTCTGTTTTTGCTTATTTAATTAATACATTTAATTATTAATACGTACAGAGTACAAGATAATTAACAAAAATCAGCACTAATACGCTTCTATTATCTAATTAAATAGATGAAATATAAGTTTTTTTACCAAGAATAAGTTTTACATGTTCTACAAATCGTGGCCCCCGCACTAGAGAAAACATATATATATAGATAAAAATAAGCTAGACCAGAATTATGATGTGGAATTGTGGATCAGCTCGACAAAAGGCCTCTTGTAAATAGTCCAAAAGTAAGATTTCCCTAAGTATCTAAGTATTTTAACAGAAAGTAATTAGTAAGTAAGCAAGGTCTAAATTCACCAATCAATGACTTTAAGGCCACAAATGAAAGTATAGAAGAACTGACTGCGCCGACCAACATTTGCATGATAACTTTCCTCTACAACATTCCCCAAGCATTTATTCAAGTAAGACAAAAATTAGTACCTATTTAAAACTAACATGCAATTCTGGACGTAACAAATTATCATTCAATCCGTATAGGCATTAAAATATAATAAGATACTGTCATATTTATCTCTGACAGGACACATTTTACTTGACGTTTCCCCCCGAGTTATTTAAACTCCCCTCGTGTATATAAGATCCCTGAGTAATCCAGGATTAACCATTACCTGTTGCTGAGGAACAGAGGAGGGACTGGACGCGTGTTCTTCATCAGCGGATATATGGAACCGCCTCTGGAACTCTGTCGCTGCGTTTTCGATCCTCTCCGCTTGCGACTCGACACTCATATTACGCCTGGTATACACATACACTATTTACATATATATATATATATATATATATATATATATATATATATATATATAGATAAAATTTTCTTGTCCAGTTGTTAGCCTGCGATGAAATCCTAAACAACTGAAGCGATTTTAACCAAATCTGGCACACTGTGTGCAGTTTGATCCAACTTGATTTAGGACACTTTATATCTCGATAAGTGATCATAACGTGATAGATGGCGATATAGTCAATGTGATTGACTACTCGAAAAGGTAGACCGAGGTCTAACAGGTCAGCTAGTATACATATAGATTATTCTAAAACACTCTAGAAATCACTACATAATCATGGATAGAAAAATCGAAATCCTCCAAGAAGCTAAATGGTAATAATTCTGCGTAAAAGGCGGAATCCAAAACAAAAAAGGACGGTGAAACATCACTATATCTCTCTCGCTCACACAGTCGCCCCGAGCCGACTTTACCCGAACGAGTGTCACACAAAACGGTTGCGGATTGAAATTTCAAAGTCCTCCCATAAATACACTTCAAAAACCGATTTGCTTGGTGTTATTTAAAATAGTAATTAATATATCACTCTTTATTGTAAGAACTGCCTGTTGGACTTTGGCGGCAACTCAAAATACATGGATATAATTAATTTCTCGCGTGCATAATAACTGATTCGTATCAAGCAGTAATAAAAACCACTACACCGCATGTCAATATCCCAACAGAAATTTATTGCTCTCTAGAACCAAATTAATAAAAATTCTGCATAAAGACAGTATCAGATCTAAAAGCGGATTCACTTCGTGCTTGTAATTAAAATAGCGATTATCATATCAATCTTCCGTCTTACAAGTATCTTTCGGACTTTTATTGCGAACTTAAACTCCACGACTCTTAATTATTCTGTTATCTACTTCGCGCCAAGGGACGTGAGTTCGAATCCAAGCACCTACAATGAGCTTGAGCTTTCGGTGAAGAAAAACATCGTGAGGAAACCATAGCATGGTGATAGGGCTTTTTCTAACGCCCGCCTGGGTAGCTACCACCCTCAAGTTGTTGCACTTGAGAGCCAGTTCCTCCACAGGTTTGGCGTGTCTACCAACTTGGGCGGTATCGTCACTTAAGATCAGGTGAGATTATGGCTATAACCTTAAGTATAAAAAAAACTTGTTAAACTACAGCATTAGAGGTCAACATTACACCAAAAACTTACTCTTCTCTATCTTATATAGTTTCAATCACATTGTCACTTAGCATCAAATATATATTTACTAGATTTTAAGTGCGGCTTCACTCGCATTTATAATGATTATATCAAACAAATCAGATGACGCAATACAAATTTTGATACAAAGTTTACCCCCCTGCTAACCCCGCTTTCTATAAGTTTTTCGCGAGAAAAAGTAGCCTATCTCCGTCTCCAGTATCCCATCTATTCCTGTGCCACAAATTCATCACAATCGGTTCAGCGGTTTAGGCGGTTTAGACATGCAAACAAACAAACTCACTTTCGCATTTATACTACTAGTATGATGATAGTTTATAGGTGTAGTGTTATGGTCACATCTTACCTGATGTTAAGTGACGATGTGACCCAAGATAGTGGACACACTTAGCCGGAACACACCTATAGGTATTTAGCGGCAGATTTTCAACTTGAAGGTGGTAGATACCCAGATGGGCTTTTGATAAAAGCCCTACGACCATGCTATGGTTTCCTCACGAATTCCTTCACCCAAAGCTCAGGCTCCATTGCAGGCGGTTTCGAACTCACGTCCATTAACCAACGAACCTATCATTGTGGTCGAATGTAAAAACTATATTCTGCACACTCACGTGAACGTGGGCCTCTCCCACTGTGTGGTCCTCACGTTGTGGTTCACATAGTAGGTCCTTCCGTTAGCGTCTTGCCTCTCCTCCCATCCGGGAGGCAAAGGATCTCCTCCTATAGTCTGAAACAAACGTCCAACTTGAAGCCTATACAGGAACCAAAACAGTTAGCAAGCCCATATCTTCACTTGATAATGACTTTAGATAGGATTTAATTGCACGCTACGTGTCCACATTTTAACCCAATCCAATGCTCGATGACCTAAATAATATTATATTATAGCATTCAGTTCCCAAAACGAAATCTTCATTAGCTTTTGGTCTATCACTAAACACAATATATATCATTTTAAATAATAATCACATAGAATCAAGAGAAAAACCAATCATTGCTGAAATTATCTGCAATCAACTTTAAGGGAGTAATCAACCAGTATAAAATCTAACTCAAACTGTTTCATAAATACATAATAAATACGGCCATAATTCTCATTACTTAGGCCTAAAGATGCTATAACATGCAAGATTTGGGACTGCATTATTTCTACACACAAAACTAATTCAACCAAAACACTTAACTCAATAAAGAAACAATCAGCAAACTCCCTTAAAAACAAATTTCGATCACATTACGTTTCACGCTGTCTCTATGATTAGGAGAATTATGCGGTTCACACGTCACAGAATTTAAGGGTAAAGACGCTTTACAAGGAACACTTCTAGAACATTCGGAAAAGGGCAAAAATAAAAAGGAACGTACTAGGCCGGCGACGTCGGATCCATCGATAACCTCCCAATCGTCGCCGACGAATGACGTCACCGTGCGTCTCCCCATCCCCTAGCGAGATGAAATTCAAACTCAGGTAGGGGACTGCACTTCTAAACTATTACTAACAGAAGCGAAAATCATGCAAAAGCTAAGAATATATATATTTTTATCAATCAGAAGCAGAAATTCTTAATAAAAAGAAACCACTTTGCTACGGCCTAACGCTAACGCAACACAACTGATGTGCACGCGACGAACGCTCGGAACTAAGTGAGTGTATCGGCGGTCTAACTGCCCTTTTATAAGCAGTGGCTATAAGCAGTGATGAGGGTAGTTGTGTCGTCGTGGAGGACAATTGCTAACAATATGTATATAGCTTTCACCCGCGGCTTCGCTCGCATTGAAGCCATAAAATAAGTTTATTTATCTTTCGTAAAAAAAAATATATATTTTTTTACAATAAATAGTATCTCATGTTGCTTCTAATATCTTCAAGAATATGTGTACAAAGTTTCACGATTATCGGTTAAGTAGTTTTCGCGTGAAAGCGTAACGAACATACTTGCATTCACAATTTATATTATTAGTAGGTGATACTGTAGTGATCGATTTTAAAAGGTATTGTTTTACCATCGAAATATCACAAATTGGTTTTTAACAACAACTTTAATATACACGGAATAATGAAACAACTACAATAGTGACGGCGGTGGGTAGTTTATTAACATTGGTTGCTGTATAAGCGCGACGCGAGCGCGGCTATGGGTTCAGTCGAGAGGCAGTCGAGGCGTATTCATCGTGCATAGCGGTAACACCAACAGCGGTAAGGACATAGGATTTATATTTCTCTATTATTCACAATGTGTGATATATTTGATATTTATGGGGTAAATAATTATCGGGAATGATTTATACTGGACAGAGATTGAAACACGAGCGGTGAACAATATTAAGTAAATAATTATGTTTTTTGGTATTTGTAATGATTATTTATTATAAATGAAAACATCTAAAATAAATTCTTTTGCTGTTTATTACAATACCCTATTTATATTTATAAAGCGATGATAGCTCAGTGGTAGTGTGCACGACTTCGCGTCAAGGGACGTGGGTTCGAACCCAAGCACCTACAATGAGCTTGAGCTTTCGGTGAAGGAAAACATCGTGAGGAAACCATAGCATGGTGGTAGGGCTTTTTCTAATGCCCGCCTGGGTAGCTACCACCCTCTAGTTGTGAACCTGCCGCCAAATACCAATTGGTGTGTTCCGGCAGCAGCACTTGAGAGCCAGTTCCTCCACAGGTTTAGCGTGTCTACTAACTTGGGCCGTATCGTCACTTAAGATCAGGTGAGATTACGGCCATAACGGTAAACCTTAAGTATAAAAAAAAAAAAAAAAGCTCAACCTCCAAAGTGGGATAGAGAAAATAATTGTCCCCTGGGCATGTGAGTTACGCGAAATCGGTTCCCTTGTTTTTAGCAAACAATGTAGGAATATATATCTCTTTCATAACTTCCCCGTGGTAAACGCGGGAGAGATCGTGGTAAACTGTATTCAAAAAGGTAAATTTTTGCAAAGCGATAATTCAAAGCTTTTGCACTAAAATATAGAAATTACAATATATGCATAGCGAGATAGTAAAAAGAAAAAATTGACGAACGACCTTATTTCGGTTACCTGTGATATTTATAATTATATACTGAAAGTCTGCATCCCTAAAAGACATTTAATTTCACGGACCATGACAGGCAGATTTTATTATGAATAGTTATATGATTAATGATATTTAAGTGTGAAAGTCAACCTACTTCTAAACAGCCTTAATTATTATGTTAATTTTCTTTACATAATTGACCCTTATCGAATTCGCTGCCATTATTATTAATGTAGATATATAAGATCTTTGTCCCCACTATTTACAAGGTTTTCACTCAAATCGTTATTCGAATTCAAGTGATACTTTATTGAATAGGTTTAAGTATGAATTGTATGGGGTTTTATTAACTCACCGGTTGGACGTCTCCGAGCTGGTGGGCCGGTTCCACCATCTCCCAGTCGTCGGGCGCCGGCTGCGGGTGGGGGTGGGGGTGGGGGTGGGGGTCCGTGGGGTCAGGCGCCGGGTCCCCCACCCGGCCCACCAGCGCGTGATACACCTCGATGTGACCCCGGACCCGAGACCGAGCGCTGATCATTGTACAAATTTTTTGGTATAATATAGAAATTAATTTTTGCAAATAAAAGACATTTTTGCATGGTGGTAGGGCTTTTTCTAATGCCCGCTTGGCTAGCTACCACCTTCAAGTTGAAAAATCTGCCGGCAAATCCCAATAGGTGTTCCGGCGTTTGCACTTCAGAACCAGTTCCTCCACAGGTTTAACGTGTCGATGCCAACTTGGGCCGTATCGTCACTTAAGATCAGGTGAGATTATGGTCATAACGCTAGACCTTAAGTATACGAAAAGTGTGTGTAAGTGTGTTTATATGTGTGTGTATGTGTATGTGTGTGTGTATGTGTGTGTGTGTGTGTATGTGTGTGTGTATGTGTGTGCTTGTGTGAGTGTGTGTGTGTGTGTGTGTGTGTATTCGTATGTATGTAACTGAATTAATAAGTATTTTGCAGTGTACTAAACATCACTTCACATCGGTTTTCTAATAATAGTAAATATAATAATAATAAGTTCCTTAATGAATATTCATGTTATGACAGTTTACCGAAATATTACCGACCCTATATTAATTAATTAATGGTACAAGAATAAGTTAATTATGATTTCAAGCCTTGATTACATAATTTAGTTTTAATCGTATAGTTAATTAATGCTGTTATATAAATAATACCATTGCACGAGTATAGTTAGTAAGTTAAGTGAAATTCTATTTAAATATAAAAAATACTGTACAGCTGTTGGTAGAGCTCAAAACCAACCACTTACACAAAGAGCTTGACTTTGAGCTTTCGGTGAAGGAAACCATCGTGAGGAAACCATAGCATGGTGGTAGGGCTTTTTCTGACGCTCGCCTGGGTAGCTACCACCCTCAAGTTGAAAATGTGCCAGCTGCACTTGAGAGCCAGATCCTCTACAGGTCTAGCGTGTCTGTATCGTCACTTAAGATCAGGTGAGATAATGACCCTAAGGCTAGGTCTTAACTATTAAAACACAGTGTCTAATAACAAATAAATCAAATTAGTACAACACACAATCTGGCAAAAAAAAGGAATTTGGTCTAGAAGGTACCACAATAGCGCAGAAATAAGATATTCCAAAAAATATCTACATTACGTCTAACCGAAAAATGGTTAACTCTTCAAAATACATTTCCTATACAGAATTTGAGCTTAACTCTTCAAATTAATAGGTTAATCTATACTAATATTATAAAGAGGAAAGATTTGTATTTTTGGATTTTTTTGTCTGTAACAAATACTAGACCGATTTTTAAAATTCTTTCACCGTTATAATGCTACATTAGCCCTGAGTAACATAGTTTAAATTATATTTATTTTTATTTTAATGAAAATTATTAAATAAAATTTTAGTTCGACGCGAACGAATTCATGGATACAGCAATTATGTAATAATTTTGCTCGATTAAGTTCAACTTTTAATAAAATTTACCAAAATTAAGTGGAAAGGTTTAAGTATTGTCTAGGTAAAATGCGGATAAGAAATGGTCCTAGAAATGCGAGGCAATCGAAATATTACCTACATAGAACGCAAGAATATATAGCGCTGTTAGAGCTGTAAATTTTAAATATTACATAGGTAAAAGGGGTATACGAAATAGTGCTGTTAACATCTTAAATCTGAGTATCGCCTTAAGTCAGTGTTTCTCAACATTTTTCATGACACGGCCCCTTTAGTATGAAGAAATATTCCGCGACCGCGTTACCATTTTCCCCAGGTATTTCATTTTGTGATAAATATTCATTCCAACATATTTATTCATTGCCATAATTAGGCTTCGGATAAATACATAATTAAGTATGTAAAACACTTTTTTAACTAACATCGAATGCGTCGCCAAGAGATAACGCAACTTACAAAATTGACTTGTGGTCATCGAATGTAAATCAAAACCACTTCGATTCATTTTCTTCGACGCAGTCTTTTATTGAAAAAGTCGGAAGGTATTTATACCTGGTATGAAAATTGTGTTCAAAAAAGTTGGAAGAGTTGTTTTTTTGTTTTTTGGGACCTGATATACGCTGTTAGCCGTAAGTACATTGACAGATTCACCGAACTTTCTGGCCTAAATGGTGAGGGCACTCAAAGGTACCAGAATGGATGAACCTCGGCGTGGACCCGCTGTCGGAAAACGAAGATAACTGTGTCATTACCTCTCATTGCAAGAGATACCACAGAATACTAGGCAAAGGTGGACATTAAATCCGTTTTTAAATGCAGGTATGAATGAGGCAAATTATGGCAACCGAGCTCAATGAAAATCTGTGGGATTTATCTCACGATGGGATGCTGCGATTGGGACTTCAGTCTGTCAATATGCATACCTTTAGGTTAAATAGGAAATCAGAATACCCAGAATGGACAATAGAGGCTTTGAAGTGTTTGATTCCATATGTCATCTCGTACTTGTGCGAGTTGACATTTTGATCAATGGCCCAAATAAAAAGTAAGGAAATTTTTAATTAATCTCCATGTAGCAAAAACCGATCCACGATGGGAGATATTGGTTAATGAGAAACAAACGCAACCTTCACATTTTCTATTTATTTCATACAAAAGATTATGTCCTTTAGTTAACATTGTTCTTGATAAATCTTTTTAAGCTAAATTGTTTTTAATTCTTCAGTAACTTTCCTAACCTTTTGCAATTCCGCTATAGAAGCTTCGCGACCCACACGTTGAGAAACACTGCCTTAGGTAAAAGGTATATAAAAATTAGCGCTTTTAGAGCCGGATATTGTAATTACTACTTAGTTAAAATAAGGATAAGCGACAAATAATCTAAACATTAAGTAAAAAGCTCAAGCTTATTGTAGGTGGTTGGACGCTACCCACGTCCCATGACGCGGCCTTCCGCACGTTACCACTGAGCTACCATCGCTCCTAAATGTATGTTTGCATGGTGATAGGGCTTCTTCTAATGCCCGCCTGACTGCCTACCACTCAAGTTGAAAATCTGCCGCCAAATACCAATAGGTGTGTTCCGGCAGCAGCATTTGAGAACCAGTTCCTGCACAGGTTTAGCGTGTCTACCAACTTGGACCGTATTGTCACTAAAGATAGGTGAGATTACGACCATAGTGCTAAACGATACAGAAAAAAATATATATTTAAAAATAAAACTCTCCATTGTAAATTGCAAATTGTTACTTACAATGTTTTGCTGGAAAAGGCCTGATATGTTTTATATATAAACATATATTGAGCGATGATAGCTCAGTGGTAGTGTGTACGACTTCGCGTCAAAGGGCGTGAATTCGAATCCAAGCACCTACAATGAGCTTGAGCTTTCGGTGAAGGAAAACATCGTGAGGAAACCATAGCATGGCGGTAGGGCTTTTTCTAATGCGTGCCTGACTACCTACCACTCTCAAGTTGAAAATCTGCCGCCAAATACCAATAGGTGTGTTCCGGCAGCTGCACTTAAGAACCAGTTCCTGCGCAGGTTTAACGTGTCTACCAACTCGGGCCGTATCGTCACTAAACATAAGTGAAATTATGACCATAACTCTACACCTTACTTTCCTTTGTAAATTGCAAATTGTTACTTACAATGTTTTTCTGAAAACGGCCTGATATGTTTTATATATAAACATATATATGTATGGGGGAAGACTTTATATAAACATTCAAGGTGAATACAGAAATCTCATTAATAAATTACTTTCACACATGCATATTTCTTTAATCTATTATATTTAGTACAACTATCTTAGCCTATCAAAGAGTCACCATGATAATCTAAATATACAAAGCGGACGTTACGCAAAACAAAATATTATAACTTTGCGCAATGTGCAAATACCGAGGATACACAAGCGGTGGCATATGCAAAAAAAAAAAAAAAGGGCACATCATGCTGAGGGATAGACTTACACAGACCTTCGCGGCCGCAGCGGGTACTTAACCACGTTGGGGCGCGCGCTCGCCGCCGACTCCGAGGGCACGCTGGACAGCGGCACCTCCACCATGCCGAGGAAGTCGTCCCTCGTCAGACGGTTCTCGTCGAACACTTGAATCAGGAGTTTGTGCTCTTGCGGCTTCACCTAACGATATATTTCAACTCTACATTCCTCAAAGATCTTCCCTCATTTCGGCGCCCTGAGAAAACGGTCTTGCGAACGTCGAAACTGCCACCCCTTATTACACATCCCTTCCGGGAATCCATCCGGGAATACGCATCCCTTGTTTCCTACCTCACCGGCTAACTCACACTTTCCTTTTGGCGATCGATCGTTTCTGTTGATATTATTTATGCTTGCCGATGCCTATCGATCCAGTTACACTATATCTCACCACGAGTGCAGTGAAATACCCAACCATTGCCAGCAGAAAAAGGAAAATTTTTGTCCGCATAACCTATTGCGTTATTACACCAAAGTAATTTACATAAATACAGTCCACTAATCACCAGCGTCACCATAAGATGCTTGATTTTTAGAACCAGAGGCCATCCTTAATGGCTAGACCTCTTAATATTCTTGAAGCGATGACAACACAGTTAATAGTGTATACGGACAATCTCGGGCTTTCGGTGAAGGGAAACATGTATTTACGAAATTCATTATTCTTTTACTGAGGCTTCAGTTTCAAATTCAAAATTCACCCTCAAAAACTTATCATAACGGGCCGTAAGAAGCGGAGATTAAGAGAAAACACTTACCCTGAATATAAACTCCTGATTCCATACCGGATTCAAAGTCTGGAAAAGATTGTTGTAATTAAATACAATATAATCCAGTAAAAATTCCATCCACGTAATCCAATCCACGTAAAAAAAAAAATCTGTAACTGTAACCTAATCTGTAAATTATCTTTTAATTATAATTGAAATGTAATTTGTTAACGATATATGGACCTTTCTGGTATATGGATTTTTGCCCACCTGCCCATTTCTAAGGCGTATTATTCGGAAACAACTCAACAGAACTTAATTAACTTGATACGGATCAGAACATTCTTTATGTCATAAAATAAAAGGGTCCGAAAGGGCACTTTTTCCATCACGCCATCTATAAAACGTGACAAAGTGTTGTATCATTATCGGCTCTAGACGAGTTTGATTTACATAGTGAAAATTCAATCGACAATTCTCTCACAGTGACAAATAAAGAAATTAGCAGATCGATAGAACTGAATCATGAATTCCGACTGTAGCTTGCAGGACGGATCCCATGATCGCATATATTTTAATAGCTCCATGAACAGTTTGTCTCTTTACGATGTTTTACCTCCCTTTATTCCCCGTCCTATAAACATTGTGTGCCTCCTAACTCTTGTTACGGATAATCGCTTAGTTGTAGGGTGCCTGTCAAGTTTTATTACAATAAAATAAAAAAACTTTAAGGTTTTAGTGTCGCTTTGTGGTGCATATTAGTATCCTAGCAATATATTTTACATCTGGTTTGCATGTATTGTTTATATTGTCTATTTGTTAGTGTATCGTCTGGTTTGGATATAATTTAAAGAGAAAAACTAAAATTGTCCGATACAATCTCCATCGTTTATGGGTCTACCTACGTGACATTGGCGAAATCGTGCGCGCACACATGTGGCCATTAAATAAATAAAAAAAGAAGAATCTATCTGAATCTAATAGAGACGTGCTACAGAACTAATGATTCTCTCACCTTTTTCTTCGTCTTTGTGAGAAATGTCTCGATGGTGACGTCACCATCCGCCTTCTGCAGCTCCACTCGTACATATGGATCGCTGGAAAACGTTCATCACGCACAATCAATAATAATAACTAATATTAATATTATTAAGCTGAAAAGATTGTTTGAACGCACCAATCTTAGGAACTGCCCGCAGGATTTAAAAAATCTTTTGTGTAATCCTTAGAGCAATAATCGAGGAAGGCTTTAGCTATTTAACATCATCATGGTAGCGTGCTACCACCGATAGAAGCATAGCTGTTTTGAATAAAGTAAGAAGAACGAGCAAAAAAGATTGAATAATGTGTAGGTCCACGCGAACGAGGTCGGGGGGAAAAACTAGTCTGTGTATATATATATATATATTTATATACGTGGGTTGACTGCCTGTTTTATAATGTAGAGACTCACTGAGAAGAGATTTTTCGAATTCTGCACCCCTAAGGATAAACGGAGCGGCAAAGATCATATGAGAGATAATAAAAAATCACATGAAGCGACGATAGCTCAGTTGGTAGTGTGTTCGTTGCTGCGTCAAGGGACGTGAGTTCGAATCCACCGATAATGAGCTTATGCTTTTGGTGCAGAAAATATCATGATGAAACCATAGCACGGTGGTCGGGCTTTTTCTAATGCCCGCCTGGCTAGCTACCACCCTCAAGTTGAAAATCTGCCCCCAAATACCTATAGGCGTTCCGGCAGTTGCCCTTGAGAGCCAGACCATCCAAAGGTTTAACGTGTTCACTAGCTTGTCTTAACTTAACTTAAAGTCAGATGAGAAAGTGGCAACGGAAAACTTTAACTATAATAAAAAAAACATATATGTAAAATTTACCCCTTTAGGGTAAAGAGATGGCGGTTTTTATGGAAGGCAAAAAGAACTTAACGTATTAACTTTATCTAAAACATAAAGAATCCTTAATTTTAGAATTAATAAGAATATGGTATATTAATAATAATAAATGGTAAATAGCCTAAATTCAATTCGAAACGTAAACCGTCGATGCATCATCCACCAATTCGCAACATAATTGATAATCAAGGCGAAACGTGGCAACAAATAACATTCAATCTTATTCAATCACGTCGTATGTCTCGAATTAAGTGCATTCTTTTGTCTACTATAATCATATAGTCCGCCTTTAAATGCATAGATTTCCTTTTTTTATTTTTATTATTGAGGTTTTTTAACGTTATGGCCATAATCTCACCTGATCTTAAGTGTCGATACGACCCAAGTTGGTAGACACGCTAAACCTTGGGAGGAACTGGCTCTCAAGTGCAACTGGCGGACCACACCTGTTGCCAGACGGGCATAAGGAAAAGCTCTACCACCAATGAAAACCAAACAAAACACTTCCTTTAAACCCCCAGTTAAATATTAACCGTATTAAAAAATTAAAATTCACTGTATGTCACAGCCCATTCAAATGAAAATAAAAAAGTTTAATTTTTTTTCCATAACAGTTACTTTATTAAAATACATTTTTTTTTTTCAGACAGTATTAAGAAATAGTGCATGTAAGAGTTAAACCAAATTCAACTGGTTCTTAAGCACCATACAGCGGCAGTAACTAAGGGTAGTGGTTAGGGTCTGATAGTAGATCCTGATCTGGTAGTGGTGGTAGGACCAATATCCAAAGTGAGTCTATTTCGGGATTTCGAGTTCCGGGATCAGACAGCTGCTGAGACACTTACAGATTGACGGATCCCAGATATCTTCGGGAACGCCGTCAATTTAAAATCGGACCGTGGCAGGTCTAAGATTCCTAACGCTGTGATCGAGGTATTAGCTATTGGGCAGCATAACGGGATGCATGAAAGAAACCTTCACCGAGAATCCGAGTACTTCTGTAAATGATTAATAACGTTTTCACCACGACACGGGTGTATTTTCGAAGTGAAACTTCACATGGGAGGTCTTTGAAATTCTAATCCGCAACCCTTTGAAACGAAGTTCCTTACGGGGCTTCGCGGGGGGTTACTCTAACGGGCAAAAAACGTCCGTAACGTTAGCGTAAGATTGTTATGTACAGACTAACAGTGTCTAATGTATAGTCTACGTGATCACTGTTATTATTATATATTTTTATAAATCATCGTAAACAAAATAAAGGTGTTAAGGTAATTTTGTAAAGTAGTTTTTTTTATCGACCTAAAAACCGTAATTAAAAATGTTTACCCGAATAATTATTTTCTTTATACCTCGAATAGAAATTGAAATTAATATATTTATAATAAGGAACTTCGTTCCCACGACACCACTCGTTTTTTTTCGTACGACGCCAGTTCAGGTAAAGTCGACATAAGACGATTAAGAGAGCGAGACAGATATAGTGGTGTCTCACTTTGTCGAGTGCTCTTAAGCACACACACCGTTTTTTAAAACGTGCTTGTATTGACACAACAAGAAACATAAGCATGAACACAACGCCTCCTGAAAAGGCTAGTAAATAAATACAATAACTATTTTACTAATACGTGACGTAAATAACTAAGATGCACGATCAAAGTAAGTTCAAATACCTGCTAGAGGGTTGAACTTTCTGGGGAAGAAATGTTGATACGGCACTCTCTAAAGCCTGCCTTCGAGCTGAAGAAATTTTAAATCAAATACCGTTTTTTTTTTTTTTTTATAATTCATCGGTATAGGTGTTCTGGCCACAATCTCACCTGATATTAAGTCACGGCCTAGTGCACGGACTGGCTCTCAAGTGCAACTGCCGGAACACGCCTATACGTATTTGGCGGCAGATTTTCAACTTCAGGGTGGTAGCTAGCCTAGCGGGCTTTTGAAAAAGCCCTACCACCAAAAACATAACTATATAGAAAACGCGCTTACCTAGCACCAAATATGTCCTTTTTCGCCAATGAAAACGCTCCTAATATTCGCAAACGAAGAAGGAAGCTGTTCTCATCAGTCTGAAAATAAACATTGTAAATTAAAAATAATGATTTTTCATACAATTGAATAGTTGAACTTATAGTATAGAATATCAATTCCAATTCTGACTCATTGTTGTTTGATAAATACAACAGGAAATCATATACGATGAATATAACATTTTCCTGAGGGAAAAAACACTTTATCGTTTATGTATATAAACCCCGCAATTTCATATGCGTCTGGCCGCCATTTTGGTGACGTATGCAGCCGTGACATTGAAGGCTCAGTAGCGTCAGCAAAATTGACCGGCGGGAATCAGAAACAACATAAATCAATGTTTGAGGACGAACTTCTTAGCTACCCATTGTATTCATCGTACATCTTCCCGGGATGGATCGGTAACACGGATATAGGTTTAAGATCCCCGCTTCCAAAGCGCGCCAACACTCACATTCACTACTCAAGATTCACTCCCTGCCCAGACAAATTTGGTAGAAGCCTGCTAGCACAGCTTTAGAAGAACGTTCTACTACAGAACTACATACATATAACAATACAGTCCACGAGATTCCGTGATAATTTAGAAGATTAAAGCGCCATTTTGCTGGTACACTCGCACCCATTTCGACCACGTGTAATTTAACTATGCAGCCATTTATATTCAGTTTGATTTTTAAACCAATTAATACCTATCATCAACCCAACTCCTTGTGTAAAATCTCTAAAAATGTGACACTTTCGTATCAAAAATATTAGTTAATTTATAATCGGTCGATATGAGAGCGAGATGTATACCAGCATACACCCCCCCCCCCCTACAATCTTTTAAAAGATCTTAACTTGTTAAGGGCTGCAGTAAGGTCTATACCAGAATGTGTTCTATAGCTGCACTAGCAGAGTCCTGCCAAATTTGTCTAGACAGGGAGATAAAAACGAGCGACGTGATTCGGAAACGAGCCCTTTTAAAGTGCACCCATGTCTCATTAACAAGGATTCCAGGATTTGCTCGGAGTTTCCCTCCGTCACACAGTGACCCCGGCACCCGCACGATTAAACCATAGAATGTTAAGAATTACTTCTCATCTCTGTTGGTATTTTTATAGGAAATCATTTAACAAAAATCTTATATATATAACCTTATCTCATCGAGTATAATAGTTCAACAACTAATCAATTAAATTACCATTATTTTTTTTGTAAGCTGTACATTTCAGTTATGGATGACGTCACGTGAATGTTAATGTGATATGGTTTCAACGCATTAACCATTCGCGAATATTATAATAATCATAAGGCATTGTTTTCTTTTGTTTTTTTCGCTTAAAGTAAGTAAAAATACATTTAAGTCATTCCTTGCGCAATACGCTGGGCCAACCACGTGAGGACATTTGCGACTCATTAGAAATACCCAGAAAACGACCCCAGAACGTTTATTGACAGAGCCCAGAAACAGCTTTAACCTCGCTTCGAGTCATTGCTTGGATATCACAAGCCCGTCCTACCCTTGTATCTCTTCTATGTCCTCAATTTATGATGGTGATCTCTATACCAACATTTCACATACGTATTTCGGTAAATATCTTCCAATGTAATTCCCCACTTACGCATAACATATTATCTCCAACTATTACTAACATAATATACTAGTTGTGTCTGTGACTTGGTTTATGTGGAATTAAATATTATTTAGTAATTTTTGCTAATTTTTGTAACTTGTATCAATACAGCTTTGTATTGGTGGTAGCGTGATGTTAAAAGCCGAAAACCTTCCTCGATGAATGTGTTACTTTTTATTCCATAAAACTAAAATATTCCTCCAGTATTCCTTCGAAGCGATGATAGCTCAGCGGTAGTGTCTACGACTTCGCGTCAAGGGACGTGAGTTCCAATCCACCGACAATGTTAACTTTAGCTTTCGGTGAAGGAATACATCGTGAGGAAACCATAGCATGGTGGTAGGGTTTTTTCTAATGTCCGCCTGGCTAGCTACCACCCTCGAGTAGAAAATCTGCCACCCAATACCAGTAGGTGTGTTCCGGAAGTTGCATTTGAGAGCCAGTTCCTCCGCAGGTTTAGCGTGTCTACCGACTTGGGCCGTATCGTCACTTAAGATCAGGTAATAACGCTAAATATTGACCATAAAAAAAGTATATGGAATAAGACGCTAAACTCCAATACTGTGAAAATTGGCAGACATTTATAATCGTTCATGGAGAAAGTTCTCATATCAACTCTCAATGCAATGGGTGACACTGTGGTCGAGTAACTGAATACTCGAAGGGCGTGTACCAACATATGTGCCAGGACATTTAGTAAATCATACAAATACTGTCATTTAAAGTTAACAACCCGTAACAATATAATGTGAAAGTTCTACTACTATATTATCATTCACTATCATTAACCTTTAACAAACTTTCGTAAGTCGTAATCCTCAATAAGTCGAAAAAAAAAAATGCCACTCAGGTTCGCTGAACCCTTAAATGTGCAGTATTCCGAATTATTTAGTTTTTATAACTCGAACAATGATGTTACTTACCCCTATGAAGTATTGATAGTACCTATTTATACTCTTTCGTATTTAGTCGTATTTTGAAAATATAATGACGTCTCGATATTATAAAACTCTCAGTATAATACAACTCCAAAACTGTATTAAGAAATCGCGCCAGTCCAAGTGGAAATTTCTATCAAATCCTTTCCTTTCCTTCTTGATAAGTCGAAAACTCATTAACTCGAAATTTTCAGCATTTCCCTTGACATTGGGGTTATAGAGATTCCACTGTATTATAAATTAGATTAGTTTTATATTAGAACCCTGTTGTATAATTCCCTTAATTTAAAACCCATATGAAATCTAAAACAACCCTTAACTTTGTTATTAGAAATTATCATATGATTTTAAAGCACTATGTCAGTAGTCGGTATGCAGCGAATCTTTAGACACCTCAGTTGCGGCTCTTGCATGAAACATTTAGTGCAGGCATGGATTTATTACTTTCTTATTTACTTTCCAAGGAAATGCAAGGGCCATGTTCACATTAGTAAGTATTTACTTTTAAAAATAGGTTTTATATTAATCAACCAGTTATATACTTTTAAATATGATATCAAATTTTATTTCATTTACTGTTACTTTAACTAAGACTTATTTAACAAAGGCTAGCTTGAGAGTGTACTTTTAAAATTAATTATATCTCTTATAATGTCTCATACTAAAGAAGAGCTTAAGTTTAAAGTAATGGCTCTTTGAATAAATTGTGTACTGTCTTTATTTGGCTCTTTTGTATGACAAGGTTGCAGAACACTGCACTATGTCAGTTTATAGACACTTATTTTATTGATCCAGCCCTAAGCAACGATTTCTTTACACTTAGGATGGACTCAGAATAACTTTAGGGCATCTTTTATCATCATACAAACACAGTACTATTTATTTATGTATTTAATTATTTAATAACCGGCAACAGCTACACTATATCTCCTGTCTAAATTATATCAGTCATAGTTACTTAATACTGTGCAGCTATTTATAGATGGCCAAAGCAGGCACAATTAGCAATATATAATTTAAAAAAAAATACAAAAGAGGAAAACACTACAAATAAAAAATAATCAATATGGAAAGAATCGTGTTTAGCAAAACACTGGCAGACAAAACTAGGCAACTAATTAATTTGTAACAATGTTTTGAACTGGTGTACTATCAAGTTTAGGGTTTTTCTACAAAGGTCATTATAAGGTCTCAATATATTTAGAATAATGATAAAATGGTTAATATAACCATTACAACCATAAACTTTTAACATACCTATTTATTGAACCTCAATAACTTTGTTCTATTATACAATGCTCATGCACTAGAAGATTCTTACTTTTATCATCACACCCTGAGGAATATTTCCGTTTTGTGGAAGAAACAGTATCCTGTACAGTAATCTATAAATTATCAGTATGTTAAATTTCATGAAAATTTGTTTAGTACTTTCGTATTGGTATGGGAATCAAAGCAGACAGTATTCAAGTGGGATAATATGCAATATCCAATATCTTCATCACAGTGACTGAGTGTGATTATCCATACTTTGGGATTGGCCAGTCTGTATCCAACTGTCACAATAGGCTTACACAATGTCATGACAGCAATGAGCCCTAACACATTGCATACACTTGAGGATTGGCCAGTCTGAATTCTACTGTTACAACAGGCTTACACAATGGTGTAACAGCAATGATCCCTGATACATTACTTTTCTCAATGATGTTAGAATTGTTTTTATAATTCACTCCACTTATATTATTTTCTTGTACTATGATAACAAAATTAATAAATCATAGGTAGAAAAAAGTAGCTAAAACTAAAAAATAGATTGTATTAGTTAATCTGTGTATATAAAGTGAAAGTTCACTCATTTAATAACTAAATAAGTAAATAAAATGAGTAGTTATTACAATCAGAGGACTCTACTGTAACAAACTTTTTAATATAAAAGCCAATAATATATTCTAAAACATTGCCCATTTTTGTATCTAATATCATATCTAATCAAGACACAATCATTAATTGCCTTTGATGAAGGTAATGCCTTGATTAAAACTTTCTTATAATTAACTACCAAAACTCTAAACTTTATTCACACTTATTATAACGCAAGAAAGCCTATCTATACTAATATTTTTGTTTACATTATAGGCTTAGCATTATTGCCACAATCTCATCTAATGTCAAGTAATGTGGGCCAAGATGGTGGTCATGGTAAACCTAGTTGAAGAACTCTCCTTCAAGTACAAGTGCCGGAATAGGTATTTGGCAATAGATCTCTGACTTGAGGATAGTAGCTAGCCAGGCAGGCTATCGGAAAAGCTCTACAACCATGCTATGGTTTCATAACTATGTTTTCCTTCACTGAAATGGCAGACACATTCCAAGGAATCAAACTCACATCCATTCACATAATGTCTATAAATTTTTTATAGTTAAGGTTCAGTGTTATGCTCATAATCTCACCTGATTTTAACAAATGATATAGCCCAAGTTGGTAGCCACACTAAACCTGTGGAGGGACTGGCTCTCAAGTGCAACTTCCGGAACACACCAACTGGTATTTGGCAGCAGATTTTACTACTTTAACAAAATGCACTGTATATACTATGTATATATTAATGTCTGTATGTATTGAGTTCTTTATGTTATTAGTAATATGATTAAGATTTTGAATGCACTAACTTTATAATAGTTAATATAGTAAGATCACAATCACATCTTTCCAACATTTTAGCATCTCATATTTGCAAAAAAAAAAACAATGTAATATTCATCAATTCAGGAGTAATGTAAGCACCAGAATACCTAAAAAGGTAATTTTCTTATAGCTTTCTGAATATTATCAAGCCTGATGTTAATAGCCCCATAGCTCAAAGTTAGTGTGTACTACTCCACCTACAATGAACTTTAGCTTTCAGTGACGGAAAACAACTTGAGGAAATCCTGGCTTTTTTCTAAAATCTGCCTGGATAACTACCATACTCAAGTTGAAAATCTGCCACCAAATATCAATAGGCATGTTCCAGCAGTTGCATTTAAGAGCCAGGCACTCCACAGGTTTAGCATGTCTAGTAACATGGGCCATGAGATTATGGCCATAATGTTAAACCTTACTTAAAAAAAAAACTTTTTATTTAAAAACAAAAAACTCTCCTTTGTAAATTGCAAATTGTTACTTACAATATTATTCTGAAAAACACCTGATATGATTTATATATAAACATATATATGTTTGAGGAAGTCTTTATATAAACATTTCGACATGTAGCCGAACCAGTATTTGAAGGTGAATACAGAAATCTCATTAACAAATTACCTTCAGAAATGCATATTTCTTTGATCTATTATGTTATGTTTAGTACAACAATTAGCCTATCAAAGAGTCACCATAATCGTCAAAATACAAAGCGGACGTTAAGCAAAACAAAATATTATAATGTAAATTATTCACAAGGACATTTTAAAAAAAAGCTAAGAAATGTAGGTACCTAAACTAAGTTATAAAATAAGTCTCGTAAATATCGAAATTTAGGGAAATTAATTTTAATATTTACTTACACGCGTGTCCGACTGCCAAGCCATCACCCATGAGAATATTTACTAATTATTAAACTCAATGAGGTACAATTCACATTCCTTATAACGACGTATCGGTCACAAACAAGTGTTGGTAAAAAAATAATGACACGTTTTCTAACTAAATTTCGACGTAAATCACAACTTTATTTACACACATATAACATCAAAAACAACTATTAAGGCATTTAATATTGTTATAATAATATCAGTATTGTCTAAGTTGCCTAAATTTATGATGCTAAACAAATAAAAAACTAAAATATTACAGGACGTTCTCTCTGACAGAATAATGACAAACCAAGGATGACAGTCGAACGTAGCTGTGAATGACATATTTCAAGCATAATTATATTTTTTCTCTTTCATTTTTACAAGGACCACTTACTTTTATCTCGCTTGCGTATATAACCGTTAAACTACGATACAAAATATTATAGATACGGAATAAAATACAACTTCGTGATTCATATTTGTCGCATTACATTCCGTAACACGCATAAAAATATACTAAAGAAGTTAAACATTTTCTTAACAGAAATAGTCTTTTTAATTATGATTGCTATGTATAATAAAAAAAATAGTAATCTGTATGTAAAATAGTAGGAACCTCCACAATAGACATAAATATTATGAAATATATCACATTGCGTTAATCAGTTCTGTGAATACGTTTACATTTTTAAACTTGTCCTCATAAAAACGATAAATAATACCAAAATCTTCAAGGTTCACTACCTATTATAAATTAATAAAAGGAATGACTTCTAAGTATTTTTATATACAAATTATAATTTTAAATTGATATTTTTCAATAGCTTATACAGAAAAGTAAAACATTCTGCCAACTTTTGCAAAACAAAATAGGTATTTTATATTTTGGTTTGATTACCTTTAGCTAAAAGCATTGAATTTGAATAAAGCATATTTAGTGTGCATTTTTAATGAAAAAAAAAAAAGAAATGTCAAAGCAATTTCCTATAAATCTTATTTTACCAAACCACATATGAAAACTAAAATCTAAGCGACACTTTGAAATATTTATTGAATAGTATTTTTTTAGATTCCTTTGTGGTCACAGCCAGTGCTGCAAATATAGGCTATTTGTTGCCATTTAGGCTATTAAGAACGAGAATCGGCGATAAAAAAATCTGTATGACGACTGGGCGCCTATTAGGCTAGTTTATAGGCTAGCGATCTAAATTTGGTTTATATAAACTTAACATAAATTTTGCAAAAAAATCATAGTCACTTTATGTATGTGTGATATTAATAAAGAATGTTGACCACCCTGTTGGTGAATGGTTGGTTAGTTTCGGGGAATACCCTGAGTTTTTGTCTTAGCTATTATGTAACAAAATTTAGGATACAAGGAAATGATATGTATTTATTTTGCAGTTAATTATTACCGCATTTTTTTAATATACTGACTAAATCGTTCGAAAACAAATCCTATTATTTTTGGTCACTTTTGCTATAAACAACATATCCTCTGCATATATTAAGTCACATCAAGAACATATTTTTTTGGTATACAAACAAGGGAAAATACAGAAAATATGTGAAACATTATCGCGACCAATGGAAAAATTAATATCATTTAAAAGAAAACGAAACTCATATTATTCCTATTAAAATAGAGATTTTTTTAAGAAGCAGCACATTTAGGATGAGAACATCTTTATTAAGAAATAAATGCATTTATGATACTCAGGTAGCTTCGGTGATTGCTGTGGTCTAGGGATTAACAATTCTAGACATTCTGGAGTATGGATTCAAGTCTCGCATGGGACAATACGTTTTCAAATTCATTCAACGGATGATAATGAAATTTGACATGGATGTGTACGGCATGAGGATAGACGTAGCTTACTTTTTATTCGGGTCTTGCGGGTTCGATGCCGGCGAAATTATGGGCAAAAGCTAGTATATGGTATATAAGATATATATACTATGCAGCTTAGCATACTTATTAAGGTCAATTTCTGTTACAAATTGGCCTACTCAAGCGTATGTTTAAGTAATGGATAGTTGTAACAGCGAGGTGTTTTTGTAAATTATTTGTCACCCTACTTCAAGCAATCACATGCTAGCAGACGAAACAGAATCAAATTAACTTTTCGTATTTTTTTGTAATGTTAACGACACCAAATAAGCTTTATTGTTTTTTTTATTAGGTGTAAATAAATAAATTGATTTAAACTGTGCATTATTTTATTTATTGCTACACTTTATAATATTGTGACGTTAGAGCTACTTTAGACTACAGAAGCTCAAATTCGACTACATCAGGATACTTGTGCTGGGAAAAATTGCCATGCGTCGTTGGCAACACTGGTCACCGCTATATTGCGCGGATTGTGTCGTACATATTAAGGCCTATATATCAAGAATATACTAAATATCACCTACTATATATCAAGGATAATGCCGAGCCTTTTCTATGCAACTTAAAAAAAAAAAACACAATTATGGACAACCTTCGCGCCTTTATTGAGATTATCGGGTCTTTATTAATTATTGAGTGTTAGCTCACACTAAGGCTTCTCAACCTTGCAAAACATATTTATATCCAAAAAAGTCATACATTAAAAACTTCTTGCAGTCTCATTTCTTTGTGCTATATACCTAAGTAATATCATTGTCATGAATCAATCTGATATAAGTAAATACGGATGTTATCGAAAAAAACTCCGTCACGATACGTATATATGTAAATTTACAGTTAAAATGGTAGCGATAAATGTTATATCACCTCATATTGTAGTGAATATCGTGGTTCATGCCTCGTAAGTCCGTTGTACCAGCGGCGCGAGGTCCATGATGTCGAACGGCTTCTATGGCGTTCCGTGTTAGAATCCATCGGCCCCATAATACTATTATGCAACACAGTTATCGTACGAGGGTATAACATCTCGCGGATCACTCTTCATCACTCGTAAGCACTTTCCACCACAAAAACGTTCACAATAATACGGGACAATAAGCGAAACGAACTAGCCGTAAGACATATGACATTTTAATCTTATCAGTAAGGAATGGGCACGATAAAAAGATGTGTGCGTTTACAATTAGCATTATAATGATAAATACGCGGCCGGTCATATGAAGTGGGTTAGATTAATATTGTTTTTTGTTTTATCTTGTAACGGAATTGCCGGATTTTGTACACAATAGCTAATTTTTCTACGTCTGTTGACAATAAACCGGTTAACTGAATCATAGTATGTATTGTTTACACGATTATTGTAATAACAATACCGTTGTGTCTGGATACAACTGCATATTGTTATTTTCGTTTTAAAAATTCTGAGTTTCCTTGTTTGTGTTTTTACTAGTAAGAACCAACAACGCATTTTAAGCGACCAGTTTGAGCTCTTTAGTTTCTAGTTTTTAGAAACTTTCACGGCGACCAATTACACGATGTTGGAGCTTAGAATCTTATTCTCAATCCCGATAGAACTTTTTTTATAACTTTTTTTCATATTTTTCCGACACAATTTTAATGTACATTGCTTTTTCTATGCTAAAAGTTTAGCGCTATGGCCATAATCTCACCTGATCTTAAGTAACGATACAACCGAAGTTGGTAGACACGCATAAACCTGTTGAGGAACTGGCTTTCATGTGCAGCTGCCGGAACACACCTATTGGTATTTGGTGGTAGATTTTCTACTTGAGGGTGGTAGCTAAGCATTAGAAAGAAAGGAGAGCAATAGAAAAAGCCCTACCACCGTTGCTTCTTTTTAATATTTTATATTCTTTTTAGGAGGTTATATTATTACTTAATGACTTTATAATTTAGCGTTTTGGCCACAATCTCATCCGATGTTAAGTGATGATGCAGTCCAAAATGTTAGACACGCTAAGACTTGTGAAGTGACTGGCTCTCAAGTGCATCTACCAAAACATGTAGAAAAACATCGTGTTGAGTACTTAGCACGTTAGTGTTTTGTAAATCTCAGCATGCTAACTATCACCCTCAAGCTTAAAATCTGTATCTAAATACCTATAGGTGAATTCCGTCAGATACGCTTAAGAGTCAATCTATCCACTGGTCTCAGCGTGTCCACCATCTAGGGCAACATCGTCACAGACATCAAGTGAGATTATGGCAATAACAATAAACTTATAAAGTGTAAAAAAAGATAAAAACAAGTCCTGTTTTATAATATGCAAGAATTTTATCATTAATTCCAATGAGTACCGACATACATATTCAAAGTCTACAAAGAATTATAGCTTCTAAAGGATCTTGGCTTGTCCAGGACTAAAGTAAGTTTTATTCTAGAACGTATTTCTAAAGCTGCGCTAGCAGACTCCTTCTAAATTTGACTGGGCAGGGAGAGCAACACCGTAATTAAACCTACAGCCGTGTTACAAGTCCCGGGATCCGATCACAGTTTCCCTCACTGCCGCACGGTGGATCTATAGATTAGTAAACCAAGCAGTATACTAAACAACAAGTGAAACGACAAAAACATGACAAAGAACTTGTATAAATATTTGTATGTAATTAATTAATGTTTCTTGCTTAAAATGAGGAGAAATCATAACAAGAGTAGCATTTGTATTTCTTTCTATGAACCGGGTAACGTTGAACAGGCCATTATGAAGACAAGTATGTATTTTTGTTTCAAACTAATGAATATGTAAAAGTGTGGATATCTGCACGGAGGGCTTAGTGGTTAAAGGGGTTGACTAGTAAGGTGCCGAAACATTTACTTTTGGTTTGGTTTAATAATCAATTAATATGGACTGAAGAACAAATGTAATGTAATGTGGATGCATATGTTTCTTATAAGTTTTTTTGTATACATTACATGTTATGGCTACAATCTCGCCTGATGTTAAATGACGATGTGGCACAAGCTGGTAGGTATTTGGTGACAGATTTTCAACCTGAGGTTGGTAGATAGCCAGGCGGGCATTGGAAAAAGCCCTACCACCATTCTACAGTTTCATCACGATATTTTCCTTTACCGAAATTTCATGCTAATTATGGGTATTCGAACTCATGCCCTTTGAAGTCCGTACACGCTACCACTGAGCTATCATCGCTTCAATTATGTATTATGTTATGGGGAAAATGAAAGTCAGTAAGTAGATTTTTGTTTTTTTTTTTATTCATTTGAATGGTTAAGGTAACATGTTATATAGCCATAATTAAAACTTTCATTTTGGATAATGTTTTATTGCAAGTAAATGTTTCATTTTTTAAATACTGGGTACTTAATGGTTAAAGATTTTTATTACTCAAAACGTAATTTAACTTTTATAGGCATAACATCCAACGATACTTTAAATATATTTTTAACTGGTTTTAAGTTTATTCAATAATTCAGTTTCACTTAAGTCTTTTGGTGGTTTATTTAATAGTTCTTTTCTGCCCTTACATTTTAGTTCTTGCTTACGTAATTATTAGCTTATTTGTATTTTTAAGTATCTTTTAGATGATTTTTTTTCAAACTCTATATGTAAGAACAAAATTTTATTTAATATGTTTTTTTATTTACATCATAATATAAATCAGGAGAGTTCTTTATCGCATTATACGAAAAAAGCAACGACCTTCGTGAGATAAGCGATGCATCCATTTGGAGTCATCGCTGTCACAGCCTGGATATGCATCGTGTAATCTCGGAACACGACAGAGGTGGATTTACACTGTCACCGCTCGTAGGCTATTCAAATTTTGCCGTCCCTACATACATTTGCATTTAGATTCCACATAGGACTACATTAATTGTAGAAATAAAATTGTTTTTTTTTTTTTTGTTAGAAGGCACCTACACTGTTAGCCTGGAGGGCATAGACAGCTTCACCGGACTATCAAAAATACAAATTGCCGCCACTTTGACATATGTAAAATTTTCATTGATCAGAGAAGTACATATAGCCATAGCACCGAATGTTCAAATCAGTTCAAGCAGCGCTCTTTAGGAATTTAAATATAGTCTCAATATATATGTTACATAAACAATAAATTTTGTTAGCAAACGAGGGGACTGATACCCATAAACATGTCTATGTTTTTTTTTTATATCGTTAAGATTTAACATTATGGCAATAATCTCACCTGATCTTAAGTGACGATATAGCCCAAGTTGGTAGACGCGCTAAATCTGTGGAGGAATTGAATCTCAAGTGCAGCTGCCGGAACACACCTATTGGGTATTTGGCGACAGGTTTTCAACTTGAGGGTGATAGCTAGCCAGGTGGGCATTAGAAAAAGCCCTACCACCATGCTATGGTTTCCTCACGGTGTTTTCATTCACCGAAAGCTCAAGCTCATTGTAGGTGGTTGGATTCGAACTCACGTCCCTTGACGCAAAGTCGTACACACTATCACGGAGCTATCATTGCTTCAAAATTTACCATAACAATTTTTACTATAAAACGGCCGCCGCGGCGCCTCCGTATTTTAACGCCCCGGGCGGGCACAGTATTCGTATCATTTCAGTTACTATAAAACAAAAATATTCCAATTTTTCCGCCTCTAAAATCTATCGCCCAAGGCCCCAGCCTACTCATACTACTGGTAAATCCACCACTGGAACATGACAAACCCAAAGACAGTCACTGGGACCGGTTTATATCACCACATTATTTTCGAATAAAAACCCGCTTTACGTCCATAGAACACGATTTGGGAGCGCACGTCAAGCCCATAAAAATGAGGTGTGATCTTAAATGTATGTTTTATCGACTGTTTCACGACCATGGCGCTACCTATAAATACACAAGCGAAATATCAATCACTGACTCGTTATAACACCTCCAAAACTTGCAGATTTGAATTAGACAGTCATGACCCACTAAGAACAGGTTTTAAGATCAAGGTCAGGTAACGGGAAAAACGTGAATAAAGTCGGGGCCATCAACTAGTTTATGTATATAACATTCTATAATTAAAATATTAAAATAAAATGAGCACGATTATGATGACACAGCCATACTAATATTATAAATGCGAAAGTATATCTGTTTGTTTATTACGCATTCACGCCTAAACCACTGAACCGTTAGTGATGAATTTCGGCACAGAGATAGATGGGGTCCTGGCGACCGAGATAGGCAATTTTTATGGTGAAAAACTTATTATAAGTGGCCTAAACAGAGGAATAAACTTTGTATAAAACTTTTTATTGCGTTATCCGACTTGTTTGACAAAATCGATGTAATCGCGAGCGAAGCCGCATATAAAATCTAGTATTTTATAAATCAGCGTGACCTTTTAAGAGGTGCCTCTTAAAAGGAGCTATTGAAAGTGGATGACCACCTCTGAACAAAGTGACCACTATCACGTGCAAGAACTAGAATGAAATAAAAAGCTGATTAAAATGAAGGGCCGTTCAATCTTATCCCTTTTTTAAAGTTAAGTTAAGGCTTAGTGTTATGACTATAATCTGACCTGATCTTAAGTGATGATACGACCCAAGTTGGTAGACACGCTGAACCTTTGGAGGAACTGACTTTCAAGTGCAACTGCCGGAACACACTTATTGGTATGTGGCGGCAGACTTTCAACTTGACTGTGGTAGCTAGCCAGGAGGGCATTAGAAAAGCCCTACCACCGTTGTACGGTTTCAACACGATGTTTTCCTTCACCGAAAGTTCAAGCTCATTATAGGTATTCAAACTTATGGCCTTTGAGGTGACATCCGTACACGCTATCACTGAGCTATCATGGCTTCCTTTCCTTTCCATAATAGAACTACACGCGCTGGACTTCGGAGTCACAGCTTCACGGTATCCCCAATTACGGCACGCACCAAAAAGTTTGATATATCGTACTTTTGCCGTACCGTGAAGTGGTGGAACAGTCTCCCAGCCCATGTAATCCCATCCTCATATAACATCGGTTCCAGACAGGCCGACATGGCGATGGCTTGTAGTTCTCTCGGTGGTCGCTGGTGTTTTTGAACTGTACTGTACTTAAAAGAAGTTTAGAACTTAACGAAGATTTCATAAACAGAATTAACGATGATAAAGTAATAACCATAGTGGGAACAATTATTTGTGGATACCACAACGCTTCTCAGTGGTAGTTGCAGCGAGGCAACTGTGTTAACCGCTACATGCTACGCAAACGGTGTGATGCGTTTATCAACTTTGAGATCGATCAATCATCGTTTCTCACCACAACACATATGTACATATACGTAAATATATAAAAAATATATATGTAAATATACATAGGTACAATCACCTCCAAAAAGCGGCAAGCGCTTATACTGTAACATTGATATTTGTATAGTATGACCTAGATCGGCCTTATATGGTTGATAACGGACTAGAAAAGCTAATATAATAACTAACAACTCTTAAAGTGAAGCGATTGTTAAACAAAAAGTGTAAAATCTTCCACTTTACCATATCAGAAAAATGGCATATTAAATTCATATATATTAACTATAAACACGATTATTGCCAATTTTTGAGACTCTTACGTAACGAGTCTCTATATATTAATTTACCATAATGATAACAATGTGAAAAAATATAATTATAAGGCATTTTATAAAGTAGTATTGAAAAAGTTAAGTGCAATGTAAGAAAAAAGTTATGCCAAGTTAACAGTTAAATTTTCTCGTCTTCTCTAGCAATGGAATGGAGTGTTAAAATTTTAAATAATTGTTAATAAAACAAGAAATCTTACTATTATTTACTTTAGACATAACTAATAGTAGAAAAAATTTAAACAGTACACACATTATAGCGTCACTGTTAAGGCATAATTATTCTTTAGCTTTTTTTTCAGCCTATTCATTTTGTCAAGGCATTTCTGTCACTGGCAGATTTACAAACTTAACTATTTTACAGAAAACAGTACGTATTTGAAATGTCATTACTGTCAATAATTTAATGACAAAAAATTGTTTTGAATTTCTCTTCGGATATAGTGACGCTATTAAATTGTATTGAGCATAAATAGACGGATACAATAACAAGATAAAAATGTCTCAACATTTAATAAACGAAAACAGTAAATATTTATTAGAGTGAGTAAATGTGTTTACACAGCGACATATATACTTAACCTATCTTGTGTTTTTATGTTTATCCTTGTTTTTATTCTTTCAGCTTGTTCTCGGAGCAGACGATTGATTCTCAAAGTCTAGAATCTATTTGTATTCAGGTTCAAAAGAAATTCCCAAAACCAGATCATTTTAACTGTAAGTAAAAGTAAAACGTATGGACAAACTGTTAATCAACACTACGATATTTTTCTTATTAATTACTTTACTGGAATATAAAGTATACAGTGAAATGTTATAGATCTTACCTTTTAGTATTTTGCTTAGGACATTTAAGCCTAGCATACAAATACACAAAACAAAGTGGTAATTTACACCACTTATAACTCAAGAATGGCTGAACTGATATTAATAAAAAGAAAATTAATAATTATCTAAATTCATAAAACAATGGAAGGCAAATGGTGCTGTATCACATTTTACTTGTTACAGTGTGTCTCCTCCTTTCATCATTAATCACGAGTGGAGATCTCTCACTACCAGGGCAGAGGGTAGTGGCTCTAGCACTGTTATTCGATATATACAAAATAGATAATCCCTTTAGCCCACTATTCTTGCATTTGTTGGAGGGAAAGCCAGGACTGCTGCCCCTAGCTCCTCAGGAGAGGCTATTCATAGCACAGATGCATGGGTTTTTACCTGTTAATATTAAAGATGTGAGTACCTTGAGGTGTATAATATTCTATTAATCTAGTATTTACTTACTGTAACAGGCCAAGGTGGTACTTATAAGTGTCACATTTTGGTTACAGCCTGTGTATATCTAACAATATACCGTGTAATTGATCTGTGTACATGTACATATGTATGCAGTACTAAAATCATTATAGTGACACTAGTGACCCTCTTTGCCACACAGGATCCAAATCCAAGAGGCTCGTGTGGTTAGAGGTGATTACATATCTCTTGGAGGACTTATATCTATGTCATCATTTAATGTGTCAAGCTCTTGAACAACAATAACTCTGGCATAGAATTAAAAAATACATATTGTTAACTAAGGACAACATTATTTTTTTTCAAATCTGCAGTCAAATAATATGTAGAAATCCTACCCCAGTTAAAGTTACAGGGTCTAAATTTTTTTTTTATAATGCACTTAATTTCTAGTGATGATAGGGCCCAAGACAGTGGACACACTAAGCCTTGTGAAGGGGCTGGTTCTCAAGCACAACTCCTAGGGCAATGGCTATAAGTATTTGGTGGCACATTTACAAATGATATGATCGGCATATTTAAATGTTGATACAGTTTTTAATCTAATGAACTAAGAACATTGTCTGAAACAAAGAAAAATAATTAATGAACAAATAGAGATTGTAAAACTATCATTGGCATTCCATTTGACTAGATATATATATATGTCCTTATGTCTATATGAACATAGGTATAATATCAAACCATATGGACTAATTTAAATTAAATTTTCATACAATTCAGATTATCGCATATAGATATTTATGTTTTTGATTTCTGACATCTGTTTTAAATAATTACTGCCATCCCTGTGAAGCAAGAGTGGGTCTTTAGATATGTATATATGATATGGTTTATACCATTACAGATATTCAAAAAGTCCGCTAAGCAAGTAATATTAACCGAGGTGAACCCTAAGGATTTGGAATTCGACTACTCAACACTACAAGGTTTGGTCGCTGATCGTTTAGCGGACATGAGTTCAATGGCACGGGCTACTGCTCCAGCCCTGGTTCCTCTTAGTGACGGGTATGTAGTCTTCATAACAGTCATATACAGTCAACGCGTCACTCTTATACTCGCTTGGCAAAGGCATGATTCAAGAGTCACATTCAGTATGGACATAATCATCATTTGTACTGTGCTAATATGTTTTATGTAACACGTTATATTTGTGTTTTATATTATTAGCCTACTCGCATGAAGTTTTCACTTCTTTCGTGTCATCTTTAACCCATACAGCATTATTTTCTATTTGTCAAGTATACTAATTACATGGTAGTATCATGTCCACAATTTCACCCGGTATTTAGTGACGTTGGGCTCAAGATGACACGTTAAGTCTAGTGGAGGGACTGCCTCTTAAGGGCAACTGCCGGAACACACCTATAGGTATTTGGCAGCCCATTTTCATCATAAGGGTGATCATAGGTAGCCAGGCAGGCATTAGAAAGAGCTCTATCACCATGCTATGGGTTCATCAACCTCATGCTCATTGCAAGGATACGAACTCCCGTCCCTTGACGCGGCATCGGTACAGACTACCAACTGAGCTATCGTCTCTTCAAAATAACTTTTTAAAGTTAAACATAAAAATATTGGTATTTGAAAAGCTACAATATATTGTTTATAGACACTTCAGTTGTGGACTTTAACTATTTAATAAGGGTTGCAAGATAGTAACATTTTTGAAGATTTCGAAGCGGTGATAGCTCAGTGGTAGTATGTACGGATGCCGCGTCAAGGGTCGTGAGTTCGAATCCACCTACAATGAGCTTGAACTTACGCTGTACGAAAACATCATGAGGAAACCTTACCATGGTGGTAATGCCTTTTTAATGCCCGCCTGGCTAGCTACCACCCTCAGGTTGAAAATTTACCGCCAGATACCTTTAGGTGTGTTCCGACAGTTGCACTTGAGAGCCAGTTTCTGTACAGGTTTAGCGTATCTACCGACTCAGGCCGCATCGTCACTTAACACCAGGTGGAATAAAAGAGGAAGGGAGATTAAAAAAAAAATTGATTGACAATGAGAAAATTTAAGCAAATGTTGAAGATGCACGTTTCAGGAGTCCGCCCAACCGGTTGGCCCTGAAGGAACTGCTCGAGGGTCTGATGTCAAACGAGTACATGTCCCTACACCGTACCCTGAAAGCTGCCGGACCCATACCTCCGCCGACCTTCCTCATAGAGACCAACGAGATACCATTCTCTGATGAGGTAACTTATTATAGAAATAGCCTTAGCGAACTTGGCTCAACTGCCTTTCACGTCTAAACTGCTCAATCGATTATGATGAATTTTGGTATAGAGATACATGGAACCTTGGAGATGGCGATAGGCGAGTTTATCTCGCGGAAAACTTGTGGTAAATGGGGTGATGAGAAGCATAAAGTTTGTGTTGCGTCATCCGATTTCTTTGGCAAAGTCAATATTAATGCGAGTGAAGCCGCAGGTAAAAGCTAGTAGAGTATATATTGGATGTTCAAACTATTTTAGTACTATTGAATCAACGATTGGGTATTTCAGGAGAGGTATTTCAAAGCGATGATAGCTCAGTGGTAGTGTGTACGACTTCGCGTCAAGGGACGTGAGTTCGAATCCAAGCACCTACAATGAGCTTGAGATTTCGGTGAAGAGAAACATCGTGAGGAAACCAGAGCTGCGTGGTATAGGGCTTTTTCTGATGCCCGCCTGGCTAGCTACCACCCTCAAGTTGAAAATCTGCAGCCAAATACCAATAAGTGTGTTCCGGCAGTTGCACTTGAGAGCCAGTTCCTCCACAGGTTTAGCGTGTCTACCAACTTGGGCCGTATCGTCACTTAAGATCAGATGAGGTTATGGCCATAACGCTAAATCTGAAATAGAAAAAAAGTATATCTAAGTAGGCTCTACATTCATATATATATACAAATCTCAGCGTGTCTAAAGTAATCACTTTAAAAATAAAGTTTTAAAATATTTCTCTTCGTGCCTCTTGTCTCTTATCTCGGAAACGGTTGCACCGGTTTTGACAAGACTTTCGTTGGTCGATAACTTATGTTATAAGTAATAAGTTAGCGTACTTTTATTTGAAGTCAGCGCGAACGAAGTCGCGGGAACAGTTAGTGGAATATAAAAGTGTGTATGTCTGGAGGTTACTCCTTAAGAACTATTATTGTGTAGATTATGGTTAAAAAAGAGGGTAAATAAAAAACAACTAAAGCAGGATAAGGTTCTTAGATAGCATTAGCAGTTATGAAAGATAATGATCATCGGATCAATAATAATGTTAGGATGAGATACGAAGTTCTCAGCAAACCACAGATTCGCCGTGCGGGTGCCGGGTATATTGTGAAACCTAATCGTTGTGGTAGAAAGAGGATAACACGAGAGTGTCCGAGACTTGCGACACGGATGTAGGTTTAAGGAGGCCTCTTTTCGACAACTGTCAACACTCAGCTTCACCGCTCGTGTTTCTCTCTGCTCAGTATAAATCATTTCTGATAATGATTTTGCAGCATAAACATCAAAACAGTGTCAATAACAAAGAAATATAAATCTTACGTCACGTTCGGTAATGTTCCAGCTACGTACGATGAATACGTCTCAAGCGTCAAGTCTCGGTTGAACCCAAAACTGGGCTCGCATCACACTTTATACTAATCGGAGTTATAAAACTACCCTCCTATAACTATATTCGGTCATAAAATACCTACCCTATAACTACATTCAAAGAAATATAAAACATAAAATATTTCACATAATAATAAGTATAGACGCATATATATTCTCGAAGTGAAAGGTCATAGTACGTTACGCAAAGGAACGTAACGCCTCACTTTAACGTAACGCTCGATTTTACTCATAAAACTTTAAAAAGTGTATTGGTCAATTTCAGGCGGTATGGAAGAACTTGGTGAACCGCGGTACGTATATACCGATGTACGATACGGAATACGAGGGTCTGATCGGCATCAGGCCAGAGAAACTGGACCGGAGGGTGCAGAACACCCAGCCACAGCTCGTCCCCAAGGTAGGTTTTTTATAGTTAAGGTCTAGCGCTATGGCCATGATCTCACATGATCTTAAGTGACGATACGGCCCAAGTTGGCAGACACGCTGAACCTGTGGAGGAACTGGCTCTCAAGTGCTGCTGCCGGAACACTCCTATTGGTATTTGGTGGTAGGTTTTCAACTTGAGGGTGGTAGCTAGTCTGGCGGGCATCAGATAAACTCTACCAACGTGCTATGGTTTCCTCACGATGTTTCTCTTCACCGAAAGCTCAAGCTCATTGTAGGTGCTTGGATTCGAACTCACGTCCCTTGACGCGAAATCGTACACACTAGCACGGAGCCACCATCGGTTCTAGGAGGAGAAGAAGGAGAAGAGTGAAGAGAAGAAGGTGGATGATAAGGAGGCGCCGGTGATGAGCGAAGCCCGGGAGCTGACGCAGCTGGCGCTGAAGGCGGCCCTCGGGGTGCAGCACCAGCAGCGGCTCCTGGCCCTGCTGGACCAGCATCCGAACATCGTCTATGAAATCGGAGTCACTCCTACACAGGTGAACCTCATGTCAGTGATACTCCTTCACACGGACCTTGTAGTATTTGTAACACCATTTCCATTCGACTGCAAGAATTTTTCATCCCCTATTATTTTTAGTTCTATTCTCTTGATCCCCCCCCCCCCCTTTTTTTTATCACTAGCTGACCCGAAAGACGTTGTCCTGTCTTAACTATGTATATTGAATTCGAGTTGGGATAATTGATAAAAATAAATAATAGTTTAAAAAAACTAGAACACACGCTGTATATAGAAAACTAAACTAAAAAACAGAAAATAAACTTTAATAAATGTTAATTAAGAATAATGTAAAAAATAATAATAAATATAAGTTATTAATAGTTTGAATAAGAAACAAAATGTTTTATTGTAAAAAAGCGTGGGATGCATCGTGTCAATAGTTATGAATATTTAATTGACAGATATGAGAAGGATTATCATTTCGATAATATCTTGAAAAGAACCCCCGCTTTTTTTACAATAAAACATTTTGTTTCTTATTCAAACTAATAATAACTTATATTTATTATTTTTTTACATTTTAATTAATATTTATTAAAAATTATTTTCTGTTTTTTAGTTTAGGTTTTTTATATAAAGCGTGTGTTCGAGTTTTTTAAACTATTATTTATTTTTTATTTACTGGAATTGAAGCTAATATAAAGCGTGTAAAAACCTCATTAGATCTCGTTGATGTCTTTTACTTGGAAAAAGGGGTCGGTTACATACATACATACATACATACATACATACATACATACATACATACATACATACATAAAGGTGAAGCTAATATAAAGCGTGTAATATATATATGGACCGTTTATTTTGAAAGTGGTGTAAGTCTATTTTCTTTTGTTTCGAAAAAATTAAAGGTTACTACTGTATTTATTGATAATGCAATTTCATTTACCGACCGATTTTAAGTTGTACAAAACATGGGATTTTTTTTGAGAAATTAAACACGGACTAGTTATATAAATAAAAAAATGACATTAAATTAAGCATGAATTATACGTGATAGCTCATTTTTCTCAAAAATGGACTTACACCACTTTCAAAATAAACGATCCGTATATTCAAAACCATAGCGTTCATTATTGTTATGCTCTATGAAAACTGACAGCTAGTTATGTAAAATTGATATTGTCGTTATATTTTTTAATTTTCTTAAATTTATTGATATTCCGGTCTAATTCCTTAATTTTTTCTCTTTCATGAGAACCTTCTCCTGATGATTATTAACCCAACAATAAAAGAATTAGCTATATTGATTCATCCGTTCACTTGTGATGCGATGACCAAGAGACACATATATATATATATATATATATATATATATATATATATATATATATATATATATATATATATGTTTACGAAAATGATTGCGTATCTACGTAACTAATCGTGAACATTTTGGAAGTCTTAGCCTAAATATACATTAGATTATGGTTCCTAACGACTACCTTTAATTATTTCTTATGCACTTTGGTAAATAGGAGGACTGGGTAAAGAAGTATGTGTTTCCGTCTAGTTAAAAGATATTTTGGTGTTCCTTCAGCCCTTTCTCTTAGCACGACCCCGTTAGTATGCAAAAGTATTTCGCCCCTCTCCCCCTGCACTTTTTTGTCCGACTTGTATATTATTATGTTAGAATTATTAAGTCCGTACAGCATTTTTACAGTTGGGTATATCGTTTGTTCCTAATCAGGTGTCTGTAAGGGCAGATTTTTCCATCAGTTTCGCATCCAAAGGCTTCGAATAGCCGATGTGACAGCTATAGAGCCAATAATGGTCCTGCTGATACAAGAGGGTGGTTTATACTATTAAAATATTGCAGGATCCTTGCGATTCTCATATAGATAAAGCCTCCAAGAATCGCGATCCCCCTTAAAAAGTACTCATCTTAAGTTTTTTTATAGGTTATAGTAGTGAAGGTAGGCTTAAAAAGGCATGATTCCTTGGCATATCTTAATAGGTTGAAAAATTTAGCATCAAAGGTGGTTTGATTTATTCCATAACTCCTTAAATCTTGGTCCGAACGAGTGCAGTTCAGACTTTTAACTATGCGCGTACATTAAGGTTTAATTTTGAATGATTCACTGAATAGATTTTTTTTTTTCGCTTTAAATATGTACACTGGCGAGCATAATGACCTAAGGTACTTTTATTTCATATAACCAACTGTAAGGGGCTCTTTAAGTAGTGCATAATGCAAATTCGAAGATTTATGACCTTCCCTCCCTCCTCCCCCCAAATGTAACAGTCGTAACATTTATCTATACTCCCCCCAAATCACCCCTCCCCCTTCCCCCCCCTCCCCCTCCCCCTCCCCCTCCGCCTCCTCAAACTTTACGTACATATTTACGTAAAAGTTATAATTATGTAATGATTTCTTATGTTTACGCGAATGTTTGCTCATCGTAATAAAACTAATTTAAACGGATTTTATCGCGGTTGTTTCTTAATTTTGATCGCGACGTTTCGAAAGCTTTTCAGCCTTCGTGTCACGGGGTGGATAGAGGTGTAGGTTGTCCAGAAAAGTTCGTTATGAGTAAATTACTAATACCATAATTAAGTGTGACCCATAAAGTTCAAAAGAATTACTTGTATCCCCTTGAAGTGATGAGCCCTGATGTGTTCATCTTTGCTAATTTAAGTACGAACCGGCATCAGAATGTGGGGGAATTAATATTCCAGCTGCCGGATTTAGTTGAGAACAATCCGATGGTGGCGATATCGGTTCTGCTGAAGCTGATACACTCGCAGCAGATCACTGAGTACTTCAGCGTTCTGGTCAACATGGAAATGTCCTTACACTCTATGGAAGTTGTCAACAGGTATGGAGCTAGTTTACGTATGTGAATATTTTATTCCAGCAAACCTGGTGAATTTCGTATCAGCTATTATACTCTGGAATGCTAGACGGTGTTAAAGTAGCTCAGTGGTAGTGTGCACGACTTCGCGTCAAGGGACGTGGGTTCGAACCCGAGCAGCTACAATGAGCTTGAGCTTCGGTGGAGGAAAACATCGTGAGGAAACCATAGCATGGTGGTAGGGCTTTTTTAACGCCCGCCTGGGTAGCTACCACCCTCAAGTTGTTGCACTTGAGAGCCAGTTCCTCCACAGATTTAGCGTGTCTACCAACTTGGGCCGTGTCGTCACTTAAGATCAGGTGAGATTATGGCCATAACGCTAAATCTTGAGTATAAAAAAAAAAAAAATTTTAAGATTTTTTGTCTGTCGTATTATTTTTTTCCAATTAAAAATATCCTATGTTACTTGTAATACCCCCAAGAATTTGTGTACAAAGTTTCATGATGATCGGTTAAGTACCTTAACAAACAAACTGACATCCACATTTATAATATTAGTAAGGGTATATTTGTTTATGTTCATTAAAGAGCAAAGAAAATTTATCTATATATATATATAAAATGAATCTCTATATTCATCGGTCATCGCATCATTCGAGAACGAATGGAATAATTTAGCTAATTCTTATTTTGTTGTGTTAACTATAATGAGGAAAAGGTTTTAATGAAAGAAAAAATTAAGGAAGTCCATCGGAACATTTAAAGGAATTTAAGAAAATTAAAAAGAAAACTTAACGCCAGTATTAATTTTACATAACTGTCAGCTGTCATAGTGTATTACAATGATAGACACTATGTTTTTTGATAATGTTTTTTTAATTAATTATTATATCGATTCGAATTCAATATACATAGTTAAGACAGGAACTACGTCTGTCGTGTTTACTATTTTTTTTTATATATACTTAAGGTTTAGCGTTATGGCCATAATCTCACCTGGTCTTAAGTGACGATACGGCCCATGCTAGTAGACACGCTAAACCTGTGGAGGAACTGGCTCTCAAGTGCAACAACTTGAGGGTGGTAGCTAGCCAGGCGGGCATTAGAAAAAGCCCTACCACCATGCTATGGTTTCCTCACAATGTTTTCCTTCACCGAAAGCTCAAGCTCATTGTAGGTGCTTGGATTCGAACTCACGTCCCTTGGCACGAAGTCGTACACACTACCACTGAGTTCTCATCGCTTCATAATTCATGCTAGTGTGATATATTATTTCTACCGAGCCCATTGTTTACAGTTATTCCATGATATGACAAATAACGTTGTGATTATGTTATTAATTACTGAAAGCGGTAGTAAAACGTCTACTAATAATACAATTGTTATGATAAAATAATGGTTCGTCCAGTGGTCAAAATATGACATTCATTATCATTATTGGCAATATAAAGCAAACCTTGTAATAACACTAAACCTCGTCAAAAGGCTCTAAACAAACAATAAACGAAAATCGATTGAAAAAAGGGGGGAAAAAAGCTTTATGTAGATCTGTTTTGCCTTTATACACTGATATAACACGCTTACAGATATGGACACAATCTCATTTGGTGTTAAGTGTTTACGAGCCTAGTGAGTAGACTGGTTCCCAAGTGTAACTACCGGAACACACCTATAGTTATTTGCCGGTAAATTCTCAACTTGAGGGTGGTAGCTAGCCAGGATAAAAAAGCGCTACGACCATGCTAAGGCTTCCTCACGATGTTTTCGAGGTGGATTCGAATTTAGTCTATTCATGCGGCGTCCGTACACGCTAACAACTGAGCTATCATCGCCTCAAAATTTCACATTTTCCAACAATTATCGACATACGTTAACCAAACCACAGAAAACCTTAGAAAATAACACATACCAGAACTAGAACATTCTATCTATTAGTGAAAGGGTGAACAGGGGGTAGGCGGTTCTTTATACGTGTGAGGGTAGTTCGAAAACGTGTTTCGTCAGCTGATGTTTCGGTGGATCAGGCTGACCACGTCCGTGGACCTGCCGGTGGAGTTCGTCCACTTGTACATAAGCAACTGTATCTCGACGTGCGAGACCATACGGGACCGGTACATGCAGAACCGGCTCGTGAGGCTCGTCTGCGTCTTCCTCCAGTCCCTCATCAGGAACAAGATCATCAATGTCAAGGTCACACATTCTATTTACATGTATATACATACATATGTATATATATATATCGGCGATTAAGTGACAACTCCTATGTGTATTTTTTTTTTTGTAATATCCCATATTTTTGAAGTGAAACTTCTTTAGGCGCATGAGGGTAAAATTTTTACAGATGAAACGTCACGCCGGTATGCAACGGAAGTGTCGGAAAAGAGAGAGAGAGTGATCGAGACCGATTGAGAGAGAGTAAGACGGGGAAATTTAAATTAAAGTTAAAAATTAAATTATTAATTTAAAGTTAATTTAAAGTTTTAGATTTGTATAAATATAAACAAGATTTATAAATTAGTTCGCCAAAGAAGTTTCACTTCTGACATGTGTACTTTGTACGCACGCATGTTTTTTTTTTACGTAAATATAGATTTCAAAAAGTTTTGATAGTCCAAAACAATGAAACCACATAAATTCAGACCATGAAAAGTTATAGGTTTCTAATACTAATTATACTGAAGCGTAAGAAAAAAAAGACTCGATTAGTAAAGTATTTCGGTCGTTAACGTGATAACATACAGGATCCGCACATACAGACACGCGGACGTCCGAGACAGAACTTTTTAACTAGTTCATATAACTAAAATGGAGTCAAAAATATCATGAGAGTTAAAAACAGTGTTTTTTCTTGATATGTGTGTGTGTGTATTATTTTACAAGTGCAATATATGATAAAAAATCAGTCGCTTCGCTTATGAGGCGTGAAATAAGTTGATTATTCGTATGCCAGTCTCATATACTCTGCGATACCTGCATCATAAAATAACTATATACCAATAATTAGCTTTTTCGTATTGTATGTTTAAAATCAATGACTGAAAGTTTTTGCATATCGGAGGTCTTGTCATTTCATCGTCGATATATTAGTTTACTGTCTTCTATGTATAATAAATCTATAGAAAAAAAATATTGGACATCGAATATATTTCCAAAAAATCAGCCACGGTGTTAAAAGGTAACCAACAGAAGCCACTTCGAGCGTCTTTGGAAATTTTCTCCATTTGTCTGTGCACGCATCACTTAAAATTTACGAAACCGATGTAGATAACTTTGATATGTATAAATTGTGCGCAATTTGAAGTATTACTTGGTTGTTGTTTCATCGCAATCGGTTCACTGTAACAAGAGATATTAGATAATATCGGTTGAAAGTGTTCTCACGCGCGCCATTCAGTTACTCGCAACGGCTGAATAGGACTAATGTTGACAGTTGCACTCCACGTCCGATAGATGGCGGTGTGCGTGTGACGTCATCACGTAACACGGGTATTGCCTGTACTCTTACCTACCGACGTGTTTTAGTTTTCGACAACTACGCGAACGAAGTCGCGGTCACAGCTTGTCTACAGCCTTCCTCAATAATTGCTTTATAAAATACATTTTTTTTTAATATGTCTTATATTCTCAAAATTAGCTCGTTCAAATAAACAAACAAACTTTTCCGTCTTATAATACAGTAGAACCTCGTTAAGTCGAACCTCGATAAGTTGAAAACCTCCAAATGTCGAGATAACGTTTTGTTCCTTTCGCTTCAAACACCGAAACCTCCATTCTCTATAGGTCGAAAAGTCTATTACTCGTATTTTTTGGCGTCTCCCTTGATGTTCGACTTACAGAGGTTCTACTGTATTAATAGTATAGATTAAGCAGTCACCAAGAAATGTTGATAGAAGTGAAAATTTAAAATTAACTCTAACCACGTTTTCGCGTGGAACTAAATTTATGTGTCGTTAATTTTCGGGAAGAGAACTCTTATTCTACATGGTTTTCTATGCCCCGTTTTTTATAGAATAGTCGGTAAACGAGTAACCGTGTCACCTGATGGTAAGTGATCACCGCCGCCCATCGACACCCACAACAAAAGGAAAATCACAGGTGCTTTGCCGACCTTTATTGGAGAGACTGGCTCTCAATTGCCGCTGTGTGTCGAAACACACCTAATGGCATTTGGCAGCAGATTTTCAGCTTTCAACTGGTAAGCTGGCCAGGCGGGCATAAGAAAAAGCCATACCACCATGCTACAGTTTCTTCAGGATGGTTTCCTTCATAGGACACTCAAGCTCATCGTAGACGGTCGGATTCGAACTCACGTCCCAAGACGCGGCGTTCTTACACGCTACCGCCGAGCTATTATCGCTTCGAAACGAATCGTTTTAAACCGTCCAGGAGCTGTTCATCGAGGTGGAGGCTTTCTGCGTGGAGTTCAGCAGGATCCGCGAGGCGGCTGCGCTGTTCCGACTCCTGAAGCAGCTGGACTCCGCCGAGGGGGCCGCGCAGAAGGAGCCCAAGGAGAACTAGCAGAGGGAACGGCGCGGAATCAAACCTTGATACTGAAACACACCGTGGTCACCAGACGGGCCTCGTGCTGGAGCGGCATCTGTCCCGAGCTGGACAGAGGAGACGTCGGTTCGATACACCGCACAATAAACATGTTTTTTTTTTTTTTTGTATATGATAATTGATTCTCTGTGTGTGAATTTGATAGTTGATTGTCCCATTAGTATGCGTTTTTTAATTCCAGGTTTTTCCAACAAAAAAAAAAAGGGCAAAGGTGCCGAGACTTTACAGCCAAATTTAACGTTGTTTCATAATTAACATGCAACTCCTATGGGAAGTAGTTTTTGTGACAAACAATGTATTATGTCCTGAATTATGTGTCTAGAACAAGTATTTTATTTGATTTCCCCGTAGTATATGTATATTTTTAATTCGGGGGTAAGAAAAGGGCAAAGGTACCGGGATCATACAGCCAAATATAATATTGTTTCATAATTAACATATGACTTATATTGACAGGAATTTTTGTAACGAACAATATATCATGTGGTGAATTATGTGTCTAGAACAAGTATTTAGTTGATTTCCCCCATATTATATACTTTTTTTCCATGCCAAGGAAAAGGCAAAGATACTGAAACTCTTACAGCCATGTCTTACGTTATTTCGTAATTAACATGTTTGATTAGAAATGAACAAGGAGTTTTTATGATAACCCAAATATCCTTAATTATTTTATATAATTAAGTTTATTATTACACGATAGGAATACTACATGTGACAAATACTATACACCATAGGTCCAAATAATTAAATACATGAATTAAAATAGTAATCACAATATGACTGTTCAAGATCCCACCAAAAGCTCCGTATAAACGGTGCCTTCACGTTTGGATTTTTCAAAATAATGACAGACGTACTATTCGTAGTTCTGCCAGTGTCATGTGTAAGTTCCAACAGAGATTCCCTCCGTCCAATTTAAATTAATCTGCGCACTCCTACTGCTGTGAACGACAGCCTGAAACTAAACAAGATAATTCTTTGTTTTTTTCTCGTAATTCGTTATGGACGTGGTCGAATACAGTGGAAAATTGCACGACATTGGTTCACAAACGAAAGTACAAAATGAAAATTATGTGTGTGCCTGATATGAAAAAAGTGAACACAGCTTAGGGGCTGTGATGTTTTTTAGCATCATTTTTAACACCAGCCCCCCCCCCCCCCCCCCCCAAATAATGTCTCGTACCTAAAAAATAATCTTATGTTTCTTTAGTATATTATCTTTAAATACAGGTATCGGGAATAATGTAATTTTATTATGAAATTAAGAACCACGATCAAAGGTCACACTACCCTTAGTGGACAAATGTTAGCAAATCGAATTGTTTATTTGTCAAAAATATTTAATTTAATGTCGAAGACGCTACAATCAATACATTTGTCCGGACTTTAAAATATTAGCGATATTTTAGCGAAGCGATGATAGCTCGGTGGTAGTGTGGACGACTTCGCATCAAGGGATGTGAGTTCGAACCCAATCATCTACAATGAGCTTGAGGTTTATGTGAAGGAACACATCTTGAGGAAACCATAGCATGGCGGTAGGGCTTTTTCTGTCTAGCCGGCTAGCTACCACCGTCAAGTTGAAAATCTGCCGCCAAATATCTGTAAGGTTTATCGTGTCAACCAACTTGGGCCGTATCGTCACTTAAGATCAGGTGAGATTGTGGCCATAACGCTAAATAAGTGCTCACCACCGCTCATGGACACCCACAACACCGGAACACACATATTGGTATTTGGCGGCAGATTTTCAACTTGAGGGTGGTAGCTAGCCAGGCGGGTATTAAAAAGCTCCACCACCATGCTATGGTTTCCTCACGATGATTTCCCTCACCATAATCTCAACCTCATTATAGGTGGTTGGAGTCAAAAGTTGAAAATCTACAGCCAAATACCAATAGGTGTGTCCCGGCATATGCACTTGAGAGCCAGTTCCTCCACAGGTTTTGCGTGTCTACCAACTTGGGCCGTATTGGCACTTAAAATCAGGTGAGATTATGGCCATAACGCTAAAAATTTAACTATAAAAAAAAAGGTTTTCAATTCCAGGGTGGTAGCTAGCCAGGTGCCATTAGAAAAAGCACTTCTATGATGGTATCACTTCCTCATGATTTCCTTCACCAAAATCTCAGGCTCATTTAGATAGATCCAAATTCACATCCGTTGATGCAACGTCCTTTCACACTACCAACTGAGCCAAAAGTATTTGTTAGTTGTTCTGTTAGGTATTATTTTATTCAGTGGATTTTGTCACTCATTTTTCTGTGATCCCTGACAATGTATATGCAAGTTTTTATATTTATAGGTTGAGTTGTTAACAAGTAATATTAGTTAGATAATCCAGTTCAAATAACTGTCCACCGTACTTCAAAATATAAACACTCTTTATGCAGACAATATAGAAATATATTATTTTCCCTCAAAACCTGAACGTTTGAGTACTTATATACACCCAAGTAATGACTAATATAATTTTAATTTTTGTATTGTCATTTCTTTAGTTTAATAATTTATTTTTATTTTTTTGTATAAATAGGGTTTAAGTTTTTTATAATAAAAGATTTTTCTTTTGAGTTGTGTTATTTCTTCTAATGCATATACATACTCTATACATCACATATAGTTAGAGAATTATACTGTATGCTTAATTTATTATCGATATAGGGGGCAAAAAGAAAGTTTGATATTCCATTGTGTAAGTAGCATTCTGAAACTATTGGAATTTTTTAATTGATACTTATAATATTCGACAACATCTACAATACCTTTAATCACATAAAACGAAGGGATTTCTTCAGCATAAATGATTTAATTTTATTTAAAAAACATGTGTAATAAACGTTCATGGAGATTTAGCTGTTTGATCACTCATCACTTATAAATAATAACTATGTAATAAAAAATAAAAAAACAACTGCCTTTAGAAAAAATTCCAGTCAAAAGATTTCTGTCGTGTCTTAACGTTCCAGAGCGGCCTTGATTTTATATCCAAGTACAGCATAAACATTGCAATATAGCAATAACTACATTACCTATTCAAGTGCTGCATGGATCTGTAAAGTCCCAAAGTTTTATACTCATAACATGAAAACAGGACTTCGTTTCAATAAAAAAGGAGTTTATAGATCTATATACCTAAAACTGTACGGTTTTTTACACAATTTATAACTCAGTAACAGCTGAACCGGTTTTAATTATTCCTGATTATATGGATTCGTACCCGCCTAGGGTAATAACTATAAAAATAATTGAAAAATTAAAATTATGACGAAAATTAATATCTATTTATATTCATAAAACAGAGTGGTTATAAACATTATTTTTGGAGCAGCATTGGAAACTGTTGTTGCAAATAGAATAAGTGTTTCATTAGTTAATTTTCATTTTTCTATAACTTTTCACAAAACCTAATTCAAGTTAGTCACGGGAGTAGGGAAAATAATGATACTAATTTGTATTATACATATATTTACTATACATACATTTTTAAAAAGCTAAATGGTTTCCCCCATAATAAAACTATTGAAGACAATTATTATAATGTCCCAAAACTACTGATGTATCAAACTAAGTAAACGCTTAGCGTCTAGCACCATCCAGGATCTTCTTTATGTCTTCGTCTGTTGCCAGATCGATCGGAGTACAATCTTCATCATCAACCAGTAGGGAAGCTCCGGAGTCTACCAATATTTTTGTAGATTCCACATGGCCACAAGATGCTGCGTAATGTAAAGGTGTTTGACCGCAATCATCCACAGCATTAATATCACAGCCTCCTTCTATAGCAGCAATCAGTGAGCGTATAGCGTTCCTGTCTGCAGCCCAGTGTAAAGCTGTAAGACTGTTTTCATCCCTTTCCTCTCGTAGGCTCGGATGTTTAGTTAACAGCTCAGCAACCCTCTCGTGGCAGTTCTCTCTGGCTGCATCAAGTATTGACATATCATTGTGAATCAGTTCAGGTTCAGGTGAATATCTCAACGAAGACACTGCAACCCAGGCTTCTTTACTTCCCGGCACATTATTCTCAGATAACTCATTCCAATCAGGATCATACTTCTGGACTAACAGAATATATTTTTGTTTGGCCTCATCTGATTCCAAACCGGCTAGATTCTTCCAAGCATCCCATTTCCTGCGTCCACGGCTGTCTAGCCAGCCTGGTTTTGGAATGTTACATTCACCTTCTGTGCCTTGTTTGAACAGTCCATACAACTCCAACAGCTGGTTGTTGTTAAGTTTGCTTGTTATTTTCCTGATATGTTCAGACGCTTTGTTAAAGGATACATCTAGGGGTGATAGGTCTTCTTCAGAGAAGTCGGAATCTGAATGATCTGGACGTGCTTCAGCCATGCTGGGTACTATGTGTATATGTCTATGTATTTTGAACTTGTACAGTTAAGTTGAGCCCCTCCAGTGTATGCACTTGTTTGTTAGTAGCATCTGCAGCAGCTGATGGGCTTGCAAACTCAATAAAACCGTATCCTTTACTAAGTCCAGTGGAACGGTCGAAAATTACACGAGCACTCTGAACAGGTCCAAACTGAGCAAAGTATTCTCTCAACTGGCGGTGACCTACAGTCCACGGTAAATTGCCCACATATAAGCGAGCAGCTCTTGCTGTGCTGGCCATAACCTAAGCTGGAACTATCTCTAGAAGGTGCAATGATCTCTCCCCGATCAAGGTTTTGTAGTCCACACCAGAAGTCTCGCTTAGTGAATCCAAGTCTAGCTGGGCTCCTTTTAGTCCCCACTTCTTGAGTAGAGCTTCAATAGACCAGTCAGTGCTTCGTTCCTGGTAAGAACACAAAAATCGCGCGTCAGTACCGTCAAGTAGATAAGCTACGGTGGAGAGTACCTCTTCGAACTGTGTGGGTTCATAAAAACAATCGGATGCTAGAAGTAAGTCTACAGGTCGAAGATTGTGAACTTCGGATAAGAAGAGACCCCATGCGAGGCCTACGATTTGCACGTCGCGGTTGGGAACAAGGCCGTTGGCTTCGCAACAAGATGATAAATGTCGAAGAGATCTAGGCAAAGCGACACTGTCGGTAAGGACAACGCGCGCACCGCACTTAGCTGCCAATATCCCTGGTAAGCCCGTACCGCAACCGAGCTCAAGAACTCTTAACCCACGCAAGTGCCTCCTCTGCGTCCACAGATACCAAGCTAACAACGGCGCCGACGGCCACGTGTAGAAAGAATAACCAGCTGCCAATAACTCGGGTATTACTATTTCCAAATAATCACCTCTAGTGTCACCGTTAGTTGAAGATTTGCCGCGGAACACAAACTTCTTTAATTGACCACTTACAGGTCTACCATCGCTCATTGCATAAGCATTTCTTGCGATAAATTAGAACAATATGATATGTCAACCACAAATGACAAATGTCAAACGGTTGTTTTTTTTTTTTTTTTTCATAACTTGGCAAGTAATATTTAACAATACACCCATCACCAGCGGCCTTAATAAATTACAAAAGTGGTGCCTGCTTGGTACAATTTAGGAATAAAAAAGGAAATAATTAACCAAAAAAAATATATAAATACAATTAGATATAATTCAGGAAAATTTTAAATGTTGGGATATCAAATGTAAATAAATAGGTTCTGTTAATAGCGAATAAAATTTCCTATTCCTATTAGGACTTCAATTAAATTTTAATTTACTTCTACCAACAAATTCCTAATGGGTACCTACCAGCATAACTCGTAATTACAAAATCCTGTTTTAAATACGTTTTTATATCCTAGCAACATTATAATTCATTCAATCTGCAATAGAAGGATTGCTGATTGAATTATAAAACGTTCATTATCATTCATTTAAAGTTTCTTATCAATCAATTCAATCGGACTTCAGTAAGTTCATTCCCCTCGCCACTGTCAAAGTAAGAATATATCCCATTCGTTTCACTCTATAACTTTGTTTTGCACTTCACACGAGTGTCTCAAAATAAGTTTTGTCGTAAAAAGCGCATATTAACACTAGTCATCATGTCAGCTTCTGTGAAAGGTGAGTTCTACTATAATATAATGTTATTTAAGTAATTTTAATCATTATATGCATGATTAGGTTGCGGGGTCAAATTCCAATTTGCGATAAACATACCTGTTTTTTCTTCAGAAAAGTTTTAACTTAAATACTAAGTAGTTGATCGTTTTAAATAAAGCCGACGGTGTTTGTATAAAGCATTTGAAAACTGAGATTTTCAAGTTCGCTGGCCTTGAACGGGATCGAAAACAAAGTCCAAGGCGGTATTAGAGTTACCTAAAGATATTCCACGTATAAGCGAATATTAATACGTCGCGATGTATGCCATTGTAATATTAACCCTAAACGTTAACTATCCATTTCAAATTTATGATAAATCTATATTTTCACTAACAATTTTTTTTACTCTATGTGCCCGCGACGTAATTTTCGTGGAACTAAAGTAAAAATCAAATTTTTGCCCATTTTTGTAACTTTTTCAATACTGCTTTGCTCCTATTGAATTATCAAATAGAAAAAGAATTTTTGAAATCTTACTCGTAGTTCCTAAGATTAGAGCGTTTAAACAAACCTTTCTGCTTTTGATAATGATTATTTAGAAGTAAGATAAAATAAGTATGGAAAATCCAAAAGTGCTCGCGTCATATCATTAATTTAATTTTAAAGAAAAAAAAACAAACCGTACCATTGCCTTTTTTATTAATTATTTTCTCAATTATTCTATTTTTTAAGTAATTTCTTTATCATGAAGCGCTCATAAGGTTATTATGAAAAATCGTTCGACTCGGCTGAATGCTTTCGGTATCTTTGCCCTTTCTTTAAAAAGGAAACTTGTAAATGTAAAAAGTAATAAATTCAAAAATGATGCGTAAGCTATTGATATGAAATAGGCAACTGGTTGCTGTTCTCTTAAAGAGAAAGAAACCGGGTCTCGATACGTCATTTTTTTTCTGGAGTTATCGTGACCACCTCGTATAAAAAATTCCAGGCGTCCACGTTTTTTTTATTATTTCAAGGCCTGCCATTTGGCATTATTCAATCGACTATGCCATACCGGACTTGTAGCGTTCAATCAGGTTAGAAAAATCGAAACCATATTATTTTCGGAAAGTAAGGTATGAAAGGGATAGACCGGCCTTAAAGTTTGGCGCGACCTATAATCTTGTATTCACCACCACACACATGGTGATAAACAGTGACGTTCTTAATATACTATGTTCCGGGAGCTGCTGATAAGGTTACAGGTTAGAATTACAATGACGATGTCTGATGAACTATTAAAGCAATGATGTTCAGTGGTTATTTGGAGCTGCGGAACCGTCTTACGATCTGGGTGTTCCCTCCTTATAATACGGGGTCTTTTAAACGAGGCGTGAAGAGACATTTAGTGGGCCGGCAAGTCGGTTGCGACTGACGAAGAAAATTTGCCCCTACAGCAGTCACTACTGTTGCTGGACTGTACTGAAACTTACCATCAGGTGAAGTGTAGTCACTGTGCCGAGCTAGGATAAAAAAAAGTGGTAATGAGTACGGTTGCCGCAACATGAAAGGTGAGATCGAATTCATCTACAAAGGCCTATCTACTTGGCTAACTACCACCCTAGAGTTGAAAATCTGCAGCCAAATACCAATAGGTGTGTCCCGGCAGTTGCACTTGAGAGCCAGCCCCTCCACAGGTTTAGCGTGTCTACCAACTTGGGACGTATCGTCACTTAAAATTAGGCGAGATTATGACCATAACGCTGAAGCTATAGACTATAAAAAAGACATGTAAAGAAAAGATCATACACAAAAATGTTGCACGTGACAAATCAATTTAACTAACATGTCAGCTGTTAAATAATATTAATTCTATTTGCAAAGGTAATCCTATTACGATATACAATCAAAGAGATATTATTTTGTGTTTCATTACAATAATATATGTAATATCTCTATGGTCGGCAACATGACATTTGAAGTGATGATAGCTCAGTTGGTAGTATGTACGGACGCCGCGTATTCTCTCGAGTTCGAATTCATCTGCAATGACCTTACGCTTCCGGCGAAGGAAAACATTGTAAGGAAAGCATATCATGGAGGTAGGGCTTTTACTGCCGCCTTTGTAGCAACCACCCTCAAGTTGAAATTCTGCCACCAAATACTTATAGTGATGTCCCAGCAGTTGCACTTGAGAGCCAGTCCGTCCACTAGGCCTTAGCATGTCCCACGTCTTGGCCACATCGCAACTTAACATCCGGTGCGATTGTGCCTATAACGCTCGACCTATAAAAATATACCATCAGATAAGCCGTATGCCTGTTTGCTAGCTTTACCATCCATCCATTCATCCGTCCATTCTTTCATCCGTCCATTCATTCATCCATCTATTCTTTCATCCGTCCATTCATTCATCCATCCATTCATTCATCCATCCATTCATCCATCCATTCATTCATCCATCCATTCATCCGTCCATTTATCCATCCATTCATTCATCCATTCATCCATCCATCCAACGGAAAGACGTCCACTGCTGGACATAGGTCTCCCCCAAAGATCTCCACGACGACCAGTATTGCGCCACCCGCATCCAGCGGATATCCGCGACCTTCACCAGGTCGTCGGTCCACCTTGTGGGGGGCCCACCCACACTACGTCTTCCGGTACGTGGTAGCCATTCGAGAACCCGAGGCCTTTACCATAAAAAAATATATATTCTCACGTGTCGGATTGTATATATTATGTATACTGTTTTACCCACGTTCTAGTATCGATTCTCCGGATAGGAGCTCTCGAGTGGGTCTGCTCGCGCGATACAGTGACACTCTGCATCACTGAAAGTACATCATCACACCGCATACCGTCCAGGCCAACCTACACGTTAAGCACACGATTCTGTAAGGGGCTACCCCCGCGGCCCTTATGCGGTTTGCCCGATAAGGTCGTGTTAGGATAACGAAATTAGTAACTTTGGATCTGTTGATTAGTTAGCCTCGCGAATCCCTATTTATTTTTCCGGAAGCTGCCCAAGCCGAGTGCCCTTAGCACTCGCCCCAAAAAGTTCGGCTGTCAAAGACCCCAGGGCTAACAGCGTATGTCAGTTCAAAAAAAAACCCACGTTAGGTATGTTGGTCTTGAGTCAAAATCTCGTTTCAAAGTTCACAGCCGCTTAAAGTACAAAGTCGAAATATATATTGTTTTATCTCTTTATCTATATATAATATGGATTTATGATAATTCCTCCAAAGCCTTCACTACCTATTGTTTATATTACGTACCTACTGTTGTTTATTCAATCCTCTTAAATATTATCAATGCAAATGTGAGGTTTTTTGTTAATACGGTCTATCGAGTCAACCGATTATCATCGAAATTTAGTATAAACTATGTAAGAGATATAGAAACGTAGCTATCTAATGTATAGCTAAGAACGTTATTCTACGCATACATTATGTTCTCAGGTATATTTATTGTCGGTGCGAAACGAACTCCGTTCGGCACGTTCGGTGGCGTGTTCAAGAACACCTCTGCCACTGAGCTGCAGACCATCGCGACCACAGCGGCTCTCAGAGAGGCCGGAGTGGCCCCCGAACAGGTCGACAGTATGGTCGTTGGCCAAGTCATATCTGTGAGTATATAATTTTTAATTAAACTTCTCAGGTAGACTCATGAATTGAATCTGAGTGGAATTTAACGCCTTCTGTTATCATTATAGTAGTAAGACCTGGATATCGTAAGTCGTCAGTATGTTCGAAATTCTCTATGTATTTACGTATGTTATGCTAACGAAATAAAATTAATTTAAACGGAGTCCGCCTCTTGACCGCGAACACTGAAAAGCTTTTGAAACGTCGGGATCAAAATTAATAAATAACCGCGATAAAATCCGTTTAAATTAGTTTTATTTCGATGAATAATATTCGCGTAAACATAAGAAATCATTATATATTATACTATATTTGGTATATAATGTGTTTCCTTCACCAAAAGCTCAAGCTCATTGTGGGTAGTTGGATTTGAACTCACGTCCCTTGACGCGAAGGTGTACACACTACCACTGAGCGATCATGGCTTCAGCTGCGTATTTCCATTGTGATCTTTGAGGGTTATGTAGTGGTATTATAAAAACTGAATTATCCTATAACGATGGAAAAACAAAGCGATTGGTTACTAGAAAAACCTTTGCTAGACATTTATTACTTCTTTAATAATGTATTCCTGTACATTTGTAATGGGTTAACACGTAGGTACACGATTTACTTGTGAATCTCTAAAATTGTTTGTGTATATCATATTGCATGCATTAGGTGCATGGTGGTAGGGCTTTTTCTGATGCCCGCCTGGCTAGCTACCACCCTCAAGTTGAAAATCTGCCGCCACATACCGATAGTTGTGTTCCGGCAGTTACACTTGAGAGTCAATTCCTCCAAAAGTTTTTAGCATATCTACCGACTTGGGCCGTATCGTCACTTAAGTTCAGGTGAAATTATGGCCATAACGCTAAGCCTTACCTATAAAAAAAAAGGATCGATAACGTCCACGAAATCCATGATTTACTACAAGACGGCAAATAGAAATGTACTAAATAAAACATAATAATAAAATAAGAAATATCAGTTTAGACAAGCGTTAAACAACACATACAGTGTGTTTAATTTCAAACAGTGTCTAAACCGTGTCTACCTTTAAATTAAACACGCTCTCGTGATCAAACATTATTAAACACGTGTTTGCCTTTTTTGTAACAAGACTGTGAATGTTGCTTACTCTGGTTCCCAGTCATCACAAACTGATGGGATCTACACTCCGAGGCACGCGGCACTCAAAGCCGGTATCCCTAAAGAGAAACCAGTGTTGGGTATCAACAGACTGTGTGGTTCTGGGTTCCAGTCCATCGTCAACAGCGCTCAGGTGAGTAACTGTCGTCTGTTGTATGATATTTATTATCATCATCCATTTCTTCTCGCCAATCCTGAAGGTAGGCGGTTGTAAAACCCAGCAATCCTTATGGAGTCTTCAATTACAAGGCATAAATAACTTTCTATGGTCAACAATTTAGTGTGCCACTTCGCGTCAGTGGACGTGAGTTCGAATCCACTCCACCAACAATGAGCTTGAGCTTTCGGTGAAGGAAAACATCGTGAGGAAACCATAGCATGGTGGTAGGGCTTTTTCTGATGCTCGCCTGGCTTGAGAGCCAGTTCCTTCACAGGATTACCGTGTCTACCAACTTGGGCCGTATCGTCACTTAAAATTAGGTGAGATTTAGGCCATAACGCTACACCTCAACTATAAAAAAAATTTGAAATTGTACTATACATTTTAGTGTAATGCTACCAAGCTAAATCTTAAAAACATTTAGAATATCAGAGAATTTGAAAGTCGCAATCGGTGTGTTCTGTGAATTCTCTAAAGCCTTTGACTGTGTTAATCATAAAATAATATATTTAAATTAAAGCACTATGCCAATTATGGAAGACCTCTTGACCTTCTAATTTCCTATTATTAACAGGCCCTTGTCAGAAAATAATTATAAATCAAGTAAGGTCTTTGTAATTGTCAGGTAAAGTTGGCGTCCCTCAAGGTACGATTCTAGACTGGTTTTTGATTATTGATATATATACTGGTGCTATTGGTTGAGAACCGTGTTTATATTATGCTATATCACACTTCAGTGGTATTCAAAATGCAGACTTTTTTTTTAATTCTTCGTAGGTTAACGTTATGGCCGCAACCTTACCTGATGTTAAATGATAATGTAGCCCAAGATGCTGGATACTCTTAGTTTGGTGAGGAAACTGCCTCTCAAGTGTAATTGTTGGAACACAATTATAGGTATTTGGTTGCAGATTTTCAACTTGAGGGTGCTAGCTAGCCAGGGGCATTAGGAAAACCTTACCACCATGCTATGGTTTCCTAACGATGTTCTCCCTCATGAAAGCTCTGGCTCGTTGCAGGGGTTGGAACTCATGTCTACTGACAATATATCGATTCAGAGGTTTTGAAGCGATGATAGCTCAGTGGTAGTGTGTACGACTTCGCGTCAAGAGACGTGAGTTCGAATCCACTCCACCTACAATGAGCTTGAGCTTTCGGTGAAGGAAAACATCGTGAGGGAACTTGGGCATGTTGGTAGGGCTTTTTCTGATGCCCGCCTGGCTAGCAACCAGTTTAAAGTTGAAAATCTACCGCCAAATACCAATAGGTGTGTTCGAGAGCCAGTTCCTCCACAGGTTTAGCGTGTCCACCAACTTGGGACATATCGTCACTTAAGATCAGGTGAGTATATGTCCATAACGCTAAACCTTAACTATAAAAAAGAAAAAAAAGGTTTTAAATGGTGTTTTAAACCCATATCAGGATATCATTACTGGTGCAGCCAAGATATCAGTCGCCGGTGGAGTGGAAAACATGTCCCAAGCTCCATTCGCGGTTAGAGGAGTGCGTTTCGGCACCGCTTTAGGTAGCAACTATGCTTTCGAGGATACTCTTTGGGCAGGCCTCTCAGACTCTTACTGCGGTTTGCCCATGGGCATGACAGCGGAGAAGCTCGGTGCCAAGTTCGGGATCACCAGGGACGAGGTCGATAACTTTGCGCTCAAGTCGCAACAGAGGTGGAAGGCGTGTAAGTTATTGTTTTTGATTTATTTAAAACTATTGCCATATCATTTGACGATTTTTTGTAACTTTTTACATTACAGCTTTACTCTTATTGATGGTAGGGTTAATGTTAAGTTGCTTATGCTATCATGAATGATACTTTTATCAAATGCAAAAAAAAAAATTTGATAGGTTTGATGAAGATTGATTGCGTTCAAACAAACAAACATACATTTCCACTTTACATATTAGGAGTATCTCAGGAATATTCATAACAGAAATATTACAACTTGTTTTGGTAAATATTTTTCAATGAATATGCGTAGAACTGCCAAAAGAATAAATTGGAAAATATAAAACAAAAGCTTTTTTTTTTATAGTTAAGGTTTAGCGTTATGGCCATGATTTCACCTGATCTTAAGTGACGATACGGTCCAAGGTGGTGGACACGCTAAACCTGTGGAGGAACTGGCTCTCAAGTGCAGCTGCCGGAACACACCTATTGGTATTTGGCGGCAGGTTTACAACTTGAGGGTGGTAGCCAGTCAGGTGGGTATTAGAAAAAGCCCTACCACCAAGCTATGATTTTCTCACGATGTTTTCCTTCATCGAAAACTCAAGTTCATTGTAGGTGGTTGGATTCGAACCTACGTGCTTGAAGTAAAGTCGTACACACTACCACTGAGCTATCATCGCTTCAAAATATCGCTTCAATTCTTTAAAACTAAATTATTAAACAGCAATGTTTAGATTTCTCGACAGGAAGTTTAGCTATTTTCTTATGAGATTTCACTTAAACATACGCGTTTTTTTTTTAAATCTTTAAGTACATTTATTAATGGCAAGATTTTTTGATGTAAGAAACATTAAAGCATCTATGAATGTAATCTTTATAGTTATTGTTTTGTCTTAAATGTATTTAACGCGGTCTTTTATTTTAAAAACAATGAGTGTTTATTGTTTAATATGTAAATTATCCTATTGTTTTCACGGTAACAAGCTACTCAAACTAACTATACAACTTTTTTTTTAATTTTACAATACAATCTTATAATTTTGCATCACCGGTGCATTTCATACAAAATTAAATAAGTAACATCGCAATTATAATAATTTTGTATAGAACAAAATTCCTTATCCCTCGGCACGGATAAATGCTAGACAAATGAGAATGTAAGATTTTTCCGTCACGACCCTTTCTTTAGTCTGTTCTATTTTCCACTATATTGTTATAGTGTTGACGGTTATCCATAGCGCGTACGCTATTGGCTGCGCTCAGTCGTAGGTGCGCGCTGATTGGTCCACGACGGCCAGTACGTTCTCAACGGTTGCGCAAATATAGTTTGCACTCGCCATACGCGGCCGTTATTTCGTAACGTATTTTAGTTAATTGAATGGTTTACAATAAAATGTCTATTTTCACAACTACAAAGAATAGATTAATTACGAAATTTCCTACCATTCCTTCTATTTATTAGTTATTGCAGCGATGCATGTTAATTGCTCTCAGGCGTTGGTAATTCATTTACAGTAGAACCTCGTTAAGTCGAACCTCGATAAGTTGCAAACCTCCAAATCTCGAAAAAATGTTTTGTTCCCTTCCCTTCAAACATCAAAACCTCCATTCTAAATAAGTCGTAACCTCTAATATTCTAAGTTTTTGGCGTCTCACTTGTTGTTCGACTTATAGAGGATCTACTGTATTTGTTTTTGTTAATAATTTAACATATTTATCAATAATAATATACTACGTAAGAAAATTCGTTCTAACCGAGGGTTCCACAACACTAACGCATTTTCTAACTTATGTGATGATAATAGTTCCCTTTTTATTTTGTTGTTGTAAGATTTTGGCCTGTTTACAATTTCATTATATGTATAGAAATCGGCGTTTAGTTTATTACAAATATGGTTTAAATACTGTAAAAAAAAGGCATAAAAATGTATGATATCGATAGCAAACGACGCCGGAGTGTTCAAAGCCGAGATCGAACCCGTGACCCTTACGATAAAGAAGAAGGAAGTGAAAGTGGAGGTCGACGAGCATCCGCGCCCGCAGACGACCCTCGAGGGTCTGAAGAAACTACCGCCTGTCTTCAAGAAGGAGGGTCTGGTGACAGCAGGCAGCGCATCTGTAATTATCTTTTTTCATAGTTTTTTTTATGTTTAAGCTTTAGCGTTATGTCCATAATCTCACCTGGTCTTAAGTGACGATACGGCCCAAGTTGGTAGACACGGTAAGGTGGAGGAACTGGCTCTCAAGTGCAGCTGCCGGAACACACCTATTGGTATTTGCCGACAGCTTTTCAACTCGAGCTATTAGAAAAAGCTCTACCAATCCAGCTGCACTTGAGAGCCAGTTCTTCCAAAATAAAGGTCGGCAACGCACATGCGATTCGCCTGGTGTTCACTTACCATCAGGTGAAACGCTTGCTCGTTTGCTTTACATAAAGAACTCACATCAATTGACTTCAGAACTTCACTGTATCACTTTTTGAATTGAGATTGAGAGAGATACGTGGCGGGTAGTTACGATTTATAATATATAATGATAGGTACCCACGTAAATTATTAAAATTAATTAAAGAACTGCCTCGCGAGTGTATCTACCCGCATCTGGTTGTATATTCGGTGAATATTAGCCCGTGACTTGGATACGTGTGCTGGTTCCAGGGTATCAGCGACGGAGCCGGTGCCCTGGTGCTGGTGGACGAGGAGGCCGCTAAGAACCTGAAGCCGCTGGCCCGGCTCGTGGGCTGGTCCTACGTGGGCGTGGACCCCAGCATCATGGGCATCGGCCCGGTGCCCGCCATCGAGAACCTCCTGAAGGTCACCAACATGACCCTGAAAGACGTCGACCTCATTGAGGTGAGTGCACTGCTGAGGGGAACAACTCACTCCCTATAGTCCAAGGTTCTCTTTCTCCTTTCGGAATTTGCTTAGAACCCAAGCTTTATGCATCATCCCTCTCTTAAATTTCATCTTCCTATACATTTTAACAGGCATTAATCATACCCTCGTACGTTTTAAATAAAAACATTTGTCTAATTACAACATCCCTTAAATCTGAGTATGTCTAATTTGAAGTTAAGGTTTAGCGTTATGGCCATAATCTCACCTGATCTTAAGTGACGATACGGCCCAAGTTGGTAGGCACGCTAAACCTGTGGAGGAACTGGCTCTCAAGTGCTGCTGCCGGAACACACCTATTGGTGTTTGGCGGCAGGTTCACAACTTGAGGGTGGTAGCTACTCAGGCGGGCATCAGAAAAAGCCCTACCACCATGCTATGGTTTCCTCACGATGTTTTCCTTCACCGAAAGCTCAAGCTCATTGTAGGTGCTTGGGTTCGAACCCACGTCCCTTGGCGCGAAGTCGTGCACACTACCACTGAGCTATCATCGCTTTCAAATATAAAATCGATATAAAAATATCGGATTTATTATATCAACGGTTCGTGGCTTCTCCGCACTTGGCGAGGCAATATTTTATGTATTCTCTAGCAATATTAACCTCATCGAAATGAAACTAATTTAAACGGATTTTATCGCGGTTATTTATTGATTTTGGATCCCGACGTTTCGAAAGCTTTTCAGCCTTCGAAAACCTTTCGAAACGTCGGGATCAAAATCAATAAACGACCACGATAAAATCCGTTTAAATTAGTTTCACTTCAATGAATAATATTCGCGTAAAACTAAGAAATCAATATTTACTTATTTAATCAATATTTAATGATTATGACTAGTAATAGTATTCTTTAAAATTTAAATTTAATTAATTGAGTAAAAGTATTCTTTTCCTTCAGAAGAGAATAAACCGACAATATTTTATTTAAAACATTTAAAAGACAAGATACAATGTCAGATACAGCCATTTTATTGTAAACTTAGCAAACGTTCCAGTATGGTTCTTACACAACAGTTAAACATTACATATATACTACATAAATATATTTAACACCAAAACTCACACAGCAACTCATTCGTGGATGGAGATCCAAGCTGTGACCTTAATATTAGTATTTACTACTGCTACGCTACAGGATCTAACCTGAAAAGAGTAACATTTGGATAAATAGATATTAAAATGTATGCAAATATGTCGTTTTGTTCTTTAATAGCTTGAATTATACCTGTTAAAGGTCTACGCTGGTTGTAAGCGGTACTTCCCTTGACAGTAGTGTTCGATTTGTTTGATTGTCGCATCTTTGCCTTTTAAATATATACGTATATATAGATAGATATGATGGTAGGGGTTTGATGGGCTTACCAGAAGACTTGATGGATGCGTGTTCATATTGTAAGGGTTGGCGACGAGGGATTGAGTGAATAGTTACTGATATTTATATCATAATAGATATATGATTGCTTGAAATTAGAAATGGTAGGTAATCTTTTGCAGTTTACAAGTACATTATTATATGTAACTGTGGGAAGAGAGGGCACAGTATGAAGGAATGGTCTACCGCAAGTGGGTTCCTTATGGAAATCGTTGGGCGATTGTATTTAAATAATAAAAAAATATATTTATTTAATTTGGTTTTATGAATACATATTATAGTAATGCCAATTATTGTATTTATTTGTTTGAATAGCTTATAATTAGAGTATAATATTGAAAATATTAAGATTTTCTTTTTTAATTTTTTAATATTTATATTAAAAAAAATACATTTAAAGAGTAATGTTTTTAATTAAACTATATAAATAGAAATATTAATGGAATTAAGCTAATAATAATTAAGTTAGGAGCTTCACTTTAGGCTTTATATTTCTTTAATTGGAATTATTATTAAATTTTATTATTAACAGTGATTATTTCTTTTTTGTTTCAATTCACAAATAAGGAGTTTTAAACTCCAACTTTTAAGTCGAAATTAAATGCAGTACTGCTTCTTATGTAAGGTAAATTGAAATTCCAATAATTTTTAACTGCAATTTTTCTTTTATATTATAACTGTAATTCGTTCATCTTCATGGTAAGTACACAACGGTAGTTGGTCGGTGTTAGCTTGAACCTGCAGTACAGGTGGATGTGCTTGTCGGCAGATCAACGAGGCGTTCGTAGCGCAGACGCTCTCCTGCGCGAAGGCGCTGAACCTGGACATGGAGAAGCTGAACGTGAACGGAGGCGCCACCGCGCTCGGACACCCGCTCGGCGCCTCCGGCTCCCGCATCACCGCGCACCTCGTGCACGAGCTCAGGTATGCACCTACCCCACCACACCCACCTCCCCCACCGCCCCCAACACTCAACCCTTCCCCCATCACCTCACTTGCCCCAACAATCGCCCCTTCCCCCGTCTTCCCACTTGCCCCAACACTCAGCCCCATCCCCATCTCCCCACTTGCCCCAACGCTCGGCCCTTCCCCCGTCTTCCCACTTGCCCCAACGCTCGGCCCTTCCCCCGTCTCCCCATTTCCCCCAACGCTCGGCCCTTCCCCCGTCTCCCCATTTCCCCCAACGCTCGGCCCTTCCTCCGTCTCTCTTCTTGCCCCAACGCTCAGCCCTGCCCCCATCTCCCCACTAACACCAATACACGATCCAACCTTCATTCCCTAACTACACTCACCACTCAACCCTTTCTCTGTTTTCCCACTTCCCCACGGCCCGGACTTTTACATTATTCCACTTCTTTCATAGTCCAGCAACTTCCCTCATCAACAATCATCAATCATCCCTCAGCAACATCCTCCATCCTTTCACTTCCCACAGTACTCAGCCCTCCCCCCAACTTCCACTTCCCTCACCGCGCAGTCTGTCCACTTCTCCCCGCTTCTCACACTTCGTCGCACATTCTCTCTGTACCTATTCCCCTCATCTACATCTGCGTTACTCTCATCCATACCTCTCTCCATTCCCTCTGTAATTCTCTCTTTTTCTGTATCCCCGGACACCCTTCCATGGGATCCATCTACAGTTGTCCCTTTCGTGTTTACCTGAATAGACTACGGCATTCAGTTCATGTAAATCATCATCAAAAATACGCATTAAAATCCCAATCTCAAACTAGAAACTAGACGTTCCATACCCTGTAGTACCACGTCAGGAAGCCCTCGCACGATGCCATTTACATTGAACAGTTTTAAATTTATTTATCTTCTATATCAATATTATGAGACAAAAAAAAACATGCGTGCGTACAAAGTACACATGTCAGAAGTGAAACTTCTTTGGCGAACTAATTTATAAATCTTGTTTATATTTATACAAATCTAAAACTTTAAATTAACTTTAAATTAATAATTTAAATTTTAAGTTTAATTTAAATTTCCCTGTCTTACTCTCTCTCAATCGGTCTCGATCACTCTCTCTCTCTCTTTTCCGACACTTCCGTTGCATACCGGCGTGACGTTTCATCTGTAAAAATTTTACCCTCATGCGCCTAAAGAAGTTTCACTTCAAAAATTTTTTAATGGCAATAATCTTAGAAACGACCAGTCGGATTTGAAATATTATTTTTGTATTTGAATGAGCAAACATTAAGGAAGGATATTTAACAACACGCTACCAGCAATAGGACTACAGTAGTATTGGAAAAAGTTACAAAAATGGGCAAATATTATTAAATATTCTTTAGTTTCATGCAAATGAAGTCACTGGCAAGTTATAACATATATAGTGCAAACCTGTAGAAACGAACTTCATACGAATGTTTTTCCTCATCGACTTATAGGGGCCGTTCAAGTATTACGTAACGCAATTTTTGATGATTTTTGATCCTCCCTCCCCCCCATGTAACGTGCCGTAATATATTCCTGCACCCCCTCTCCCTTCTCCAACGTTACATAACACCCAAGGGAGTATTATGATGTGAAATACCTATAGGCGAGGTTAAACCTGATTGTTGGCGTGGCGATACAGACCGTGGCGACGCATCGCCACGCTATATGTTTTATTTTTCACTAAGCCATATTTATTACCTATCATAAACTATGTTTTTATGCATAAAAATAATGTCTATGCTTCACATGTACCAGGAGTCCCACGGCGGCTCTTTATTAAATTAACACTCCCAATTACGTTTACCTTTTGTCTACTAATATAGCCTCAAAATAAAATACCTTATTTATCTTAACTTTTGACTTCTTAAGACTTTTTTAATCTTAAGATTCGCCGTAAAACATTAACGAAAATAGTCGCGAACTTGGGAAGTTTCATTCGCCTAGTTTATTATTTATATATAAAAAAAGCAATGTTATTCGGGTTACCCTCCTATCGTTGTAACGCATCGTAACGTTTTATAACCCCTCCCTCCCTCTAGTTTCATTCGCTTAGCTTATTAGTTGTATATAAAAAAAAGCAATGTTATTCGGACTACCCTCGTATCGTTGTAACGCATCGTAACGTTTTATAACCCCTCCCTCCCTCTAGTTTCATTCGCTTAGTTTATTAGTTGTATATAAAAAAAGCAATGTTATTCGGACTACCCTCCTATCGTTGTAACGCATCGTAACGTTTTATAACCCCTCCCTCCCTCTAGTTTCATTCGCTTAGCTTATTAGTTGTATATAAAAAAAGCAATGTTATTCGGACTACCCTCCTATCGTTGTAACGCATCGTAACGTTTTATAACCCCTCCCTCCCTCTCCCCCTACATTGCGTTAAGTAATACTTGATCGTTGCCTGAGTGGGATTCGAACTGGAACCAGCGTTTTAATTCCAGACGGCGCGGGCTGAAGCGCGCCATCGGGTCCGCCTGCATCGGGGGCGGGCAGGGCATAGCTCTCATGATCGAGGCCGTTTAATTTACCAAACTCTACCTTCACCTATCTCACTAGAATGTTGTCCTGGAACGGTCTATAAAACCTAGACGTTTATAAAGTTTTTTTTTAATACTAAATATATTTATCATACTATTCAATTAATAGTTACACGAATCGCGCGTTATAGTAATATCTGAGATTTAAAAATTATAGAATTTTATTTACTCTATGGAATTAAATTGACTATCTATAAAAAATTAGTTTTTGTTTAACATTATTATTTATAAATTATTGTTTTGATCACAATATTGATTAATTGGTTAATTAAATCGTTCGTTAGAATGATATCTGAGGCTTTAAAAATTAAAACAAGATTAAATTGGATTTAATTTCTTAACATAGTAAATTTTTTACTCTGTGTAATCGAATGAACCATCTATATATAGTCTATTGTTTTTGTTTAATTTATGCTTTACAAGTTACTAAAAGACTAGTTTTTTAACGAAAAAATGGACAAGGTGTTTACCATAGATTTTTTTTTTTTTTTTTTATAATATGAAAATAAAGAGTTAGTGATCAAGAAGTTACTACCGTAGTTTTTTTAATAAATTTATAATAAAGTGTTGTTATATAATAATAGGAAAAAGCATATATATATTCTGAATCCGTAAAGCTTCTATAAATGACATAATAAAATACTCAGGAAGTTGTATGTTTGTTTATTATCAGGTTCCATTTGTAAATCAATTTTATTACAGGATATATTGTTTTTAGAATATTTGTTATCTGTTAGAGATTAATGATACACCATTAAAGAATAAACTGTGTTTACATTTATCCCTGTATTTATTTATTATCCCCTAACCTAGTGGAGGGTCCGGCTCTCAAGTGTATTCCCCCACCTAAATAAAATACAACGTACCAGTTCTTGGGATCAAACATTTTTTTTTTTTTGGTATTTGATACAACAGTTATTACCGAAGGTTTTAAGCACTTCGACATCACGCTATCACAAAAAACAACAAAGTTACAAATACAGGTAGAATTGAATAAATAACACGCTTATACTAGCTCGACCTGTATCTATCTAATCTACCTGTATCTATCTACTCGACCTGCATCTATCTAATCTACCTATATCTATCTATTCGACCTGTATCTATCTATGTAGTGTAATTATGGAAAACGATTTTCAAGACATCGTATTAACTTGAAACTTTACATGTTTATGGTAGCCCGATGACAATACAACAATTTCATAAGTTTGTCCTAGTATCCCGGCCAACCAAGATTTTTTTATAGTTAAGGTTTAGCGTTATGGCCACAATCTTATCTGATAATAAGTGACAATGTGGCCCAAGCTGGTAAACGCACTAAGCCTGTGGAAGGACTGGCTCTCAAGTGCAACTGCCGGAACATACCTATAGGTATTTGACGACAGATTTACAACTTGAGGGTAATAGCTAGCCAAGCGGGCATTGGAAAGTGCCCTACCACTATGCAATGGTTTATCGCGATGTTTTCCTTCACCGACAGCTCAAGTGGATTCGAACACACGTCCCTTGATGCGGCGTCCGTATGTTATAGAAACTGAGCTATCATCGCTTTAATGTATCCAATAATAAAGCCTAATATAATAGATTGCGTACATATCGTCATTTTAATCTCGTCAAAGGGATAAATCAATTTACGAAAGACGGAACCCGAGAAACGACTACCATACAAACTAGTCTTAGCACGATGATAAGAATCACCAGAATATTAAAAAAAATATATTGTAAGACCGATCATTAATTTTAAACTTTGACACAGTCATTTCATAAGTTTACCTTAGTGTCCTAGCCGGGATAAACAGGATATAGAAAAATTAAACATATCATAATTCGTTTTGTACAAATTATCTTATTTGTCCATAAAGGGAAAATCATTTTACGGGAGAGAGAACCCGATAAATGGCTAACATATCACTTTGCCCTAATACCTTGGTTGGGATCACACCGGGATATAAAAAAAATTAAGAGTAAAGTTAACTTGCAACTTTACGTACGATAAAAATACATTAATTTCATTAGTATGTCCTAGTATCCTGGCCAGGACCGACAGGATATAGATAAATAAAGTATGGCGTAACAGGGTGCGTATATATGATCTTAAGTGCCCTTAAAGGGAAAATCAATTAACGGGAGAGGGAACCTGAGAAACGGCTACCACATAAAGTTCTTGGTACTTACGCTGGGACCAACAGGATGTGAAACAAATAAATACTGAAAATTAAGTGGAAATTTTGCGTACTAATCAATAACAGGTAACAATAGATTAAAAAGTTTCTTAGTTTCCCTTAGCATCCTGTTCAGGGTGACCAGGGTATCAAAAAAGTTGTCTGAAAGTCAACTTGAAACTTTGCATAATTATCAAGGACTGACCGCAGTACCATTCGAATCCAACCACCTGCAATGAGCTTGAGCTTTCGGTGAAGGAAACCATAGCATGGTGGTAGGGCTTTTTCTGATGCCCGCCTGGCTAGCTACCACCACCAAGTTGTTCAGCTGCCACCAAATACCGTTAGGTGTGTTCCGGCAGTTGTACTGGAGAACCAGTCCCTCCACAGGTTTAGCGTATCTACCAACTTGGGCCGTATCGTGACTTAAGACCAGGTGAGATTATGACCATAACGCTAAACCTTAAGTATAATAAAATACAATAATTTCATAGGTGTGTCATAGTATCCTGGTCAATATAATCAAGAGATATAATAAAATTGTATAATATAGCGTACGTATTGTCTTTTTTGTGTCGATAAATGGTTTATTCAATTCACTGAAGAGAGAGTCCCAGAAACGACTACCACATCGAAGGAAGGCAACGAGCATAATAATTACGCGCTCCCGTCAGGGTGCGCGAGTTATTAATTAATAAATTTGTTCTATATATATTTGTTCTATAATATAATATATATTTTTTTCGTTACTCCGAGAATTCGTCAAGAAATTTCTCGAGGAAGTTGGAATTAAAACGTAATCTATTATATATGCTAATGTAAAATATTATTATTGTAGGTTATCGCTAGAAATGCAATAAAAGACCTTATCGCTGATAAAACTTATTATTTATTATAACACTGGTAAATTAATTGATTATTTACTGAGTAAACGGATCGAAGTTTTGTTTTATACATTTCAGACTTATACAATGTAATAGTCATTCCCTTTCCAACTGTCTCTACTGAAAGGAGGTATTTACAATAATCGAGTATTAAATACAAAAAAAATAAAGCAAAATTGTGAGTAATTTTCGCCAATTACGATAAGAATTATAAATAAATAACGACAACAAAACAAACTCAACACTTCTGTTCATAAAAAAATACCTTTACTAACATTTTCATAACATGCATTAAGAGTACATTTAAAATCATCATCTTCACAACTTTATTTACCATTTACATACTTTTGCTAAATATTAGCAAAGTAAGTTACGAAAATGTTGCCTCTTATTTCCATACTCTTACAATGTCTTTGATTAAATGATATTTCCTACATTTTTATTGTAGTATTTACTCACAAGACGAACTTGTGATGTTTAATCAATATTGCCTATCTATTATCTATATTATAATATTAGCTATCTGTCAGCGAAAGTCTCGTCAAAATTGGTCCAGCCGGTTCACAATTTATTGTTTATTATAAGTACCATTTATACTTTCATATGCGTTTAGAAAAAAAGCTGTCATTTTCAGATTACAAACAGACAATTCCATTTTTTTTATTTATTTACATTAGGAACAAAATATCGCTGCAGCTTCGGCCATAAATAATATTTTGCATATTCATGTGCAAATGCAGACGGTGTGCTTTCGATTACGAGCAGGTTGCAAGGAGTGACTCACGCGCAATGTAAAGCGCGCTTATTTATTTAATAATAATAATATTCCGACCGCATTCAGCAACAGCGACAGGGTTTTTTTTTATACGTAAGATTTAGCGTTATGGCCATAATCTCACGTGATGTTAAATGACGATACGGCCCAAGTTGGTAGATACGGTAAACCTATGGAGGAACTGGCTCTCAAGTGCAGCTGCCGGAACACACCTATTTGGTATTTGGCGGCAAGGTTTACAACTCGAGGGTGGTAGCAAAGAGTTGCGGAAGCTGGACGTGGTATTTCTGGCAACACTGGACTTTGAAATGTTTGGGTGGTGCGTTTTATTGGGTGGTGATTTATATGTTTATCCGTTTGAATTTACTCCGTAAAGATAGGGATTTTAAACACTATGCTAAAAAAAGGTGGTAGCTAGTCAGGCGGACGTTAAATAGAAACATACATGTGTTCCCGTAGTTACACTTGAGAGCCGACCCCTCCATTAACGTGTCCGCCATCTTGGGCTATAAGGGCTAAAGGAGCGCGATATATACACCGCTTAGTAAACTTATTTTATTGCCGCACCTGTAGCGAGATTTTGTCCCTAGCAGTTGGTAGCTTCTAGTATGTGATAATCAGTGAACGAGAAACTGTCAATCGAAATAAAATAATTGGAGAGAGCACGTTTAAGGAAACAGACTCATAAAACTTTCCATCTGACATAATCATTGAGGATGCCATTAATCCTCTCAGGGTAGTGCTTGCCCATTTTATTGATTTTAAACGACATTATATCCGAATCCTTATCCATTACCGGAGCGTCTTCCTCCTCCACCATAACTATGGGCAACAGGCATAAGCCTATGACCAGCCCGTAAGGCAGTTTCTGAAATGGAAAATGATTTATTTAATTATATATTTAACGGATAGCAAGATTGTAGTGAATAAAGTATGAAGATATAATCACAGCTTTTTTCTAAGGTGTTTTTCTTCTGACTAGCTACCGCATTAAAGTTAAAAATTCGTCAGCACAAATCGAAATACTTTATTCAATTTTGGTCCTGAGAAGGCGTTTGTAACGTCAAAACTGCCACCAGTTTTGAAAATAAAGCAGTCATTGCGAGGAACTGGCAGGAAACTCGATGAATATTTAGGTAGGTTTTTTAAAAATAATGCATTTACAATAGTTACTTATGGTTGCACAGAGGAGGTAATTTTTTTTTAAGGAATAGGGGGTAAACGAGCAAGCGTGTCACATGATGGTAAGTGATCACCGTGAGACATGGACACCCACAAAACCAGAGAAATCGCAGGTGGGTTACCAGCCTTTATAAGAGAGACTGACTCTCAAGTGCCACTGCCGGAACACATCTAATGGTATTTGGCAGCAGATTTTCAACTTGAGGGTGGTAGCTAGCCAGGCGGGCATAAGCAAAAGCTCTACCACCATGCTGCGATTTCCTCACAATGTTTTCCTTCACCGAAAGCTCAAACATTGTAGGGCTTTTTCTAGTACCCGCCTGGCTAATTACCACCCTCAAGTTGAAAATCTGCCACTAAATACCAATACGTGTGTTCCGGTAGTTGCACTTGAGAGCCAGTCTCTCCACAGGTTTAGCGTGTCAACCAACTTGGGCCTTATCGTCACTTACGATCAGGTGAGATTCTAAACCATAGGCACATAATCCAGTAACATTCAGACGACCGCTGTGATTACTAAGCTCACAGCGGAATCAGCACTGAAAAAATTTTCAAACACTTACCATTTGTAGCTCAGTATTAAAGTCTTCCCGGGAGTATATCTCGTTCGGTTTGAGCCCCAGTCTCCTCATCGCGAGGCTCAACTGAGAGTAGTAATGATCGAGCAGCGGTAAATAGTGCTTAGCCCGAAACTCCTCGTCAGTTCCCGTGAAGATGAAATACAGCAAATCGCCCACAGGAGTACCCGCCCTCATGGTCTGGTAATCCAAAATTTTCAAATGGTACATGCCTTCCTGTAAACACAATAACAAGGACACGTATTAGACAAAAGTATATAAATTATTGTGTTCCCTTTTGTAGAGTATTGCATTAAGAAACAAATAAAAAAAAACATGCGTGCGTACAAAGTACACATGTCAGAAGTGAAACTTCTTTGGCGAACTAATTTATAAATCTTGTTTATATACGACGTTCGCTCTGTCTCACTTTTTCTCTCAATCTTTCTCACTCGCTTGCTCCCTACTCTCACTCCACGGCTAGTTGCTCATGCTACGTTCGCCCTGTCTTACTCTCTCTCAATCGGTCTCGATCACTCTCTCTCTCTTTTCCGACACTTCCGTTTCATACCGGCGTGACGTTTCATCTGTAAAAATTTTACCCTCATGCGCCTAAAGAAGTTTCACTTCAAAAATATTTTTAATTTTGAGTAATACACTTGGAAGTACGTGCGTAAATTCAAAAGTTAATACTTATTGCACGTCTCATAACGTGAAGCGTTTGAGTAGTGCATAACTCTCTCTCTCAAGGTCAAGCAATTATCTCGGCTTCAATTGCTATTATCCGATCTTATATGCACTTCGAGTATTAAATGAGTTGACGAATACCAACAAAAAACACTTTTTTATGACGGTAAATACTTTGAAAAACACTATTTTGTCTAGGTAGTAAAAAAAAAATTGAAAAAATATTTCGTTGGACGTCGGGTTGTCTGTACGATGTGTGTGGTCACGACAACGCTTAAAAAACTTCACTTGTTGCGTCCCTTATTTTTTTCATTCGTTTCAGTATCATTCTGAGTAATATCGCTATAGAAAATTACCATCTAATTCAATGTAATTTAATTAAAAAATCAATAGTTCTTGGTTAAAAAGTATAGAAGTTAATATATTGCAGCACAATACGAGTGGCGAGTAAATATAATATGGATAGCATATCAACTTTCTCCACGAATAAATAATTAATAATATAACTACGTACACTTTTTGATTTTTGAAACTTTTATAGTCTATGTTGCACAGGCGCAAATGCAACATCAGAAAATGACCAGAACTCAGCGTCTTATGCTATAGCGCTGTTTTTCAGTGGGACTCTAATATATAAATATCTATATTTGGTTAATTTAATACCCTTATTTAAAAAATAAAAGATACATGGGGACCCGCATAAAAGAACATATAGTTATCGTTAAAAACCGACGCTCTACGAAGTCTGCAATTGCTGAACATTCAGAAGAAGGCTTCAAACATTATTTCAGATACGACAAACCACAAATCATTGCCAAAGAATAACGATTCCTATCATGAATGATTCGTGAGGCTATTGAAATAAAAAAAACATCCAAATTTCAATAGAGAAGATGGTTGGAAGCTAGCACAAGCCTGGGATCCGATTATACATTTAATTAAATCGGAACCCAAAAGACCAATTGCCAGAGCTCAAGGCACTGTGAGCTCTTCTTGCGTAGATCGGACCACTAACAAAATTGTAAACTGAAGGTGGACACTGCAACATTAACTTTTTTGGACAACCTACACCGCAGTCCATCCCGTGACCAGGAAGGCTGAAAAGCTTTCGAAACGTCGGAATCAAAATTAATAAAAACGGCGATTAAATCCGTTTAAATTAGTTTTATTTCTATGAGTAATATTCGCGTAAACATTAGGGAACATTACCCTTAATTAGTTTCACTTGTATGGATCTATCTATCAAACTTCGACCTAATCATCAACCACTTAAAGTCATATGGTGTACTTGAAAGTGTGTACACTTGTCAAGAGCCAATGACAATATAATAATATGCATTTGTCGTGATATCTAGATCTAGCATGGTAGTAAGGCTTTTTCTAATGTCATCCTAGCTGGCTACCACCCTCAAGTTGAAAATCTGCTGCCAAATACTTGTAGATATGTTCCGGCAGTTGCACTTGTGAGCCAAGTCCTCCACAGGTTTAGCGTGTTTACCAACTTGGGTCGTATCGTCATTTAAAATCAGGTAAGATTATTGCCATAACGCTAAACCTCAACTATAAAAAAAAACAGTATTATCAGGATTAATGAGAGTCACCAAGTTTAAATTAACTAAAATAGCACAGATTGGAACAATGTTTTTATATCATAAATTTTCTGGTACTGTAAAATAACAAACACATTTTGTCGACTCGAAACAAATAAAATATGCATACATCATTTTCATTACGCATTTGCTACGATAAAATCATTACTACATTACCAAATCTACATATAATTTATGATTTCATACCTAGATATGACATGAAAACCAATAAATCAGCAGTAATCTCTTAAATAAGTATTTTATCAATTTATGACGGAATATTCGCGAAACCTCGAGCACCTCGCAACAACATGTAAATTTGGAACGAATTTGGTAGAGACTTTTCGCGACCAGTTTGTATCGGGACTTGCAAATGAAGTGATGCGGTCGCGAATCTTCGCGGAAAGGAACATCAAATATAAAGACGCGGTGGAAATGACTCTGATGCTGGAGGTCATGTTGAAGTGAGCGGTGCTACAGCGGCCGTTACGAGCTGCGGCGACGTGACGCCGGACGAGGGCCAACACTATACGAATATGAGACGCCCAAGATCAAAACTATGCTTGCGCAAACCTTAATATTTCCGTTAATCGACTATGGTGATGTGTGCTATTTTGATCTGAATACAGACTTACTCAATAAACTCGACCGTCTTCTCAATAACTGCATTCGACTCGTTTTTAATCTCCACATATTTTCTTACCGAACGCAATTAAAATGGCTTCCCTTCGCCAGCGCCGTTCATTAGGTGCGCTTACTACTCTCTTCTCCTTTCTTAAATCTCCTACCCCTCCTACCTATCTGTCTCCCAATCTAACTTTCCTTTGTGATACACACGATAGGAATCTGCGTTCTACTAGTAATCTCCTACTTAAGTGTCTTCCTCATAGCTCTGACTTCATTCACTCCTCCTTCGCTATCCAATCCACCCTCCTTTGGAACGCACTCCCGCTCGAAATCAGGACCTCCACAACACGGCTAGCTTTTAAGATGAGACTTCGATAATTATTGCTGACTGAAGTAGCAGATTTTCCACGGTAGATATTAGTGTATATATTATATATTTATCTATATTTATTATTTATTTATATGTTATATTTGTAATTTTTGAAGTGAAACTTCTTTAGGCGCATGAGGGTAAAATTTTTACAGATGAAACGTCACGCCGGTATGCAACGGAAGTGTCGGAAAAGAGAGAGAGAGTGATCGAGACCGATTGAGAGAGAGTAAGACAGGGCGAACGTAGCATGAGCAACTAGCCGTGGAGTGAGAGTAGGGAGCAAGCGAGTGAGAAAGATTGAGAGAAAAAGTGAGACAGAGCGAACAAGATTTATAAATTAGTTCACCAAAGAAGTTTCACTTCTGACATGTGTACTTTGTACGCACGCATGTTTTTTTTATGTATACATGTATTCATATGCGTATTTATTTAGTTATTTTTTTTTATTAATTATATTATGCACCTGCCTCAGTTATGATCTCCACCACCCTAAGGTCAACTAGGAAAAATGCTTTAGGCGTTAAAGTCCGCCTGTATACTTTGAATACAAAGTTTAATAAATAAATAAAGGGCAGCGTAGTGAGCGGCGCGGGCATGAGTGTGGGCCCGAGCGGTGCTGGCGGTGCGGTAAGCTGCATGTGTGGTGTGCGGAGCCATTTAAAAATGAAGTGTAATTTGGTGTAATAGACGATGACGAAACTGAGTACCTCTGGAACATCCAGGTTCATGGTAATAGTGAAAGTCTTTTCATTATAGCTGTACAAGTAGACGGTTAATTTTATAAATTTGATGTCGACGCCGGGAGTCGAATTTCAACTATTAGTCAGGATTTTTATGTATATAATTTTATTGATAAATTAATGTGACCAGATAATTTATATTTACGTACCTATGTGGGTTCAAAAATGGAATCACTCGGGTATATTAACGTTGATTTAAGTTTAGGTGATGTATCAGTTGCTGGATGTAAGTTATATGTAAATTCGAAGCGGGGGACGACCGTTATTGGGGAGAGAATGCGTGCGCGCTCTAAAGATAAAAAATATTGATATTCTCTTGAATACAATTAACGACGGGACGAGTGATTCATTAGTGAGCCGACGAATAGTGGAGTTTTTCGAATTTTTTACGCATAAGATAGGGATTTGTAAAAAACAATCCAGTCGCATATAACAGACGATAAGCCGGTAAACGTGCGCGCGCGCACGTTTACCATTACCTCTTCCCTAGAATCGAGGACACATGTGTCCAATGGACGGAGGAGAACCTTATGGAACAGCCTGCAAGCCCTGCACCAAGGTAAGAGGTAACGCGGTCACCGACTCCTCCAGCCCAGGATATATCCGCTCGTGCTGTGCGTGCTCATAACCAAGCTAAATTACGCATATATCCAATATATTATAGTTAATGACGTTTTGTATTTGTATTTGCTTAAAGTGTAGACGTATATGTAGTGTTATTTAGTATGTTTATTGCTAAATATTTCTTAAGCTGTCTGGTTTTGTATCTGTTAACCGTATTCTATTAGTATTTAAAATCTTTGTGTAAAGGTACATTAAACATGTATTACAGGGGAAAAGAATGTAAATGGGGACAATTTAGGATTATTATATACTAAGAAATAAATATGTAGGTAGGCATGTGTCTGTTAGTAAACCAATCAGCTTCCTACTTGGTTGTTTTGCTGTTGTTCCAGTATCATCTTAAACACTTATCGGTTTTTCTATACAAACGCGGGTATATAGCAACACTGCATCTGTGGGTAATCATGGCAGAATGCAAAAACAATGAGGATTATCGCTCGATGAGAAATTTATCGGAAACTATCGATTTAATGCCGGAACTAAAATCTCCAACAGTTGAACATACACTAGCTGGTCCCCAAACGTAACAAACTAGAAGAGACAACACTAAAGTTTATGAGGATGGTGGTGTAGAACTAAATAATTACTTTGTACTCACATCATCAACCTTGTGCATAAGGTTGCTTACTCTGTAGTCGCCGTGCATCAGAACTGTTCGTTTTACTGGTTCCAGGTATTCCGTAAAATCCTTACCAAAATCTGGGTTTGAGATAAAGCCTTGTAATCTAAGTTTCTTCTCATCATCAACTACAGAAAGTGCTTGCTCCATAAACGCCATTAGTATAGCTTTACTTTGTTCATTATTATTGAATGGAGGCCCTAAAAATTTTCGGGCTTCTTCGAATTCTTTTGGACGTTCTTGTTCAAATGCGAACGATAAAGCGTGAAGTTTTGCCAGTTCTTTTATAGCTTTGAAAGCGTAAGCCCACTCTACTGATTTGAATCTATCGTAAACACTAAACCCTTGGGCAGACAGGTCCTCGAGCACTAAAATTTCTTCTCCTGCGTTCGAGTTTTGTCCGTAAAGTTTAGGGAAGTCGAGTCTATGTTCCCTGGGCACGTTGTGCTTATTTTCCAGCTGACGAAAGATTTTTGAGAGGTCATTATACACAAAGGGTTCAATTTCGAACATATTTTCCAGACCTTGAGCGCGCATCTTGTCACCCAAAATGATGACTTTACCGAAGAGGTTGAGATTCTTACTGTCATTTGAGATCGTTGCTAAGTAGAGTTGCGAGGTGTAGTTAGCTCCGCCGCTCGATATCGGTTTTATATTGATATCGTAATCGGAAAAGTTGTTTTCTTTAGCAATCTTCTCAAGTAATTCTCGTAGACCTGCAGTACCGTCGGCCATTATGCAAAATGATATGAACCTTGAAGTAATTCAAAATGTTCCCACTAACGTTTACGCAGCAATATTTAGCTATTAAGTGCTTACTGTCTTATATCTGTTACCTTTATATAGTATTTGAGATAACACATAAAGCGATTATAAAAGGTAATATGTGTTTACGATAGTTATCGAACTACGCCAGATTAATACTGATATTAATTGTAGCCACGAGTATTATAAAGATACGAACATATCTGTCAGTCACCGTGAATTAGACATTTTTTATATATTTATAATCAAATGTACTAGCTCTATTTTTAAACCAATAAATGTCATCTACAAATAATTTCAAATAATAAATCCTACATTTCTGGTGACGTGCCTCTCTTTTGGAGAGAGACCAAGGAGCAACTAATTCCAAAAAAAGGAGATCGTTCAAACCCAATAACTACCGCCCAGTTGCTGTAACCTCAGTGTTATGCAAAGTTATAGAACGCATATTAAATGTCCAACTTGTACGCCACCTAGAAGATTACGCCCTTATTCACGATCGTCAATACGGCTTTCGACGGAACGCTGGACTTCCTCGAGGGTCTGTTTAATCTCCTACGTTGTTTCTTCAGCATATCAATGATATGCTTCCTCTGGAACTCGTTGATTGTTATGCAGACGACAGTACAGTTCATGGGTGCTATTTCAGTAAGCCTGGCTGTGGACGGGAAGACACAAAAAAGAGACGCAAGGAATTTTATTGGACTTATCCAACTCTTGACTCGTATATCCACATGAGCAGTAAAAAACTTGGTTGAGCTCATTGCCAAGAAAACTCAGGTATGCGCATTTACTCTAAAAAAACCCTTTTCACACAACCCTACTCTTCAGAACACCCAGCTTTCAATGCGTGATAGCCTAAATGTCCTGGGAATGGATGATCGGAGCGATCTAAATCTTAAGGATCACATCGAGAATGTCATCTCCACAAAATCTTAAAGACTCGGATTTCTGAACAGAGTGCGTTGGTTTTTCTTGCTCGACCAGCTGTACCCTCTCTATAAGGCTCAGGTTCCACCGTGCATAGAATACTACTCGTACCTATGGAATGGATCCGCTAAATATCTTATCGATGCCTTAGACAGGTTGCAGAAGCGGGCTGTGCACATTGTAAACGATACAGCTATCACCAACAGTATAGAATCGCTTCAATTGCACAAGGATATTGCCTCTCTAAGTGTGTTCTATCGTCTGTATCATGACGAGTGTTCTGAAGAGCCCATTGAACTGATCCCTTTCTCTCCTTATCACAACAAAACCACTCGGGCTGGGTTTCGCTGTCACAATTTCACGGTGACATCTATAACATTCAGAACCAAAATGTTTGCTAAATCTTACTTTTGTCGCACCGTGAAATTGTGGAACCGTCTTCCTGTCAGCGTGTTCCCTCCTTCCTATGATATTGGTAATTTATATTATACTAAAGACAAAATGTCGGGGAGTCTCTGACAAAATATTCGCCGGAACCTTTAACACCTCGCAACACCATGTAAATTTGGAACGAATTTGGAATATTCGCGAACCTCAAGCACCTCGCCACAAACACTATATAAATTTAGAACGAATTTAGAATATACTTTTCGCGACCAGTTTGTATCGGGACTTGCAAATGAAGTGATGCGGTCGCGAATCTTCGCGGAAAGAAACATCAAATATAAAGACGCGGTGGAGCTGACTCTGATGTTGGAGGCAGCTGAGTGCCATGCTGAGGTGAGCGGTGCTACAGCGGCCGCGGCCACAGCCACTGTGGTTACGAGCTGCGGCGACGTGACGCCGGACGAGGGCCAGCACTATACGAATATGAGACGCGAGGGCAGCGCAGTGAGCGGCGCGGGCATGCGTGCGGGCCCGAGCGGTGCTGGCGGTGCGGTAAGCTGCATGTGTGGTGTGCGGAGCCATTCAAAAGTGAAGTATAAAAAGGGTGTAAAAGACGAGGAATATTCAGGTACACGGTAAAAGTGATCGTCAAATGTAGGGTTATTATATACTAAGAAATAAATATTTAGGTAGGCGTGTTTCTGTTAATAAACCAATCAGCTTCCTACTTGGTTGTTTCACTGTTGTTCCAGTATCATCTTAAACACATATCGGTTTATTTTGCTATACAAACGCGGGTATATATATATATATATATGTCGGAACTAAAATCTCCGACAGTTGAACATAAACGAGCTGATCCCCAAACGTAACAAACTAGAAGAGACAACACTAAAGTTTATGAGGATGGTGCTGTAGAACTAAATAATTTCTTTGTACTCACATCATCAACTTTGTGCATAAGGTTGCTTACTCTGTAGTCGCCGTGCATCAGAACTGTTCGTTTTACTGGTTCCAGGTATTCCGCAAAATCTTTACCAAAATCTGGGTTTGAGATAAAGTCTTGTAATCTAAGCTTATTCACATCATCAACTACAGTAAGTGCTTGTTCCATAAACGTCATTAATATAGCTTTAGTTTGTTCATTATTATTGACTGGAGGCCCTAAAAATTTCCGGGCTTCTTCGAATTCTTTTGGACGTTCTTGTTCAAATGCGAACGATAAAGCGTGAAGTTTTGCCAGTTCTTTTATAGCTTTGAAAGCGTAAGCCCACTCTACTGATTTGAATCTATCGTAAACACTAAACCCTTGGGCAGACAGGTCCTCGAGCACTAAAATTTCTTCTCCTGCGTTCGAGTTTTGTCCGTAAAATTTAGGGAAGTCGAGTCTATGTTCCCTGGGCACGTTGTGCTTATTTTCCAGTTCATGAAAAATTTTTGCGAGGTCATTATACACAAAGGGTTCAATTTCGAATAGATTTTCTAGTCCCTGAGAGCGCATCTTGTCACTGAAAATGATAACTTTACCGAAGAGGTTGAGATTCTTGCTGTCATTCGAGATCGTTGCTAAGTAGAGTTGCGAGGTGTAGTTAGCTCCACCGCTCGATATCGGTTTTATATTAATATTGTAATCGGAAAAGTTGTTTTCTTTAGCAATCTTCTCAAGTAATTCTCGTAGACCTGCAGTACCGTCGGCCATTATGCAAAATGATATGAACCTTGAAATAATTCAAAATGTTCCCACTAACGTTTACGCAGCAATATTTAGCTGTTAAGTGCCTACTGTCTTATATTTGTTACCTTTATATAGTATTTGAGATAACAAATAAAGCGATTAAAAAAGGTAGTATGTGTTTACAATAGTTATCGAACTACGCCAGATTAATACTGATATTATTTGTAGCCACGAGTATTACAAAGATACGAACATATTTGTCAGTCACCGTGAATCAGTAATTTTTAACATATTCATAACCGAATATATTAGAACAATCTTTTAACCTATAAAAGTCTTCTAGAAAATAACTTCAAATAATAAATCATACATTTCTGGTGACGTGCCTCGCGTTAGGTGAGAGATCAACGAGCAACTAATTCCAAAAAAAGGAGATCGTTCAAACTCAATAATCACCACTCATAATATAATAAAAAACATCCAGAAGCAAAAAGTTTGCCGACTCTTACTTTTGTCGCACCGTGAAATTATGTAACCGTCTTCCTGTCAGCGTTTTCCCTCCTTCCTATGATATTAGTAATTATATTACACTAAAGACAAAATGTCGGAGAATCTCTGACAAAATATTCGCCTGAATTTGAAAGATACTTTTCGCGACCAGTTTGTATCGGGACTTGCAAATGAAGTGATGCGGTCGCGAATCTTCGCGGAAAGAAACATCAAATATAAAGACGCGCTGGAGCTGCCTCTGATGCTGGAGGTCATGTTGAGGTGAGCGGTGCTACAGCGGCCGTTACGAGCTGCGGCGACGTGACACCGGACGAGGGCCAACACTATACGAATATGAGACGCGAGGGCAGCGCAGTGAGCGGCGCGGGCATGCGTGCGGGCCCGAGCGGTGCTGACGGTGCGGTAAGCTGCATGTGTGGTGTGCGGAGCCATTTAAAAGTGAAGTGTAAAAAGGTTTTAAACGCCGATGACGAAACTGAGGACTTCTGGAATATCAAGGTTCACGGTAAAAGTGATTACGTTATAGCTGTACAAGTAGATGGTCAATTTTATAAATTTAAAGTTGACACCGATAGTCGAATTTTAACTATTAGTCAGGATTTTTATGTATATAATTTTCGTGACATGTTAATGTGAACAGATAATTTATAGTAACGTACCTGGGTACGTACGTGGGTTCAACAATGGAATCACTCGGTTAAATTAACGTTCATTTAAGTTTAGGTGATATATCGGTTGCCGGATGTAAGTTATATGTGATTCGAAATGGGGGACGACTGTGGTAGGGAGAGAATGTGTACGCGCTCTAAAGATAAAAAATATTGATATTTTGTTAAATACAATTAACGAGCCGACTAATAGTGTACTTTTCTGAAGTTTTTACGGATAAGATAGGGATATAGATTTGAAAAAAAAAACAATCTAGTCGCATATAACAGACGATAAGACACTATACGTGCGCACGCGCACGCTGCCACTGGCTGCCGCTACGCGGCCGCTTCGAGCAGGAACTCGCGCGGCTCGAGCTCCCGTGGTAAAAGAGTGCGGCGCCATACGAATATGTGGAGATTATAAAATAACGATTAATCCTTAGTTGAGACGTGACCACTACCTCTTACCTAGAATCGAGGATACATTTGTTAAATGGATCGAGGAGAACCTTATGGAACAGCCTGCAAGCCCTGTACCAGGGCAAGAGGTAACGCGGTCACCGGCGCCTCCAGCCCAGGATATATCGGCTCGTGCTGTGCGTGCTTATAACCGAGCTAAATTACGGATATATTCGATATATTATAGTTAATGACGTTTTATATATATATTTTACTAGCTGACCCGGCAGATTTCGTAGTGACTCAATCGATAAATAAAATACCTAAACTTTTGTATAAAACAAACATAACGAAACCGTATTGAATAAAAAATCATTTTTTGAATGAAGCACGAAGTTTTATTTTATTTTCGACACATCATGTTCCTTAATTACGAAATAGAGTTTTCCTGAAATACTATTTAGCAGGTTTACAGTCTGTTAATCAATTTAGAGCTTTCTTTCTATTTCTATACAGCTTTCTAAACAATATTTTTTGTTTTTTTTTGTGGTGCGTAAATAAACAAAGAAGACGGTTTTCCGACGCGCGAACACACGACGTATTATTAATTGTCCCTGCGCGAAACAGGGAAACTCCGAGTTGATTCCGCAAACTTCTAACAACTGTCCTTGCGATTTATTTATGGTCATCGCAAAGGCGAGACGTACTGGAAATTGTAAGCGTTTAAAGTCGAATGGTAAATCCGTTGGATCATCGGTATCCGCGGGATCAAGACATCCTCTCCTTTGTATTTTCCTTTTATGATTGTTACCTCAATAACGTTATTCATTAGCTTTTTCACAGCCCATCTTGTTCCATTGCACAGTCGACGTTGATTAATGTTACGCAGCATGATGACAACTGACCCTACTTTTAACTGCAAATTGTGAAGTGGTAATCAAGACAATTCCAGTGAATTTAAAAACTCCGTGGGATAGTTGACTACGTCATTCTGGTTCATAACGGTGTCGACTGATTTGAAGGAAACCAACTGTTCTGGAAGAAAATTCTGAATGCTCGCATTGAGATCCTTGACATCTTTATTTTTCGCCGCCAATATTGCTCGTTCACCCAGCCAATTATGGTTACTGAACTTTTGCGCTATATCTGGGACAACACGCTGAATAAGCTCCTCTTTTGAGTTTGTGATGTGGCAGAAATCTGTGGGTAATGTGATGAATCCGGTCGAGGTGTCCACTGCAACTTTATTATTTCAAATGTCTAACAACTGCTTCGCAAACACATTTGAAGTTTCATCTTGTTGCAAAAATACACGCATGTTAGTTGTTAATTGGAGTGTCTTTACATACTGCCACAAATTCGATGATTTTAGGCATGTATTTGGTTCATCAGCAACAGTTGATCAGGGAATAACTGGAAGAGTCTGACGAAATTCACCTGTCAACAGAATCATGGCCCCACGAAAAATATTTTGGTTGTCACGAAGATCTTTCAACGTTCTGTCCAGTTCCTCCAGTGACCTCTTATGGGCCATTGTGCATTCATCCCAAACAATTAATTTGCATAGCTGTAGGATCTTGGCCATTGCGCTAATTTTGGCGATGTTGCAAAATGGTGTTTTGGTGATTTGCATGTTTAATAGTAATTTCAAGGCAGAATGTGCAGTTCGCCTGCCGTATAGCAGAGCCGCAGCTATTCCAGATGAAGCCAACGCTAGAGCAACATCATTTCACGATCTGATCCTCGCCAAAAGCAATGAAATTCACGAACGTTTTTCCGGTTCCTCCGGGAGCATCAAGGGAATAAATTCCACCAGATCCACTGTTCACAGCTTCTATCAAAGTGTTGTACGCTATTCTATGTTATTGATATAAATGTGGAACATTTGTACGAACTGTTTCGGCCAATGCTTCAATGTCGTGCTGTTGTTCTCTTTGCAACTCGTGGTTTAATGCATCGTGCATATGACGATTTGGTACTGTCATTCCCAAACACGACAATACTTTATTTGCCATCAATAAACTTCTTTAAAAATTCATTCTTCAATAAAAATCTTCTATCATGATCAATGTCTCATTGTACATTTCTGCAGTCATTTGTAGGGTTCAAAGTTTGACAGCATCATCAGTGCGGTTAGCACGTGAGGTAGCTCTTCGCACATTCGATTGACTGCGACGATCTAAGTCAGGTCGTCTTCTCCTCGACATCGTAAATTGTAAATAATCAAAGTGAGAAAATTTCTCTCACACTTAGCAGTAAAGTGTCACTATCGCACAGAAAAAAAAAGCACATTCCTTGGAATGTCACTATCACAAAGGATCACCAAAGTAAAGAAAGTTCTGGCGCACTCATAGATATCGTAACACAATATCGTAATAATTTTTACCGTGTTCTGACATGCGACAGGATGGATTTTGACATATTAGTTGGTTGTCAAATCTAATGTCAAATATTATGGTTGCGTTCAGAAATTTAATTTGTGACAAAACTTAATATTTACCAATCTATAAAACAAAATAATCTGATAGATTAATTATTGGAACTTTTCTCACCTTTTAAACCTTCCCTAGACCTCCACGAACATATCACGACCAAGATAATATAAATCCGTTCAGCCGTTCTCGAGTTTTAGCGAGACTAACGAATAGCAATTGATTTATATATATATAGATTAAGTCTAGACGTATATGTAGTATTATTTAGTATGTTTATTGCTAAATATGTATAGTTCTTAAGCTGTATGTTTTTGTATCTGTAAACCGTATTCTATTAGTATTTCAGATCTTTATGTAAAGGTACTTTAAGGATTTATTACAGGGGAAAAGAATGTAAAGTCAATGTAGGGTTTATTATATACTAAGAAATAAATATGTAGGTAGGCATATTTCTATTAATAAACTAGTCAGCTTATCTGTTCAGATATATCTATCCAGTATTATCTAAAAGATATATCGGTTTATTTTTCTATACAAACGCGGGTATATAGCAACACTGCATCTGTGGGTAAGCATGGCAGAATGCAAAGATTATGAGGGTCATCGGTCGATGAGAAATTTATTGGAAACTGCCGATGTAATGTCGGAACTAAAATCTCCAACAGTTGAACATACACTAGCTGGTCCCCAAACGTAACAAACTAGAAGAGAGTCACTAAACTTTATGAGGATGGTGGTGTAGAACTAAATAATTACTTTGTACTCACATCATCAACTTTGTGCATAAGGTTGCTTACTCTGTAGTCGCCGTGCATCAGAACTGTTCGTTTTACTGGATCCAGATATTCCGAAAAGGCCTTAAGAAAGTCTGGGTTTGAGAGAAAGTCTTGTAATCTAAGTTTATTCTCGTCATCAACTACAGAAAGTGCTTGCTCCATAAACACCTGTATTATAGCTTTACTTTGTTCATTATTATTTACTGGAGACCCTAAAAATTTCCGGGCTTCTTCAAATTCTTTTGGACGTTCTTGTTCAAATGCGAACGACAAAGCGTGAAGTTTTGCCAGTTCTTTTATAGCTTTGAAAGCGTAAGCCCACTCTACTGATTTGAATCTATCGTAAACACTAAACCCTTGGGCAGACAGGTCCTCGAGCACTAAAATTTCTTCTCCTGCGTTCGAGTTTTGTCCGTAAAGTTTAGGGAATTCGAGTCTATGTTCTCTGGGCACGTTGTGCTTATTTTCCAGTTCACGAAAAATTTTTGCGAGGTCATTATACACAAAGGGTTCAATTTGGAACATATTTTCCAGACCTTGAGAGCGCATCTTGTCACCCAAAATGATGACTTTACCGAAGAGGTTGAGATTCTTGCTGTCATTCGAGATCGTTGCTAAGTAGAGTTGCGAGGTGTAGTTAGCTCCACCGCTCGATATCGGTTTTATATTGATATCGTAATCGGAAAAGTTGTTTTCTTTAGCAATCTTCTCAAGTAATTCTCGTAGACCTGCTGTACCGTCGGCCATTATGCAAAATGATATGAACCTTGAAATAATTCAAAATGTTCCCACTAACGTTTACGCAGCAATATTTAGCTGTTAAGTGCTTACTGTCTTATATCTGTTACCTTTATATAGTATTTGAGATAACACATAAAGCGATTATAAAAGGTAATATGTGTTTACAATAGTTATCGAACTTTGCCAGATTAATACTGATATTATTTGTAGCCACGAGTATTAGAAAGATACGAACATATCTGTCAGTCACTGTGAATTAGTCTTTTTGAGTATATGCATTATATAATCGGATATATTAGCTCCATCTTTCAATCAAAAAAAGTTATCATGACATCATTTAAAAAAATGTTAAATGAAACATTTTTTTCTATAGTTAAGACTTATCGTTATGGCCACAATATCACCTGATGTTACATGACGTTGTGGTCCAAAATGGTGAACACGCTAAGCCTGGTGGAGGTTTTGACTCCCAAATGCAACTGCCGGAACACACCTATAGATATTTGGTGGTGGATTTGCAACTTGAGGGTAGTAGCTAGCCTAGCTACCACCATACTGTGGTTTCACCGCGTTGTTTTCCTTCACCGAAAGCTGAAGGTCATTGTAGGTGGATTCGAACTCACGTCCAACCAATTACCAACTGAGCTATCATCGCTTTAAAATTCGCTCGCTTTATTGCGAGGGTTTTGTTTATGTGAATTTGATTTTTGAACTCGCAACTAGTTTTTTCTCATTCGGTACCTTCGTATTCTCATTCATGGATAGATCAATATTTAGTAATATATTATAACCACATTTTTTACACATACATTCATACATATATGTAGTATCACGCCTCTCTCCCATAAGGGTAGGCAGAGACCACATCCTTCCACTTGCTACGATCCTGACGTACATCTTTCGCTTCTTCTACTTTCATAAGCACCTTCATACATGCTCTTCGGTTACGGGTTCTTTTGACCTGGCCTTCCTCCAGAACGTCCTCGATCTGGTTGAGATAAGTTCGCCTACGTCGACCCTTACCAGCTCGCCCAGTCACACTCGCCTTGTAAACTAATTTCGTCAATCTTCTTTCATCCATCCTCTCTAAATATCCATACCAATTAAGCATCCCTTTCTCTATCTCTGTCACTACATCCTCTACCGCACCACAACGTTCCCTTATCACACTATTCCTTACTTTATCTCTCATTCTTATACCAGCAATATTCTTAGACTTCTCATCTCTTATATATTTATAAATTTCAAACAAACCTATTCCATTAAGTCAAGTGTAGTTTTTTTTTTTTATAACAATGTATTATTTTAACTTTGCCTTTCCGATACATACGTGGCTAGTTTTTAAAGTAATTATTTTTTTTAGGTTCTATAATATAAGCAAAAAGCTCAAAGACCATACAGGTTTACTGTCCAAATTAAAAACAAAAAAAAAATACATGTAAATTACAAAAAAAAGACGATAAACCCGAAAAAGTTTAATTTTAATTTGAAATTGTAGTCCATTTATATTTTATCTTCTTCCCGATTTAAAAATACGCATGAGTAATTTTGTTTCCAATTAATTGAATAATATCGAGTGATATAAGAGATTTCGTTATCATATCTACAATATCGTTTCAAGGAAAGCTTCCTATTATCTTTTATGACTGTACCGTTATCAGTTGAAACGTATTTTTATACTTAAAGATAAAGTAATCAATAATAACTCACCTGTTTTTGTAAACATTTTAGAGTATTTTAAAACCTAAAGTGGCCATATTTATTATGCCTTATTTGTTTTGATAGCTCAGTGGTAGTGTGTACGACTTTGCGTCAAGGGACGTGAGTTCGAATCCAACCACCTACAAAGCGCTTGAGCTTTCGGTGAAGGAAAACATCGTGAGGAAACCATGGCATGGTGGTAGGGCTTTTTCTGATGCCCGCCTGGCTAGCTACCACCCTCAAGTTGAAAATCTGCCGCCAAATACCAATAGGTGTGTTCCGGCAGTTGCACTTGAGAACCAATCTCTCTACAGGTTTAACGTGTCTACCAACTTGGGCCGTATCGTCACTGAAGATCAGGTGAGATTATGGCCATAACGCTAAGCCTCAACTATGAAAAAATGCAAGTTAGAGAGTAGGAATAATCTCTCTCTTTGTCTGGTGCTGGTGGGGTCAGCCTTCCTAATTTTCCACCTCCAGTTCGCTCGGTCCTTGACATCTTTGTCGGAAACTCTGCACTCTACCATATCCTTTACTGCTTCTCTTTTCCAATTTGTTTTGGGTCTGCCTTTAGTTCCTTTACCGTAAATAGATAGTTGCAGTGCCAAATTCCAAACGTAACATTTAACTTAATATTACAATTTATAAAGAATAATCAAGATAATTAGGAATCAAGTAATAATAGTATATACTCGCTTGTACACACGGCTTCGATCGTGTTAATATTAATTTTGTCAACCAATCAGATGACGCAATAAAAAGTCTCATACAAAGTGTGACTCTGTCTTTACCCTTTGCTATAAGTTTTTCGCGAGAAACAGTAGCCTAACACCGTGTCCAAGCTCCCATCTATCTTTATACCAAAATTCATCATAACCGATTCAGCGGTTTAGGCGTGAAAACGTAAAAAATCAAACTCACTTTCGCATTTATAATATTAGTAAGAATTTAAGGATGTAGCTCACATAGAGAATCAACTAGGTGTAAAATATACGCACCAGAAGAAGTCGTGGTCGCTGTGTTTTAGTGGGTAGTGTTGGGTGATGACCAGATGAGCAACCGCTTACCTCTCTCGTCTTTCACCTGAGCCCGGATAATGCGTTTGCCCGTTGCGTTGAGGAAGTCCATAAATACTGAGATCTTAAACACCAGGATAATAAAAAAGGTGTATAGTACACACGCGCACACGCGCCGCGGGACTGTGCCGTGTTAGCCGGAGGGGCTTTCACAGCTTGGCAGGAGTTTTGTGGGGCGAATGCTGAGGGCAATCAGCCCCGAGGCAGCGGGCACAAGGGTGCCGTAGTGGCTGGCCCTTGGCATGGACTGCTGCCGGAAGAAGAAAAAAAAAGTTGAGAGGTGTCAAGGGACACCCGGATGGAACGAAGTTGTGCACGAACTTGTGCAGAAACACTGTCAGGATTCATTATTATTATTATTATTTTTTATTATTTATTATGTACAAAAAACCTGTAAACACTCAACAAAAATAATTGTCGCAACACCACACTGTTCAATGCGAAATAGAAATGAAAATATCTGGCTTGCTTTCTATAAGAGAGAGAGAGAGAGAGACAGATAGAGAAACATGCGCACGCCGCACAGCTTACAATAGCTTACTATAGCAAAAAGTGTCGTTACAACTTTTCGTGAGAATTTTTTCCGTCTAGCCCCCTTTCACAACGCGCGATAAGGAACTTCGTTCCAAAAATTACATATAAAGTTGTAAAGACTGGCCTACTGGATAAAATATTGATTATTTAAGGAGGCAAGGAAATCGGTGCAGTGGATTGTACTGTACGTGAGATAGCGCGAACATTACAGCCTTACGTATGCAGTTACGCCATTCACCGTCACGGCAATCGGGCGTCTTGCCGTATACAACCACTGCAAGCAGGTTGATTTTACTGCCAAGACGTGCCTTATGTTATATAGTTAAGGTTTAGCGTTATGGCCATAATGTCACCTGATCTTAAGTGATGATAAGGCCCAGGTTGATGGACACGCTGAACCTGTACAGGAACTGGCTCCCAAGTGCAACTGCTGGAACACACCTTTTGGTATTTGGCGGCAGATTTCCAACTTGAAAACACCATGCAAATAAAATAGAAAAGGAAAAGAGGCTTAGTGCATTCGAGATAACATAGTAAATTGTAATCAATCATGTATAATAACTTATGTAAGACGTTTTTTTTTTAATATGAGTACATTACTATTTTGTATTCAATAATATATAAACTGTGTTTATGAATGTAGGGAATTTATGAAATCTCTATTACTGACATAAAAAAAAAACAGTTATAAGGACTGCTGACAGAGGTGAAAAGTATAAACAAAATGAAATATACACTTTGTATATTTACAATGTACTAGTTTTTACCCGCGGCTATGCTCGCATTAAATAAGTTTTTTACCTTTCGTAAAAAAAAAGTTTTTTTTTTTTTTTCTATAAATGTATCCTACGTTACTTGTAATACCACCAAAAATATGTGTACAAAGTCAGGTGTGATACAAACGTATTTGTATCGTATCGAATATTTCTTAACGTTATTGTAAATATAAATTTATAAAATACTAGCTTTTACCCGCGGCTTCGCTGGAGATTTTTTTTTTCTAGGAGGAAAATTTCCTAAAAAGTCTCCTATGTTACTTCTGACACCTCCAAGAATATGTGCACAAAGTTTCATGATGATCACTTAAGTAGTTTTCGCGTGAAAGCTTAACAAACAAACTTACATTCACATTTGTAATATTATAGTAGGAATACTAATAACGCACGGAGGTATATCTATGTACATATATACACAGTGTACATATAGCTCATGGGAAGCGTTCGGTGACGATGACGCGAGTTCCACGATTTCTGTTCATCCAAAAAGTACTCAACGCACCGCAAGAAGTTTTCACTTTTTTTTTTTTTTTCGTTGCATAGTGACTGCACTGCATCTGGTGTTACGTACAGTAGAATCCAGATCAGCGGTGACTGACATTGATCCAACATTCACAATCAGTCATCGCTGTCATGCTGACCTGTTTGCCTGCTTAGATACCTTTTCTTTCATGCCTCTGTTTTTTATCGGTAATGTTTAGTGTCATGGCCATAATCTCACCTGATCTTAGTGACGATAAGGCCCAGGTTGATGGACACGCTAAACCTGTATAGAAAATGGATCTCAAGTGCAACTACCGGAACACACCTATTGGTATTTGGCGGGAGATTTTCAACTCGAGGGTGGTAGCTAGCCAGTCGGGCATCAAAAAGCCCTACCTCCGTGCTATGGTTTCCTCACGATGATTTCCTTCACAGAAAGCTCAAGCTCATTGTAGGTCGTTGGATTTGAACTCACGTCTCTTGACGCAAAGTCGTAAGTACACACTACCACTGAGCTGTCATCTTTTGAAGGAACCCATGTCATAGGAACTTACTTCTTACTTGATATACATGAGGAGTTTCTGTTTTTGATAGTCAGCTTACCATAAGACTCTTCCGAAGGTGTCTCCATACTTCTCCATTAATTAGGCATTTTTATAATGAATACACCCCTACAGATATTATAAATGTGAATATAAGTTTGTTTGTTACGCTTTTACGCGTAAACTTTTTTTTGAAGCGATGATAGCTCAGTGGTAGTGTGCACGACTTTGCGTCAAGGGACGTGGGTTCGAACCCAAGCACCTACAATGAGCTTGAGCTTTCGGTGAAGGAAAACATAGTGAGGAAACCATAGCATGGTGATAGGGCTTTTTCTAATGCCCGCCTGGCTAGCTACCACACTCAAGTTGTAAACCTGCCGCCAAATACCAATAGGTGTGTTCCGGCAGCAGCACTTGAGAGCCAGTTCTTCCACAGGTTTAGCGTGTCTATCAACTTGGGCCGTATCGTCACATAAGATCAGGTGAGATTATGGCCATAACGCTAAATCTTAAGTATAAAAAAAAAACTACGTAACCGATCATCATGAAACTTTGCACGCATAGTTTTGGAGGTGTTAGAAGCAACATAGGATACTTTTTATTGGGGAAAAAAAACGCAAACGATGCCGCGGGTAAAAGTTAATATTACATATATATAAATGTACGTAGTATCATATATAAAGCGTACTGTCTACCCTACAGCGTGGGTGTGATGATGTGAAATACACTATGCGGTTTTCTAATTATCCCGACAGGCGTAGATTTCTACCACTTGCCTGCAAATCAGTACAGGTCGAGTAACGCAAGTTTATCATTCTTGATCAACAATTATATCATGTACGCGCACATAAATTGATTAAATGACTCATAGATTATATATATGTTAATCTTCTCGCAAACAGCATGACAATTTGTTTTTAATATATGATATCGATCGGCTGAAGTGTGCCGCATTTAGTATCGGATTCAAACATAACGCCGACGTTCAGCGCTGTTAAAATTACCGTTCAATGTTGAAATTTTGTATAAGTATACTAATATTATAAGATGGAAAAGGGTTTTTTTTTTCTTTATAGCGGCATTGGCAATTAAGCTCATGCAGTATTTGAGGAAACGTTCGCCGGTGCGCGACATACGGCTATACCGAAGTTTTTAGTTTCTGTTTGACCGGCCAGCCGGGACGCACTCACTCTGTTTAACATTTTATGTATTTAATTCGCAATTTAATAGTATACATTTAAAGATGCATGGTGGTAGGGCTTTTTCTGTAAAAAAATCTCTACATGTCCTTATGTTAGGGGGAGGGGACTGGAATTCATTCTTACGTAATATTTCATGAATCAAAATTCAATATTAAAAATCTAATTCAATGTTGGATTCCAAATCCTTGTCTTAATTTTACAGTGTACAGTCGAATTATAATTTTATTTAAATAATCTTTGTTGTTTATCGATGAAAAAACTTATTAAAACTTCATGTTTTTATTGTTATCCATGTTTGGTTCTACAGAAAAAATTATAGTACATTTTTCCGTTTATTAACGTATTTTTATTTTTAAAGAAATAAAACACATTTCGTTTCCTAACATAACAGTTTATAATTTAAAATATCAAGATAAAATCTTACGTCAGAAGGGGGAGGGGGGTTCGAGAAATCTTACGTATACTTACCAGGAGGAAAGGGAAGTCAAAAGTGACCAAAATTATCCTTACGTAATTAATGAAAGGCGCCTAGGTAATGGCATACATTTTCAATGTCTATGTCATACGCCATGTATGAATACAAATAATGATTCCTACTGAAACCTGACTATTGTAACGTTTTCTCAGACACTATGAAATACCACGTTTGCATTTATTATTTAGTAACAAAGGCATCGAATAACGTTAAAATCGTATACCACGTTATTTCGAGAAACCTGTAATTATGGCGGTTAGATAAAGAGTAGGAAATAGAATGAAAATTATGAGATTATAACTTAGAAGTTGTTTCGTATAAGTGCCTATCTAATTTAAAAATAGTACATACAAATATTTTCCCCTTAACTATTAGATAAGTTTAATCTAAATAATATAGGTACTACAACTGATTCTATTATATTTTATTTCCGTAAATGATTAGTCGTAATTTTGTAAAATCACAGCTTTTCAAGGCTATCATTTTTATTATATGACTTATATATGTACGTCCCCGAATCATACCTTTCAATTCGATGATAGCTCAGTGGTAGTGTGTACGACTTTGCGTCAAGCGACGTGAGTTCGAATCCGACCACCTACAATGAGCATGAGCTTTCGGTGAAGGAAAACATCGTGAGGAAATAGCATGGTGGTAGGGCTTTTTCTGATGCCCGTCTGGCTAGCTACCACCCTCAAGTTGAAAATCTGCCGCCAAATACCAATAGGTGTGTTCCGGCAGTTGCACTTGAGAGCCGTTCCTAGACAGGTTTAGCGTGTCTATCATCTTGGGCCGTATCGTCACTTAAGGTCAGGTGAGAGTATGGCCATAACGCGAAACCTTACATGTAAAAAAAAATCGGGGCCGAATGCCCTCAGCTCTCCCCTAAAAGTTCGGTAAAGCTGTCAAAAGCCTTAATGTGATGTTGATGTGTACTTACGGACTCCGCGCCGATGAAGGCCTATTTAAATACCTCCAATTTACAAAGCTTTCAGTGACGGAAATCGTGATAAGACCACAGCATAATGGTAGGGTTCCTACGTTAAAAACGTTAATAAGTTAAAAATGTACCGGCACATATACTGGTTCCACTAGGCCTAGCATGTCTACCTTCATAAGCCACATCGTCACCGAACATTAGATTAAAGCAGCCAGAATTCTAAAACTTACAAAATATAATAATAGATAATAAATTTTTTAAGCAATGATACCTCAGCGGTTGTATGTACGACTTCGTGTCAAGGGACGCGAGTTCGAATCGAAGCACCTACAATGAGCTTGAGCTTTCGGTAAAGGAAACCATAGCATGGTGGTATGGATTTTTCTAATGCCCGTCTGGCTAACTACCACCCTCAAGTTGAAAATCTGCCGCCAAATACCAATAGGTGTGTTCCGGCAGTTGCACTTGAGAGCCGTTCCTAGACAGGTTTAGCGTGTCTACCATCTTGGGCCGTATCGTCACTTAAGATCAGGTGAGATTATGGCCATAACTTTAAGTATAAAAAAAAACAATTCGCTACACTCTTACCGCAGTCTTTTATTTCAATATGTAGAGCCTTTTCAGGAGAAAGAAACAGTGTGTTAATATTTTAATAGATCGGTGATTAATTATGAACAAGCAACATTTTTTATGATATCGTAAATACATATTCATCAGGAAATGAAAACTCGTCTGAAAATTACAATTGTCGCTTACGACATTTTTCCTCAAATAGCTCGATATACTAAGCAGAACAACTATAACTTTGAATGTATTTAAGTTTATAAATGTATTCAATCTATTCTAAAGCTGAAACGTTTGAACGCCCTAATCTTTCGTAATACCTTACAAACATTATTTTTGTATTTAATAGAACTAGATTATTGAAGGACTTAAGCCTTAATATCAAGCTACATCCAATACGGGAAAAGCTGTATTCAAAATGTACCAAAAACGCGCTAAATTTATTTAACAAAATTTAATATCCGGTGGACAAAATCGTGGAAACTTCCTAAATAAGTACCACGTCTACTGCTTATTGACGTCGAGACAATGATAATAGAAAAATAATAATACTACATTCGTTTAGTTAACAAAATGATTCAACTACGAACATTTACTATACATTGCATTTATAAAAGTTGTTGTACTGATCTTACAGTTAGTGTAATGACTATAAAAGTAGGTTATTTGATTAAGTATTATTCCGGTAGTAACGCGACTGTGCGAGGCAGTCGAGTTGGGAACGTTCGACAGAACGGACGAAAACTCGAATTGTAGAAGGTCTGTTGTAAAATGCTGTGGAATATAACGATTGTGGAACGAGATTTTGAGTATGATATGATCAGGCTCCACGGTCGATAACAATTCAGGATTTAACCCTTCTTTGCATAATGGTGGAAATTTCCAGCATAATATTGAATGCCCAAAAATTATATAAAATAACAAATTCACGTTAAGTTGATCGTGTCTGGATACCATTTTAATGTTCATTGCATAAAAAAAACATAGCTATGAAAAATAAGCAAGTGTCTCTATCAGTAAAACAAGCTTAAAGTTGTCATTCCGCTTTTGTTATAATTGCAATAAAATAATTTTAAAGAAAAAATCATGCAAAGAAGGGTTAATTAAAACAACGAGGTTATAGACAATAGTTGTTTATTGGTCTAGTCTAATCTTCCTCCTCGTCGTTAGTGGCGCCACCGCCCTGGCCCTTGCGCAGGTTTTTCCTCTTGACGCGACCCGGACGGCCGCCACCGAACGGTGACTTCAGCGAGAAGTCAATGTGCTTGCCCGAGTCCAGGCGGACGATGAACGAGGGGATGTTCACCACTTGCTTGCGGACGCTGTGAGGAAAACAGAGCAACTATTTGTAAGCCACACGTCAAAAAAAACCTTACCAATATTATAAATTGTTACGCTTTCACTTGTAAACTGCTGAATCCATTATGATGAATTTTCCTATAGAGATAGGTGGGAACCTGGACACGGAGATAGGCTACTGTTCTCGCGAAAACCTTATCGAGACAAAGAGAGAGATACACTTTGAATGAAACTTTTAATTGTCTCATCAGATGTGTTTGACAAAATCAATGTAAACACGCGAGCGCATCCACACGTATAATCTAGTCTATCTATAGACGGAAAATACTGCTTTTGATAGTCGATAACTGAACCTACTGGAATGGGACTATGACCATTCGAAGCGAATATGTTCGTTGATGCTAGATTACTTACTTCCTTTTTGGATTCAGTCCCTTTATTTATTTATTTTATTTTTTTATACGTCCAGCATAATTGGCGGGCCACAATAATAAACACATAATCATTATATATCTATAAAAATATATCGAAACTGAGGTTTAATGTACGTTTGTTTAAGCATCGTAATCTCTGTAACTAACAGCCCGATATCAAAAAATATTTTTATACATAAAAATCATGTTTTTATGAGGAAGAAAGTTTTCCGCTTCCTGTGGGACAACATTCACTACAAGATGACCTTCACTGTTTATCCTGGAAGAGTTTTTACATTTTCAGGGATATTATATTCAATCTTATAGTGAGTTTATCATTTATTTATCCCTCGAAAGCCTGGCTAATTGTTACTCTCTAACATTAATTATCAGTCTCAAATTTAATCATTCATATGTTCAGTATCAGAATAATGCATATAATAGACAGTAGAAAGATAAAATCAAATACTTTTTTCCTCCATATTAATAGCACAGCATATTATTTCATGTCCAGAGTCAGATCAGAAATGCAGGTTTATTATATGTACTAAATATCAATATTTCACTATATCATTGACACTATGACAAATAATTACCAGAACACAGATGCTACATTATGACCACTTTTATTGGTCTTGCATTATTGATAACTTAATTCTCACCAGCACAAAATATATGTATTAACTGCAAGTTTGTATTGCCAATTAACCTTTTTATTTTGGGCCTAATTTCTGGTTAACTTCAAACTAAAATTAAATTCTCTTTGTAGGCATAAATTGCTAAATAAAATAAAGTTTGGAAAATCCAAAAGCGCACACTGCATAAACTATTTTTTTTTTTGTTATTAATAACAATAAAAACATCAAATCAGAACGTGAAGTGATAGCGTTCTATTCCTAATTATGCTACAGTGTAATAAAAAATTAAGACATAATTAGTACAATATTTCAGTCGTTATCATAATAACATACAGGATCCGCACATACAGACACACAGATGACCAAGATGGAACTTTTTTTAATCGTTAGTTAACTAGTTTAAATAACAAAACTGGCATCAAAAATATCATAATAAAAATAGTGTTTTTCTTGATATGTGAGTGTATATATCATTTTACAAGTGCAATATATAATAAATAGAGATAATTTAAGTTTTAAAAATCAGTTGTTTTGCATGAAATGAAAGTAGTATCCACCTCAACACTCTCACTTATGAGGCATACAATGGTCCAATTACTATACAAAACTTTTCCCAATCGGTGTGTCATAATCACCCACATGACACGGGCTGAATTATAATCATAGACAGTGGAAAGATTATAAATTGAAAACAAAATGGCTACTTAATGTACACTATATCCGTGAAGTTGTAATACGGCACTACTATAAACCTTACCTTCTTCCGTCTCCTTAGGAGAGCTAATAGAAACATTTCAAGACATTGAATTCAACAAGTTGAAGTTCAAGTGGTCTTTATGAAAATAGTGTTGAAGACACAAGCGCCCCATGGTCTAGGACGCAATGGCTCATGTAACTTGTTCATCACCTGTTCGATTTTAATATTGACATAAAGTTTTAAATTTAGTCAACAATAAACTGCATAATTAATGGTATATAAGTCAAAACCGTTTGCAAGTAACCATTTAAAGTTCAATAGAACTAATTTGTATTTTACGTCTTATGTATCAGTAATACTAATATGTTACGGTTACATTATTTACCAAGAAATTTAAGTATATATTAACATACATATTTAAGATACGGTTTCGAGATATAGATTTTGAAAAATATTTAGTACCATGTAAAATAGATACATTAAAGATTATCAATTCAAGTTACATAGTCAATTTTGAATTAGTTGCAATCTAAAACAATGTTTTTATACTTATAAATGTTAAATGTAGATAATTTCTCTATAAGAATGATATATTGAAAATAATACAACAGGGTTATATCCTCACCGAATGTGCCTCTGTCTGATCAAGATGCGGGCGTGATGGATTGACTTAGCTAGACCAGCTTTGAACACTTGGGTCTGGAGACGGCGCTCCAAGAAATCCTCAATCTTGAGGCCGAGCACATAATCGAGCTTCATCTGTTTCTCATCAAGTACTCCGACCCTCACCAGACGACGGAGAAGAGCATTGCCTGAAAACATTTTATATTCATGAATACTTTCAGTGTATAAACGAAAATCATTTAAATATATGAAATGTATAAGTCAGTAAGTTGTAAATCAACAGTTTCATGTTCTGATAAGAGGTTGCCAGAAATTTTTCATCATATGTAACGTCTTGGTATAATCAAATACACAGTGTGAAATAAATGTAATAACAAATGTTCTAATACATTTAAATCATTAGATTTTGCTCGATTTACCTTGTATCTCGTCACTTAACATCAGGTTAGATTGTGGCTGTAATACTTTGTCTATTATAAAAATTAGTTCACAAAAATTATGCTAAATCACTATTAATGTAGCATATTCAAACAATGAGATATCTTCACTGCTTTTTAATGAAAATACTCAATAGGGCTATAAAACTTGCAAATTTTATGCATGTAAACAGGCCTTTATATGCAAGTTTGCACTATACATCCCTTGACGTGCGTTCCTACAAGCAACCACTGAGCTATCGTCGCTTCATATATATATATATATATATATATTAAAAACCCTAAAAAACGACTGGCCCGATTTTAATAAATTTTTAATGCATACTACAGTTAACCTACAGATGATCTAGTGTATGACGATCAGATCAACAGAATTTTTCTTTGTGCATCTCAAGTCGTGTCGGGTCCATCGCTCACCAGTCCGGCAGAAAGATAAGGCAGCTTGCCAGGCTGCCCAGATGAGACCCGGCTTAAGATCAGGCCAGGTCGGTCGTTGGGGTGACGCGGTGATTGCCAAGCACGGACCCGTGTCACCCCAGAAAGGCGACAGATGGCCGTGGGGTTTCAGTGGGTATTCCACAGTTCCACATACCCCCTAATCCCTGCGGGCTGGGAGGGGACCCATAAACGCACTTCCCCACGTAAAAAAAAAAAACATGCGTGCGTACAAAGTACACATGTCAGAAGTGAAACTTCTTTGGCGAACTAATTTATAAATCTTGTTTATATTTATACAAATCTAAAACTTTAAATTAACTTTAAATTAATAATTTAATTTTTAACTTTAATTTAAATTTCCCTGTCTTACTCTCTCTCAATCGGTCTCGATCACTCTCTCTCTCTCTTTTCCGACACTTCCGTTGCATACCGGCGTGACGTTTCATCTGTAAAAATTTTACCCTCATGCGCCTAAAGAAGTTTCACTTCAAAAGGCTAGGTGGAAATTTAAAGCAAAATTACATAGGTACCTTCGAACAATCTCTTAGGATCCTTCTCCTCGAGCGTCAGCAGCTCACGAGCAGCTTTACGGATACGCGCAAGCGTGTACTTAACACGCCACACTTCACGCTTGTTCCTCAAACCGTACTCTCCGATGATCTTCAGTTCCTGGTCGAGACGAGCCTTCTCGAACGGACGACGAGGCGTCACGTACGTCTTGGAGAACACCGACGGTACTCTGTTGTTCACCATCTTGGCGAGCTGCGAGGGTAAATCACCGCTATATACAGTTCTGTATCGAAACTGACCGACTGACGGTAACTTAGTAACGTATTGCTCATACCCACGTGAGGTTTTAACACCACAAAATCGTTTTATAGTCTAATTTCGCCAGTCTCTTTAAAGGAATCGTTCTAATATGGTAGGAAGTAAAGGTAGGATTGTCGCCACAAACCGTTGCAAACGTAAACACCAGAAAAGCGTGTGATTTTTCTGGGTAGAGTACGCTTGGGAATCAATGCTCGGGGCAGTAATATCGCCTTTCTGTCCGATCAATGTCGCCAATTAGCAAACGACATGATCTACTGAAAGGCATACAGATTTTATATTTTCAGGTTATAATATAATTAATCTATTATCATCTTAGTAATAAGCGCTTATTTACCGAATGCAATGTGACGCGGCAAAATTATGTATTACTATACACAAATACGGACACTTATTTTATTTAAAATAGAATTATAATATTCACCTCGAATCAATCCACGGCTCGCCGAAAAAGACAAACGTCAAAAGAAGGAAACTTAGTGAAGTATTCAATGTTGCCAGATAAAATGACAAGTAAAAACTAAGCGCTAATTTATTACTGGTATCTGCTAAACGCTGCTGTAGTAACATAATCTATAAAATTATTCTAAAAAAATAAATAGATTAATACTAATTATAAATAATGAAATATTATAAAAGACAGCACTTAAAATGATTTTATTATTTTACAACATATGAGACCAAAAAATTTCAAATATACTAATTTTTTTAAAACGATATTTTTTTTCAGTTCCTACTTCAGGCACAAAATTTTGTTGAATATAATTAAAAAAAATAGTGAAAATTAGAACCCTTCATATTAAATCTAAGTACTCTTCCAGAGCATGAGTAGATTTCTAATTTAAAATGTTATAATTATATATTTTTCTTTAATGTCATTTTACATATTTTAATAGTTTTGAACAGGCAAAAAGTTCAAAGATCATAACTGAATACTAAGAACAAGTTTGATTAAATAAAATGCATTAATTTAAAAATGTGATGTCAGTGTAAACGACAGCTTCTTATCGTTGATATTTGTAAGTTAGGAAATTGAATTTTTTATGAAACTCAAGAGGTGATGTAATTTCGTGGTGTGTGTTACATACACGCATGTAACTTATGTCATAAACTAAAAATTCACTCTCCACGAATACTCATAATAATCTATTAAAGTATTCTGTAAGCAACAGAAGAGGCTAGGAGAGTTATTGCTTCGCTTAATTGTGGTGAAATGGGAGACGGAACTTCCAGGTGATGATTACGTCCAGAATATCTACTTTTCAGTGAAATTTAATTGTTAGGACTTATGATATTTGCAATTGTATACCCTCGATAGTATTAGTGTATTATCTATGGCTACATCGGAGTTTTTGCGGCGAGTACGTAAGGCAAACAGAGGGCGGTTCAAGTGCTATGTAACGCAATTTTTTAAGATCTCGTAACGCGGTAACAATTTTTGTACCTCCCCTCCTCAAACGGTATTTAACAGCCAAATGAGCATTTTTAACTAAAACTCATGATTATGTTTTACCTTTTTTATTAATAAATAAACTTTTTAAATAATTAACTTATTTATTTTAACCTCTGGAAATGCGATTAGAAACAGTCGGGGGATTCTTCGTAAAACATTAATAGGTGTACTTGGGGAATTGTAATGGGCTAGTTTTTTATTGAAATAAAAAAGAACAATGTCACGTAAAGCGCTGTACCTAACCCCCTCTCGTCCTTGTATCGCATCGTAACGTTTTACAAGAATTCCCCCATCCCCAAATTGTGTAACGTAATATATGTACGCCCTGAGGCGGCGAGCCAAAGACTACAATATAATACTCAGCGAGCGAAAGGGTGCTAGGGTGGCTGAAGCTTATCTTGGACTGGACGCAAAAAACGACGCAAATCTGACTGACCTTTGGATATTTTTTTTTGTACATGTGGAAATGCATTCACGTATTTCATCCTAAACTCGGGCTGTTTGTAGGGATATGTGTGAATCGCCTAGGCGCAGGCCTCTCATCAGAGGCCACCATGTAGGGTTCCTCTAAAGGGGCCACGTCCTACGGTCTGAGGGGTTAGAAATGGGGAAACATCCGCAGACGAATCTACAAGGAGCCCACGTGACACATTAGTACGTCACAATTAAAGAGATCCTAATCAAACCTAAGTAGTTAATTACATAATCTGCCAGCGAGTTAATCGGGGCAACGGATTTGAGCGAAATGACTGGACTGTACTCTCCTACTTTTGAAGTTAGTAGAGTTTGTTGATGAATTTAAAAATATATGTCTACCAAAATGAACGCTAGCATAAGAGGGGGGAGAGAGAGTTTTCCGCAATTTGCTGACAAGTGAAGTGTAGTGATTTTAAAAGCTATTGTTATAACACCTAATTATTATATACTATTTGATTTTAAGGACAACTGGAGGGTTAATAAATCTAGATGTATTTTTTCAATGTTCTGAAATTCTATACGGACATGAAACATTCAATGAATATTAATATAAGTTTATTTGGAACGTATAATTAATTAAATAAAACATTTAATGGAAAAAGTAACATTTTATTTACATGACGTTTTTTATGTAAAACATTTGATGCGGCGGGTGAAACCGTTTGCAGGCGTGGCGACGCATCACTACGGAAGGCGTCGCCACGATATGTGATAGTACAGTAAGACACCGCTTAACGCTGTTTCCGTTTTCCGCTCTTTTATTTGAATTGTGGGATTCCTCAAAATTGCACGCAGCGTTAGGATTCTCCGAAACTGCACGCAGAGTTAGGATTCCCGGAAATTGTACGCAGCGTTAGGATTCTCCGAAACTGCACGCAGAGTTAGGATTCCCGGAAATTGTACGCAGCGTTAGGATTCTCCGAAACTGCACGCAGAGTTAGGATTCCCGGAAATTGTACGCAGCGTTAGGATTCTCCGAAACTGCACGCAGAGTTAGGATTCCCGGAAATTGTACGCAGCGTTAGGATTCTCCGAAACTGCACGCAGAGTTAGGATTCCCGGAAATTGTACGCAGCGTTAGGATTCTCCGAAACTGCACGCAGAGTTAGGATTCCCGGAAATTGTACGCAGCGTTAGGATTCTCCGAAACTGCACGCAGAGTTAGGATTCCCGGAAATTGTACGCAGCGTTAAGATTCCGAGAAATTGCAGGTAGTGTTAGGATTCACGACATCCGAAGCAGTTTATCAGCGTTTCTTCTTTCCTCTGGTGTGATACGAACGTATTTGTATAATTTTTGAACATTTGTTAATATAATTGTTAGTATAAATTTATATAATACTAGCTTTTACCCGCGGCTACGCTCGCATTTTTTTCCATATAAAGTATCGTATGTTACTTCTTATACCTCTAATAATATGTGCACAAAGTTTCCTGATGATCGGTTAAGTAGTTTTCGCGTGAAAGCGTTACAAACAAACTTACATTCACATTTATAATATCAGTAAGGGATAGCACTTGATATATTTAAAAATATCTCAGTACTTTGAAATTTTTATAACATATATATTTGCTTTCACAAGCTTATTTAAGTTCATTTATACAAAAATGTATGTTTCACATCCGCCAGTGATCCCGCGACGGCCCACTTTTCCTTGTGAATAGATAACCATATTACAGTAATATTTTAAAATTTTTTGTACTTCAAGAAACTTCTATATTTCTTCGGGTTCAAACCAAACGCCTTCAATCTCTCATCCGACAGTTTACCGAGCGGATTATCTGGTGTTTTATTCTTAGTTTTCACGCTTTTAAATTTATCTTTCTGTTTAAATTTCGATTTGAAATCAACTTTATTATTTGTCACATCGCCACTTGTTTTATTCGCTTTATTCTTGTTATTCTTTTTTCTCTTTGTCGGTACTTTTCCGTTATCTTCATCATCAGTTTTACGTTTTCTGGATTCTTTCATAATAGTTTCCCTCTCAGCAGTTTCCTTCATAGTTGAAATTTCAACGGATTCGATTCCCGCACTTGGTTCTGCATTTTGTACTCTATCAACAACAAAACTGTCAGTTCTCTTTTTGTTTTTCTTCTTTTTCTTCTTACTCTTAACTATGGTCTCTTGTGTTTCAATCTCCACATCTCTGTTGCTCTCTTCTTCAACATGACTATCGTTAGCAAGACCATCACCCAATTCATTATCCTCTGTTTCCTCGTTATCTTCTGGAGCTTGAATTTTATGTTTCTTCTCCTTCTTCTTCCCGGGCATACTTCCTGTAACCGTTTCAGCATCTTTTTTGTCTTCTACAACACATTCTTCATTTTTCCCATATTCTTCAGACTCTTCTACATTGTCTTCTTTTTTCTTCTTTCTCTTCTTCTTATTTTTCTTTTTCGCTACTTCTCCGACTGGTACGACTATTTCCGGTTCCCTGTTAACCAGTTGTAATATAAATTAAATGAATGTATTTATCGGTACTTGAAATTGATACTATCTAATATAAGAAATGTCAATTTATTTGTTTGTTATCGCTTACCAACCGCCATTAAATTGAAAGTTGGTAGTGTGTACAGCCGCTGTGACAAGGGACGTTACATCGTGATATCAAGTTGAAAATCTGCTGCCAAATACCAGTAATTGTATTCTAGGAGTTGCACTTGAGAGCCAGTTCCTACAAAAGTTTAACGTGTCTACCACCTTGGGCCGTATCGTCACTTAAGATCAGGTGAGATTACGACCATAACACTAAGCCTCAACTTTAATATATATTAGTATAGAAATATACCTATATAATATTATAAATAGGTTAAGTTTATGAGTTTGAATTCTCTGGGTAATCTCTGCTACAACTGAATAAATATATTAGTATAGAAATATACTTATATAATATTATAAATAGGTTAAGTTTATGAGTTTGAATTCTCTGGGTAATCTCTGCTACAACTGAATAATATATATTAGTATAGAAATATACTTATATAATATTATAAATAGGTTAAGTTTATGAGTTTGAATTCTCTGGGTAATCTCTGCTACAACTGAATAATATATATTAGTATAGAAATATACTTATATAATATTATAAATAGGTTAAGATTATGAGTTTGAATTCTCTAGGTAATCTCTGCTACAACTGAATAATATATATTAGTATAGAAATATACTTATATAATATTATAAATAGGTTAAGTTTATGAGTTTGAATTCTCTGGGTAATCTCTGCTACAACTGAATAATATATATTAGTATAGAAATATACCTATATAATATTATAAATAGGTTAAGTTTATGAGTTTGAATTCTCTGGGTAATCTCTGCTACAACTGAATAATATATATTAGTATAGAAATATACCTATATAATATTATAAATAGGTTAAGTTTATGAGTTTGAATTCTCTGGGTAATCTCTGCTACAACTGAATAATATATATTAGTATAGAAATATACCTATATAATATTATAAATAGGTTAAGTTTATGAGTTTGAATTCTCTGGGTAATCTCTGCTACAACTGAATAATATATATTAGTATAGAAATATACTTATATAATATTATAAATAGGTTAAGTTTATGAGTTTGAATTCTCTGGGTAATCTCTGCTACAACTGAATAATATATATTAGTATAGAAATATACCTATATAATATTATAAGTAGGTTAAGTTTATGAGTTTGAATTCTCTGGGTAATCTCTGCTACAACTGAATAATATATATTAGTATAGAAATATACCTATATAATATTATAAATAGGTTAAGTTTATGAGTTTGAATTCTCTGGGTAATCTCTGCTACAACTGAATAATATATATTAGTATAGAAATATACCTATATAATATTATAAATAGGTAAAGTTTATGAGTTTGAATTCTCTGGGTAATCTCTGCTACAACTGAATAATATATATTAGTATAGAAATATACCTATATAATATTATAAATAGGTTAAGTTTATGAGTTTGAATTCTCTGGGTAATCTCTGCTACAACTGAATAAGATATATTAGTATAGAAATATACTTATGTAATATTATAAATAGGTTAAGTTTATGAGTTTGAATTCTCTGGGTAATCTCTGCTACAACTGATCAGATTTTAAAAATTCTTTCACTGTTATAAAGGAACTTACAAACCCACAATGGGAAACCTAGATGACCTAGATGGGAAACCTAGATGACGTCGTGCCCATACTACGGGAAGATATGTAAGCGCTAATTCAGTGTATTTAGATTAAGCAGGATAAGTTGTGTTAAGTTCCCGAAGATGTATGTCATCGACTCTCGTTAAGTTAGAACATATAGTTTAATAGAGCCTATAATCGGTTCACAGTTATATTAAGTTATATTGTATAAAATATACAAAATTAATAGATCTAATATTGATCAATTTATTATTTTTAAGAAATACCTTCAAAATCTCCCAAACTTAACTAGGTATATTATCCCTGACAATAATAAGACTACTTTTTAATTTTGTCGAATATATATTCCCAATAATTAATCTCAATAAATGTGAACAAAGTCAGCATAAATTCTTTAATATTTTTAACGCATTATTTAAACGCGTAGGTTAGGAAATAATGCCAAAAAACGAAACTCTATTCTGATTACTTAAATTCTTACTTACTATCTATACTACACTACACTATACTATACTATACTTTTCTTACTTAAATTCATGATATAAGATGGGGGAAGTAGGCAAAGTAGAATTTCTATGCAGTGTTGCCAGTAACACACAAAAGCACACCGGCCACTTATTATCAAGAAAATAAATACTTCAAGAACTTTTAGTTAAAAGCGAACGAAGCCGCGGGGCGCAGCTAGTGTTACATAAGCTGTATGCAAAACGAATTATTCTCACTCGGGTAAATCCTTGAAGAGACTGGGCAATACTTTTCTTTTGAGGCTGACATCGGCTGCCTTCTCCGTGTATGTTTTCACTTCCCCCTTTTCAACATTCCCCGGCCTGTATCTGACTATCTTCTTGAGAGGCACCCACTGTGTCAGCTCTTTGTCATCTGCTAGAAGTATCTGTGACAGATAATATATACACCTAGAAGCCGTCCTTTCATTATGTAGAGACATTTTTTTTTTTCTCTGCCATACCTCAGTTTCTTGGGCTGCACTAATTTTAAAGTAATCCGTAGTCTTATAGTAAATATTATTATATGGACCGTTTATTATGAAAGTGGTGTAGGTCCATTTTTTGAGAAAAAATGAGCGCTATCACGTATAATTCATGCTTAATTTAATGTAATTTTTCTTATATATATATAACTAGTCCGTGTTTAATTTCTCAAAAAAAAAAAACCAGTACAACTTAAAATCGGTCGGTAAATGAAATTGCATTATCGACAAATATAAGTAACGTTTAATTTTCTCGAAACAAAAGAAAATGGACTTACACCACTTTCAAAATAAACGGTCCATATTTGCTTGTTAATAGTGGTCTGAATATACTTTATATATATATATATATATCGTGTTACTTGTTTGTCTGTGATGAACTCAGAAACTACTGAACCGATTTTAATGAAACTTTGCACACTGTGTCCAGTTTGATCTAACTTGAGAGATAGGACACTTTTTATCTATATAAGTGATCATAACGCGATAGATGACGCTGTAGTCGATGTGATTGAATATATATATATATATAAGATTTTTATTAATACTGTCATTTATAATAAAAATGTTTGTCATGTTGTTGAACTGCGACAAACTTCCCTCCTTTTCATGGTTTTCTCTTTTCATGCCTGTATTTTTTTTTATTCAAGACGTTTTTAACCCCACCTAGCCTTATAACACTATATAAGATTTCTCAGCCCCCCGGGTTCTTAAATAACATTTTACCTGATTTAGATAAGCAACATTTGCACTAAAATTAATATTTGACGTTAATTAAATAGTAGATAAGTATAACATACCAATACATGACTATTAGATTTGGTTTACTTTTAAAATTTTTAACATTTATATAAGAATGGTTTTTAAAACTTTCCTCCGTCTTACCACCTCTAAGTAAATAGAGATTTTGAACCCTATGCTCTCTTTGAGGCCTGTAATATCATTTACTTTTAATGAAACACCTACTTCTCTTAGTCAGAGACTTCTTGTCACTTACGGTTAAGTGGTTTGTAATATTCTAAGTTACTTGAATATATGATCTACTCATATTTCCTAAGAACATAAAACTGAATTGTATTCCAATATTTCTCAAGCCCAACGAGTACTGTATATTTGCTATAGATGGATATAAAATAATTTATAATGAGTGGCTTACCTCTTCAACAGTCAATCCGTAGTCATTAGGCACGACTTCCCTGTACTTGAACCTGGTTGGAAGGTCACCGCCGATGACATCCTCGCAGTCCATCTGGTAGTACTCCTCCATGTACTCGGAGTAGGTCTGATCAGCCACCGTCGGGAGGAACTTGGGCTTCTCCGAGGAGAGCAGCGCCGCGAGCTTCGACTTCTTTCTCCTATTCCGTCGCTTTCTCCCGAGACTTTGCTTTATCTCTTCTAGAAGATTCGCCCGCGCTCGTTTCGGGTCGTAGTCTGCGTCCATCTGTGAAATGCGTAACACGTTCTTATTATTATTATAAACGAGAAACGTTTGTGAGTATGGATGTATAGAAGTATGGATGTATGTGTATGGATGTATGGTTGTATGAATGTATGGATGTATGATTGTATGGATGTATAGAAGTATGGATGTATGTGTATGGATGTATGGTTGTATGAATGTATGGATGTATGATTGTATGGATGTATAGATGTATGGATGTATGGTTGTATAGATTTGTGGATGTATAGATGTATGGATGTATAGATGTATAGATGTGTGGATGAATAGATGTATGGCTGTATTGATGTATCGATGTATGGATGTATAGATGTATGGTTGTATAAATATATAGATGTATAGATGTATGTATGTATGGATGTATACATGTATGGATGTATGGATGTATAGATGTAGGGATGTATGGATGTTTGTTACCTTTTCACGCAAAAACTACTGAATGGATTTTAATAAAAATTTAAAATTATACAGCTCAGGGACCGTTCAAGTATTACGTAACGATATTTGAGGGGAGGAGGGATTTCTTATAAAACGTTACGATGCGTTAAAACGCGTTACGTAACGCTGTATTTTTTCTAGTTCAACTAGTTTGCCTAGTTGAAAGGCGTGCGCTGCAAAAACCGTTAGAGTTACACGTCTATAATGTATAATGGAAATGTTTATCTTAAACAGCCCTACAAAAAAGCCCGAGACAGCATATATCTATCTTTTATGTGTTAGCCATTATCGCCGAAATAGTAAGCGGCCCGCGTATAAATGATTACGAGCACAAATGTTCTTATAACAATCCTCTTTGATATAATTTATTTAGCGGATACCGGAATCAGAATTGTTTGATAACATCAATATTAACGCGAACAAAACCGCGGGTAGAAGCTAGTAGAAAATATTATAATACAAATTCATGACCTGCTGTAATGTGTGGACGCACTTTTTTATAGCATTATGGCGACAATCTAACCTGATGGTAAGTGACGATGTAGCTGGAGATGGTGAACATGTTAAGCCTAGTGGAGGAACTGGCTCTCAAGTGCAGCTGCCGGAACACATCTGTTGGTATTTGGCGGCAGGTTTACAACTTGAGGGTGGTAGCTAGACAGGCTGGCATTAGAAAAAGCCCTACCATCATGCTATGGTTTCCTCACAATGTTTTCCTTCACCGTAAGCTGAAGCTCATTGCAGGTGGATTCGAACTCACGTCCACTGACACGGCGTCCGTAGACGCTACCAACTGAGCTATCATGGCTTCAAAACAAAAACAAACTGTGCTAACCATCAACCATACAATACCAAAAAAAATATTATCTCTATGGTGTTTTAAATATGATAAAAAATTGTAATGCAGAAATTTGCTTTATATAAATCTCATATAACTATTTTCTATGGAAAATACATGAAATTCTAAAATATAAAAATAAATGAATAATCTAATAAAGGAATTATATAGGTATCTTAGTATTTACATTAAAATCATCATCTTCACAGTGCGGTCCGTCCTCTCCGTTCTGATCCTGAGTTTCTCTCACTTCTGTACCGTACTCCGGTTGATAGTTCTCCCAATTTTCTGCAATATTATAACGTGAAACGTGAAGTTAAACCTTGTTGAGCCATTGAGCACGTTTACTTTCAGGTTATTGAATGAAACTATATGCATGATGCATCAGATGCATTCAGTATCGGTGTGAATGCGGTATGTGCCTTAGCAATATGTTTTATTATTCTGTTGTATGATCTTAAATACACACCGTTATGTTTTTTTTTATCTATGAATTTGTCTGTTAACCTTTTTTTATTAGGTTTAGCGTTATGGCCATAATCTCATCTGATCTTAAGTGACGATACGGCCCAAGTTGGTAGACACGCTAAGCCTGTGGAGGAACTGGCTCTCAAGTGCAACTGCCGGAACACACCTATTGGTATTTGGTGGTAGATGTTCAACTTGAGGGTGGTAGCTAGCCAGGCGGGCATCAGAAAACGCTCTACCACCATGCTATGGTCTTCTCACGATGTTTCCCTTCACCGAAAGCTCAAGCTCATTGTAATACCTTGGATTCGAACTCACGTCCCTTGACGCGAAATCGTACACACTACCACTGAGCTATCATGGCTTTAAAAACATGTTACTTTAATACTTATATAATGCCATCTGGTAGTTAAGTGTACATAATGTTGCTTAGTTTGATCTAAAAAGAAGGAAAGTTTGACAATCATAAACAACAAAAAAAAAAATGTTTCTGTGTCTATGGACTAAGATACTGAACACCCTGTGTAACTTCTATAACATATTTGACGACATATCATCAACTTTGCATGGTGGTAGGGCTTTTTCTAACACCTGCCTGGATAGCTACCACCCTCAAGTTGAAAATCTACTGCAAAATACCAATAGGTGTGTTCCGGCAGCTGCACTTGAGAGCCAGTTCCTCCACAGGTTCAGCGTGTCTACCAACTTGGGCCATACTTAAGATCAGGTGAGAATATGGCCATAATATATAACCATAAAACCATAAAACCTCAACAAATAAAATAAAAAAAACTTGTATGTGGTAGTTACCCAGGCAGACATTACAATTTCCTTACAACAACACTATGGTTTCCTCCTTATAATTTCCTTCACCAAAAGCTCCAGTCCATTGTAAACAACCAGTAAGCAATCATATGTAACATAATAGTAACTCACCGATTTCCAATTCCTCGTCCAGGTCCGGAAACACTGGTTTCTCAGTATCCGCTTCACCGTAGTACTGCTCGTTGAATACAGCCTGCATTCGCTTATCGTGTTCCTCTGGGTCGAAGTCACCCTCGATATCTTCATCCTATGATAACATATATGTTACATTTGTTGGTAGAATGATAAAATGTAAAAAAAAAAATACACAATATTTTGCCTCAAGGGACGTGAATTCGAATCCAAGCACCTACAATGAGCTTGAGCTTTCGGTGAAGGAAAACATTGTGAGGAAACCACAGCATGGTGGTAGGGCTTTTTCTAATGCCCGCCTGGGTAGCTACCACCCTCGAGTTGAAAATCTATCACCAAATACCAATAGGTGTGTTCCAGCAGTTGTATTTGAGAGCAAGTTTCTCCACAGGTTTAACGTGTCCACCAACTTGGGCTGTATCGTCACTTATGATCAGGTGAGATTACGGTCATAACGCTAAACTTTACCCATAAAATAATCTGCACCACCTCATTATTTCTATGTATTAAATTTATATATGTATTTACCTGCATTAATATTATAAAGCAGAAAAGTTTGTTTGGTTGTTTGTTTAAACGCGCTAATCTTAGGAAGTTATAACTACCAATTTGATTTCAAAAATTTAATTTTTTGTATTTGTATAGAGCATTCATTGAAGGAAGCTTTAGGCTATTTAACATCACGCTACCACCAATAGGAGAAAGCTGTATTGAAAATAGTTACAAAAATGATCAAATAATAAATTAATTCTTTATTGCACTTTAAATATGAACACTGGCGAGCTTAATGTTATAAGGCATTTTCTTCCAAATAACCAGCAGTAATGTAGTAAGAAATAATTAGTACCATTGTAGGTAATGTAAATAAAATAATTAAATTTATTTTATATTTAATTATTAAATTAAGTTTCAGAGCTTGTTTACTATAAGTTTAGATGTGTAATGTTGTATCATATTTACATCTACCTAGATTGTACTGTATCTAAAATCAGACACAGTGTAGACACTTTGACAGAAAAATATTTAAATCGACATAAAATTGTATAAAAGACTAACTTTGAAAGCGAGGTCCTCGTTTCCGGTGACCTCCTTGATTTTGGCTATCTTCTCCTGTATCTCCTTCAGCTTGAGCGCCTTCAGTCTCGCTATCTCTTCCATCTTCTTCTTCTTCTCCTCCTCCTTCCGCGAGCGCACCTCCGCGCGCTTCCTCGATCTGCGGTCGTCCTTCGGCCTGATGTAGTTCATTGTCCGGGGGAAACGTTTCAACTGCAAAACCACATACAATATATACTATAGTTCAACATGTGACAGACATAGTGAGTTCGAATCCACCTGCCATGAGCTCCCAATCTTGAACTGAATTTTATTCACCAAATACCATTCGGTGTGTTCCGGCAGTTGCACTTAAGAGCCATTTCCTCAACGTGTTAACCATCTTTTGCCACAACGTCACTTATCATCAGGTCAGAGTGTGGTCATAATGCTAATGTTGATGTTAATTAATGATGTTACTGAAAGTTTTCATTATAAAGATGATATAATTGTAAGGCTGACAAGGTGAACCAAGCAGATACAATGTTACACCGTGCATTACATTAATATAACTTATGTGAATAAGACTCTATATAACTTTATTCACCTATGTAATCTATAATCTATATAAGTTATACATTGACATTAAAAAATTTCCATAACAAAGTTACAATTTCTCCATCAATAATTTTACATAAAGCGCTAACAGTTGTATTATTTCAGAATGTCTTATTGCTGAAAAATTTAACTGAATATTACTCACATATTCCTCGTCAGGTTCTTCGAATCTAAAGTTGTACGCTCGTTCAAACTTCCCCTGTTCTTCTACCATCTGTTCGTCTGCTTCCAGGTCATCGTCGTCTCTGATCCTATCTTCAGCTTCGCCTGCATCACCTTCTTCTAAATAACTAGAGATAACAGATAATAATATTAATTTATCATTGCACTGTTTTTCTGGGCGGATGATTAAATCCAATGGAATTTGAATGCAACTGTACCAGAGTGTATATGTACCAATATTTTATTGAAATAAAACTAATTTAAACGGATTTAAACGAAACGGAAAGAAACCTACCAGAAACCAGGTTGTTTCTGGACAACCTACACCTCAGTCCGCCCCGTGACCACGAAGACTGAAAAGCTTTCGAAACGTCGGGATCAAAATCAATAAGTAACCGCGATAAAATACGTTTAAATTAGTTTTATTTCGATGAATAATATTCGCGTAAACATAAGAAACCAATAAATTTAGTTAAACACTCAAACTTTGAATGGTGGTAGAGCTTTTTGTAACGCTTGCCTGTAAGCTATCACCCTAATGTTGAAAATCTGCTGCCAAATATCTATAGATGTATTCTGGTAGTTGCACTTGAGAGCCAGACCCTCCATTTGCTCCGCTTTGCATGTCCACCAATCCTGGGCCCCATCGTGGCTTAACATCAAGTGAGATTGTGGCCATAACACTTGAATTCTATACTATTATAAATATTGAGTAATTTAGATTTATAAAGTAATACTATTCAATAAGAATTGTGAATCATATCAAAAATGTTTTTCCAAAATTGCTGGAAGCTTACAGATCTATCTAAGAATCTATCCATACATATAATAAAACTATTTCCGTGACATATACCTACAATTTTTTTTTATTAAAAATTATAATTAAATTGTATATTGCCATCAATTAAGGTTTCTAAAATTTTATTTTTATTTTTTGTGGACAAAAATAATAAAACATGAGTCTAAAAGATTAATTCTCTGAAACAAGTTTATATTTTTAAATTGCAGAGACAATATAGTACAAATATAGTATAGTATAATCACAAAAAATACAATAATAAATATAATAAAATATGTTATCATACCGTTTATTCAGTATATAGTCCCTTAGAAAAACTTCACCCTCATTCAATTTTGGATCTGACCACAGAGCCTTCAATGGTGCTAGGTCTTTTTCAATGTCTTTATCTATATGCTCTGCTTTCCCAATTAAAAAATCTTTTAGTTTTCCTTCCTGGAAATTGAGTGCTTTTAATGTTTAAAACTGTATATACTTTTGTTATTTGCTAACCTTAACCTGCCTTAGCTTAAGAGATTCTTATTTCTTCATATGTAAGGTTTGTCTTAGCACATATACTATATAAAAACATAAATATAAGTTGCCATTACAAAATATGTTTTTACACAAAAGAATCATAGCATGACCCATCTTTGGAAAATTGTATACAAAAAATATATCATATAAAATCTTATTTTGTTTAAGGATGTACAAAAAAGAAACTATTTATATACAAAATATCAATCAAATATTTTTGTTTGAGGCCCAGAATACCATGATAAAAACATGTTTGTGGCTCATATAGAAAAAGATTGAGTATGGCTGCGCTAAATCAACATATTACTTAGCTATTGAAAAATCCTGTATGACAGATTGAAACCGATAACTGTAACAGAATCAACTATGACATATTACCTCTTTTCCTTTTTTTAAACTTTTCTTAGAATCTGATTCATTATCGCTCGTTTTGCCTGTATCATTGACAACAAGTGCCTTTTTCTCAATTTTAAATATAGCTCCTCCATCATCATCATCTTCATCACTGCTGTCAGCAAACGTCAGTGTCTTTGCCTTTGTTTCTTTTTCTAGAATAAAAAAAAAAACACTGTATCATAATTTACATAATTAACTAACAAAGTGAGATCCTTGCTTCACGGTTTCAATATAGACATACATCATTTGCTAAATAATTTAAATATATAAAATAATAACATTAAAATCTAACTTTATTTCCTAATTTTTGTGCCTAAGTACATGCATTCCTATCGATCATTTTCTAAATCTTGTTTTTATGCATATCCTGCTGTATTTATCTTTACTTTATAATTAGTACCTTAATACATACAAATCCTTAAAAAAGACAGCGGCATGAGTGTTATCACACCTTATCAAAAAAGAAAAAAAAAAGCAATAACAAAATGAGACTGTTCAGTGCACAGACAAACCTACTGAAACTAGAAACATGAAAGAAACAGTAGTTCCTTTTTGTAAGACAGTAAAAAGTAATTTTTCGAAACATAACCCCTGAGGAAATAACTTGAGGTGGCAAAGTTTGTATGGGGATGAAAATAATCATTACTTATTTATTTGCAATTTAGCATAGAGACTCCCTAATAAAAATAAATAAACACATGTTTGAGTGTTTTTTTTTTTCAAATTTCATCCCCTACATGACAAAAATGGGCAATGAAATTTTTTACTGATACTTGTTCTGAGGTATCTCCAATTCGATTATTACTCTATCACATGCAAAAATAATTTTTGAAGTCTGACATGTTGTTCCTAAAATGAGTGCAGTAAAACAAACAATTGAACTTTTTTTTTTAGTTAAGGCTTAGCATTATGGCCATAATCTCACCTATTCTGAATTGACTATACAGCCCAAGTTGGTAAACATGCTAAAACTTTGAAGGAACTGGTTCCCAAGTGCAAATGCCTGAACACACCTATTGGTATTTGGCGGCAGATTTTCAACTTGAGGGTAGTAGCTAGCCAGGCGGGCATCATAAAATGCCCTACCACCTTGCTATGGTATAAGCTTAAGCTCATTATAGGTGGTTGGATTCGAGCTCACGTCCCTTGACACAAAGTCGTACACACTGAGCTTTGTAATATTAATATACATAGATATTATAATACCTGGTTCTTTTTCCTTGTTACTATCAAAGAATTTATAGTCAGGATCATATATTCTAGGATCCTTGGTTTTCAACAAGGCAAGTGTCTTCAGGAACTGTGTCTCTGTTTCTTCCGAAACCTCCAGTGGTTCGTCTTCATCTTCACTGTCCGTAGTAATCGAGGCATCCGAGTTTAGATCCTTGTCTCCATATTTCTGTTCCACTACGAAAAAGAAATACAAGTCAATTTTTATTTAATGTATAATAATTTTTTGCCCATTTATGTGCAACTCGAGAATTAAATTATAACTTTATTAATAAGTATTAAAGTTACTAATGCAATGTTATTATGACTCAAAAACCTTACGTTTATGTTTTTCTTCTTTCTCACGCCAAGCGTCGTATTTCTTCGCGTATTCATTCTCAGTTTTAATCGTCACCTCATCGTCGGAATCTTCGGTAAACAATTTAGATTTAAGCATATTTGAATTATAACCAAATTTTACTTCATGCTTACATATTTACTTTCATATTCAAAATAGAGAATTGTCAACAGTGTGACCATATCCAAAATGGAAAATCTGTCTGACAATGTCAAAAATCTGCCAGACACAACTCCAGAAAATGCTACAGATTGCCATCATATAATTGCATCCATCTATCATATCCCAGACGGGTAGGAATAAATAAAATACTACGTATTCAAAGAAATTTCTTTATTCAAACTGAAAAGTTTCATTTTTTTTTCATATACTAGACTATTCTACTTATTATAATTAATCCCTACCTACTAATATTACGAATGCGAAATTTTGTAGGTATGAATGTTTGTTACTCTTTTCAGAAAAAACTACTAAATGGATTTTAATAAAACTTTACAATTACATAGCTTATGCATCAGAATAACATATAGGCTATAATTTATAAGATATTCTGTGAACTGTCGAAAATATAGTGATAGGTAAGTGTCAAGTAAGTAGGAAAAATTCTGCTATCTGCGAGTTATCCTGGCGTGTGCTGCAAAAACTTTTATAACTACAAATATATAATGTATAATGTAAATATTTATCTTATATAGCCCTATAAAAAAGCCCACGATAGCATATATCTATCTTTTATGTGTAAACTATTATCACCGTGACTGAGGTGCTGACTATGCGCCAGTTATTTGTGTACCGTTCTATACTTGGCAAACACTCGCAGTTTACCTATGATCCAAAACATGCCTTAAGGAAACGTAGATCCGACAAAGTCTGTGAAATTGAGTACAGAAGGACAACATTTGCGAGTCGACACTTATATTTTATGAGCTCAATGATTTATAATCACGCAAATAAAATGCTTAATATATATGACTTGCAGATGTTTTTTTTTTTTTTTTTTTTTTTATACTTAAGGTTTTAGCGTTATGGCCATTATCTCACCTGATCTTAAGTGACGGTACGGCCCAAGTGGTAGACACGGTAAACCTCTGGAGGGACTGGCCCTCAAGTGCTGCTGCCGGAACACACCTATTGGTATTTGGCGGCAGGTTTACAACTTAGAGGGTGGTAGCTAGCCAGGCGGGCATTAGAAAAAGCCCTACCACCATGCTATGGTTTCCTCACGATGTTTTCCTTCACCGAAAGCTCAAGCTCATTGTAGGTGCTTGGGTTCGAACCCACGTCCCTTCACGCGAAGTCGTGCACAATACCACTGAGCTATCATCGCTTCAAAATGATGTTGTAAAAAGACTCTTCTTCAATGGCTAATGACATTCACATATGACGATACTGAAAATCTCATATCCAACGTGTAGTAGTCTAATTTTTAGACAACTAAATTCGGTTTGGCCACTTGCATGACACACACACAAACAAACACACACACACACACACACACACTTCACTCTTTTTTTACATTTCTCAGTTATTATTATCATAATTTTTTATATTGTTTAATTTCTTTTTTTTTTAAATTACTTGTTTCCTTAAATTTTGTCAGTATCCGGAGGTGGGCGCTGTTAACTGCGACACAGTTAGATTACTAACTACTGCAGTTAGCAACATAAAATTGTACTATATGTTATATTGTTTTTTGTACCAATAAAGTTTTTTTTTTTATCACCGAAATATTGAGCGGTCCATATATAAATGACTACGAGCACAAATGTTCTTATACCAGTCTCCTTCGATATAGTTCAGTTAAAATAGTGTATATAGGAATCGAAATTGTTTGATAAAATCAATATTAACATGAGCAAAGCCGTGGTTAAAAGCTTATTTTGACACTCCATTTGTATCCTGCATTTTACAATCGCTCCCCTGAATCCACACTTAAAATTATACTGTTTCTACTTCTACTAAATTCCAACAAATAGCTGCCACTTTTTTCGAATTTCATGTCGATATCCATTGTCAATTTTTTGAAGATTATTTTCATCTACTATATTGGGAAATTTATTTACAATGTTTACTCTTGATACCTAATCTTTATAAACAACATTTGTTGGGTCTACAAATTGTAAGCCTTTAAAAACACTGCTCAGTGGCAAACATGTTTGTAACTAATTACAGAGTCAAATATACAAGATAACGAACATTAATTGCAACCGCATTCAGTTTTATTAACAAAAAAAATAGTCTATTTCTGTTTCATTGCCGTTTCTAGTTATATCGCCTATACGGTGTACCTACATAATAATAGAAAAAACGGTAAATAAGCGTGCTATCTGGCATAGGACTAAAGTTGTCACTTCAGTAAATAATTTCCTAGCATAAAAAAGCATAATAAAATAAAATGAATTTACAAGATATAAAAAGTTATAAGTATTCTAAATAGAAATATTAATATATAAAAAGTTATTTCAAAAATATAGTAAAAATTTCCTTGAAATCTTCCAAATTCTGTCACTTTTACGAATCGTCAGTTTAATCTATCAAACCTACAATTTAGGGGCAAAATCTACCCAAATCGCAGAAATCTGCCGCAAATAGTCACATGGATTGTTACCTTTTTTTATTTATTCATGACCATAGACACAAAGTCTTTCAGTCGTATACATTCACGAAATTGTCATTGTCAACTAAGGTCGACTAAAAAATAGTACTACCAATATTTCATCTCAACATACCTTAATATTGTTGTTTATACTGAACAAAATTCAAAAACAATATCTTAATTCTCTTTAAATTTGACGTATAATAATAATTTCAAGGAAGGACATGATCTTTCCTAATGAGTTATTTTAGCTTGTTCTATCGTGTTTAAAAAGGTTTCACTTTAAATAGGCTTACCATAATTACGAAGAGCCAAACCGGGACGCAGAAGAGAAAGAGGCTCATTTTTATTTTGCTTTTCGCTTAATTTGTGTTTTTCAAGTTCAAGTTTGACCGGGACGCCGGGACAACCAGGACGCAGAAGAGAAAGAGGCTCATTTTCATTTTGCTTTTCGCTTAATTTGTGTTTTTCAAGTTCAAGTTTGACGTCGGGACAGGGATCTCAAACCGGGACTATCCCGGTCAAACCGGGACGTATGGTAAGCCTAACTTTAAATAACATTAGTAAGTTGGACGTAGGATTCCACATATAATTTATTTTATTTTATTTTTAATCGAAAATTGATTAATAGTAACAAAGCGAAACATTTTGTACGAAAATATTTAACGGTTACTCTTCAGCTTGGGTATAAAGAGAAATATGTGAAACTATCGAATTTATTAGGTATACCCAGAAGTACTCATTTATATCTTCACAGTGGCTCTACATTCAGTTTAACTGCAAAGAACTGAAAAAGTTGTAGCGATCAACCTTTTTGTTTGTAAACTTTTTATATGTTGATTGGAAATACAGAAAAATAAATAAAAATGAAGCTTCTCTTGTTATACCAAAATGACGTGTTTTATTTTATTTGTAAGTAATTTTTAATTATAAATGTTATAAGAGGGTTATAACAACCTCATAATGTTTTTGATTTCTCTCTAGAGCTAAAGATAAACTCATGTAATTTTAATATTATTAGACAGTTGTGGCAGTACCATTTGGGTTGATAGACAAAAGTCGAAACAGGTTTCAGGCAGCTATATTCATAGATTATAACTTAAATCTAAGAACCATACTGATATTGGCAAAAGGACTACCACGCAAGATCTGTTGGGCTCTGACCATTGGCAACATTATTAAATATAACCTATATTTTGTTGCGTCTTGTCAACCGGTTTTGTTTTTCCATAAATATTATTTTGCGAATAGCGTTAGTACATAAATAATTACACTGTTGTAAATGCTATAAACAAGTTATAACAATGACTACAAACCCGAGAAAAGGCACAGACCCTGCTCCTATCGAGGAAAGTGATCAGCTTACTATCAGGCCGTTGTGAGTGTTTACATATTTTCATCGATAGTTGAAATCGAATATTATAGTTTTTTCTTTCTTAAATAATAAAATTATGTGATCAATATTTATTTTAAATATAATATATAATGATACAAGTAAGATAAATATTATCTTTTGTTAAATTGTAGAAATTGTTATGTTTGATTATTTACGTCGACATACGAAAACATCACATTTATAATGTACTTAACCTAATTTATGGTTTTATGTAACAGATTTAGAAATATTATTATGGGTCATATTATGATATTGCTTTAGTATACGGCCGCACGATATTCATTATAATTTTAATTGGTGTAAGTAAGTAATAGGCGACTGAAGTTAATACTGGTAGGGTATTCTGTGGAAATTTATAGTTTTCAATTAATTATTATTTAAGATTTATAGGTTTTGATGAAAAAAAGGAAGTGTTATAGGTTAACTACTAGGATGCCTATAGAACACTATCGTTTCCAGCCCAAGAGATGAACATATTTGTATTTTAGATCATTAGAAAGAGGCAACTTACTAGTTATATCTCCATTTAATGCATGAAGTCATTCCAGAGCTCCTATTTCTCTCCCCTCTCTTGCTCTGCTCCCACCTTAGCCCTCTAATCTAACGTATTGGAGGAGTTGTATGTATGTTGTTAAAAGGAGATATAAAATAGAAAAAAAGGCAGTAAAAAAAATTTACACATTAATAAAGCCCTTGTTTATATCTTAAATATTTTTTAAAACTATTTTTTCTAAAAATAAAATTATTAAAATTTGAATCTTTTTTATCTTTATTTTACTTAAGGAATAGGACTGACGAATTTAAATTTGTCAGTCCTATTGTATCTTGATATTACCATAGTTACAAAACATTCATCAACAATAGATCTATGTAATTCATGTTTATAATATTTTAGGGGGGCTGGTCAAGAAGTTGGCAGATCTTGCATCATGTTGGAATTTAAGGGAAAAATTATCATGGTATGTGTAGTAATTTCGTTAATATATAAGCTATCTATAATATAGAAATTATCTATGTGTCTCAGCACAAGATTGGAATTCCTCTAGATGAAACTGTGCACGCATTGAAGTTTCATATATTTCTTTAGGTGTCAATTTACAATATTTTTAAGAACTTTAGAATTTACGTATTGAGATATGTAAGGTTTTTTTTTATGGTGAATATGAGAGTGATAAAAAAATCTATCAGCGGTAACATTAATAAGCATTAGATTTTACATGCAGTTTCCCTCACGTTAATATTGATGTTGTCGAACAAATTGCATGATGCAATCAGAAGTTTCATACACAGTGTATTCCTCTCTTTACCCCACTTCCAATAATTTATTTCCCTTCTTGCTGCCTATCTCTGTACCAAAATTTATCACAATCCATTCACCGGTGTAGACGTGAAAGCATAACAAATAAGCAAACTGATTTTTCGCATTAATAACAGTAGTATTTTCACAAAGCATCGATTTTGCAGTGGTATTTGTTAACATAATGTCTTCATGACATCTTACATCAGAAAGGCTTTCTGATTTTGCTGTGGGCTCAAAATCCCATGTAGGACAATAAATTATGTGATTCACAAATAATTCTGATGAGTCTGCGAGATACTTTGTGTCCCTTAATTGTGATTTTAAAGCCACACACTTGACTTCGGTGAGATAGCCTACACGGCTTAATTAATCAAAAGTCCTTTTTGAATAAAATTTAAATTTGGCTACAATATTCAGAGATCATGATTTAATGAGATTGATAAAGTAATCAGTTCTGATAATTATAACTAATCACTGCAAAAGCATTAACGTGTAATTTCTTATGATTAATTTGAGATATTATTATTTCGCCATTTCAAATTTCATTTCTTCAAGTCTTATTTTCAACATGTTGTCCTATGATGTTGTTCAAGGTCCAAACTATCTCTGTATTAAAATGAATTAGAAGAAGCGATAATAGAAGTGAATACAAATACCACATAAAATCCTCCTAGAGATTGAGTTATTGGTAAATCAAAATATTGTGACATAACCATAGTGTGGTGGTAATGCTTTTTCTAATACCCTCCTGGCTAGCTACCACCCTCTAGTTGAAAATCTACCACCAAATGTCTATAGGAGCATTTCAGCAGTTGCACTTGAGAGCCAGTCCCTCAACAGGTGTAGCATGCCCACCATCTTGACATCGTCACATAACATCAGATGAGATTATGGCCATAACTCTTAAAAGGTTTTACTAACTTAACCTTATTGATAATAAAAATCACTAAAAAAAACATTAATTAAACTCAGTGAAAAGTTCTTCATTTCTTTTTTTTTTTCTTTGAAGTGTTTTAAGGTCCCACAAAATATTTTTCACTAGTATGGAGTGCGGAGAAATATTTTTTCACTGATAAATGTGCCACAGTGACATATAGTTTGAGAAACTATGTTATATGTGAATATTTTGCATTTTTTTTTTAATTATTCCAGTTGGATTGTGGTATTCACCCTGGTCTGTCAGGTATGGACGCTCTACCCTTTGTTGACCTGATAGAGGCTGATGAGGTGGACCTACTGCTGATTTCACAGTGAGTTATATTTAATACTTCTGATTGTCACTTAAGATATCATACTATCTTTTATTTATACTAATAATTGCTTTTTTAATATCTCCTTTGCTATTCATACGTTTTTGAATTATTTATGAAGTGAAAACCTCTTTATTTTGTGGGTATTGAATGGGACTGAGTTGAAACACTCGGCTATGTAACACCGGATTACATTCGGTTCAAGTTGACTAAAGGAAGCCAGAGATGTTAAGCACCTACAATGAGCTGAGCTTTCGGTGAAGGAAAACATTGTGGGGAAACCATAGCATGGTGGTAGGGCTTTTTATGATGCCCGCCTGGCTAACTACCAACCTCAAGTTGAAATCTGCAGCCAAATACCAGTAGGTGTATTCTGGCAGCTGCACTTAAGAGCCAGTTCCTCCACAGGCTTAACGTGTGTTTTAAATTCCAGCTTTCATTTAGACCACAGTGGAGCTTTACCCTGGTTCCTAACGAAGACGTCATTTAAAGGGAGAGTGTTTATGACCCATGCAACTAAAGCAATCTACAGGTGGCTCGTTTCAGACTATATTAAAGTAAGGTGAGTGACCTTTGATTATTAACCTTTCAACTAACTTATTTTAACTAACCTAACCTGTTAACCTAACACCAGATTTAAGTAGTGGCATTTAACCTGATGAAAACTCCCACACAGAAATGGGGTTGATCATAAAATACTTCAACCCATCTCGCGCTGCTATATCACACTTTCTGTGACCTCCCTGTCAATATTACGTCAAAAATGATAGCCCTTTAAAACCTTATTACAATGAGAAATACTTGTGAAACATAAGAAAATTGCAAAACTGTCTTATAAGCACCAAGTGTCATGGTTATTTACACCCCCCAGCCCCCTAGGTCACAATTTTTCGCAGTAAGTCACACCATCTCCCCCCTCATAATTGGGAACGTATTTTACGATTAGCCCCTAACTATATCCAATGTTAATACAGTAATGCAATGTTTACATAAAGTACCAAAAAAATAAAATAATGTTCACTCTAGAAGCATAATTCAATATCTCTATGATATGTCTTTATATTTTTAAAACATTTTGTTAATAATTAATAAAAGGATATTTGATAGAAAAATCATATTTCGAAAAGTATCTAAATATAAAATTGTAATTAAATGAAAATTTGTATATTAAACATTATAAATTATATAATTGGGTGTGTAGTTTGTTATCAAGATTGAAACGGAACATAGATATATATATATATATTTTTGTCTATCAAATCTAATTTTTTTCTTGGTGATAAGTTATGATCTAGGTACATCTTACAAGATACATAAGTAGATTTTAGCTCATAAAATGATAAAATTCTTATGGGATAAGAAATGCAATGTTAAACTCCAACAACGTATCGCCAATGATCATGTAAATTTGTTCACATATACACATATTTTATCATGGCGTGTAATTCTGTGCTATCTTTGAATGCAATTGTCCCATCCTTCAGCAGCATTATAATATAATTACATTCACAGCAACATATCAACAGAACAGATGTTATACACCGAGTCGGATTTGGAGAACTCCATGGACCGTATAGAAACGATTAACTTCCACGAAGAGAAGGATGTCCGTGGAGTCAAGTTCTGGGCTTACAACGCAGGCCATGTGCTGGGCGCTGCCATGTTCATGATCGAGATAGCTGGCGTGAAGGTGAGCATTGCCAGGATTTTTTTTTGCAGTGAAACTTCTTATGGGAGGCCTTTGAAATTTTGATCCACAACCTTTTTGTGTGACGATCACTGTTACACTACTACTTACACTACTTATCCATAGGTTTAGCGTTATGGCCATAATCTCACCTGATCTTAAGTGACGATATGGCCCAAGTTGGTAGACACGCTAAACCTGTGGAGGAACTGGCTCTCAAGTGCAGCTGCCGGAACACACCTAATGGTATTTGGCGGCAGGTTTACAACTTGAGGGTGGTAGCTACCCAGACGGGCATTAGAAAAAGCCCTACCACCATGCTATGGTTTCCTCACGACGTTTTCCTTCACCGGAAGCTCAAGCTCATTGTAGGTGCTTGGATTCGAACTCACGTCCCTTGACGCGAAGTCGTACACACTACCACTGAGCTATCATCGCTTTTAATTTTTTTATATCATTTCTGTTAAGTACAGTACAGTACAATTCATAAATGATGACAAGAGTAACATCTGCTGCTTGGTATGCGGACGTACTACGTCCACTCTGGCCAACGGTTCTCGTGGAATGTTCGAATCTTTATCATGAATTTAATTAAATATCGAGAGAAATTACATCACGTCTAAGTCTTCGTGTAACCGTTTCATATTTATTTATGTGGATTGAATATTTCAGATATTGTATACGGGTGATTTCTCGAGACAAGAAGACAGGCATTTGATGGCTGCCGAAATACCTACAGTCCATCCTGACGTACTTATAACGGTAAGGCATATACTATACTACCCTATACTATACTATACTATACTATACTATACTATACTATACTATACTATACTATACTATACTATACTATACTATACTATACTATACTATACTATACTATACTATACTATACTATACTATACTATACTATACTATACTATACTATACTATACTATACTATACCATACTATACTATACCATACTATACTATACTATACTATACTATACTATACTATACTGTACTGTACTGTACTGTATTGTACATTACTATGTATATAACAGGCCTCGTTAAAAATATAATTTTGATGGACAGTAGATCAAATTAATAGAGGCCTGTTATGGCCACTATATACATGGTGTTAATAACTGGCATGAGATGTTATGTTCATTCAATAATCAAGAGGAATGGTACGTGCCCAAAATAAATATTCTGATGAACGTTTAATAGTGATTAAGTTTGGGTTTTTATGGAGTAGGATGCAAACGAGCTGGCGAGTTACATGATGGTAAGTGATCACCGCCGCCCATCGACACCCACAACACCAGGCCAATCGCAGGTGCGTTGCTGAGCTTTATTGTAGGAACTGGTTCTCAAGTGCAGCTGCCGGAACACACCTATTGGTATTTGGCGGCACATTTTCAACTTGCTATAGGGCTATGCTTTTCTCACGATGTTTTCCTTCGCTGAAAGCTCAAGCTCATTGTAGGCGGATTCGAACTCACGTCCATTAACGCGAAGTCGTACACACTACCACTGAGCTATCATCACTTCTTTGTACTGGCTTCTGGTTATTGTAAATGCACATATTAAGACATTATTTGAAGAAGGTATAAACTGATCGAGTTTTTTTTGCCGGCTCTTCTCGATGTTTGGGATATTTTGCGAACCGGTGGTAGTTTTGACGATTATATGTGTTTTCTTAGAGGAGTTTGCCGCAGTTGAGTCAGCCAATAACATCAAAAGCACCCTTAAAAATATATAATTAAAATAGAAATAGTATTGGTTTTGCTTATCGGACTATACTGTACTTAGGACTACACTGTACTATTGAATTGCACTGTATTTAACATCAGGCACAGTGCAGTCACTTTGCCGAGCTAACATAAACAAAAAACAATAACAATTAAATATATATATATATATATATATATATATAAATAAGTAAGTTATTCGTATTGTGTGCATTTTTATAAGGAGTACTATAATTAAAAAACAAGAAATACAAGTAAATGAAACTGGTGCGGACATAGAATATCCAGTGTGATGAAAAAAAAAAAAAAAACTTTTTGTTTGGGTCTAATTTGAATGTTAGCGTCAGGTGAGTCCTACATACCTGTATAATCCCTGTATATCTGTATATGTATCCTGTATATCCCAATGTTAAAAAAAAAAAAAAAACAAAGTAAGTGCTTAGTTACTCTCTACATTGAATAAATGTTTGTCGGTTTGGTTGTTTAGGAGTCGACGTACGGCACCCACATACACGAGAAGCGCGAGGAGCGCGAGAGCCGGTTCACGGGGCTCGTGTCGGAGATAGTGACGCGCGGCGGCCGCTGCCTCATACCCGTGTTCGCGCTCGGCCGGGCCCAGGAGCTGCTGCTTATCCTCGGTACGATTCATCTGATCACCACACCCACTCCGTTACCCATTCCCCCTACTAACAATCATTAAGTGTACAATATGCAATCTTACTATATTATACTATACTATGTTATACTATACTGTACTGTACTATACTATACTATACTGTACTATATTTTACTATACTGTACTTTACTATACTATACTATGCTATAATATATAGTCCACAAGACTGACTTACTTATAGAAATGTGGTCGCGGGCAATGTGTCGCACCTCGCAGTATCGAAAACCATGCGTCAGCATTGCCACCACAATAATATTATAAATGTGAAAGTGAGTTTGTTTGTATGTTTTACTATCACGCCTAAACCGCTGAATCGATTATGATTAATTTTGGTATAGAAATAGGTGAGCACCTGGGGATGATGATAGGTTACTTTTTCTTATAAAAAAAACTTACTAGAAGTGGGATAAAGAGCAAGATAAACTCGTATGAATTTTTGTATTGTGTCATTCGATTTTTTTAATAAATTCAATATTAACGTTATCGAAGCCGCGGGTGAAAGTTAGTATGAGGCAAACGTTTTTTGTACCCAATCTTTTGTTTTATTTATTCTACTCCATTATAAAAATATAGTATTTTTTTTTAATATATTTATTAGGTTATCTTATTAAGGTAAAGCTTAGTATTAAAAAAAAATATAATTTATTCAAAAAGGTTTTTTTTAAAATGTAATAGCGTGCAAACGAGCTAGCGTGTCACCTGATGGTAAGTGATCACCGCCGCCCATGGACACGTACAACACCGGGGGATTCGCGGTACGGTGCTTGCTCTTACCGGAAGTCGGTAGCTCGGAAGCTGTTTTTTTTTTTTTCATCCCCCCTCTCCCGTGTCGCAGACGAGTACTGGTCCCTGCACCCGGAGCTGCAGGACGTGCCGATATACTACGCGTCGTCGCTCGCTAAGAAGTGCATGGCGGTCTACCAGACCTACGTCAACGCGATGAACGACAGGATCCGGAGGCAGATCGCCGTCAACAACCCCTTCGTCTTCCGGCACATCTCCAACCTGAAGGTAACCCACCTTCACACCCTGACATTACCCCCCCCCCCCACATACATCGTGTGTTTCCGCCCGGCTTTTAACACACATTACCCGGGTGTTTCCGCCCGGCTTCTAACACGCATTACCCGGGTGTTTCCGCCCGGCTTTTAACACGCATTACCCGGGTGTTTCCGCCCGGCTTTTAACACGCATTACCCGGGTGTTTCCACCCGGCTTCTAACACGCATTACCCGGGTATTTCCGCCCGGCTTTTAACACGCATTACCCGGATGTTTCCGCCCGGCCTTTAACACGCATTACCCGGGTGTTTCCGCCCGGCCTTTAACACGCATTACCCGGGTGTTTCCGCCCGGCCTTTAACACGCATTACCCGGGTGTTTCCGCCCGGCCTTTAACACGCATTACCCGGGTGTTTCCGCCCGGCCTTTAACACGCATTACCCGGGTGTTTCCGCCCGGCCTTTAACACGCATAACCCGGGTGTTTCCGCCCGGGATACTAATACTCGGGACCGATGCATGCGAATCCCTGCTAATATGTTATCAATGAGAATGTACGTCTGTTTGTTGCGCTTTCTCGTGGAAACTACTTAACCGATAATCATGAAACTTTGTACACATATTCTTGGACGTATTAGAAATAATATAGGAAACGTGGAGGATAACTTAAAGGACTTATTTGTTGGCTTTATCCGAAGTCGCGGGTAAAAGCTAGAAATATTATGCAGTGCAATGGTTTGTATTTTTGTTTGTAGCGAATAAGGGGTCATTCATTATATTACGTAAGGATATTGAAGGGGGGGGGGTACGAAAATTTCTACATGTACTTGTGGGGGGTGGGGGGGTGAAATTAGTTCTTACGTAATATTTCGTGAATCAAAATTCAATATTAAAAATCTAACTCCATTTTGAATTCAAAATAGTTTTCTCAATTTTAAAGTGTTCAGTTGAATTTTTCATTGTACTTAAATAATTTTCATTGCTTATTGAAAAGAAAACTTATTAAAATTACATATGCTTTAATTGTTATCAATGTTTGATTCTGTAGAAAAAATTATAGTATTTATTTTAGTAATGAAATTTAGTTTAGTAATTGCAGTCCGATGTGTGAATAAGGAGACAGTCTGACAAAAATAATATGAAAATGAAATAAAAAATTTCCGAACTCTATTTTGATGATAAAGTATATACCGATTATTGTTAATACAACAGGACCCGTAATTTGTGTTATTGAACAGCATTCTCTTCCCCGATCGCGAACACGTTGATCTCCGGCTTGACTTTGTCGTACAAATGCGGGAAAGCTCCCTCGGCGGCATATCTCCTCCTAACTCTCTCGTACAGCGACAGATCGAACATAACCTCGAACTCCTCGCGAGTCATGAATATATCCGCGTAGAGGAAGGAATAACCTCCCACTTCCCGCGTGAACTCCTCCATTTTCCTCATAGCGGACACCGGGTTGTAGGGTCGTTTGGCCTTAACTTTCCCCGGGACGCCGTAGACGCCCAAGTCGTTGTACATCGCGTAGTTCGTCCCCGGCACCATGTATTTCGGGTTCGGCCGATTCAACTGACCCGACGATGGTCCGTGATCGATTATTTTGCACGGGTACACCAGCAACGGGTACTTGTCGAACAGCTCCGCGGAAATCTCGATCTGCCTCTCCAGCTCTCTGATCGGCAGGACTATGTCCTGGAAGACTTGTCTCGTGAACGTGTACGCCCTGACGCCCGGTGTCGTGGTGTACTTTAGAAACGCCGGTTTCGGTGGTAACAACCAGCCAAATAATAGTCTAAATATAGGACTGTTTCCGAAGGACAACATGTCTTCGACGACCCAGAAAATTGACCTGTTGTGTCTTAGCAAATAGTCTCGCAGCGGTATCAGTTCAACCCCTTCTCCCTTTTCCAAAAATGTCTCGACGTGCTTATAGAACCAGGGTTTGTACCATTTAGAGCAATGGTTCACTGTGATCTTCGGGTCGTAGTCGGCGTAATTCCCAGACATCACCACTGCCTCGTCATTGCTAAATATAGTGCCTTCGATGTAATCTGGAAAATCTTTCGGTTCGGCTTCATTAGTACCGGACAGGTCGCGTAATAAATCACAATAATTCTTCTGCCCCCTAACTGGAGTGTATTTCAACTTTATGTACGGTTTGATTTTGACGATCTTCAAGGTTAGAGCGACCAGGAAACCCAAACTGCCGTGTGACCACGGCAGGGTCTTAAACAGTTCCGAATTCTCGTTGTCGGCTGTCGCCGTGACCAAAGAGCCATCGCCAAGAATTACTTCATAGCTTGTGATAGTTTCGTGGTACAGGCCGGCTTTGTGGGAGTGCGTAGACATTCCGGTACCGAGGGCCAGACCTGGGGAAAACACGAAGTTTTTAATTTAGATGGGCGATAACCGAAATATGTCATTTAACATGTTAATTGAGATAGGCGGAGACCAAAATATATCATCTAACATATTAATTGAGATAGGCGGAGACTAAAATATATCATTTAGCATATTAATTGAGATAGGCGGAGACCAAAATATATCATCTAACATATTAATTGAGATAGGCGGAGACCAAAATATATCATTTAGCATATTAATTGAGATAGACGGAGTCCAAAATATATCATCTAACATATTAATTGAGATAGGCGGAGACCAAAATATATCATCTAACATATTAATTGAGATAGGCGGAGACCAAAATATATCATTTAGCATATTAATTGAGATAGGCGGAGACCAAAATATGGCATTTATAATATTATTATATTATATATTCCACTCGTGTGTATCGTCGAGCGTCTTACAGTGCTGCACAAAACGTCTGTATATATAAATATTTAATCACCAACCACCCAAAGTAGCGTCAACTAGTTCTATGGTCACTGCCAATGAATATCCCTTCGGTATCAAATATTCAGTTATATCGCCGATGGTGACCATCGGCTCAACCCTCACGGTCATCGCTGTCTCATCCAGTTCGAGGATATCGTACAACGGTATAGGGATCTGGTGATGGAGATGTTTCTCGAAGAACGTAGTCGAGAGCGATAGCCAGTTGGGCCGGGAAGTGCATAGCAGACGGCGGTCTTTGGACGGCAGTTTGTCCCATTCCCGTACCTGGAAGTCAATATATCTTAGATTATTTTTGATTCAATGGTTTATATGTTTAGCCTTATGGCCACATCTCACCTGATCTTTTGATCTTTGATTTCAAGTGCAACTGCCGTAACATACCCTGTAGGTACTTGGTAGTACTTTGCACTCTAGGGTGGTCATTAGAAAAAACCCTACGACCATACTATGGTTTCATCTAAAGCTCAAACTCAATATAGGGATTTGAACTCGCGACCATTGCGGCGGCTTATTTCACGTTACCACAGACCTATCATTGCTTCATAAGCCTCTATCGGTAATTTTTGTCTGTCTGTCTGTCCTCTTCTACCTACACACATCGCTCTGAAACTGCACGACTGATTTTGATAAAATTTGACATACCGATAATATTATGAGTTGTTATCGTTAACGTGAAGAAAAAAAAACAATTTTTGTGCCTAAGACGACATGTGACGTCAAGTGACGTGGGTTCGAATCCATCTACAATGAGTTCGAGCTTTCGGTGAAGGAAAACATTGTGTTGAAACCATAGCACGGTGGTATCTAATACCCGCCTGGCTAGCTACCACCCTCGAGTTGAAAATCTACCGTCAAATAGTTATGGGTCGGGTGTGCCGGCAGTTGCTCTCGACATTAGAGAGAGAGAGAGATTGAGATAGAGAAAGAGATTGAGAGAGAGAGAGAGAATGAGATAGAGAAAGAGATTGAGAAAGAGAGAGAGAGAGAAGATTTGTCGTACTCGCCCTGGCCTGTATAACTTTGACTGAGCTCTCATGACGTGTCGCGTCGCTGGTCATACGTCGTAGGAACGATTTCATACGAAGCGTCACGCTGAAAAGAAAGCTGGCGGGCAGGCAGAACAGTAGCACGACCAGCTCTCGGTTGTCCTCCAGCCACCCTATAAGCCGACTCTTGAACGTGCCCATTTCTGTCCCGTATCAGTTGCAATCTAATAATGAAATTTGACGAATTTAGAGTCATCCTAGTGTGTGTACGTTTGTAAGCTAATAATAGTTTCATATGCAGTTTCATAGCGATGATAGCTCAGTGGTAGTGTGTACAACTTCGCGTCAAGGGACGTGAGTTCGAATCCAAGCACCAACAATGAGCTTGAGCTTTCGGTGAAGGAAAACATCGTGAGGAAACGATAGCATGGTGGTAGGGCTTTTTCTAATGCCCGCCTGGATAGCTACCATCCTCAGGTTGTAAACCTGTCGCCAAATACCAATAGGTGTGTTCCGGTAACTGCACTTGAGAGCCAGTTCCTTCACAGGTTTAGCGTGTCTACCAACTTGGGCCGTATCGTCACCTAAGATCAGGTGAGATTATGGCCATAATGCTAAACCTTAAGTATAGAAAAAAAAAAGTTTGCATGTACTGAGTATTAGTGGATAGTCTGGCTTCGAGTTTGGATACAGTTTATTAGGGAGAAAACTGTGTACTTTAGACTACCTGGCAGTAGTGAAGCGATGATAACTCAGTGGTAGTGAGTTCGATCTAATCACCTACAGTGAGCTTAAGTTTTCGGTGAAGGAAGACATCGTGAGGAATGGTTTCCAGGCTAGCATGGTGGTAAGGCTTTTTCTGATGCCCGCCTGGATAGTTACCACCCTCGATTTGAAAATCTGCCGCCAAATACCAATAGGTGTGTCCCGGCAGTTGGACTTGAGAGCCAGTTTCGTCACAGGTTTAGCGTGTCTACCAACTTGGGCCGTATCGTCACTTAAGATCAGGTGAAATTATGGCCATAACGCTGTAAACCTTCACTATAACAAAAGACATGACTATATCTATCTCGCTCCCTTAGTCGCCTCGAGCCGAGTTTACTCGAACGAGCGTCACACGAAAACGTTGCGTATCGGGATTTCAAAACCCTCTCACAGACGTTTCACTCCAAAAACGTTTGACACGAACACCATCGTATGTGGTTGTACCAACGTGACATTGGCGAAATTGTGTGCGCGTAAATGTGACCATGGTAAAAGAAATAGTATATTTGGTATTGATTATTTGTATGTAAGAGTAGGCTTACCATACGTCCCGGTTTGACCGGGATAGTCCCGGTTTGAGATCCCTGTCCCGGCGTCCCGGTCAAAATTTTGATCACATTTCAAATATGAAAAACACAAATTTAGCGAAAAGCAAAATGAAAATGAGCCTCTTTCTCTTCTGCGTCCCGGTTTTTGCATTTCAAATATGAAAAACACAAATTAAGCGAAAAGCAAAATGAAAATCAGCCTCTTTCTCTTCTGCGTCCCGGTTTTTGCATTTCAAATATGAACAACACAAATTAAGCGAAAAGCAAAATGAAAATGAGCCTCTTTCTCTTCTGCGTCCCGGTTTGGCTCTTCGTAATTATGGTAAGCCTATGTAAGAGTATTTCTAAATTTGCCTGAATTAAACTAATAGTTTAAGAGATAGTGGTGTTGCCACAATCTCCCCTGATGTTTAGTAACGAGATGAGCCAAAATGGTGGACACGCTAAGGTCTTGGTTGGTTAATATTTTGTCTTTTAGACGATTTTCATACTATTCGAGTGGGTTTGTTATCGGAAACCCTGTTGTAGTTAGTTAACTAAGTAAATACGTTTGTGTATAAATAAATAAATATAAAACATCGCCCTTTTCTGTAACTTTTCTCAATACAGCTTTGCTTCTATCGGTGGTAGCGAGATGTTAAATAGCCTAAAGTCTCCCTTAATGCTTGCCCTATAAAATATAAAAATAATTATTGAAATCGGATTGGTAGTTGCTAAGATAAAGCGGGTTCAAAAAAATTATTATTCCTGCTTGGAAAAACTAATAGAGATAACGCACTTTGATTATAACCATTAAGGATAAGAAAATCCATGGCTTGTGAGATATATACGAAAAAAGGGTTTATGGCCGAACCTTTAAAGTATAAGGTATAAAAGATTTTTGTCACAAATATTCTAAATTCTTAAGCTCTGTTAACGATTGGGTGAATCACAGACATCCATATAGATCGGTAAAAAAGTCAATTATATTATGTGTTAATTAAATAAAATTAAAATAAATACCTAAGGTTTGAATATAATCGGCGACTAATCACTTACACACCAACCAACACAATATTAATGTTAATCAAATATATTTTTTTATATCTTATCTCTACATAATCTCATACACTCACAACTTCGATGAGTAATTTAACTTTAAACTCATTTATACGATGATAGCTCCGTTGGTAGTGTGCACGGACGTCGCGTCAAGGGACGTGAGTTCGAATCCACCTACAATGAGCTTGAGCTTTCGGGGAAGGGAAACATCGTCACGAAACCATAGCACGGTGGTAGGGCTTTTTCTAATACCCACTAGGGTAGCTACCACCCTCAAGTTGAAAATCTGCCACCAAATAGCTATAGGTGTGCTCCGGCAGTTGCACTTGAGAGCCAGTACCTCCACCAAGCTTAGCGTGACCACCAATTTGGGCCACATCGTCACTTAATATCAGGTGAGATTGTGGCCGTAATGCTAAACTGTAACTATAAAAAATGAGACGTTGAAATTTTTTAAGTTTGGATAATGAGTAATATTTCTTTTCTTTGCAACTAATACTCTCGAATTGGAATGTATTCGGTATCTTAACAAAATAAATCAAATGAAATCAAAAATCTTTATTCAATTTAAGTCCTAAGAAGGCGCTTGTGAACGTCAAAAATTACTACCGGTTCGGAAAGTAACGCAGTCATCGTAAAGAACTGGCAAGAAACTGGATCTGCATCTTTTTTTTATATCTTATTCTTATATACAAAAATTTAATGTGTTACAATAGTTATTAGCGGATTTACAGAGAGGGGTGTCAATTCCAGACATCACGATCGCCTACATATTGAACCACCCTATAATAGCCTTTTGACATCAAAACCCGTTTGACATGGTTCTTGAACCTACAGTGTTCCCTAGTCAGGTCTTTTCAAGTCGTGTATGTGACTTCTAACAATTCACTACACCTTCTATTATTTCTAATACACACAACACCTACGTACCTACGTCCCTTGATACGGTGTCCATACACATTACCACTAAGCTATTATCGCTTCAATATTCTATATCACACTAAATAGGGTCCAATAACCAAAACTACAAACTAAGAAACCGACCAAAACCTCAGACGGAATTATCATCACGAATTCGGTATAAATATAAAGTGATAAAATTAAAATGAAAGAGTTATGTTTTTTTATATATTCACCAAGGTAAATGTAATCATAACTTGGCAAAGAAGGTTATAATATGTGAATAAAATTTGTATATTAGTTTTACGGGCAATTATTGGAATATTAGAATAATCACGAGGGTAGGTTCATAATGTTTAATGACGTGATTTTTGTTAGTGTTACTTGTAAATTAAATAATCACTTTTACCCTTTTTTATTGTTTCTATAATATTTCACTGCATTACTGTATCCGGTGACGACCCGTGCCTACGATCTTGTCAAACGCATTTTTTTTTGAAGACTCTAAACACACGTCTTTTAAGCCAAATTTCGTATTGTTTTTTTTTAGTCCTCGACCACTTCATTATATTATTAATTATATATTTAATAATATCTAATGTTTATATTCTATATAATATATTCTGTATTCTATATAAATCACAGAAGAGGGTGGTTTTTAGAATTAGATTTAGAATTACATTTAACAGTTATGATGTATCGTTATACCATTTAATAAAAATGAAATTTTTAACCAAATTATTTATTTACATTCTAGGAATTAACTTTATGTAATAATGACCAGGTCTCTATATAAAGGATTATAACTGGACATAAACAGAAAAATATAAATTGTACTAAAAGAATTGTATTAAATGAAGTAAATTATAGGAATTGTAAGGTAAGAACAAAATAATGCGCTCAATATTAAAAATAATAGTTATAAAAAGGCACTAATTTAAAAAATATTATTAAAAAAGTCCCTGATTATGTTAGGGGTGATGCTGGGACATAAAAAAATATTTAACTTATAACAGTTAAATATATATATATTTATTAATATTATCTTACTAAATGTATGTGAACGTATAATCGGTACTTATACCAAAATAACTATTTTAAAGTTTTTTTATTCTTGGCTGTTCTGACAAACCACCGAAACGATTAGATCGATTTTGATGAGGCTTTCCCTGGTAAATTTTAAGGAGTAACTTGGGTCTGATTTATTCATGTATCCAGGTAAACGAAGTCGACGGTACAGCCTGTTGTAACCAATACCAATACCGACCAATACCAATACCGACCAAAATTAACGTTAATGGGCATTATTCGCAATGGATTACAATATATTTAATGTCTGGTACATTTTGTAGTGAATCAGTAAAAGTTTGTGTGTGTTTGTTGTTAAGGTGAAAATAAAAGTAGCGCAAGGTACGTCGCGCCAAATAACAACGGTTTCATTCCCTTCTCGGTTTTTTTTTTTAGAAGGGACCTACTCCGTTAGCCTGTATGGCTTTCACAGTTTTACCGTACGCGGAGGGCGCTCTAGCCCGAGGGAGGGGGGGGGGGGGGCAATATGCGCAAGGGTGTCACTAGTGACCGAACCCCAGCTTGGGCTGTTGCCGGGAACTTCCTCTCGTATTTGAAAAACGGTAGACCGCACACGGCAGAAGTGAAACGCTCCCTGAGCCGCCTCGGGCCGACTTTATCCGAACGAGCGTCACAGAAAAAGGTCGCGGATCCGAATTTCAATTATTGGAGGGCCCATAAAATGTTTCACTTAATTTTTTTTTTTATCGCTAGTCAGTTGCTAATTTATTATTACAATATTTACTTTTATCAATTCTAGGATTAGATTATGCAGGCGTACGAGTTATTATCTAATTGTAATTGTAATTGTAATTTTGAAGCGATGATAGCTCAGTGGTAGTGTGCACGACTTCGCGTCAAGGGACGTGGGTTCAAACCCAAGCACCTACAATGAGCTTGAGCTTTCGGTGAAGGAAAACATCGTGAGGAAACCATAGCATGGTGGTAGGGCTTTTTCTAATGCCCGCCTGGGTAGCTACCACCCTCTAGTTGTGAACCTGCCGCCAAATACTAATAGGTGTGTTCCGGCAGCTGCACTTGAGAGCCAGTTCCTCCACAGGTTTAGCGTGTCTACCAACTTGGGCCGTATCGTCACTTAAGATCAGGTGAGATTATGGCCATAACGCTAAACCTTAAGTATAAAAAAAAAAAGCGTTTGAGATAAATGATAATAGATAGGCTTACCATACGTCCCGGTTTGACCGGGTTAGTCCCGGTTTGAGATCCCTGTCCAAATGTTCTCGTGTTGTTTGTATTAATTGTACTTTGTCTCTTTTTCTTTTTAATAAAAAATATATTTACATTTATTAATTGATTATTTATTTCACAATTTACGTTTTCAATTCATAATAATTTTGATTGCATTTCAAATATGAAAAACACAAATTAAGCGAAAAGCAAAATGAAAATGAGCCTCTTTCTCTTCTACGTCCCGGTTTGGTTCTCTTCTGCGTCCCGGTTTGGCTCTTCGTAATTATGGCAAGCCTAATAATAGACTTTCTGACAGACTACCTACGCACGCGACTGCGTTTACGTGAACTTGAATTATATTTTGTATTACTTTAGTACTAAATGTAACTGTTTCTATGAAAGACATTTTTTTGTATTTATTATAGAAAGTACATAGTATTATGATAATGTAGAAAGAGATTTAAATACTACCAAATTTTAGTTTTGAAGTGTTGAAGCGAAAGTTCTAATGGGATGGGGGGCACTTTGAAATTATAATTTGCAATCTTTTGTGTAACGCTCGTTTGGGTAAAATCGGCTCGAGGCTACTAAGGGAGCCATAGACATATAGTGTCGTTTTAGTTCTGTCGTGTGATCACAATTTTGCACACACGATTTTTTATAATTCAAAATACTTGTTTTTGAGCAAGATCACGTCAAGTGGACCCCCCCTTTTCCACTTGATTATTAAATTCAGGTATGAATATTTCTACATGAAGTATTTACTATAAACAATTAATCCCCAGAACAGTTTTTGAAAATTTTCATTTTACCAACATTTTTTTTTAATGAAATTTTTTATGACTTTTAATTAAAAAATCAATAAATAAAAAGCTATAAAAGATATTTTAATGAAACTTTCAGGATTTATAGTTCAATAGTTGTACTTTGATAAGATACACAAAAGTTTAAATTATTTATTGATTTTCATATTGTTAATTATCTTTTTAGTTAACAAATGAAAATTTTAATGACTTCTCCCTCAAAAAACAAAACTTTTTTTCTCGATATTATGCATTAAACATTTAAGTAATAGAATCCGCAAAAAAATTTGACTGCTCGCGATTAGATTGAACAAAAAAAAAATATTTATCACGGGCGGTGAGCGCTGTCGGTACGCGTCATTCACTTGCCTTTTAATTTACTCAGTAATTGTAAGTCAAAAGCAAATATTTATTTTTTTAATAAAAAAATGTTATTTAATGGATCATTTTACTGAAACTCATTACATAAAATTAATTAATAAAATGTTTTTTTTTTTTTATTATTGAATACTTTTGTGTATCTTATCATAGTACAACTATTGAACTATAAATCCTGAAAGTTTCATTAAAATATCTTTTATAGCTTTTTATTTATTGATTTTTTAATTAAAAGTCATAAAAATTTTCATTAAAAAAAAATGTTGTTAAAATGAAAATTTTCAAAAACTGTTCTGGGGATTAATTGTTTATAGTAAATACTTCATGTAGAAATATGCATACTTAAATTTAATAATCAAGTGGAAAAGGGGGGTCCACTTGACGTGATCTTGCTCTTTATAAATCAAAAATATCCATAATAGTAGTTTTGATCGTAATTAAGGAGTTTTTGGCTTGATCTTGATATGTTACGTTGTAATTTTTATTTATATACTTAGTTATTTAGCCCTGTATTGTGTAATACAGGCGATATTTTACGTGCTGTAGTGTAGCTGAAGAGCATAACTGGAGTGAATTATAAATAATCATTCGGAACATGATATATTATTTACCACAAAAACTCCCAACAGAGCTTCGACAAGAGAGTCGCCATTTTGTTGAAGATAGTTTCACCTGTCCAAAAAGTCCAAATCTTTTCACTTGTAAATGGCAGTAATGGCCGCTAAAGAGGGCTGAGTTGCCAATAATAAAAAATGAAAAAGGCCGTATTTAATTTCACCAGAATCTTTCGAGGACTAATACAAAATTTCTGTTATTGTGTTTATTGTTTATATTTTCTAGAACGTTCTTGTTACCGTTGAACTTGCAATCACTCTATTATAGCTTATACGTCAACTGCGCGGGCGCGTTCACGCCATGACATTCTGGCGTGATCAATTTTAATACATTTCTATATTTTATTTTATCATGATATTTCAAAACATTAGAGTTACATTTAATTTTACTTCTTAATGTTAATTTGAGATTGATTCTACTCTTTGCTTTTCTAAATTCCACTGCGCTGTCTAATATCCGGGGGGGGCATTACAGTGAAACACATTATTCCGAATTAGCCTGTGTAGTGAAAATTCAAAAACCGATACGTATTCTCTTCCAGGGCATAGATCATTTCGAGGATATAGGGCCCTGCGTGATCATGGCCTCGCCTGGTATGATGCAGTCCGGTCTGTCCCGGGAACTTTTCGAGTCCTGGTGTACGGATCCGAAAAACGGAGTCATCATTGCAGGCAAGTGTAAATTCCCAAGTATCCAGCGTTCGACATGTGAAGTCTTGAAGCGATGATAGCTCAGTTAGTAGTGTGTACGGACGCCGGGTCAATGGAAGTGAGTTTGAATCCCCGCGATGAGCCTCAAGGAAAACATGGTGATAGAACCATAGCATGGTGGTAGGGCTTTTTATAATGCCCGCCTGGTATAAATATGGTATGAAATAAGCGTGTTTCAGCAGTTTCACTTGTAAGCCAGCCCTTAACTAAGGTTAGCGTGTTCGCTATCTTGTATCACAGCGTCATTTAACATCAGGTGAGATTATGGTCATAACGCTAGACCTGTGAAGTGAAAAATGTAGCTACAGCGGACTCCTGTCTCATCCGGGACCTCCTGTTTTCGAACATGTCCATTATTATTGAATATTTCTTTAACAATGTTCGCTAATATACCTAATGCATGATTGAACAGGTTACAACGGCATTGTTTTGGCATTCGGTTTTCTTAGTTTGAATTTGACATGTGTGTTGTTTGATTCGACATACATTATTAAGTATGTTTTATACTTCAGCTTATAACATATAGAATCTTCTCATTGTATCTATAATTTGTCGTATTAAACAGCACTATAGAGGGTCTCATTCGATAGATCGAGATTGGCTTGTAAAACGTTTTGTCGGCTTATCGAGAGTTCACTGTATTAGGTCAGACACCTGATACACTATCTGGTGCTGTGTTAACCATAACACTATATTATATTACAAAATCTATTATATAATATAAAGCGATGATAGCTCAGTGGTAGTGTGTACGACTTCGCGTCAAGGGACGTGAGTTCGAATCCGAGCACCTACAATGAGCTTGAGCTTTCGGTGAAGGAAACCATAGCATGGTGGTAGGGATTTTTCTAACGCCCGCCTGGGTAGCTACCACCCTCAAGTTGTAAATCTGCCACCAAACACCAATAGGTGTGTTCCGGCAGCAGCACTTGAGAGCCAGTTCCTCCACAGGTTTGGCGTGTCTCACTTAAGATCAGGTGAGATTATGGCCATAACAATTGTGTGTGTGTGTGTGTGTGTGTTTTCCCTCTAGGTTATTGCGTGGAAGGCACGTTAGCGAAGACCATCCTGTCGGAACCGGAAGAGATTACGACCATGTCCGGTCAGAAGCTCCCGCTGAAGATGTCCGTGGATTACATATCGTTCTCCGCGCACACGGACTACCAGCAGACCTCGGAGTTCATCAACATACTCAACCCACCGCATGTGGTGAGTCAACTTAATGCTGATGGGTTTTTATGAATGGTGTCGAACGGTGGTGGGGGGATGGAAATGGGTGTCGTACGTCGACTCCTTCCAACCAAACCGGCAAAGCCTTAATTTAGACAATATCTAAGTACTTAATTTTTTTTTTTTTTTTTTTCCCAGCCCGAGAGGACTGAGGGGGTATGTGGGACTCACACAGCGCTATCATTCAAATTTTTTTTTTTCAATATACTTAAGGTTTAGCGTTATGGCAATAATCTCACCTGATCTTAAGTGACGATGCGGCACAAGTTGGAAGACACGATAACCTGTGGAGGAACTGGCTCTCAAGTTCAACAACTTGAGGGTGGTAGCTAGCCAGGCGGGCGTTTGAAAAAGCCCTACACTATGCTATGGTTTCCTCACGATGTTTTCCTTCATCGAAAGCTCGAGCTCATTGTAGGCGCTTGGATTCGAACTCACGTCCCTTGACGCGAAGTCGTACACACTACCACTGAGCTATCATCGCTTTTTAGCCTAAGTTTTTGTTTTATATTTCATCACACTGCAGACTCCTCTAGTCCACACCAGTTTCATTTACTTGTATTTCTTGTTTTTTAAATATAATACTCCTTATAAGAATGCACAATACGAATAATTTACTTATTTGTATATATATATTTAATTGTTTTTTTTTTTATGTTAGCACGGCAAAGTGACTGCACTGTGCCTGATGTTAAGTACAGTACAGTACAAAAACAGCGGCGACCATCGAGAAAACGATAATCCATCGTCAGTCGTTACTGTCATGTCGTCCCGTAAAACTACTGAAGCAAAAACGCACTTAATTTTTTAACGCCAACAAAATCACCTAATTAAAATAAGTCCGCAGATTACGTATTAAATAAAACTACTGATAGGTTTTTGTATTTATAAATTCTTGCTTGTCTAAAGAGAGATCTACAGACTTTTTTTTTATTATTTAATTTAAAAAGTAGAGATGCGACTCGAGCAATTTAACTACGTCACTCGTAATATACTCCTTACAATTCTAGTAAGAATTTATAACTCGAGTTGAGTTTCGAATACTTTAGATTAAGGATTTTTAAATACCTTTTTTTAATTGGTGGTATGAAATGAAATACAAAATATTATTTACCCAATTTATACGAGTTGACGAGTTTGACGAATTTACTCGAGTAAAAAAACGGCTCGAGTCGCATCACTATACGAAGCTGATTTAGGAAATTTAACGCCCTTTAATGAGACGTAATTAAAAAGTATTTACGATCGAGTTATCGTAAATCAAATATGTCGACCATAGTGCCATCTGTCCCATTCGGAAATACCGTAGAAACTTTACAACGGTCACAAAAATTAACCGTAATAATCCACAGCATTTTTTTTAATTGTAATATCAGCTGTGTAAGAGAAATAATTGCATCAAGATTTGATGATATTTGAGGTTTTATTAGCCGACATTAGATTTCATATGATAAAATTTATTCCGTATCAATTGTATTGATTATCGCAGTGACGAAATTCGCCAAATTCTATTAAATGTAGTTTCAAAATCATGCGCATACAAGGACACAAACATAAGACGAAAAATATATCGATAATAAAGCACATCACTATTATAAATAATTTGCAAATCTATTTTATCTACTTTAATCAATTCAGTCAATTGTGGTTTCATTATATGGGTGATTGTAAGGCTTTGTTGGTGTTAGGTGCTTGTCCACGGCGAACAGAACGAGATGTCGAGGCTGAAGGCGGCTCTGCAGCGGGAACATCGCGGGAAGATCACCATCCACACCCCCCGGAACACGCAGCAGCTCTCCCTCACCTTCCGCGGCGACAAGACCGCTAAGGTACCTTCCATTCACTACCCTCATCATTAAAATATACTTTGACCAAATTTTCTATGCTTATTTGTCTTCCCCCTTCCATTAATCCCTTTTCCCTTCCATAGCCCACTTCCCCCTTCCGTAGATCCCATCTCGTTTTCACAGATTCTCTTCCCCATTTCACAGATTCCTTCCCCATTTCACAGATTCCTTCCCCATTTCGCAGATTCCTTCCCCATTCCACAGATTCCTTCCTCATTCCACAGATTCCTTCCCGTTCCCACAGATTACTTACCTCTTTTACAGTTTCTTTCTCCCTTCCTATCAGATTCCTGCCCCTCGTCCGCAGATCAGTGAAAACCTTAAAATTATCTTATATATGTCCGCTGCTTTCGTAATTATAAGTAACATTTTTAAACGCTAAAGTAACAATTAATTTTCAGTTTGTTTTTTAAATAGATCGCCAGAACCCTCTCAATTCTTGTTACACGTTTATCCAGTTAAATGGTCAACGTTTTGACCATAGTCTGAAGGCTTTTTTTGAACTGTATTAGTTATGATTTAAAAGACTATCATATTTCATATTGTCATATATCATATATTATATATCATTTCATATATCATATTTCAGATATTTAAAAATATCTGTGCTGTTGATCACTACGTAACGTCTTACAGAATTCTATATTCTTAGGTTTTTAATGAAACGTTAAGGTGTCTGTAGATGTGAGTATTGAAATATTTCTGTTTACTACAGGTGATGGGGTCGCTAGCCATGGAACCCCCCGAGCCTGGGCGGCTGCTGCAGGGTGTACTGGTAAAGAGGAACTTCAACTATCACATCCTGGCACCCTCGGACCTGAACAGTGAGTACAGCTGAAATTATAGAACACGTTGTACGTCGTACTGCAAAAATTAAAAAAAAAAAATATTGAACTAGTGAATAACATTATATAAGTATTATTCATGCTCCAACATGTTAGTACAGCGAAATGAAACGAGACTTTCATAGGAAATATATTAATGTACTATATACAAAATCGGCAATGTAATACAAAGTGTAAAACAGCTGATACTGAGGTCAATGCACGCGTAACATGTGCCCGCTGAAATAAAACTAATTTAAACGGATTTTATCGCGGTTATTTATTAAATTTTGATCCCGACGTTTCGAAAGCTTTCCAGCCTTCGTGGTCACGGGGCGGACTGAGGTGTAGGTTGTCCAGAAAAGTTTATGTTACTGTGTCTACCTTCAATTTAATTTTTATTATTTATAGTGTTCCGATCTACGCAGAAAGAGCTCACAGTGTCAACTACTATAAATAATAAAAAATAAATTGAAGGTAGACACAGTAACATAAACTTTTCTGAACAACCTACACCTCAGTCCGCCCCGTGACCGCGAAGGCTGAAAAGCTTGCGAAACGTCGGGATCAAAATTTAATAAATAACCGCGATAAAATCCGTTTAAATTAGTTTTATTTCAATGAATAATATTCGCGTAAACCTAAGAAATCACTATTTATATTTGTCAATAACCTTATTTAATATACTATTTTACTTCTGTACTAGTTTCTATCTAGATATTTACATTTACCAAGAGACCAAGGTGTTTTATATTTTGTATTATATTGCTGGTTTTTTTTTTTAAATAGTGATGTATTTTTCATGAAATTCTCGTTTCATGTAGCTGTACTAACATGATGGAGAGTAAATAATGCTAAAAAAGGATTTTCAATAAAACCCTTTTTTTCATAGCTATCGAGTTTTTTCCTACCCTCATGAGGAAACGTATCATTAGTAGGGTGGCGCAAAAAAACCGACTATTATACTATATTTTTTTTTCAGTCTCGAGTGAATTTTTTTTAGTTTTTGATGTTTTAAGAGCACTCTCCAAAGAACAACTAAAAAAAAAATTTTAAGAGGTCGCTCCAAATTTTTTTAAATTTCAAAAATCATCAAAAATCGTTTTTTTTTTTTTTTCTCGTTACGGTAAAATTTTATAGACCAAAAAACAATAAGTTTATGAAAGTTTCAGTTCAAAATTTAAGTTTTGAAAGGTCGATCAAAATTTTTTTTAAATTATTAGTTCATTACTTTAGGGTTTTTCGAGCGACCTTTTAATATCTAAATTTAAATTCCATACATTTTTTTTCTTTTATTTATAACAATAATAGATAAAAATAAAAAAGAATAGATATTTGAAACTAAAAAAAATTTGGAGCGATCTCTTAAATTTTTTTTAGTTGTTCTTTGGAGAGGACTCTTAAAACATCAAAAACTAACATTTTTTGACACGAAACTGAAAAAAAAAATAGTCGGTTTTTTTGCGCCACCCTAATCATTAGTACTCTCATTTGCTTCGTTTGCCTTACAACTCTTAAGATTTATTTTGTTACATAGAGAATGTGTTTTCTTACGTGCTAGATCGTAATGGTCCTTCTAGCCGGGATATAACCTATGATGTATTTATATGAGAAAATACTTTATCACTCGGGAAGCAGTTTGGTAGTTTATTTTTATATAATTAGCGTTTTATATCGTTTAACGTTATGAATATATTCTAACCTGATTTTAAGTGACGATGATTGAGACACGCCTTGAGGGATTGGCTCGTAAGTGCAGCTGCCGGAGCACACCTATCAGTATTTGGGGGTGGTGGCTAGCCAGGTGGGTATCTGGAAGGGGGATCTGACGTGGCCGGCAGGGTACACGGAGCTGAGCCAGTCGGAGGTGACGCAGCGTCAGTCGGTGCAGTACGCGGGGTCTGCGCCGCTGCTGCGACACCTCGTGATGCAGCTCGCGGGCCGCGTGCACTTCCTGTCGGACTCGCGCTGGCGGCTCTACTCCTGCATCGACCTCACGCTGGACCCTGGCGTCGTGACCCTCGAGGTACAGCCTCCACCTCCTCCACCTCCTCCACCTCCTCCGACATCACTTATACTCTGACTCGGACTCTGGCTCCGCACCATTTTTTAGGTAGATGATTTTGTTGACGTTCAAACATTGCTGTATTTGCTATGCATTACACTAAAAACTTAAAAAGTAAGGGATTTTTTTTTTCATTCAAAATCGATTTATCATTGATTGTAACGTTCTGTATAGATGACGGTGGCTAATGGTTCTATATGAACAAGCCCTCCATAAAAAAAGGTTACGTTTGGATAGAGAGTTAGTTCGTGTAAGTCGTCATCGACATGGTCACGTGACGTGTTCACGTACACGCTGTATGTGTAGCTTTTTTTTTTTTTTTTTTTTATTCTTAAGGTTTAGCGTTATGGCCATAATCTCACCTGATCTTAAGTGACGATACGGCCCAAGTTGGTAGACACGCTAAACCTGTGGAGGAACTGGCTCTCAAGTGTAACTGCCGGAGCACTCCTATAGGTATTTGGCGGCAGGTTCACAACTAGAGGGTGGTAGCTAGCCAGGCGGGCGTTTGAAAAAGCCCTACCACCATGCTATGGTTTCCTCACGATGTTTTCCTTCACCGAAAGCTCAAGCTCATTGTAGGTGCTTGGGTTCGAACCCACGTCCTTTGACGCGAAGTCGTGCACACTACCACTGAGCTATCATCGCTTATGTAAAGGATATGATATCTACGCTATTGTTATTATAGAATCTGTGGAACTATTAGCTGTCAGTGTGACACTGACGATAAATTTAGAAGGAAAAAGAGAGGTTAAGTGCTTTTTACAAAAACGGGGAAAATATTCTCCTGATTTATTTTAAATAGAATTATACTATCATTTAAACTAGAAGTGAAGGCTTTATATGTTGTTTTTGTTATTTCAGGTAAGTTATCCTGTTAAAAATTTGTTAATTGTAGTAAAACTTGTGTATAAGTGTGATGTGAATAAAAGAATTTTGTCATTTCAGAAAACGCAATTACGTCTTTATTTCACCTGAGCATTTACTATTATATATATATATATGTGGACCGTTTATTTTGAAAGTGGTGTAAGTCCATTCTCTTTTGTTTCGAGAAAATTAAACGTTACTATATTTGTTGATAATTCAATTTCATTTATCGACCAAATATGAGATTTTTTGAGAATTTAAACACGGTATAAAAAAATTGCATTAAATTAAGCATGAATTATACGTGATAGCTCATTTTTCTCAAAAATGGACTTACACCACTTTCAAAATAAACGGTCCGTATGTATGTATACACAGTCTGTGGACTCTGGTTCCGCACCATTTATTGGGGGGGGGATTTTGTTGGCGTTGAGAAATTGCCGTATAACAGTAGCTATGCGTTACGCTAAAACCTAAAAAGTGGCATGACGCTCGCTGATGCCGTCACGCAGTCCGATTTGTGTGTCAGCTATCTAATATATATGTTCTTTAATGAAGTGTAGCTTATTTTGAAAGTTTCTGGATTGAGATTTCAGGTTGTGAGAGAATGAGATAGAATAGTTATTATGAGTTGGTTTTTATTGTGGTATATAAGATTTTTGTGTTAAAATACATAAATTCAGTGTAAAAATACATTTTCTGTATCAATGTGTCTCCTTTACGTGAGAAGGGTGTGGTGGGACTCATCAGGTGAAGTTGATGATAGGCTAACAAGACTTCTCTTGACAACAGTAAATACTATTAAAGGCATCATTATTAAAACGCTAGGCCAATTGCCCAGTCTCTCTCAGAGGTACGTGACCTCCCCGGGTCATCAGGGTAGGATCATGGGGTACTACTGGGTCTTGTGGGGTGAGCTCCATCCCCCTGATCAGGGTGTGGTCTGTTATGTGGACGACATTGTAGATCGAAGGTGGGACACACCGCGACGCTCTGATTGTGGGTTGGATCGAAGCAACGGAAGGATCTATGATCGTTATCGGGGGTGTTCTGATGGGAATGGGGAGATGTGAGATCTCGGACTCGTCTTGGATGGACGATGGAACTTCGTCCAGCACTTTGGGCAGCTGACCCTCTGTCTGATAGGTGCTGCAGCCGCGCTTACGTGGTTGTTGCCCAACATTGGGACCCGGCTCCCCTTTCCGGAGGCTTTACTGAAGGGTTGTTCGTTTCGTGACCCTTTATGAGGCTCTCATGTGGGTTTCTAAAGTAACTGGTCAAAATATCTCAGGTTAGATCGGTGATACCGTAATCGTTCTTGTCGGTTGTATAGCGAATTTTGAAGCGATGATAGCTCAGTGGTAGTGTGTACGACTTCGCGTCAAGGGACGTGAGTTCGAATCCAAGCACCTACAATTAGCTTGAGCTTTCGGTGAAGGAAAACATCGTGAGGAAACCATAGCATGGTGGTAGGGCTATTTCTTATGCCCACCTGGCTAGCTACCACCCTCAAGTTGTAAAACCTGCCGCCAAATACCTATAGGTGTGTTCCGGCAGCTGCACTTGGGAGCCAGTTCTTCCACAGGTTTAGCGTGTCTACCAACTTGGGTCGTATCGTCAATTAAGATCAGGTGAGATCATGGCCATAACGCTAACCCTTTAGTATATAAAAAAATAAATATGGGCGGAGCTCTGAAAGGTCTTTGTCATAGCATATTGACGGTCAGACCCGAGGTTACGAAGTCGGGTGTTAGGAAGATTGAGACTAGCATGTTTCACTTGACACCATGGCACCTTCATCTTCCGGTTGACGCTTGTCTCACGGGACACGGTTGTTTTGGGAAACTCCCTGTTTCGCATCAGCTGGTGTCATTTTTGGTGGTTGCCCATCGGACGCTGGTACACGATCACACGTCAGCACTTTGTCCTGCGTAGGAGTCGGAACGTTGCGTTCTGACTACGGCAATAGGGACCAATCTCTCGCTCCAGGTCGACGTCAAGGCGATGTGACAGAGCGAAGGTAGCAGCCCAATGTGGTGCATCCATCTCGCGCTCGGAGGCGTGGAAATGATCTCATACCTCCATAGGCAGGATCTGCGGTGAAGGGTCATTTTCTAAGGGCAGCCTCTCGCCATTGCAGTAATGCACAAGTCCTTGGCGTTCGTATGCGACCAGCGTACTTCTCGGCTCGTCCGTAGGGTTGTGTGGGTGTGGAAATACTGCAAATTCGAACGGCCACTCCTGCCAAAGACAAGAAGAATCGCGAAAGTTGTCCCTGGTCTCTGGCAACGTGGCAGTTCGAAGTGTCGCCGTGGTCCGTTTTAGTGGGTAGTGTTGGGTGATTAGTATCTGATGAGTCACCACATGCCTTTCACGTCTTTGACCGATTCCGCGTTATGCTTAGCGCATCGCAATGAGGAAGTCCGTTAAAAGTGGAATTTTTAAACTGCACGTTAGTAAAAAAAGCCAATTTTGCTGTCACTGTGTTGTTTTAGATAAAGAGTGGTAGAGAGAGAGATGAACCATCGTCTCACAGGAAATAATGTAATTGTTTTTGCGTCGCGCAGTGGAACGCGTCGCCCGTCTCCGACATGTACGCGGACGCGCTCGTCGCCGGCATCCTCGCCGCCTCCGCGCTCCCCGCGCCCGCCGCGCCCGCGCACCTCCCGCTCGCGCCCAAGCTCGACCGCATGCACTACAAGGTAACACCACACACACACACACACACACACACACACACACATACATCCTCGCCGCCTCCGCGCTCCCCGCGCCCGCCGCGCCCGCGCACCTCCCGCTCGCGCCCAAGCTCGACCGCATGCACTACAAGGTAACACCACACACACACACACACACGCACACACACACACATACATCCTCGCCGCCTCCGCGCTCCCCGCGCCCGCCGCGCCCGCGCACCTCCCGCTCGCGCCCAAGCTCGACCGCATGCACTACAAGGTGATACACCATACACACGTACACACACACACACATACATCCTCGCCGCCTCCGCGCTCCCCGCGCCCGCCGCGCCCGCGCACCTCCCGCTCGCGCCCAAGCTCGACCGCATGCACTACAAGGTAACACCACACACACACACACACACACACACATACATCCTCGCCGCCTCCGCGCTCCCCGCGCCCGCGCACCTCCCGCTCGCGCCCAAGCTCGACCGCATGCACTACAAGGTAACACCACACACACACACACACACACACACACACACACATACATCCTCGCCGCCTCCGCGCTCCCCGCGCCCGCCGCGCCCGCGCACCTCCCGCTCGCGCCCAAGCTCGACCGCATGCACTACAAGGTAACACCACACACACACACACACACGCACACACACACACATACATCCTCGCCGCCTCCGCGCTCCCCGCGCCCGCCGCGCCCGCGCACCTCCCGCTCGCGCCCAAGCTCGACCGCATGCACTACAAGGTAACACCACACACACACACACACACACACACACACACACATACATCCTCGCCGCCTCCGCGCTCCCCGCGCCCGCCGCGCCCGCGCACCTCCCGCTCGCGCCCAAGCTCGACCGCATGCACTACAAGGTAACACCACACACACACACACACACGCACACACACACACATACATCCTCGCCGCCTCCGCGCTCCCCGCGCCCGCCGCGCCCGCGCACCTCCCGCTCGCGCCCAAGCTCGACCGCATGCACTACAAGGTGATACACCATACACACGTACACACACACACACATACATCCTCGCCGCCTCCGCGCTCCCCGCGCCCGCCGCGCCCGCGCACCTCCCGCTCGCGCCCAAGCTCGACCGCATGCACTACAAGGTAACACCACACACACACACACACACACACACATACATCCTCGCCGCCTCCGCGCTCCCCGCGCCCGCGCACCTCCCGCTCGCGCCCAAGCTCGACCGCATGCACTACAAGGTAACACCACACACACACACACACACACACACACACACACACACATACATCCTCGCCGCCTCCGCGCTCCCCGCGCCCGCCGCGCCCGCGCACCTCCCGCTCGCGCCCAAGCTCGACCGCATGCACTACAAGGTAACACCACACACACACACACACACGCACACACACACACATACATCCTCGCCGCCTCCGCGCTCCCCGCGCCCGCCGCGCCCGCGCACCTCCCGCTCGCGCCCAAGCTCGACCGCATGCACTACAAGGTAACACCACACACACACACACACACACACACATACATCCTCGCCGCCTCCGCGCTCCCCGCGCCCGCCGCGCCCGCGCACCTCCCGCTCGCGCCCAAGCTCGACCGCATGCACTACAAGGTGATACACCATACACACGTACACACACACACACATACATCCTCGCCGCCTCCGCGCTCCCCGCGCCCGCCGCGCCCGCGCACCTCCCGCTCGCGCCCAAGCTCGACCGCATGCACTACAAGGTAACACCACACACACACACACACACACACACATACATCCTCGCCGCCTCCGCGCTCCCCGCGCCCGCCGCGCCCGCGCACCTCCCGCTCGCGCCCAAGCTCGACCGCATGCACTACAAGGTAACACCACACACACACACACACACACACACATACATCCTCGCCGCCTCCGCGCTCCCCGCGCCCGCCGCGCCCGCGCACCTCCCGCTCGCGCCCAAGCTCGACCGCATGCACTACAAGGTAACACCACACACACACACACACACACACACATACATCCTCGCCGCCTCCGCGCTCCCCGCGCCCGCCGCGCCCGCGCACCTCCCGCTCGCGCCCAAGCTCGACCGCATGCACTACAAGGTGATACACCATACACACGTACACACACACACACATACATCCTCGCCGCCTCCGCGCTCCCCGCGCCCGCCGCGCCCGCGCACCTCCCGCTCGCGCCCAAGCTCGACCGCATGCACTACAAGGTAACACCACACACACACACACACACACACACACACACACACACATACATCCTCGCCGCCTCCGCGCTCCCCGCGCCCGCCGCGCCCGCGCACCTCCCGCTCGCGCCCAAGCTCGACCGCATGCACTACAAGGTAACACCACACACACACACACACACGCACACACACACACATACATCCTCGCCGCCTCCGCGCTCCCCGCGCCCGCCGCGCCCGCGCACCTCCCGCTCGCGCCCAAGCTCGACCGCATGCACTACAAGGTAACACCACACACACACACACACACACACACATACATCCTCGCCGCCTCCGCGCTCCCCGCGCCCGCCGCGCCCGCGCACCTCCCGCTCGCGCCCAAGCTCGACCGCATGCACTACAAGGTAACACCACACACACACACACACACACACACATACATCCTCGCCGCCTCCGCGCTCCCCGCGCCCGCCGCGCCCGCGCACCTCCCGCTCGCGCCCAAGCTCGACCGCATGCACTACAAGGTGATACACCATACACACGTACACACACACACACATACATCCTCGCCGCCTCCGCGCTCCCCGCGCCCGCCGCGCCCGCGCACCTCCCGCTCGCGCCCAAGCTCGACCGCATGCACTACAAGGTAACACCACACACACACACACACACACACACACACACACATACATCCTCGCCGCCTCCGCGCTCCCCGCGCCCGCCGCGCCCGCGCACCTCCCGCTCGCGCCCAAGCTCGACCGCATGCACTACAAGGTGATACACCATACACACGTACACACACACACACATACATCCTCGCCGCCTCCGCGCTCCCCGCGCCCGCCGCGCCCGCGCACCTCCCGCTCGCGCCCAAGCTCGACCGCATGCACTACAAGGTAACACCACACACACACACACACACACACACACACACACACACATACATCCTCGCCGCCTCCGCGCTCCCCGCGCCCGCCGCGCCCGCGCACCTCCCGCTCGCGCCCAAGCTCGACCGCATGCACTACAAGGTAACACCACACACACACACACACACACACACACATCCTCGCCGCCTCCGCGCTCCCCGCGCCCGCCGCGCCCGCGCACCTCCCGCTCGCGCCCAAGCTCGACCGCATGCACTACAAGGTGATACACCATACACACGTACACACACACACACACATACATCCTCGCCGCCTCCGCGCTCCCCGCGCCCGCCGCGCCCGCGCACCTCCCGCTCGCGCCCAAGCTCGACCGCATGCACTACAAGGTGATACACCATACACACGTACACACACACACACACATACATCCTCGCCGCCTCCGCGCTCCCCGCGCCCGCCGCGCCCGCGCACCTCCCGCTCGCGCCCAAGCTGGACCGCATGCACTACAAGGTGACTGCACACACACACACACACACACATACATCCTCGCCGCCTCCGCGCTCCCCGCGCCCGCCGCGCCCGCGCACCTCCCGCTCGCGCCCAAGCTCGACCGCATGCACTACAAGGTGATACACCATACACACGTACACACACACACACACATACATCCTCGCCGCCTCCGCGCTCCCCGCGCCCGCCGCGCCCGCGCACCTCCCGCTCGCGCCCAAGCTCGACCGCATGCACTACAAGGTGATACACCATACACACGTACACACACACACACACATACATCCTCGCCGCCTCCGCGCTCCCCGCGCCCGCCGCGCCCGCGCACCTCCCGCTCGCGCCCAAGCTGGACCGCATGCACTACAAGGTGACTGCACACACACACACACACACACATACATCCTCGCCGCCTCCGCGCTCCCCGCGCCCGCCGCGCCCGCGCACCTCCCGCTCGCGCCCAAGCTCGACCGCATGCACTACAAGGTGATACACCATACACACGTACACACACACACACACATACATCCTCGCCGCCTCCGCGCTCCCCGCGCCCGCCGCGCCCGCGCACCTCCCGCTCGCGCCCAAGCTGGACCGCATGCACTACAAGGTGACTGCACACACACACACATACATCCTCGCCGCCTCCGCGCTCCCCGCGCCCGCCGCGCCCGCGCACCTCCCGCTCGCGCCCAAGCTCGACCGCATGCACTACAAGGTGATACACCATACACACGTACACACACACACACACATACATCCTCGCCGCCTCCGCGCTCCCCGCGCCCGCGCACCTCCCGCTCGCGCCCAAGCTCGACCGCATGCACTACAAGGTGATACACCATACACACGTACACACACACACACACATACATCCTCGCCGCCTCCGCGCTCCCCGCGCCCGCCGCGCCCGCGCACCTCCCGCTCGCGCCCAAGCTCGACCGCATGCACTACAAGGTGATACACCATACACACGTACACACACACACACATACATCCTCGCCGCCTCCGCGCTCCCCGCGCCCGCCGCGCCCGCGCACCTCCCGCTCGCGCCCAAGCTCGACCGCATGCACTACAAGGTGATACACCATACACACGTACACACACACACACATACATCCTCGCCGCCTCCGCGCTCCCCGCGCCCGCCGCGCCCGCGCACCTCCCGCTCGCGCCCAAGCTCGACCGCATGCACTACAAGGTGACTGCACACACACACACACACACACACACACACATCCATCCATTATGGCACTTCGCACATAGTTATACACACATTTACGCACACTTATCATTTGTATGCATTCTCATATTCGACTCACACACACACACAACATCCATTAAGGCACTTCGCACATAGTCATACACACATTTACGCACACTCATCATTCGCATGCATCCTCATATTCGACTCACACACACACACACACACACACTTCGAACATAGTCACAAACATATCGATTCACACTCATCATTCACATGCATACTCATATTCTACACACACACACACACACTCATCTGTGACCTTACATCCCGCCCACACCCTCCCACGAATACACACGCATACATATATACATTCTGCGTACTGTGTAAGTATGTACACTTACTCACCACACATACACTCGTATACACCCACACATTCTGTACACACTCACATCTATACAATCCGCACATGCATTCAACCACACATTCTGCGTACACTCATCTACATATACACACTGCATTCGCATATACTCACGTATTTTACAAACACACACACACACACACACACACACACATCCTTCGAACACAGTCAGCAACATATCGACGCACATTCATCATTCGCATGCAGACTCATATTCTACACTCACACATCTGCGACCTTACATCCCGCCCACACCCTCCCACGAATACACACGCATACATACATACATTCTGCGTACTGTGAAAGTATGTACACTTACACACCACACTTACACAACACACTTACACTCGTATACACCCACACATTGTGTGCACACTCACATCTATACAATCCACACATGCATTCAACTACACATTCTACGTACACTCATCTACATATACACACTGCATTCGCATATATTCACGTATTTTACAAACACACACACATCCATCCATCCATCCATTAAGGCACTTCGCACATAGTCATACACACATTTACGCACACTCATCATTCGCGTGCATACTCATATTCTGCACACTCACACACACACATCTGCGACCTTACATCCCGCCCACACCCTCCCACGAATACACACGCACACATACATACATTCTGCGTACTGTGTAAGTATGTACACTTACACACAACACTTACACTCGTATACACCCACACATTCTGTACACACTCACATCTATACAATCCGCACATGCATTCAACCACACATTCCGCGTACACTCATCTACATATACACACTGCATTCGCATATACTCACATATTTTAGAAACACACACACACACACATACATCCATACATTTTGCAAACACACACTCATTACACGCATTACGAATACGTATTGTATTATGTGACTTTTATAATTTTTAAAAGATTTTTTATGACATTAAGCCCTAAGATTAATCATGGTCGATTGATGCAGGAGTGCGTGATAGAGATGCTGCAGGACATGTTCGGTGAGGACGCGGTGCCCAAGATGTTCAAAGGGGAGAAACTGTACGTGACCGTCGACGGAAAGCGAGCCGACATAGACCTGCTCAATATGGTTATTACAGTACAGTACATAGTACAGTACATTCCCGTCTATATACTATAAAATTTATTTTAATTTTTCTCTTACTACAATTACAAATGAGAAAGTGAGTTTGTCCGTTTGTTTGTTACGCTTTCACGCTTTAGCCGCTGAATCGATTACGATGAATTTTAGTGTAGAGATAGATGGGAATCTGGAAGCGGGGATAGGCTACTTTTTCTCGCGAATAACTTTTTGGGTTAAGAGAGGATCAAAATTTTGTATGAAACTTATTATTGCGTTATCCGATTTGTCGGACAAAACCAATATTAACTCGAGCGAAGCCGCAGGTGAAAGCTGGTTGATTTCTATTTGATATATCTTAGTATCATTTGTATTTAAATTCTCGTTGTTTTATCCAAAAACGTATATTTTAAGTGGATAATATTCGCTTTAGTTGTGTTCGACTTGTCGAGATATCCAATAGTTAGCGAGATATCCAATAGTTAGCGAGATATCCAATAGTTAGCGAGATATCCAATAGTTAGCGAGATATCCAATAGTTAGCGAGATATCCAATAGTTAGCGAGATAGCCAATAGTTAGCGATATATCCAATAGTTAGCGATATATCCAATAGTTAGCGAGATATCCAATAGTTAGCGAGATATAGATTATACTTATATATGGTGGTTAAATTTCAAAATTAATGAATGGGCAATAAATTAAATACCTCCTGTGATATGTCCTACAATCATTTCGAATATATCTTAATTTTGAATAGTATGTATTAACAGTACAGTAGTTATTATTAATCATTTAGTTATCTTTTCTCTATCTTATTAAATATATCTCTTATTAAATTTAAATGTTAATAAAATGTTTAATATGTTATAGTCACCATTGTCAGTATCGTCACCATACACTTTTGTGTTACCTCGTGCTGGAATCGTAGCATAAAATTGAGGTTGTCAGTTCACCGTACTGGCAACACCGCGTCTCATCTACTCGTGGGGATTTCTTCATATTTAACAAGTAAATTTATTAAAGGACTAAGTAACTTTTGCCCGTTTTGATATATCGGTCTAGTGAAAGTCTCAAGAAGTCTGAAGTCTTAAATAACTGGGTAATCTGATATGTTTCAATGGTCTGACGCTCTTCAAACGTTTTGTCGAACAGGAGGTGAGTTGCCCGGAGGACGAGGCCATAGAACGGACAGTGCACTCCGCCATCACCAAGCTCTACAGCGCACTCGCTCCTGTGAAGGCTCCACACTCCTCCTGATACCACCTCCAGGCTGAAGACTAACCTCGGTACATCAAATTGCATTCCCTAACTACCACCCTCGCCACTCTCATTTCCTACCCGTCATCTCCTTTTCCCTGTCCCCTAACTACCATTCATTGCACTGTAACTCCCATTCCCTCTTTCCTAACTCACATTCCTTCTTCCCTAACTATCATTCCCTCTATCTCCCGTTCCATCTACCCTAACCCCCATTCTCTCTCCCCGAACTCCCATTCCATTTACCCTAACTCCCATTCCATTTACCCTAACTCCCATTCCCTCTACTTTATCATCTCCTCAGCCCTAAATTCTATTCCCTTCATTCACTCCCCTTTTACTCTCTGTAACCCTTTTCCTCTCCCCTACCTACAAAAGTTCAAACAGTATTGTGTATTTTTGTATGTGTGATTTTGTGGAATAAATGTTAATGGTTTGGATTGGTTTCGATTAATGGTTGCCATCAACTCCTTTAAGCCAAGACTGGATTGTAAATATAGATTTATAATAATAAATATTTTTGTTATATAAGCTGTGGTTTTATTTATCTCCCCGACATATTAATATTTATTGATGCTGAGTTTTATAGTTCAGTATGGGAATAATGACCCCGTTGAGTTTTTGTTGGTAGATAGGAAATAAAGTGAAAGCTGTATGTGAGTTGCCTTAGTCGCAGCTACCATACATACAGTGACAAATCCGTTTCACGTTCAGCCTATGAATATTTAGATGGAGAAATTTGCATGACGGTATGTCAATGATGACTGCTAAAGGATTTATTATCAATCGGTGGTCACTGTTATTGTTAGAGTGTTGCCAGAGTATGGTGCTATGATTTAAAAAAAAATATTGTCCGATTTCTTCTTGAATGTCTGCGTATTGAGGTAACTATGAATGATTTGTTACTGCATACAGCGTGTGCCTTTATCTTAAATAGAGCAAATAAGGTACTAAATTATACTTTGTTATGACCCTAGTAATCGTTCATCCAAGAACTCACCAAGTGCTCGATTTTCCGATAGTGGAAAAGTTAGGTAGATTTTCCGATACTGTATACAGTAGAACTTCTAAAGTAGAATAACAAGGGAGACGACAAAAAATTCAAGTTATAGGGTTTTCGACTTATGGAGGTTTTGGTGTTTGAAGGGATTTTTAACTTATCGAGGTTCTGCTGTACTTGTCTACAAAGTCATCCCCAGGAACAATGTAAGACACGAGGGTAATAAAGTGGATCAGTGCTAGCAAAGATTGAGGTCCTGGAAGCCTCGTGACTCCGAGGCACTAATATGGTAAGAAAGTACTATATTTTAATAACCTTAAAATTAGGGGTCACCCGGCATTAAGAATTTCTATAAGGGTAGTAACTTTTGCTAAGTAATCAAAGAGTTAGTCAATGCCTCCTCTCCACAATCAAGAATGTAACGTGTTAGGATTATAGTAAATAGATTATAAGGGAAAATGGTTGAAGAATTAGAAACAAATCCAAAATGTATAAAAATAATTTATTTACAAACTTCAACTTAATAATACTTTAAATTATGTAAACGCACAGCGCTGATAGTTGATGAAGTGAAACATCGCGAGAAACCGGAACTCCAAAGAAACATACTCGAGCGCGATAATAGTTTGAACACAAATAATTATTTTTTATGAGCTCCATCGCCAATAGATTGTGAATTGACATAGATATTTCTTTCAAGGTATGACTCCCCCTCATTCGGGAAGAATTATTCCCCCTCATACGGGATGGCTTATTCCCTTCCTGTGAGAACGTTTACTTTTGAATGATTTTACATGTACGCGACAATTTATGATTAATAAAAAAAAAGTCACTGGATTTATGACATCATTAACACTGTGAAAATTGTTAGGAAAAATTGCCTGCGATTTGTTTTTATTACAGTTGTTTTGCTTCGCTAAAGCCCGAGTAATGGTACGAAATGAGGTGTATTAATCCTTCCGGGAAGGATTATTCCCCCTCTTTCGGTAAGGTGCATTCCCTTCCCACGGGAACGTTTACTTTTGAACGGTTTTACATGTACCAGGTTTAAGACACGGTAAAGTGCGAGTAATGGTAGGGAATCCTGGAGCGGGTCACGTTAGGAGGTCTTGGAGTAGCGCTTCCAGAACTTCTTGACGTCGTCGTGCCCTCGCTTGGTGACGACCATCGTGCGAGCGCGCTCGGAGTGCCACGTGAGCACTCCGGCCTGGCGCGCGTAGTCGCGCAGCACCACGAAGTCGGCCTGACAACGGTCACCATCGTATACTCTATACTCCCCCTTTTTTTCTTTATCGTAGAGAAATCCGTTTACAGATACCCACTCGCCCGGGGTGGGACGAGCGGGCTATGTGGGGCTCACCCGGTGCGAACCGGGAATACTCATACTCTTACCTATCACATGCTTTTTATAGTTAAGGTTTAGCGTTATGGCCATTTATTTTTTATTTTTGAAGTGAAACTTCTTTAGGCGCATGAGGGTAAAATTTTTACAGATGAAACGTCACGCCGGTATGCAACGGAAGTGTCGGAAAAGAGAGAGAGAGTGATCGAGACCGATTGAGAGAGAGTAAGACAGGGAAATTTAAATTAAAGTTAAAAATTAAATTATTAATTTAAAGTTAATTTAAAGTTTTAGATTTGTATAAATATAAACAAGATTTATAAATTAGTTCGCCAAAGAAGTTTCACTTCTGACATGTGTGCTTTGTACGCACGCATGTTTTTTTTTTTAACACTGTTAGCCTGAGGGTCTTTTACAGCTTCACCTGAACTGGGGGGCGAGCCCGAGGGGCAACTCGTGCAAGGGTGTCACTAGTAACCCAACCTCGGCTTGGGCTGTTGCCGAATCGCAGCGTTATGGCTATAATCTCACATGATCTTAACCGACGATATGGCCCAAGTTGGTAGACACGCTAAACCTGTGGCGGGGCTGGCTCTCAAGTGCAGCTGCCGGAACACACCTACTGGTATTTGGCGGCAGATTTTCAACTCGTGGGTGGTAGCTAATAGGCAGTAGCTAACTAGGCGGGCAATAGAAAAAGCCCTACCCCCATGCATGGTTTCGACATTTTAACTATAACAATTTAATGGCAAGGTATGCTACCTTTAACGTTCTTGCAATGTGTCTGATGCAAAACATACGAATAAGGCAGGGGCACGAGAGAGACTCAAATAAACATATTTACTTCTGTTATCAAGCATCTAAGGCTATTTTGAAGCGATGATAGCTCAGTCGTAGTGTGTACGACTTCGGGTCAAGGGACGTGAGTTCGAATCCAAGCGCCTACAGTGATTTATTTTGATATTATTAACAATTTTTATTTATTGATTGGTTGATCTAATTGGTCCTAATCAACTACTATTACAATGTCATCACTTTATAGTGAAAATTTATGAAGCCTTTTATGAAGTTATTAAGAATTATAGTTTATAAGTTTAGCGCTATAGCTATTATCTCACTTGGTGGTAAGTGCTATGTGGCCCAAAATGGTAGACACGTTAAGTCTAGTGTAGGGGCTGGCACTCAAGAGCAATTGTCAGAACTTATCTATAAGTATTTGACGACAGGTTTTCAACTTGTGAGTGCTAGGCAAGCGGGCTTTAGAAAAGCCCTACCACCATACTATGGTTTCGATTCGAATTGACGCGTCGTCAACACATGGTACCACATGGCTTCATAAATAAAGTTAATGGAGAGATTCGACTGAATGGACAAGAAAGTAAATCAAGCAAAGTTAAGTAATTTTAAGGTTTTTGGGGATTTGTCATTAGATGGTGCTTACCTGGGACAGGAACTGGTTGTAGACTACTCCTTCGGTGTAAGTGAACCTGTTTCTCTCACTCTCCCACAATTTAATCTGGTCCACCACAGTGGGAGGTAAGACCGAGTTCGACCTGATACCCCCCGTCTCTGACTTTAACATCTAGAAGCATATTGTTATTGAAAATTACAAAAAAAGAAAAAATTTTTTTACTAGCTTCACCCGCGACTCAGTTCGCGTGGAACAAAGATTATTAAATAATTTTTGCCGTTTTTTGTAACTTTTTTCAATACACCTTTGCTGCTATTGGCGTCAGCGTGATTTTAATTAGCCCGAAGCTTTCCTCGGGTTTGCTCTATGATTGGCAAAAAAATCCTTTAATTGTAATTAGGATTGGGTATTTAAAAATTATTAAAATTTATCGCAACATTTAGAGTAGGGGTCTTTCAGAGTATCGTACTCATATATTGGTAAGGCTTACTAATTTTCCTTATAAATATTGAGAAATTTTCCGAATTGGTTTTTTTTTTCAATACTAAAAAATTAAAATTGGCATAACGAATACGCTAATGACAAAGTGCATATACCTGCGGATGTGAGTGTTGTTCCAGGTAATGTATAATCTGTTGCGCGGTGATGCCTCCCCGTAGAGCCTGCCTCACTGACTCCCTGGTCAGCACACCGACCACGAGGTTCGGAAACCTGTTCCGTGACTCTAGTCATTTCTATGATCACCGTTGGAGGTCGTTCAGAAAATACGTCAAGTAATTTTTTTTTTTATGTCCCTCCCCACTCCCCTCCGTCGCGCTATGTCACATTTTCTGTGTACCCCCTCCTCCCCCTCCCCTGTACATGATATATGACAGTACACGCATTATCTATATTTTTTAAAAAGGTATTGTTTGCAATAATAAAACATTGATAAATGTCTGTAATAACGTGTAAAATTAACAAAATTGTTTTATGAGCTGCAAAAGTAACGTTTTCTTAGAACCGCCCGGGCACCAATGACACTGTGTGGTATACAGTAAGTGACATCTCCTCCCCAACCAATAAGTGCAAACGTATTTTATGAACGGACCCTTTATCACAACAACAAAATTATATTGAACTGAATTATCAGAAGTGGGATATCAAATATAGCTATTCAATTAAACCGATAGATGGCCACTGTTGAAAATCCGGAAAATGTGCCATCAGCAGATTCGGAGATCTATCCAATTATTACTGTCATTTCTGACATCACACTTCCGTTATTTAGTTACGACGATGATTATGTAACACACTGTGAAGGTAGTTGCAAATTATACCGCTTCTAGCGTGTTCCTTCAAATTCTATTTTTAGTCTACATGTTTCATACATTACAAATATACTTGCAAATATGCTTTAAATATAACAAAAACGGTTTGTGCTTAAGACAAGTGAAAACTTAATCGTGGCGAGGTTAATAATTCGAAATACAATTATAACGTGTTAAAAAAAAGTTCTCTAAGCGCGCTGGGCACTTCATTTTGTCGGTGTTGATTGAGACTGAACCGTCACGCTCGGCTCTGTAACACTGGTTCCGGTGGAACACGTCACTGCTAAACTCGCTCGGCGGGCGTTACATGAGTATGACGCATCACGTCACATTCACTAACAACATAACCACCGTCGGTCATATAACATACGTTAATTTAATACGTTATTGTCGTATTTTGTACTTCGCCTTGTTACAGGTTCAGTGCTATAGCTACAATCTGAGCTGATGTTAAATGACGACGTGAAAGACGTTTGACACGCAAAGCCTAGTGGAACTACCGGAACACATCTATAGGTGTTTGGGAACATGTTTCCCATACCACCATCCTATAGTTTTCTTACACCGAAAGCTCAAGCTCATTTTCACTATAGTGTTGTCTTAAGCACGCACCGTTTTCAAAGTAGAACGCAACTAATCGCTCAGCAATACTTAAGCGTGTATACATGGTATTAGGTTAGACCTGTAAACGAGTTCGGTGAAGAGTCCCAGCAGGGCGACCTGCAGGTTGGTCTGCGTGTAAGCGTACACGCGGTAGTTGGTCTCGACCATTATGTACCCGCGGGTTTGCGCCGCGGGGTGGAGCGGGGCCGCCGCGGACTCGCCGTCCTTCACGCACGTTATGTTCAGAGCGAGCCGGGTCGGGTAGAACCTACCCGCCTTACGCTGTATTTGGGAGAGAGAGAGAGTGGGGAGATGGGGAGGGGGGAGGGGAGAGAGAGTGGGGAGATGGGGAGGGGGCGGGGAGAGAAAGTGGGGAGAGGGGAGGGGAGAGAGAGAGAGATGATGTAAGAGAATGCAGAATAAGGGAAAAAGGACGGATAAAAGACAGGGACCAGTAAAAAAGAGAAGGACGGAGAAAGGGGGGGAGAAAGACAACTTGATTAAAATGCTTTGTTTATAATTCAGTAGTTTAACGTTTGTTGACAGTCTCACTTGATATAAGTGAAAATGTGGTAGAAGATTCTGGACACGTGGAAGGGCTGACTCTCAAGTGCAACTGGTCGAAACACGCCTATTATAGGATTTGATTGTAGATTCTCAGCTTGAGGGTGGTGGGTAGACAGGCGTTATTACTATGTTATGGTTTCATTACGATGTTTTCTTTTATCACGTACTCGGGCTCATGTAGGGATTCGATAATTATTGTGTTTTGTTACAAATACCATGACATTATACATATATTTATATATATAGAATATAAAGAATCGAATAGTTTGAAAGTGGATCAATAATAATGACACGATAAGAGACATCTTGTGGCAGAGAGAGAATAACTCCGAGCAGGGTCCGAGACTTGCGACACGGATGTAGATTTAAGGATAAGTTTGTTGACCACCACTGCTCGTGTGTCATCTCCACCCAGTGTACATCATTCCCAATAATGATTTACAACATAAATACCAAAATAGTGTCAATAATAAATAAATATAAATCTTATGTACCTTTGGTAACGTTCCAGCTAAATACGATGAATAACTGTACTCGAGTGCCTCGGGCAAGCGCAGTCGAGCGAATGAACCCATAACCGTGCTCGCACAGCGCTTTATACTAATCGATGTTATAAACTACCCTCCTATAACTTAGATCCCTATATATACATATATGCATTTAGTAAAATGATACTTTTTTTATAGTCAAGGCTTAGCGTTATGGCCATAATCTAACGTGATCTTAAGTGACGATACGGCCCAAGTTGGTAAACACCTAATCCTGTGGAGGAACTGGCTCTCAAGTGCAACTGCCGAAACACACCTATTGGTATTTGTCGGTAGATTTTCAACTTGAGGGTGGTAGCTACCCAGGCGGGCATTAGAAAAAGCCCTACCACCATGCTATGGTTTCCTCACGGTGTTTTCCTTCACCGTAAGCTCAAGCTCATTGTAGGTGGTCGGATTCGAACTTACGTCCCTTGACGCGAAGTCGTACACACTACCACTGAGCTATCATCGCTTCAAATATGTAATGAACATGCTGTATAATTGAATATATATTCAGCAAGGTGGTAAAAATCTATACCCGACTAGGTTAAGACTACCATATACAGTGTAAAAATACCCGGTTAAAGTGACTAAACTATTCTTTACATTTCGGAACCAGTCAATGAAAATATCAGTATTCATTTACATATACACAAGTAGGCACAACGGTAACGACCTCTACCGAATGGTTATTTGCCGACGGTCGCCGTCGTTTTCGTATTGCACTGTACTTACCACCATCGAGTAGCGTCACCACTTCGTAATAACAAGGAAGAAAATCTTACCTTTCTCTGGTAGACGAGTCCGAATTCGCGCAAATGTTGAAGGAACACCAACATATTGTTACTCATGCCTTCCGTACTGTAATCCTGGAAGAATTTAAACCCACCCACAAAAAAACACATTTTATTCCTTTACTGGTTTAGATTTTGGCGATAATCTCAGCTGACGTTATGCGACGATGCGCTCCGAGATGGGAGGGCTGGGTGCAATGCCAAATAAGTACTAACAGAGCTGCTTATTGAGTTTTAAAGACATTTAATGTCAAGATGTGGGAACTGCTTATTGAGTTTTAAAGACATTTAAGGTCAAGATGTGGGAACTGCTTATTGAGTTTTAAAAACATTTAAGGTCAAGATGTGGGAACTGCTTATTGAGTTTTAAAGACATTTAAGGTCAAGATGTGGGAACTGCTTATTGAGTTTTAAAAACATTTAAGGTCAAGATGTGGGAACTGCTTATTGAGTTTTAAAGACATTTAAGGTCATGATATGGGAACTGCTTATTGAGTTTTAAAGACATTTAAGGTCAAGATGTGGGAACTGCTTATTGAGTTTTAAAGACATTTAAGGTCAAGATGTGGGAACTGCTTATTGAGTTTTAAAGACATTTAACGCCACAATATGGTATTCAAAACCATAGATGACCAAATTATAAATTTCGAAACTAAATATATTGACCCGATCTTCGCACTTAGGCATGGGCATATTGGGGGGAAACGGCTGCAGACTCTCGTCTAAGAAACTTATTGGTCCCCTTTAGAAAATTAATAGTTTCCACTAGACTTACTCGATCTCCAAAACGATAGTATTAATAAGTTTGAAACATTGTAGTAATTACTGAGGTAGTAGGTTGCCCCGTACCCTATAGGGCCAATCCCTTGCTGTATAAATGCCCCCTAGAAACCCTACTACATTCGCCCTCTTAGAAAATTCCCAATGTCACTTAATATTTACTTATTATAGTTTTTAAAGCCACAATAACTCAATGGTAATATGGACATGACATGCGTTAGTTTGAATTGAAATCCGAAAACTTTTCTAGAAAGTTCTTAACACGAGACTTAATATTATTACTAGGAGATGTTAATTTTATAATAGGAAGGATAGGTAATAATCATCCATCCTATTCCATATGAATACTAATATTATAAATGTGAAAGTGAGTTTGTTTGTTTGCCACGCTTTCACGTCTAAACCGCAGAATCGATTATGATGAAATTAGTATATAGATAGATGGGAACCTGTGGATGGTGATAGATTACTTTTTTCCCGATAACCTTATTAGGAGGCGGGTACAGAGAGGGGTAAACTTGGTATGAATCTTCTCATTGCGTCATCCGATTTCTTTAACAGAATCAATAGTGAGCGAAGCCACAGGTAAAGGCTAGTCAATAATAAAGATAAGGAAAATAAGGGAGAGAAAAGTGCAGAGGGTAAAAACGCGATAGGAGAGGGGAAATAAGGGATAGAAAAGTGCAGAGGGTAAAAAGGCGATAGGAGTGGGGAAATAAGGGAGAGAAAAGTGCAGAGGGTAAAAAGGCGATAGGAGAGGGGAAATAAGGGATAGAAAAGGGCAGAGGGTAAAAAGGCGATAGGAGTGGGGAAATAAGGGAGAGAAAAGTGCAGAGGGTAAAAAGGCGATAGGAGAGGGGAAATAAGGGATAGAAAAGGGCAGAGGGTAAAAACTGGGACAGGAGCTGATCAGTTTGAGTACTGACCTTTCCGAGAGTGCTGAAGCTAAGCTGGTAGAGGAAAGCGAGGCACTCCGCTGCGCTGAGGCTTCGTTTCTCTGCTGTATGCAGGTAGTGTTGTAGGAACAACCACACCTACATATAAGCCTAAATCTATTAACACTCTTAGACTATATTACATACAAAATCTCGCCGCAGGTCGGAAATTATATCATATTCTGTACATATTTACCGTCTCCACCGTCTTGGGCCGCGTCAGCGCTTACCATCAGGTGAGAATGTAGGCATAACGCTGAGACTTAACTTAAAAAAAAAATTTTTTCGATATAAAAGATGCTTGTTATCTTTCCTAATCCCTACTAATGTTATGAATGTGAATGTAAGTTTGTTTGTCACGCTTTCACGCGAAAACTACTTAACCGATCATCATGAAACACTGTACACAAATTTTTAGAGGTATTTGCAGTAACATAGGATACGTTTTACTGTTTTTTTTTTTTTTTTTACGAAAGTTATAAACAGTTACTTAATGGCTTCAATGCAAGCGAAGCCACGGGTAAAAGCTAGTACACAATAAAAATAATGTATACTATACACGTCCACATGGATGGACAAGAAATGATTTATAACCCGACCTGCAGGGAGATTTCGTTCCCGGTACAGAATTTTTCTACGTCTTATAAAAATATATGTGATGATGCTTTAAAGGTGTAAGAAGACAAGAGCGTATGCCCTCACCTGTTTGGCCGTGCTCAGCAACAGGAACTGGAAACCAGCTCGGGTGATCACAGCGGACCCGTCGTCCGCGTCCCTGAACAAATTAACTACAATAAGCCAAGTTGGCAGACCTGTGGAGGAACTGGCTCTCAAGTGCAGCTGCCGGAACACACCTATTGGTATTTGGTGGTAAATTTTCAACTTGAGGGTGGTAGCTAGCCAGGCGGGCATCAGAAAAAGCCCTACCGCCGTGTCATGGTTCCCTCACGACGTTTTCCTTCACTGAAAGCTCAAGCTCTTTATAGGTGGATTTGAACTCAAGTACCTTGACGAAAAGTCGTACACACTACCACTGAGCTATCATCGCTTTTAGTCACAGTTAAATTTATTGAATATCGCTCAGTGGTAGTGTGTACGACTTCGCGTCAAGGGACGTGGGTTCGAACCCAAACACCTACAATGAGCTTGAGCTTTCGGTGAAGGAAAACATCGTGAGGAAACCATAGCATGGTGGTAGGGCTTTTTCTGATGCCCGCCTGGGTAGCTACCACCCTCAAGTTGTGAATCTGCCGCCAAATACCAATAGGTGTGTTCTGGCAGCTGCACTTGAGAGCCAGTTCCTCCACAGGTTTAGCGTGTCTACCAACTTGGGCCGTATCGTCACTTAAGATCAGGTGAGATTATGGCCATAACACTAAATCTTAAGTATAAAAAAAAAAACAACGATTACCACCCAAGACTATAAATGTGCATTATTTGCAACGTGTGATAACGTTAACATTTTATTCAAGATTAAATATAACTTTTTCAAGAATTAGGAAACTTTGATGCTGTAAATTTTGTAATAATTTGATGATGTTAAACTTCTTATGGGAACACTTTGAAATTCCGAACCACAACTTTTTTGAGTGACTCTCAGGATTCAGTAAGTAACTCTAGAATACAGAAGTCTAGATCTGAGGTTTTGGGTTTAGCCGTTACAAAGTGAAAGATTGTATTGTATGTAGAATAAAGGCTCAAATGAGTTGGGTACGGTGGGGTAAGTGACCTGGTCATGAGGCCGGCGTGCAGCAGGATCCTGACAGCATCAGCGCTGATGCCCTCGGTCTGCGCGCTGCCCACCATGTAGTGGAGCACGCACTCCCAGCGCTCCAGCGCGTACGCGTCCAGGAAGGCCACGTCCCGGGCCTTCCCGTCCGGCTCCAGGGACGAGGACATACTCCACGGCCGACCGCTGACAAATTGTTATTATTTGGTGAGACACACTGGCAGCTAAATAGCTTGTGTATGAAATAACTTGGAGATATCTTCCATGTCTAATCTGTTCTTAAAACAGTCTATAGTTAAAGCCATCACAGCTTTTTCTGGAAGTTTGTTCCATGCTGTGACCACTCTGTTAGGCAAGAACGATACAAATAACACAATACAAGACAAGAAAAATACAGAATAAACGGTTAATCGGCTAAGATTTGAATGTTAACAGGACATTACATATCATCGTACAAGCAACAAAGTAAATGAACAAAAAAGGACTGAGATGTATAAAGCGAAATCTCTCTATAATTTTGTAAACATCTTGACCTGTCTAAGATTCCGGTAAGTTCTTTACTGGGACATGCTTCGAAACCTGCACTAGCAGGCTCTTACCAAAGTTGGCTGGACTGGGACAGAAGCATAAGTAGTGAAAGTTCACGTGAAACCTACCTCTCCTAAACATACAAATGCGTCACAAGTTGCACAGTGAATCCATGGATAGCTAACCAGTTCGTCTCTCTATATTTAATATAGTCATTAGTGACATTTTCTAATTCACCTAATAGGCCTTAAAAAAAAGCTGATCTTGTTTCTTGCCGGTTCTTCTCGATGACTGTGTTACTTTCCCAAACGGTAATAGTTTTGATGTTTATAAGCGCCTTATTAGGGCCTAAATTGAATAAATATTTTTGTTTTGATTTGAGATTTAATATTCTGGCTATACTTATGGTTCTGCTTGCATAGACAAGATTAGTTAATGTTGTGATGGTATACATATATATCTATCTAAAATTGTAGTGTTCAGCTTAGGTCTTTATGGCTAGACCCTTACACCTTTGTTCTCATGGATAAAATGACCCTGTATACTGTTTTTCTTTAATTTTTACAGGAGCTCATTAAAATGATTGCACAGCAACTGATGGTAAATATGATACAATCACCATGTAACAGTGTTTACAGGCAAAAGTTAGGGTCCCAGGATCAACCAGTGCAATTAAATAACATGGTGATAACATGCAATTGGTTTAAATAAAATATTAAGGTATAAACTCACCCACCGAGTAGTGCAACCTTTAAATTCTTCTTGAAGGACTGGGCCAGCATCCAGCCTGGCATTCCTCCCGGAATGGGAGCTTCCTGCCATACTGATAGCTCAGACAGTGCTTCACATGCTTTCGCTTGCTCTCTGAAACAACATATATATAAATCTATGCATATATGTATGTTCCTTCTAAACTTGAAAATGAATGAATATAGATTTTTGAAACAATCTTGAAATCATCTTAGTAGATGGTCCTGTCAAGTTTAGCAGGGATCAGGTAACTGTTATCCAGGGATAAAAAATTAGGTGCTATGCAATCCAAGTCACAGGCACATGCTAGTATATAATAGATATATAACTGATCCTTATCGTAACTAATATTGTAAATTTGAATGAAGCATCACACACTTTTGCATATACAATTCCATGGGTAGAGAAAAGGACACTTTTTGTTTGGGAAAAGTAATTTTCTCACAGGATAGAAAAATAACTTTTAGACTACACAAACAAAGCACGTCTATGCTCTTGTATGTGCACGACGTTCTAGCTACTGTTAATTGATAACTGTTGATGGTCGTAACTACGCTATGGGGGTAGTTATTATTTTTATTTTCAGGTACAATGCAACCGCTTGATAAAAGAAAATGAATGAGCCCTTACAATTAATACAGTTAATTAATCAAATTCAGACTCATACTTAGCGTAAGTCTGTGACACCCAGGATGTGACGACCGCTTGAGGTACGGGCTGCTCAACAAACAGAAGACGTATGATGAAATGCCTCGCTAATTCTGATAGTTCCCTGAAAAATATTTTATCAACTGTCATCATCACATCAAGATTCTTGGAATACTGATCTGTTACTAGAATAGCAATGTGTGTGTAGAGACAATCTTGTAAACATTGTTTTTAGTTTGTTAAGAAATATATTTTTTAAAGTTTTTCAGTGGCTTCTTCCTATCAAAAGTACCCAAACTGACTAAAGATGTTTTCACATAAAAAATAAAATCTATTTGACAATGGCAAATATAATCACATTCAGGGAACTATATATACTAAACTGAACTTTATATACAAAACTGAACCTATAATGATAAATTTTGGCATCAGGATAGACTGGACCTTGGAGAAGGACATAGTCTATCTTCTGTTATAAAATTAAACTCAAAGGTATAATACAGAATGAAACTTATTATAGAATTAAAAAAAAACAAAGAAAGTTGTTTTTAAGCAATCAGGGTAATACATGAGGTGATTGCTATTATTTGTAAAGTAATAATCTTGCTTCTATCATCTAACAATTTTTATAATTTTGGATATAATAAAACTTAAGTATCGAAGATTTACTTTGAAAATTTGTATATGTATAACCTAGTTACTACAAGTGTATATCTTCATATATGGATAACAGATTATTCACAATCATCCTTTATTATAAAAGCATATACTTCTAACGCAGCTGTATACAAATTTATATAAATAAATATAAACTATAAAATAACCTTAAAAGTTAATAAACAAATTTTCATCTTAACCCTAACATACGATAAAGATCTTTACCTACCGATATACAGCTAAACATATTGCAGGATAATTGTACAGGGTTTCTAAAAATTGAGGCGATCTGCTTTTCAAGTACTCATGGAGATCCTTGCACTGTAAAGTTGGTGATGGGTTCAGAATCACTGAAGATTTTGATTTTGATGATTCTGACATTGTACACAGACGCCTGTAATACTATCTCTATAGAGATACTTGGAAATATAACATTTGCAAATTCGTTTATCGCATAGGTTTAATAACAGAACACTAGCTTTCAACGAATTTTCCAAAATGCGAGAAGACAACAAACAGTAACATTAGTGGAATTTGACAAATGGTAACGACAACTTTGACAATAATGACAGTACTGACAGTGATGGCAGTAGATTACAGTGCCGTAGACCTTTTTTGTATAATTTTTCCTTTTCAATTGAGAAAGGACAAGGCAAAGGTATCTAGACCATGCAGCTGAAATAGATATACAAGCGATACGATCTTCAACAAGATGATGACTCTCTTGTTGCAACTTTCTTGGGAGTTTTTGTGGCATTTTATATCATGTTCGGAATGATTATTAAAAATTCACTATCAATTACTAACTACTTGATTAGTTAAACTATTCACTATATGCAGATCAAGATCCTACCAAAAAACCATAGGCCCTTTCCTTTTTTTTCCTTTATAAGGAGTGGTGCATGTATTGAGACCATAAAGGCACACTAAACTTCATTTTATAATTAAGACGCTAAGATTTTAACAAGATGTAAACTATCATATCAAAACTGTTCAGGAAATTTTGGTTACAATAAACATATCATGTGTCGAATTCACATTTATTCAAAATTCATTTACAATTAATTTCTCTTACGCGCATTAACCAAGCTATATCACGTAATATGCTAATATAAGGACAATCACAAAATGCCAAAAAAGGTTTCGCCAAAATCTCTTCATTTATAAAATAAAAACAAAAACAGTTTAATCTTCTCTTAGAGTGGTAAAGGTAAAGATGTTGAAAATAAGCAACCCAATCAAACATCACTTCATAATAAAGAATTTAACGCTATAAGAAAGTGATTCACTCGTTAAAATCGTTCAGGGACTATTTGAGGAAACCAACATATCACGTCCTGAACCATTATTCGTCATTTATTTCATTTATGCGTAAAACATAAACATCGAATGAAGTGACAACATAAAAGATTAAGACCCCGCCAAAAACTTCTGTCTATGAACTAGCAGAATAGAAATTAAAAATTCTAGCTTAAATTAGGTACATAAATATATTGCATATTGTAGAATGCTTGAATTAATAAACTAAAAAGATTATGCGTAATATGTTTTTCTTATTTATAAAATGTCTCTTAATTTATGAATTTTTGATGATGATTCTTATTTTGAATCGCCATTTCCACGATTTATTAAATTCTTGTATACATTTTGATAAACATTTTTAAACTTTACTTTTCCTACATTTCTACTTTTCTGGATACACAGCTCAAATTATATTGCTATCTAAAATTTGGAATAAACAAAGAACCAAATTCTCTCTTAGCGAACTACGAAACTTTACTATAGCGTTGATATATTTGCAGGTATATGTTATACATAGGTATTTCTTATCTATCAATTACGTCTAATCTTTATACTGCCAATATAAATATCTTTGACCAAAGACAAAGCATTAATATGTACCATCTTTTTTTCTTATTTAGAAAAACGCAAAGGCACTGAAACTATACAGCCTAATCAACGGTATTTTATAATTTAGAACTTAGCATTTCAGCAAGATCATGATTCTTTTCTAAAATCTGTCTACAGAGTTTAATTTAAGTAAATTAGTTCTTTAGTTAGAATGCGGAACGGTAACCGCTATATCCATATTTACTTCCTGCACAAGATAGTTGCGGCCGCTTTGTAGTTTGTCATCCTAAATTGACATACATTATCAGATAAGTATGAGTTTTATGCTGGTAATACCTTGAAAAGATGAATTCTCATTTTTACCCCAATAAGACTTTTCGCAGCTAGCCAGGCGGGGACACCCCTGAAATTAAATATAATTGTTCCGCATAGTAGTGTTGCTCAGAGACCAATAAAAATTGTGTTGCTTATCATCAGGTATTATATCAATTTTTTCCTCTTTTAAGAAAAGTCATAGGCAGCAAACTGAGCTGAGATATACGTTATTTGATAACGAAATGGTCTGAGTATTTTAGCATAATGGTGATTCTCTTGCTAAAACTATCTAGGTAGTTTTTGTGATAACCAATATATCATGTCCCGAAGTATTATATTCATAATTCATTTCTCTTATACGCATAGGTGGTACTTGAGGACCAGTGCCATCGCTAGACTTAGCGTATCAACCAAGTGTAGGTTATTTTTAATAAATATGCACTAATTATTCACAGACTATTAAGAGGATAGTACGTGCTTCTTACGTTTTGTCGTTGACTTTCCCATTGCGATTTTTTTCTTAATTTATTCTAACAGTTGAGATTAGGTCTCAACAATTAGGTTGTGTGCAAAAATGTTTTTACAGTTATTATTGTTATTAAAATATATAACATTAAAAACATTAAATAATATAAAACATTAGTCATGGATTTTTATTTGAGTTTGTAATAAATTACGTATATTTGTCGATAGATAGCTCGACCACGTACCTACGTATAAAAAGGTTTTATTTAAATTACATTGAAGAAGGTAATTATAATGTAAATAGACCAACATTACTTTTTTATTATTATAAAATTGGTTTACTATAATTTATGTATAAGATCTCTTTATAATTAGATACAATTATTCATAACGTTAATAAATAAATCTATATTTCACAATTTTTCCTTTACTTCGGGCTTTTAAGATTGTAAATCTACAATACTATAGCATCATATATCAATATAGCATCATAAATTAAATCGGTAAAAACTGTTTTACCCATTGTAACTTTTTGCAGTATAAGCTTAACCTAGAAAATAACCATAAAATGTAAATTATATTTAAGATCAATCATTTTTTTGTGATGAAATGATAATTTTTTTTTTTTTATTTATCACGTAAATAAATTTATGAGCTGATAGTGTAATATGTTATGTGCAATAGCTCAATAAATAGAGATAATTCACAAATATTTAGTAATTAAATAAATGTATAAAAAACCTAATGTTATTATTAAACATATATACAGTATAATATATGGAGTTCGTGTAGAATAATTACGTTATATTATATTTTGAACTGAAAATATCGATTAAAAGCTACCCACTCAAAACAATAATGTCTACCCAACTAACACATAATGGAATATTTAAAAGCGAAACATTTATTTATAAACTCGCTATTTAAACTTGTTAAATAATTTTTCCATTGGAGATGTACAAATGTTCCTTGAGGGTCGGAATCGCTGAGAAAAAGAAATACCATGTTCATAATCCCATACAAAAGAAAAAAGGTTTATTCACTCACACAGGCGCGCTCGTGACGCATACGAGTGTAATTTCCCCATAGAGGGAGAGAGGCGCGGGCGGGCGCAGCGCGCGGGGCGGCGAGTTCCCCGCATTTCATTCTCGTCGGCAGATGGCGGATGCAGTGGACGCCCGTCGCCGGTCGCCCTCCGTCAGTCGCGCATAGACAACTCACCGAGCGCACTGTGCCGCTCGCTGCAGCCACACTCAAACCGTTTGTGCGTATCTCATTCGAACGGGACATTGTGTGTTTGTGCTCTGTGAACAATCGTGAACCGACCGCGTCGTCTCCGAGTCACAGACGCAGTTGAGCGTTTCACTTTCGACATGCCCGCGGAGGGATCGATGCGATATCTCGGGCGCCCGTAGAAACCGCGCCTCGGTCATGAGCGAGTGATCGGTCGACGTAAAAAAGTGAACACAGGAAACATGTCCGGGCGGACCGTCCGCGCGGATGCGAGCGAACGGTTCCAGTTCGAAATTCGAATGCGGTCATGTCATCGCTTCTCGGATTTCTCATAAGTCACCGTCCAATGTCAAAATCGTGCACGTCCCGCGAGCGCCGACCCTTCGGATCGTGCGGAAAATGCAATCGTTGGTAGTTTGGTGGGCGGTGGTGTCGGCAGCCTGGGCTCTGGCGGGCGCGTGCTCCAGCTCGATCTCGAAGCGGCCGGCGCGGCCCGCGCGCCCGCAGCGGCCCCTCGCGCAGCCGCAGCCCCAGCCGCGGCTCAACGTCACCTTCCCCACGTTCAAGTGCGAACCCGACTACTCGGAGTACTACTGCCTCAACGGCGGAGTCTGCTTCACCGTCGTCATCTCCGAGAGCCCCATCTACAACTGCGAGTGCAGGCCCGGCTTCGTCGGGCAGCGCTGCGAGTTCAAGGACCTGGACGACTCGTACGTGCTGACGAGCCGGCAGCTGATGATGGAGACGGCTTCGATCGCGGGCGGCGCCACCGTGGCCGTGTTCCTCGCCATTCTAGTCTGCTTCGGCGCGTGGGTGCGCCTGCACCGGCGCGGCAAGGCGCCGCCCTCCCCCGAGCGCGGCGAGCGCGGCCCCGTGCAGCTCGTGGCGGTGGCGGCGCCCGGGGGCCGCGTGGCGCTCCGCCAGGCGCACTAGCAGCCCTCAGGCCCGTCCCTCGCCCCTGTACATATAGAGATACGTTTCCTCTCCTGCACTTACAACCGAGGATGTAAGAAAAATTTATGTGATAATTAATTTACGAAGCTTATAATTTATTTGAGAAGAATTTCTTATGTATATACCGATCGGATCTGCCTGTATGAACATCAGTTTCCCTAGTTAGTGTATGTGGTGGACAGTGATCAGTTCAGTGTGTGATGGAGGTGGTTGAACGGAGACTCTGTACCTTAATACTATTAAGGTACCCTTCAAGTAGACATGTTATGTTTTATTGTTGTTTGTGTTGTATCCAACGAAACAGAGGATAGGACAGTGCTCTCTGACAGAAAAAATCAGTCTCACTAATAGTTTTGGTTGTAATTGTAGAGATATTGGTTTCTTCAATCTGAAGAGATGGCGTGTGAGAACTAAGAATTGTTTCTTGTAGATTTGTCACCGGGCACTCCACACGTTGTTTGTTAATGTGGCTGTGGTTATTGAGCTTTGGAGATGATCTGGGAGAAACACAGCACCGGCTGTGCAGTACAGTACGTGCCTAAATAAATGTAAATCTATGTAAATTGTATTTATTAATATTCCAATGGTATAAAGATAGTATAATATTGTGATGAATTGTGCGAGAGTAGTGCTTTGGTTCCTATAGCTGTACCGGGCTGGGTGCCCGCACATTCCATCTCGCGGATAGATTTATTTCACTGGTGTCAGTATTATATTGTAATACGAGTGTTAAGCCGGCAGCTTTATTATTAATTTATACCTGTTATATCTTTCTTTCTCCCAGGATAGTACTGTATTATTATTGTTTACAAGGCTGAGTATGTGCCCTGAATGTGGAAGAAGGCTTCTTGATGTAAATATAGCCAGTGTAGGTATTTATTAGATATTTATGATCGTTTATTTATTGACTGCTTTATTTAGTTAATTACTGTGGATGAATCTGTTGTTCAGTTGCATCCAAGGCGCCTAACTATGCAGTTAACGGTTGTATCATCTCACCTTGCTAAGCATGGCCTCGCATATTGTATATTCAGTTGTAATCTCACTATGAATCTCCATTTATATCTAGTATAATGTAAAAATTGAATATAACATTGGACGGTGTGGAAACACTGGCCTCTATGTGCCCAGTGCCATCACAATTGTTTTTCTATATATTCATGGTATATGTTTTTTTTGACATCTGTTAAAAATTATTCTAGTTTATTCTATTTGGGAATAATATGCTGTGTAATAAGTTTCTTATAAGAATTATTTTATAATACAAATAGTATATTATTTATTGATTTAAAAGTCTGTGTTGAGCTCTCTGTCTATGCCCTTAGTGATGGCACGGCCTTGAGAGGCATGAAAAAAAAAATAGTAAACTTAATAGGGCTGTGGATTGACACAGTTGGGAGTAGGTTGGTAACATTGCAGGGTTTTTATCCCTTTACTTTTATCGTAGCATTTTTCATATATTTTGACGTATTAATGTTGCTGCTGTGTTACCAGCACTGCTTTCTAGTAAAATATTGTCCTATTTCGATAGTTTTTGTAGCTTTTTTTTGAATTGCTGAAGTCACAATATAGAGCAATTCATATGAGATTGTTTATATGAACATTCCAAAGTATCTGTAAAATATTACCTACAACACTAATAATTTTGAAGTATCTGTTAATTAAGATGCTACATTGTTAATTATACAGTTTTCTATTGATAATTTGTTAAAAGAAAATTATATGAAACTAAATCCTTAATTCATTCTTTCATTTACTGTCATTCACTCACACCTATTACATAAATTCGTACATAAATGCTTGGTATAAAATGTTTTTTTACGCACAGGTAGGGCAAACGTCAAAACTTTAAACAGCCGAACCTTCTGATAATTAAAATAATCTTGAACTAGTTTTCGATAACGAGTAATGTCTGCGTTTTGTTAGCTAATTGTTTCGGCCGGCTACTGGTTTATATCATAGATCGTATATTTTTTTAACGTATTACTTGTGCAATGATCTGCAAGAGCGACGGGTGGTGAGGCCGACCATTGGCACGTCATACGACGCCCACCGATAATCGCATTTCGTACAATTGTGCAATCTACACCTGTCTGCAATTGAATTAGTTCACCGGCAACGTATTCAGAATTGCTATGAAATTGACTAATGGCCCATCGATACGAAATGTATACAGTCGTTGCACGCCAACGAAAGTTACAACTCTTATTATTATTGTTATATTACTATCTTTACCCGCGGCTTCGCACGCATTGAATCCACTGAATAAGTTTTTTTATCTTTCGTAAAAAAAATATATATATTTTTCAGTAAAAAGTATCGTATGTTAAATACTTCCAGGAATATGTGTACAAAATTTAATAATGATCAGTTTAGTAGTTTTCGCGTGAAAGCGTAATAAACAAACTTACATTCACATTTATAATATTAGTAGGGATGTGAGGGAAAAAAGTAGGTTTTGTTTCATCACGTTTCGAAATTCGGAAAAAAGGTTTTACGTGACACGATCCGTACGCCATAAAAGACCTTTGAAAAGGCAAAGGCGCAACTCGACGACGGTCCATTGAGCGCGTCTGGGAGTGTAATTTTTATGAATACCCGAGGCGGGACCGGTCCGCCACCGGAGTCGCCGAGCATAGAGTTCATTGAATGAGTGGCCGTTCGTTTGTTGACATTCCCCGAAAACCTGCCCCAGCCCGGAATAGCTGCGTATCACGAGCTCCCGATGGATGGACAACGACCGAAATAGACGCCGCTCACAACTAGATTATATGCCGTTTTTGGGAGTTCAATACTCACGGACTTACTTATTCTTTATTGTGCAGGAAACGGCCGGATTACAAATAATCGTTTAGAAATATGTCATACCGCTTATAGTGTGGTTACGAATGTAGATGCATACATTTGTTGAAATTCGTCATTTTTTACCTACATTGACAACAATAAATTAGATAGATCATTAGTATAATGGCCTAGATAAGTCGTACTGCATTATCTATGTTGAAAATTAAAAATAAAGTATATTATATACAATACAAAATACGGTTACAAAAAATAACCTCTTTATATATAGGTAGGAAAATTTGACATTGAATACAATTACTTATTCATTAAAGTGTAAATCACATTTTTAATATAATTGATCGATTTATTGATTTAAATATATAAAATGTATCAAATTTCCCAACGAGTACCTATACGCAATATATTTCTGAATTATTTGGAAGTAAATGTGACCAGTATAATTTTTATTTATGTTTGCGGCATTTTAATATGCCGTGTATTGATATATATATTTATACATAAATTTTATTGGGTAATTTAATATGTGATATTTCGCATGGATAGTTTGGTATTATGTACAAGTTCGGAGATGTTACAAAAAGTCCTTAGAAACTTCTAACAACGGAGTTGCCGCTTTCTTAGAATGTTGAAATTATCACAAGATATTCTACCACTTGATAAAGGTAGTAATCATTTTCAACAACGAGGGTTATTTGACAAGTGATGTATAAATTAACACTACAAGTTTAATTTTTTTTTTAGTCGAATGATTGTATTTGTTTGTTACGCTTAAACGCCTAAATCACTGAATCGATTGCAATGAATTTTGGCATAGAAACATATGAGACCCTGGGTATGGGGATGGTGATGCTTTGTATGGAACTTTATGTTGCGTTATACGATTTGTTTGACAAAATCAGTATTAACACGAGCTAAGCCGCACATAAAACCTAGTTATTTAATGTTTTTTCCCCATCTTTCTAACCTTTTTATAGTACTTTGGTCACATTGTTGGTAGCAGGATGTGAAATAGACTAAATCCTTCTTCAATGAATAATCTATTGAATGAAAAAAAAAGGAATTTTTGAAATCCAACTTATAGTTTCTAAAATTAGCGCGTTAAAACAAACAAACTTTTCCGCTTATTGTATTAGTATAGATGAAGCGTTGTTAAATGGAGGAAGTATATCATTGTAGCGACAACTAGGTAAAGTAACCAAAGTCAAGTTAACGTCATAGGAACTTTATCGTTATATCCTATGGCGTTAAATATAGTTTATGTACATTGTATCAATATTATGAAACAAAAAAAGTATTTTGTAAGATAATTTCCAATTTTCTAAAACAATTAAAGCCTCATCGACTGGAAGGCAGACGAAAGTATGCAGCGAACAAAGCTAGATTGCGGACGTCAGCAAAACATTGGGAATGAAAACATCAAGGCGAAGCGAGACAATCGGATACGAGCGCTAGCCTCCGCGTTCAGCTACCACCGTAACTTGACCTACCTCGGCTCCTCCCACTGAGGTGGATTCATACCGGAGGGGGGCTTTAGGAGTTAGGCGAGGGGTTTAGCGGGCGATCGTGTTTGGAGACCGAGCGTCGGACGGCCCACGCGCGTTCCTTTATGGCCGTCGGTCTGTTGCCCGTTGAGCCCAATTATCGTGCCTACGTGTACAGCCCACTTGTCATTACCTCGCCGTGCGAAAATCCTCTTGGGACATGTATGGCACCGCGCGCGCGCGATCACAACGTTTCCCTAGCTTAAATGGACATTTTTTTTTTGTTGTTTCTATTTCGCTTATGCGCAAATATTTTGTTGATACCTCCGTGCCACTTGATTCCTTCGAGATAAGATGTCTTTCACCGTTTGTGTCTTGCTTGGTTAGGTACAATTAGTTATGGCAAGTACTTGTGCTGTCTCGCAATCTGCCTGCAGAGATATACGATGCATGACAATAGCAGTATGCTCCTTAACAATTTACATAGTTCATTTATTAGAAATCGTTATGTGTCATAGAAATTAAATTAATTTGATTTCTTCAATACGGGTATCTGCGGATCAGAATAGGGTTATCAACGGATTGTTAGAGCCCGGGGACCGCTTTTGTACTGATTCCAGTTATGTACCATCACTGTAACTATATCTTATCACTTATACCTCATCACCTATACAGTTTGCTAAGTATGTGCTTCATATTGGAACAGGTAACACAAGTACTAGTATTTTTCGTAGAGGAAGAGTGATGATATTGTGGTCAGGTACTACAGTCTTTATCACCTGCGAAACAATGTGGAGCCTCAACAAAGCGGCTTGCTGTTTCAGTACAAAACCTTGATATCGTTACGTATACGTACATTTCTATATCTATTACTCTATATCGCTATATTAATATTATAAAACGAAAAAGTTTGTGTGTTTGAACGTGCTAATGTTAGGAAATATCGCTCGGATTTAAAAATTATTTTTGTATTTGATGGAGAAATAATTGGGGAAGGTTTTTAACTATTTAACATCTCGCTGCCACCGATACGCGCAGATCTCTATTGAAATTATAAAATAATTTTTAGTTCCATACGAACGAAGTTACGGTAACGAGTAGTCAATACATAAAACTATAAATGAGCCAAATCATTGTGCGATAATTATAATTCGGATGTACTTTGTCATCGATAGAAGGGACAAAAATATATGTTTTTAACTTTTGTGCTTCTCTTTATACACACATCGCTCTCAAATTAATGGATTTTGTTGAATTCTGACACGGTGATAACTAATTTTATGTATCAACATATAGAAATAGGATACTTTTTAGCCCGTAAATAGAAAGGGGTCCTCCGGGATATTAGTTAAAACGTTAAAGTGCAACGCCGTTTGATCGATGGCCATATAAATTAGCTTGGATACCATATACTCTCGTCTTATACAATATCTACAAAATAAATGAGCTCAGTGCATCTAAAGAAATTTCACCTGCTGGGCTCATCTGAAGATTACTTAAAAAATTTATCATACTCGGTTGACCCGTTTGGAATCCATAGAGAAAACACACATATCAGGTATTATTTATAAGCTTTATTACTCTCTACTAGATTAATATAATTTGAATTTCAAATTCTGGTAACACCAAAATCGTATATTTTTAGCGTACGCGTTCAAAGATTTTAGTTCAATGAAAGAGTTAGGTTATGTTTTTTATCACATACACGTATAAATACGTAAATAGAAAATGTTTTATATGGTGAGGGTTTAACATTTTATTGATGATCACAGTGAAGTTATTACGTAAGGTTTTATAGTAAGTAATATCAATATACAACGAGAAATCAGTAATTCATAATAGCATCTTTGATAGCTTTGATACTAGCCTGGATGCTGTATATAGGCATACTTTTTTAAATCATTTATAGGTTTAGCGTTATGGCCACGATCTCAACTGATGACGGACGATGTGACCTAAGACGGTGGACACGCTACCATTAGTGAAAGACATTTACCGTTACTAATATATTAATATAGGTCTGGTGTTAGCAATCTTATCGGGTACCCTTAAAATATTAATTGACTCGATATTAATTTATTGATTGAGGAACACAACACATTTACATGATTAAAGTCCCTATAGTTCTTGAATTCAGTCGATAATAACTGTATTAGTTTACCACCAAGTGTAAGAAAAATTACATATTTGTTTGTAATTCTGTAAATTATAGTGACGTCAAAATTACTTAATAAATATGCGCTAAGTAAAAAAAAAGTAAATATATCTATAACATGTGAGTAATATAAAAAAAATAAACAATCTAATTCTTATCGCCTCTTCTCGTACCATTCTGAAGTTTTTCTTAGGATAGAAATTATGTAAAGTATGTTTTTATTTTGATAAAATATGTTTAGATAAGATCGTTTAAGGTATTATTTTTAATCTGTGATGATCGTTGCCAACAGTTTAACCTTCTATTTAAAAATAAAAGCTGTCAAATATAGTTTATTTTATCAAAAGCTACTTGTTTTTCCATTTGGTTTTTAATACGGTAAGGCACCTGTGACCTGTAACGTGCAGCATGTCGGAATATTGTTAGAAGCCCATCTTCCAGTTGAGCGGCCCTTCCTGCGACAGATGACGGCGCGTGCGCCGCTGCATGTGCGCGGCAAAAACTCGTACCCACTCGTAATGGTGTCATAGATTAAGTTGTTTCGAGTTACAGCCTAATTTAATTACTGAAATATAATTAACATACTATTTATGGTATATACACTCTAATAAATTTAAAAAATACTACATAGTTTGCCTTGTTTCTCAACGTTTTATTTATATAAAGCGGTCCACAGTTAACGTCAGTTTGAAGTAGATAATTTTAATTCGAGTTCTTTTATTTCTATAAACGCAATGAAGAATGGTAGAATCTCTTGGAAATTTTCTATTTTCTTGCAACACTTTAACAATAGGGTGGCTTTCTTTTTCAAATTGTTCGTGTAGCTTTTGTAGCAACTATGATTATTTAGAAATTCACTTCAATTGTACAAAATAACTAAATAATATAGCCAAGAACCAATAATATAAATAGCATAAGTTTCTTAATTAAAATACAAAACAACATGATACATTAGTTAAGCGATATGTAAGTTATTGTGTACGGACACCGCCTTAAGGGACGTGAGTTCGAATTCACCAACGATGGGTTTGAGCTTAGGGTGAAGGAAAACGTCGCGAGGAAACCATAGCGTGATGGTAGGGCTTTTTTAATACCCGCCTGGCTAGCTACTACCCTCAAGTTGAAAATCTACCGTCAAATACCAATAGGTGTGTTCCGGCATTTACACTTGAGAGCTAGTCCCTCCACAGGTTTATCTTGTTCACCAACTTGGGCCATATCGCCACATAAGATCAAGTTAGATTATGGCCCGTAAAAGGCAATAGAAAGTTATTAGTAACCTAGTTTAGCATTATTGCTAGAGGAAATTTTGACTTCGTATGTTTTCTTGATATTAATTAAAAATGACATACAATAAAACTTTAAAGCCGCTCCACTCCTTACGCATGTCTACTGATATACGCCAACCCTTTTTTATGGAATAGGGGGCAAACGAGCTAGCGGGTCACCTCGATGGTAACTGATCACCGCCGCTCATAGACGTCCACAACATCAGGGAAGTGCAGGTGCGTTGCCCGCCTTTCATTTTTCTTATTATACCAAACGTTTTTAAATTTCAATGGAACTATTTAGTCTTCTGAATCTTTGGGTAAGTATTCTACGTGTGAGATTTAAACATGGCAACATTTCTAGGATTTTTTTTATCATATATTAAATATTTTTTCTTTATATAGTTACGTTAAAACCACAGCTCTTCATTTCATGGTAACTCTGTATTTTGCGCGATAATGGTAATTAGACAGAGTAAAAGCGATCCTGTCTTAGCGGCATGCAAAAAAATCTTATTGGGATAGAACGACAATGTTAATCTTTACTGTTTCCTACCAACATGAAATTCGTGCTCGACTGACAATGTATGTCAATCCAGATTGGAACACAACAGAGCGGCCGCTACTGTCATATGGAAGAAGTAAAAATAGATATAACGGTTGCCCTTCCGTATTCTAACCAAAGAACCTAGAGCGGCGTGTTCCTGGTCGAGATTTGATTTGTAAACAGTAATAAAAATTTGAGGACATTTTTGAAAAGATGAGATAAAAACACAAAACGTTTCTATATTTTATTATCGATAACAATTAATGTCGTTAATAGCTACTAAAAAAAAAACAAGTAAAATATATTAAACTGTGTTGTTTTAACATACGTATTTAAAAAAAAAGGTTTATAGCTGGTCAGTGTTACACGAAAAAAAAAGGAAATACACATGTAATAGAAAAGGTACTAAGTTGTTTTGTGTTTACTTCTTATATAGAGAAATGAAGATACGTTGTTTATAATACATAGTAGTCAGTGAATGCATTCACTGTTATGCGTTTAACTATGTATAAATGCAGACGGCCTTGTGTAGGCGAATATTCGATCAACATAATATCACATTGATGCATTGTAGCACAGAATATATACATGTATACAAAGTTTTTGCTTACTACTGTTTTTATATTAAGTTTTTCAATCAATGTTAAAATTGGGAATATCTTCGAATTACTAAAATTGGCAACTCTATTTAAAATTTTTTTGTTGTCAAGCGCACATATGCTAGTTATTTACAGGTTTAGTAAAGAATATTTAAAAAAAAATATATAAAAAATCTAAGAAAATAATATTGAATCTAATTATTTGTAAACATGAAACGCTTGTCGCATCTTCGAAAGATTTTGAAATTTTGCTCTACAGTATACAGTATTAAACCGAGTTTGAAACCAGTTGCGCAGCATGGGGGGTGCGCGAACGTGAAATAATAATAAAAAAAAAACAAAATTTTCGAAACGCACGTGTCACCTGCCTCATCGCGTCATTGTTTGATCGAGCATCATCAAACACGCGTTATCAACATCTTGATTGGCTGAACAATATCGCCGCTTGTGCTTCGTGACAAGAGAAAAAAAAAACTTGTAAAACGACCCGCCATTATTATAACCTTTATGTAAATATGTTTTAGCGTTGAAAATTAAATTTGTTATAGTTATTTTTTAATTATAAAATTTTATGATGGCGGTAGTGACGGTCTTTTGTTACCGAAGCGTGAAGTATCGAACGGTGAAGTTGCTAATCGGAACACATAAGTGATATAATCTTATTATTCCGGTAAATGATATATTTTTACATATTATTTCATCGCAACACGGTGTAGTGACTGACTAGTGTGAGTTCCGAAGCTGGAGTTACTGGCATGTTTAATGTGACTGTATGTTTGCACCAGGGATCAGCTCTAATCCTGTATTGATTCCTTCTTATGGATGCGCTGACATCTGATATACAAGAGGAGACACCATGGTGTATTATGTTTGCTGATGACATTGTTCTTGTAGATGCTGTTGAGGTCCAGATCAGACTGGAGAAATGGCGGGAGAGGCTCGAGAGTGTGGGGTTAAAAATAAGCAGAAATAATACAATAGAAATATACCAGAAATATTCCCATATAGCCCTAAACGGTGCACCTTTACTAGTGCGTTCCGATTTTCGGTACATTGGCTCATTAATACAAAACAATGGGGACATTAGCCGGGAAGTGTATAATAGGATAAAAGTAGGCTGGATGAAATTCAAGGGAATAGTTTATAAAACTATTGTAGGGCTTGTAGTATTGTATGCATCTGAATGTTGATCGACGAAAGAGAGGAATGAAAGAAACCCACACGTAGCAGAGATGCGATGTTCGTGCTATATCTCACCTAATTTCACGTGTGGGTGGGTGATATCAGCATGTGTCACACAATTTTTTCCGTAAGGTTTTTTGTTTATAGTTTAAGGCTTTGCGTTATGGCCATAATCTCACCTGATCTTAAGTGACTATACGGCACAAGTTGGTAGACATGCTAAACCTTTGAAGAAACTGCCTCTCAAGTGCAACTGCCGGAACACGCCTATTGGTATTAGCGGTAGATTTTCAACTTGAGGGTGTCAGAAAAAGCCCTACCACCATGCTAGGGTTTCACCGAAAGCTCAAGCTCATTGACGGTGGATTCGAACTCGCGTCCCTTAACGCGGTGTCCGTACACATTACCACTGAGCTATCATCGCTTAACTAATCGTGTTGTTTTGTATTCAGGAGTAGCGAGTACCATTTAAGTTCCAAAGCCATCATCACCTGTAGAACCGACGAGGCTCTGGCCATGGTCGCTCCTATATTTGCTTTGGGCCTTGAAGGTTAACCATGTAATCTTTCACAGCTTGATGGTAGAGTTATTGCCCGGCTGGTTAGCGACCTCTCTCGGATTTACACTCTTGCAAAATAAAGGTTCAGTGTCAACCTTCGTGTTCCCTCATAACGAGAACAAGCCCTTTTCGGCAAAGTCAGCAACATTGCTGTAATGCCGCTTCCATTGCGGCTGTCTATACTCGTTGTAAACCACCAAATGGGGGGTCGACCCTTTTACTAATTTTCTCACAACCCTATCAATTTTAACCCGCCCGTATGATCACGATTATATAAGTTATTCACATGTAACATATTACCTTGGGTGAACACGAGGCAAGAATTTTGCACAACCTGTGTATGTATATGTAAAATAATTTAAACTTATAATCAACGGCGGGGCCGATGAAAATAATTTCTCTTCAACACGAATGCAACAGTTTCTACGAAACCCACAATCGGCACAGATTCTAAACACCAGCTCGTTCACTCGATGCGATAGATTTAATAACTTTATAATAATCTCTTCAATAAGTTTTCAATTTATTGATTACCTCGCTGTCTTGTCTGTCTGGAATTTTGTAATTGATTTTAAAATAACTCCTTGGTCAGCTAGATACTTGAAATTTTAACCATAGGTTATAATTAGATGTCAGTGCATAAAAATGTGGAAAAATGTATTGTATTTTTTTTATTCGTTAAAAATTTATAATCGATTTTAACCAACTTCTCGATCAATCACTGGAATATAGTTGAAATCTTTTTTTTTATGGAATATGGGATAAACAGGCAAGCGTGTCACCGATGGTAAGTGATCTCCGCTGCTCGTGGACACCAGAGGAATCGTAGGTGCGTTGCCGGCCTTCACACGAGGGACTGGCTATCATGTGCAACTGCCGGTGCACACCTATTGGTATTTGGGGGGACATTTTCAACTTGAGGGTGGTAGCTAGCCAAGCGGGCATTAGAAAAAGCTCTACCACCATGCATTGACACTATTACCATTGCAGTATAACTGACAGATGGACAGAATATATCAAATTTTCGAAATATGTAGACGATGCAGAAATTTTTCACTTATTTCTATAATCGCCTTGTGGTCGGGGTTTGGGCAATTATAGCTTGCGTGACCCTTTGGTCACCGTGTTTTGTGACCATATATGTATCTATATTTGATTAAAATCAGTTAACTCAATCAAAAGTTATTGTAAATTGAATGGCGGCGCGAGATTAAATAATTCTAATGATCTATTCGATTCGACAAGCCACAAATCCTTGCCAAAGAACACCGATTCCTACCTAGGATGATTCGTGAGGCTATTGAAATTAAAAAACATCCAAATTTCAATAGAGAAGATGGTTGGAAGCTAGCACAAGCCAGGGATCCGATTAACATTTAATTAAATCGGAACCCAAAAGACCAATTGCCAGATCTCAAGACACTGTGAGCTCTTTCTGCGTAGATCGGAATACAATCAAGAATAAAAATTAAATTGAAGGTAGACACAGTAACATGAACTTTTCTGGACAACCTACACCTCAGTCCGCCCCGTGACCACGAAGGCTGAAAAGCGTTCGAAACGTCGGGATCAAAATAAATAAATAACCGCGATAAAATCCGTTGAAATTAGTTTTATTTCAATAAATAATTCTAATTCCACGCGGACGAAGTCTCGTGCAGAGCTAGTATACAATAAATGTGTTCTAATTACAAAAAAGTTTACCAATAAAGGCTATAATTATCAATAATAAATCCAATACCGATTAAAATTTTAGGTTGCAGTGATATTTTTAGTTAGAAGTGGTACCGCTCGGTTACGTGAGTTGTGCAGTTAGCTAACAACGTGGGAACTGTGGTCCATTGTGGTTGTACAATGCCGGAAGGAAGATGCGACATGCCGTCTCATTAAACTTAGTATAATTTTATTAATCATAAACAATTTGCCGGGATAATTAGTCGTCGTTGCGAGACATTGAATGGACTAGTAAACGTGGGTCCGGCGTTCGTCAAGCGTCCATTGTTGGACTCGCGATCTCGCACTGACCTTACATTTCTCTTTTATTTAAGACCACATAATAAAACTGTATCTTCGGCAAATTTGTTCCTTAAAATTGTTATAGGTATAGTTTTGTATTGACATAGATACGAAATATTATATAAATTTGTCATTTTTATCTCTCTGTCTGTCTGTCACACAATAGTCAGTATCCACTTAACTGATTTTCATTAACTCGGTCATAAAATATATTATGGGTTAATATATAACGGTACTTTTAGCACATTATAGCAAGGTATTGTGTCGGAGTATGAGACAAGAGTTTTTTTAGCGCTATGGCCGCAGTCTCAGTTGATGTTAAGTCACGATGTTGCCCAAGACGTTAAACACGTTTACCCTAGTAAACGTTAACAATACAGGTATTCGGCGGCAGATTTTTAACTTGACGTTAGTAGCTAGCCAAGCGGGCATTAGGAAAAGCTATAACATCATGCAATGGTTTTATCATGATTTTCAGGAGTCCGTCCGTGTCCCACGTAAACAAAAAATACTCCAGCAACTGAGCTATCATCGCTTTAAATTTACAATACATAATACAATACTCGCTAAGTTAGACAACGGGTCAAAAAATTAATTAAACGTAAATCAAGTACATGCAAACGAAGTTGCCACTACAGATAATAAATATTAACTAAATTACAAAATAGTCCTTAGCAGAAACATAAAAAAAAAAATAAAAAAAAAAAAAAGATCTGTACTTTCTTGATTGCGGCAGTTACGTTGTTGGAAATAAGAGATTTCTTTAATTTTCGTGCTTTGCTTAAGTTGAGCTTAAGTTGCAAGGTGTAAAGCTCACAATAGACGTGTAGTTGTTATTGGCATAAAAATATTACTTCGAGAAAATATTAATACTAAAGAAAGTCCATAATATGCAAGAGAATATGGAAATCTGTATTGCATGTTCTAGATATATCCTGAGTTGTTTATTTAACCTGTTGTTATATGTGTTCGACAATACACAATGGATGATATTTGTAAACAATTGGGGGTCATAAATCTGTTTATTGTTTCTTCTCTTTGTTATCAACTTTCTTTGAATGTTTTTCATATTGTATATATATTAATTAAGATCTACTTATATAGATATAAATATGCATTAACTTACTTAGATCTGAACACTAGGAAATTTTTAAGTTATATTTGGAATGTACTTTGTTATGATATAGAACCGATTTTTTTTTTAAGTGAAACTTCCCATAAGTTATGTGGCCCGAAATGGTGGATACGCGAGCTCATTGGAGGAACTGGCTCTTAAGTGCACCAAATACACCTGTAGCTATTTGGCGACCAATTTTTAACGTAAGGGTGGTACTTAGCCAAGTGAGCATTACAAAAAGCCCTACCACAATGCTGCGGTTTCATCACGATTTTTTCCTTTACCGAAAGCACATTGCAGAAATTCGAACTCACGTCCATTGACTACCATCGATTCGATCGTAACATCGCATGTCATGTTCTGAATCATTATTGAAATGAATAAAATTAAGGATGGGCTTTGAAATCGTATCACGCAACCATTTTGTGTGACGGTCGATCAACTAAAGTGGGCTCGAGGCGACTTAAGGAACGAGAGTGATACAGTGGTGTTTCACTTCTGTCGTGTAGTCTTTAGCACATGCTATTTTTTATGTCTGTCGCCTTGTACGCACATCGGTTCTTTTAGCCAATATGTCCTTAGACGATGTATGAGATGACATATGTGAAGCATGTAAACGAAACTGGTGAAGGAAAAACCAAAGTGTGCGAAAATATTTTCAAATTTGTGGTAAAAAGCAAAGTTCAATGGTAAAGTTTTGTGGGATGAGGTAATTCAGTTATCTGTACGGGCCGTGTCCCGTAGACCGGAAGGCGGCTGATGCCCAGATTAGGCAAATCCGTTGGCGTCATTTAGCATAATACTCAAATTACATCTCGAATCATTAACACAGCCTGAACAACGCTCGGATATTAATGAAAACGGATTTTATGTCTTTTTAATGATCCGTATAAGATGGCGTGTGGCAACACGCACACCTGCTGTTCGATTGAGATGGCAACACTGTTACGTGACATTTGGAGGCTACTGTAACTCACGGATAGGTTATTTGCGGCTGGCAATTTGAGCGCGGTAGATACAATAATGGTTATTTTAGATAAAGGGACTTCCATCACTGGAGAAACACTTAAAACGAGTTACACAAGAAATAAGTCCACAATTAAGGTGGGGCTGATATGTCCATATTACATAAACAAACCCCTAAAACATTAGAGAAAAAGCCACCGGTATTGATCCAGCAGGAATGTACCACGTTATACTTTTATCAGCATCTGAGTTTGCTAAGCCATTTGAGGCATTTCCTTTGGTAATATAAATTAATGCCGTCGTAAAAGGCATAGCTGTAACATCAAGTCGCTTTCCTTGAACGACCTCAAGAAGTGTACCAATTATTTCTACACTTTCCACTTCAAATCAGGGTTACCAGATGCCATATCGCTCTTCCTCCATACTTAGTTGATGTTTCGTTAATTCTTTATACTAAGAACTCCTGAATAATGGATTTCGTCAACATTTGGCTTATAGATTTATTTAGCATAAAACTGGACATTTACTATTTATATGGTGTTTTTGGAAGTATTAATAGCTTAGTCATAGCTTATACGGACGCCGCGTCAATAACAGTGAATTCGAATCCCTGCAATAAGCTTGAATATCGTGATAAAACGTAGTATTCTAGTAGGTCTTTTTATCTACCATCCTCAAGTTGGAAAGCTGCCACCAAATACCTATAGGTGTGTCATGGTAGTTGCATTGGAGAACCAGTTTCTCCACTAGGCTTAACGTGTCCACTATTTTGAGCTACACCGTCACTTAACATCAGGTAAGACTTTAACCATAACGCTAATTACAACCAAAAATCTATGTACTAGTAATTTTTTTTTTGTTCGTCCTGACAAACGGTTTTTGCCGTAAGGGCTTTGTCAGCTTCACCGAACTTTATTATCTGTTAATGAATGAATAGATTATGAAGAAATTCCAATGCCGTAGAATTATTTTCAAGCACCATTAGTGGCAGAGTTACGAGCTATCAGAATTCAAAACGAAATACACGGGCCATATGCAATACATAACTATAAATTACGCGTCCCGTGTTTTGTGTGTCGATTTGCATGGATTGGTACCAACTAATTTTTTTTTTAAATATTTCACCTGACTTTATTGTCACGTCTCAACGTCGGAGCGAAAGCCATCGGCGTTTTGATATTTTTTAAATGTAAAAAAACATGAAACGAAATCGCGGAGATTGAACGCGATCGGCGCGTGCGCAGCGTGGGAGACATTACCTGTATATGGTCTGGTGACGTGCTTCGCCATCTTGCCTACACCAGCTTCGTATGACGTCCACGTTGGTACAGTCAACACAGGATACATAATACCTAGTATTTTATTCATAATACGAATTATTTAAAATTATATATAGTAAAAAAAAATAACTATTTAAAGTGATGCTTCTTAATACATCGAATTTTTTATTAGTTTATAGGTTAAGTGATATTGTGGTGAACACGGTAAACCTGTGGAGGGACTGGCTCTCAAGTTCAACTGCTTGAACACATCTATAGGTATTTGGCGGCAGATTTTCAACTTGAGGGTCAATGAGTCAGTTGGGTATTGGAAAAACCATCACGCAAAGGTTGGTGTACCTTTTCTTTCATAAACGATACAATGATGGGTGGATCAATATATGAACCATGAGACTTGGGAGCCAGTTTCAGCACCAGGCTTAGTGTGTCCACCTTCCTGATGGTGGTGAGATTGTAGTCATAACACTGAACTTGTACAGTAGAAAAAAATAATTATATGACAAGTATTGTTTATGATATCATAAGGTACCCTTTAACCGTAGTATTGAAATTTACAACTATAAAAGTAGTCTATGCTTTTAAAGACACTATCATACGGATCAAAATATAACTATGAGGAGAAAATTTTGTATCTATGAATTTCTTGTTTTTTTTTTAAGAAACAAATGCTGGCGTCACTGACCGTTCGTGTCACGTGATAAAAGAAAATAGCGTAGAAACAAAACAGTACGTATAAATAATATAAATATACCTATCAGACGTGTGCTGCCTATTTTGTGGTTTGATGAATAATAGAATGACATAGTAAGTAATGTGTTTTGCTCAGAATGAAGATACATAAATATTTTTGTTATTTAAAAAAAATAGGATAATGATTTCTTAGGTTTAACGTCGGGATCAAAATTTAATAAATAACCGCGATAAAATCCGTTTAAATTAGTTTTATTTAAAAAAATAGGATTTTCGAAATCAAGTACCTTATCGAACGGTACGGATGGAGGCTAGGTTTATCAAAATGTAAGATTTTTCCGTCACGACTCACGACGCTTTTTTAATGTGTTCTGTATTGCACTATGTTTCTATATTGTAGACGGTCATCCATAGCGCGTACGGTATTGGTTGGTCCCAATCGTAGGTACCCGCTTATTGGTTTAAGGCCGCCAGTAAGTTCTGAACGGCCGCGTAGATATAGTTTGTATACATCATACTGGTCAGCTGTTTCGTGGCGTATTATATGTATTATAATAATTTCAATGATATACAAAAACTAACAAAAAAATATAAATTACGAAATTTCCAACCATTTCTTAAAGTCATTAGTTATCTCCGCGTTCTATTTAATTGCTTTCAGACGCTAATAAATCATTTATTTGTATTTATTCATCTATAATATAATACGGTTATCAATGATATCAATCTACGTAAGGAAATTTTTTACAACTAAGTGAGTGTTCCACGACACTCATGCATTTTTATTCTATAAATGATAATTCTTTTGAAAATTCAACTTACAGTTATTTAAAAAAAATCTAACTTTCGTTTTTTATGGGCGCCCCTCGACGTCTGGTAACTGTTTTATAATTTGTTTTTGTATAATACAGATTATATACTTTTAATTCTTAGTGAAACAATATCAAATCAGGACAAGTCTTTTTTCGATCTTAATTAACGAAACAAAAATCATTCTACTAATTTTTTTTTTATATCTGTAACTGAGGACATAAGTCTTTTCAGCTACTACTCTTTTAAAATAATTTTGTTTTATTTAAACATTCCCACACTTGAATACTTGAAGAGACAAAACGATTTCTGCTTTTGATTAATGCTGTTACCATTTTAGTTATAACTTTTAATATTGCCATATTCTTGAGCTTTCGTTGCAAGAAAGCACCATCTGTATGAAAACAATATATCTCAACAGTCACGAAGACTGCTGACAGAAGTGAACATTTAAAACTATAAACAAACAGTTGTTATATTTGGCTATCCAAATTAATTATTTCATCTTAAATTGAAACTGTTTACAGCGCAATAAGTTATACTAATAGGAACAGATATAGTGTGTACGTTAACACGTCACGTGACCATGTCGATGACGAGTTACATGAATTTACTCCCTGCCCGAACCGAGCTACAGAAGTTTTCGCTGCAATAACCGAAGCGATGTTAACAGTTTTGATTTTCTCGAAGAACCGTGTACAATTTATATTATTACCGAGACTGTACTAAGCTTTTATGTCACAGGTTAAAAATCTGATATTCCTTTACATTTGGGCAAACATCTCGGCTTTATGGCCGGTAATAAAATAAATATGGCGAATTATAGATTGTGTAATTGGACGCCATTCATTCAACATTCATATTTCTGCTTAATTTAACGAACTCACTTATATTCGACCGTACAAGTAAATATGTTTATTTTATTCGGCGATAGACCTCCACTGATTTTTTATAACAGCATGGTGATGAGACCTTTTCGAATGCCCAACTAATTGCCGCTCTCAAGTTGAAAATCTACCGCCAAATGTCTGTAGGTTTGTTCCGGCAGTTACACTTGAGAGTCGGTCTCTCTACTAGGCTTAGCATGTCCACAATATGGGCCATATCGTCTCTTAACATCAGGTGAGATTGTGAATATAATGTTAAACCAATTTGGTCCTAATCCGGGAGCTTGTATGCAATTTTGTTCTATTGTTCCCGTGAAATAAAAATTTATTTTCTGCCCTACCGAAACAAACAATTGATCGGTACAAGCTTAGCTTTCATGGGGTCACCCGCTGGTTTCATATGCTTATTGCATGGGAATTTCAACGAAACTGGTCCAGCCGCTTTTTATATACTTAGACTTTTATTGTGCATAGATAATTTTTATTCTGATATAAATTCCTTAATGTTTAGATAATTTGGAAATTTGTTAATTTTCTTTATTTGTTGTCTTACGTATTCCTCTAATTCAATATTTAGGAAAGCATACATTAAAAACAATACCTCAACAAAATTTCAGAGTATAAATTATAAAACAAACCAGTTATAATTTATTTTTATTGTAGAAATTATTTAAACCTAATATAAAAATATAATTTGTATACATGTAAATATGATGTATTTAAAGTAAACATTTTTTTAATTAAAGCCATGACAGCTCAGTGGTAGTGTATACGTACTCCGCTTCAAGAGACGTGAGTTCGAATGCACCTATTATGAACCTGAGATTTCGTGAAGGAAAACATGGTGAGGAAACCATAGCATGGTGGTATGGCTATTTCTAATACCCGCCTGGGTAGCTACCACCCTCAAGTTGAAAACCTGCCGCCAAATACCAATAGGTGTGTTCCGGCAGTTGCACTTGAGAGCCAGTTTCTCCACAGGTTTAGCGTGTCTACTAAATTGGGCCGTAACGTCACTTAAGTTGAGGTGATATATAGAGATATATAAGTATGTGAAAGTAAAATAAATGAATAAAATCATACGTTTATTTTCTTAATTTGAAGTGTAACTCCGGAGGGCTTCGAAATTCTAATCCGCAACCTTTTTGTGTGACGCTCGTTCGGGTAAAGTCGGCTCGAGGCGACTTCGACAGTGACAGAGATATAGTGAACTTTTACTTCCGTCGTGTGGGCTTAAGCACGCCGTTTTTTTATTATGTCCTTTGTCAGTTTCACCAATATGCGTACATACTAGCTGTGCCAGCGATTTCGTTCGTGTATAACTAAAATTATTTATTCACGTTACACCAGTGTTCTGTATATATTTTCAATACAGCTTTTCGTCTAACATTGGCAGCGTGACGTTAAATAGCCTCGAACCTTCTTCGATAAAAATAATTTTCGATAGTTCCCAAGATCAGCGCCACGACACGAACGTACGAACAAACATTTTATTCGGTAATATAGATACAGTTTGATGTACAAAGAATAATGAGTTCTACGATGCCGTGTTATGTCATGGGCGATTAGTGTCGCATGAGACACCGTGGTACGGTCTCGGGATGTGTCTGTCATTACAAACAATTGTCGTAAGCAGGATGTCGCCGGTGGAGCTGATTCACTCTACGTATTTGACGCGAATCGGGGAAACTGGCCACCGCAAACTGACTTTACATATGTGCGAATACGTTTTTATCGGTAACTCATTCACGCTCGACTATTAAACCGTATCGTGAAATTCAGTAACACGATGCGCCCTAAGATAATTCGATAAGACATTTATGCTCCGTGGTTGTGTGTACGGCTTCGCGTCAAGGGATGTGAATTCGAATCAAAACACCTAAAATGATTTTGAACTTTCGGTGAAGGAAAACATCGTGATGAAACTATAGCATGGTGGTAGGGCTTTTTCTAATACCCGCCTTGCTAGCTACCACCCTCAAGTTGAAAATCTGCCGCCAAATACCAATACGTGTGTTCTGGCAGCTGCACTTGAGAGCAAGTGTATCGTCACTTAAGATCAGGTGAGATTATAGCCATAACGCCAACCTTAAATATATGAAAACAAAAAAATCGCGGGCACAGTATAACGATATAACCCGACCCGATTAATAATTTATATTATTATTATAATAATAATATAAACGATATTATCAACAACACGAAACGTAATCTCTACAATGATTATTAAAATATTAAATGTAATAAAAAAAAAAAATAAGAAAAATGTATGTATCATTTTAAAATCCCGGAGGATGTTAGACCTTCGACTTCCAGAATGGATATGTTTATTTTTAGCACTGCACCATGGAAGACGACCCACCTCACCTACCTATGGACCCTGCAATCAAAACAGACAAATATTACGAGGTCGATAAGCGAACTGAATAGAAATGGCCAAGCGCTTAATTTGTACGCGGTCGAAGTGGGAACGAAAGCAAAGTATCTAAGGTTTAGCGTTATGGCCGTAATCTCACCTGATCTTAAGTGACGAGACGGCCCAAGTTAGACACGCTAAACCTGTGGAGGAACTGGCACTCAAGTGCAGCTGCCGGAACACACCTATTGGTATTTGGCGGCAGGTTTACGACTTGAGGGTGGTAGCTAGCCCGGCGGGTATTAGAAAAAGGCCTAACACCATGCTATGGTTTCATCACGATGTTTTCCTTCACCGAAAGCTCAAGCTCATTGTAGGTGCTTGGATTCGAACTCACGTCACTTGACGCGAAGTCGTACACACTACCACTGATCTATTGCTTCATCGTTCTATATTAGAACGTGTATCTTAAGCTACGCAGGCAGGCTGTTACGGCTGGGTAGGGGGAGAAACAGAGGAGTGTAGGTAAATGTTAACGATCGTCTGAAGGGGGTCACCTAAGAAGTTATAAAACACAATTTGTAATAAGTAATTTAAAAGCACTATACATTGTCGAGAAACAGCTTGTTTGTGGCCATCAATTCTTATTGTCCGTTGATCAAATTTTCGGCGCGTCGTATATTGATTACGTTGACAAGTTTCGCAAGCGGAATGGATGACTTCATATCCTCGAGCTCGTCGCAGGAAGCGAGTGGGCGAATTATCTAGCGCTTAAGATTCCTCACTTGGTGCGATATAACACTATCGACCTGCCCCGGGATCGCACGGATATTTGTCTTATTTATAGAAAGTCGCATACCATTGATCACAGTTTCGTAGATCTCATTGAGAGGAATCATTCTATGATTCATTGTTTGTTTGCAACGGTATGAGTAAGCCCGATTTCTTCAACAAACATCTCTATTTTTCCCTTGGTCATCGCATCACGAGTGAACGGATGGAACTATTTCGCGAATTATCTTATTGTTGTGTTAATTATCGTCAGGAGAAGGTTCTCATGAAAAAGAAAATTAAGGAAGTTGAGTGGAACATTAGAAAATTTACGATTATTAATGAAAATTTAACGCCAATATTATTTTACATAACTATCAGTTATCATAGAGCATTACAACAGTAATTACACTATGATTTATAATTTTTTTTTTTTATTAAATACCAATTGTAATTATAATTAATTATTATTGTAATTAATTATTTCATAGTTAAGACAGGACAGCGTCTGTCGGGTCAGCAAGTTACAAATAATAAAAAAAATAATAATAACCATTACAAGTATGGCTCTTGACTACATTTTGCTTATTTGATATGCCATTTTACAAATAATATATAAATTTTGTCAAACGAACCGGATGACGCAATAAACAGTTTCATAGAAAGTTTATCCCTCGATTTACCTCATATCCAATAAAGTTTTCGCGAGAAACAGTAACCTATCACCATCGCCAGGTTCCCATCTGTCTCTTTACTAAAATTAAACACAATCGATTCAGCAGTTTAGACGTGAAAGCGTAACAAACGAACATACAAACTCACTTTCGCAGTTATAATATCACATAGTATGGATTCGTTTAAAACGCGTGCGGAAAGCTCACAGTCGATAACGATTTATGCCGATTTCTTCATCGAACATTATCATATTTCCTGGTAACGGACTCGAAGAAATAATGGCTCAGTGGTAGTGTGTACGACTTCGCGTCAAGGGACGTGAGTTCGAATCCGAGCACCTACAATGAGCTTGAGCTTTCGGTGAAGGAAAACATCGTAAGGAAACCATAGCATCGTGGTAGGTATTTTTCTGAAGCCCGCCTGGCTAGCGACCACCCTCAAGTTGATAATCTGCCGCCAAATACCAATAGGTGTGTTCCGGCAGTTGCACTTGAGAGCCAGTTCCTCCACAGGCTTAACGCGTCTACCAACTTGGGCCGTACCGTCACTTAAGCTCAGGTGAGATTATGGCAACACTAAGCCTTAACTATAAAAAAAAAACTATCTAGGAGCACACCACCATCTCGATGATCAGATGACATTATAAGGTTGATGGTAAGACAATAGATGCGGCTATCACAGGACCGAAAAACATGATCTGCTCGAGAGGGGGGCCTATACCCAAAGTGGGTAGAATCGGGCTGATATACATAGAGAGATAGGTAATAAACTATACACCTAAACTTTCTTTTTCTATAGTTTATAGGTATAGTGTAACGGCCACAGTCTCATCTGTGGTTAAGTGGCCACGTGGTACAAAATTGTTGATACAGTAGTGGTGGGACTGGCTCTCAAGTTCAACTGCCGGAACACACTTATAGTTATTTGGTGGTAGATGTTCAACTTGAGGGCGTAAGCCAGCCACAGTTTATCGCGGTCAGACATACAGACAGAAATACATCTTATAATATGTATATATCCTGCGTTCATTGTACATATTCGTACTGCTAAAGGTTATAAAAGTTTGTTGGACAGATCAAATACATATTTATTCACGTTTTTTATGTATGATATCTTCCTGTATTGACTCTATCGCCTATTTTTACAGTATATAGGTTAAGCATTATGGCAACACTCTCTCTAATGTTAAGTGAGGGTGTAGTTTATGCTGGTGAACACTTTAAACCTGTGGAGGGACTGACTCTCGAGTGCAACTACCGGAACACACCTATAGGTATTTGGCGGCAGATTTACAACTCGCGGCTGGTTGGTAGCCAAGCGGACATTGGAAAAAGCCCTACCACCATGCAGACCGCTACGTCAACCGTGCAGCCATTTGTTCAATGGAATATGACCAGAAGAGTTCCTTAAAGGCAGAACAGTCATGTATCTCCCCATAACGGTATTTTCCAACCAAGGGACATAACCCCTTTTATATTAACTTGGTGTTTAAAATCCCAGTTTTTACGGACTTCCTCAACGCAACGTGCAAACGCGTTACCCAGCCACGGGTCAAAGACGTGAGAGACATGTGGTGTTTGTGGTGGTGATCACCCAACACCACCACGGCGACACTTCAAACAGTCTTGTTCCCAAAGACCAGGCACAGCTTTCGCAATTCTTCTAGTCTTTTGACGTGTCCTACCTAACTGGTCTGATACGGGAGATCCACACAACTATACAGATGAACCGTGACGTATGCTGGTCGCATACGAACGCCAAGGGCCTGGGCAGTACTGGAGTGGTGAAGGATTGCCCTTAGAAAACTATCCTTTTGAAGCGATGATAGCTCTGTGGTAGTGTGTACGACTTCGCGTCAAGGGACGTGAGTTCGAATCCGAGCACCTACAATGAGCTTGAGCTTTCGGTGAAGGAAAACATCTTGAGGAAACCATAGCATGGTGGTAGGGCTTTTTCTAATTCCCGCCTGGCTAGCTACCACCCTCAAGTTGTAAACTTGCCGCCAAATACCGATAGGTGTGTTCCGGCAGCTGCACTTGAGAGCCAGTGCCTCCACAGGTTTAGCGTGTCTACCAACTTGGGCCGTATCGTCACGTAAGATCAGGTGAGATTATGGCCATAACGTTAAACCTTAAGTATAAAAATAAAAAAAACCTTCACCGCAGGCTCTGTCTATGGAAGCCTGGGATTTGGGGCATAATACCTGAGGCGGCTGGACCTTTCTATACCAAATCCCCTTTGCCAATAATTCATATGTAAATGCATTTTCTTGTACGTAGGGAAATAATCGAATAAAACAGCTTGTTTGGCTAACATATCCACGTTTTCACTACCTTATTTGATTATAAAATAATTCCATTGCATATCATAGAAAAAAAAAAAACAACGGCATAAAAGTCATCGTAATTATGGATAGTTTAATAATCGATTAGTGTAGAATGTAATTAATTTGTATCGTACAGAAAACACATCTCGAAATGTGTCTAAATAATTACGAGAAGCTCAGAAAAAAGGAACACACAATTAATTAATCCGATCAAATACGTTCGTCAGAGATGGTTGAACGCAGTTTGTACGAAACACGCGCGGTCTATCTTGAAACATAAATAATGATTATTTTGCCATTTTTATATGTACTCGTTTTGTATTTTTTTTCTATCGTTTACATAATACGAATTCCATGTTTATTTATCAGGTATCTTTTTGTTAAGGCATTTTTTATGCATTACTTTGTTCGATTTATATTTGCAGTAATTTTAATAGTAGTTAGAGAACGAATTAGATAGGAAAATGTTAATGGGTATATTTGAAACAGATAAATCTCTTATGGGAGATCTTTGAAATTGTCATTTGCAACCGTTTGTGGGTGTAAAGACAAAAAAATAAAAATACCATCTGAGTTACTCAACTCAAGCCAACTTTACTTTGCTAACCCTACCGCATAACGGTGTAACCGACGTGGCTTCGGCGATTGTGGGTCCAAGCTTTGGTTTTGGTTATGACAGGTAGTCCTGGATCCTTCACAGCTTAGTGGTGGGGATATTGCACAACTGGTTAGCAATAGAGAAGATGGTTGGAAGCTAGCACAAGCCTGGGATCCAATTATACATTTAATTAAATCGGAACCCAAAAGACCAATTGCCAGACCTCAAGACACTGTGAGCTCTTTCTGCGTAGATCGGAACACTATAAATAATAAAAATTAAATTGAAGGTAGACACAGTCACATAAACTTTTCTGGACAACCTACACCTCAGTCCGCCCCGTGACCACGAAGGCTAAAAAGCTTTGGAAACGTCGGGATCAAAATTTAATAAATAACCGCGATAAAATCCGTTTAAATTAGTTTTATTTCAATGAATAATATTCGCGTAAACCTAAGAAATCATAACCACATTCAGGGTTAGACCGGCGCAAAATAGAAAAAAATTGTTCCGTCATAGTGACCGCCAACTAGTCCTTTCCATCAAGGTCAACAAACAACATAGGTGTAACGCCACTGGTATTACAGCTGTTTATAGGTGACGGTCACTATTTACCATCAGATGGGACGTCTGCCTGTTCGCTGATTGTTATCATAAAAAAAAACCTTTTGTGACCTTCGTTCGGCATCAGCTCGAGGTGATTAAAGGAGTGAGAGAGATATATCTCATTTCTGGCGTATGGTTTAAGCACACGATATATTTTTAATCTTTTTACTTGTAATCTATTACGATATTTAATTTTTATCTATAACTATACGTTTTTTTTAATTATTTTTAGGTTTACCGTTTGGCTACACTCACTTGATGTTAAGTGACGATGTTGCTCAAGACGGTGGTCATGGTACGCGTAGGAAGGGACCGGTTCCCAAGTGCAACTGCGCATTTCTATAAATTAAGCTCTGAATATTTTCAATTAAACAGCGACGCATTTAATACACATTTTCAATAGATACGAATATTTATCTAAATTTTATCCCAATATATAAGTCGATTTCAGAAATTTGTTACTTAATTAGAGCTGCTCCTGACTTGGATACTAGGTATATATTTGATTTTACTGTTTACAGATAAATAAAAGAACAATTGATTATTTCAACAAAATGTCGTTCCTCTAAATTATTCCGGATTCAAAAGTTTTCAAAGATGGCTGCCATGTATATAATCTGTCGTACTTATTATGTGGCTAAAACGAATATAACTTTCTTTAATGGAGTATATACTTTTTTTGTAATATATTTTCCTGTATCACGATCGATTTTTACGAGGTTAAATTACGTGAGGCAATTGTGTATCGATAGACGTTTAATTAAGAGTTAACAAGATATGGTATTACTCAGTTGGACGTCAATGTAGACGTCTAGACCGCTGCCCACCTAGATCAACAGCCGAGATCTAGGGCAAGTGGTATATCGAAGGCGACATTCGCTGCGAGCGGTGATGTCGCCTTATGGTTTATTTTTATAGGTCAGCCCATTATAAGGTTTGTTTAGTGATGGGGCACGTTTACGAAATAATTGTAAATTTATCCGCGCTTAGAACATTCGATGAAACTATAAATTGTAATAGAGGTTATACTTTGTTGTCGATACGGAGGTGGATAATATATATTTTTTTTTAGATTTATCTATGTATATTTCGTATTAACCTCCACCTGGAATTGATTAACCGCCGATACGTCCCTTGAAACAATATAATGAACATAAACAATTGTTATTTATTTTTGTCACAATTATTAAAAAACTAATAAATGTTTAAATTTAATAAGTGTTTAAAAAAATGACAACTGTTTATTTATTTAATATTGCATGTGACGTGACAGCGGCCAGTTAATTCCAGCCAGCACTGCAAAGTACCGCCTAGTCTATGAATATTAATATTTAATATTAAGTTATGAATTTTTAAATAATTTACACTCTAAACCTATTAGAAGCACTGGCTCTCAAGTGTAACTGTCGGATAATACCGTGAGGTATTATACAATTAAATTAATTAAATATCTATACAGATACAATAAAATATATGCCATGATAGCACAGTGGTAGTGTGTACACTTTGCGTCAAGGGACGTGAGTCGAATCCATCCACCTAAAATGAGCTTGAGCTTTCGGCGAAGGAAAACATCGTGAGGAAACCATAGCATGGTGGTAGGGCTTTTTCTGATGCCCGCCTGGCTAGCTGCCACCCTCAATAGGTATGTTCCGGCAGAAGCACTTGAGAGCCAATTCTTGCAAAAGTTTAGCGTGTCAACCAACTTGGGCCGTATCGTCACTCGATAAGGGGCTGATCACGTGAGATTATGGTCATAACGCTAAGACTTAACTATTCAAATAAAAAAAAATAACCTAAAAATAATATTATACACTGTGCACCGCAGTACCACTGCAATGGGCACATCTCAACCTAAGATCAGTCACTATAATACCGGGTCTACTAGCAGTGACCAACGCTATATTCACTACATTGGTATCCGAATACCTAGTAACGGATATAAAAAAAAAACCACTGTACTCGTTCGCAACACTAGCGACAATGTCATGGACTGCGGCACGAGCGAGAAATATGATACTAGAGTACATAAACGTTATTTTATTACAGCTCTATAATATGACACTTTTTACGACTACACAGCGAAATAACAGGCATTTTTACCGTCACGGTTTTAAATCATACGGGTTTTCGTCTACTAATTCTCGAAATTATAAATCGTTCATCTCTCGCTTGGTGATGAAGTTGGACAGATCTGGCTTCGGCCGCAACTTCGTTCCCGTGATACTGGAAATGATTATTTGATCCATCAATGACGGTACGTGTTCTGAATGAATGTAGGGAAGTATTATCTTTCTCTACACTCCATTGGCCAACAAATTATGTTTGTTATCGCTTTTATGTGTAGCGTTATGACCACAATCACACATTATGTTAAGTAATGATGTGACCCGAAACGTTTTTTTTTTTTCGACTATAAGTTGCCTTTCGCTACTTCACCCAGCTCTGGGGGTGAGAATTAAAGTAATCAGCCCGAGGCAACGAGCACAAGGGAGCCATGAAGTGGCTGAACCTCGGATTGGGCTATCCTGACTAATCCTAATTAGGATTCTAAACTAATCAGGAAACCTACTCAACAATAATGCGGGTTAACCTTCTAAACTAAAGGAATGCACTGAGTTTGCCTCAAGGCGGAATGTACCCGTCCTACAATGATTGAAGCGATGATAGTTCAGTAGTAATGTGTAGGAACGCGGCGTCATGGGACGTGAGTTCGAATGCAACCATTACAATGAGCTGGAGCTTTCGGTGAAGGAAAACATCGTGAGGAAACCGTAGCATGGTGGTAGGGCTTTTTCTGATGCCTGGCTAGTTACCACCCTCAAGTTGAAAATCTGCCGCCAAATACCAATAGGTGTGTGAGAGCCAGTTCCTCCACAGGTTTAGCGTGTCTACCCACTTGGGCCGTATCGTCACTTAAGATCAGGTGAGTTTATGGCCATAACTCTAAACCTTGAAAAACAAAAAGGTCGAACCACATTCAGGGCCAAGGTGGTCCCACAAGGAACCTGTAAAAGGGTCGATAAGCTAAGCCTAGTAGAGTTTTGATGTCAAAACGTTCTTACAATGAATTACCAACCGGATATCAAAGGTGTTGCTGTCTGGAAGTAAGACTATTCTCAGTGCATCCGCTAAACACTATTGTAAACTAGCCGACCCGACAGACGTCCTGTCTTCAATATGTATATTGTTGGTGCATTACAATGACCGTTATGTAAAATAATTGTTGTCGTTAAGTTTTCTTAAATTTTCTAATGTTCCGCTCAACTTCCTTATTGTTTTTTCCTTCATAGGAACCTTCTCCTAACAATTATTAACGCAACAAAAAAATTATTAGCAAAATTTCTAATAAGTTTCTTGCCGGTTCTTCTCGATGAAAGAAAGAAAGACAGAAAGGAAGTTTAATTTATCCAACACACAGTAAATGATATTTAAAATAAATAAAAGAAAATAAACTAAAAATAAAAAAAATATACAAAACACAGCAGAACATTACAGCAAGATCACAAGAAAATAAACAAAAAAGATCCTAATGTGTGGATAAATTGGTAGCAGTCTCAGCATAACAGCTACACAGATATAGTGCAGCGCTGATATTCTGACTGTACCCTCTGAAGGCGACGTCACGGCCATCAGTAGAAATTCTTAAAAATATATATGATAGGCACAGCATATAGTACATACCAGTATTTGTGACGCATGGTAATGATGCAATAATTGTGCAACACAAAAATATAACACCAAAATTATTATTTTTAATGTCCGAATATGTAAATGATGAGGCGGGTCATACCTAAGAGGTTTATTTAAAGTTACCAATCTGCTCAATGACTAAGGTTATTTACTGAATCGGTGGATGTTCTGCCTTAGTTACATACATACATACTAACCCGCCTCTCTTCCATAAGGGTAGGCAGAGACCACATCCTTCTACTTGCTACGATCCTGACATACATGTTTCGTTTTATCTACTTTCATAAACACCCTCTTCGGTTACGGGTACTTTTGATTGCCGAAGTTGAATAAAGTAATTTTATTTCATTGGATTTAGATTACACATGGGATAGACATAGTGCCTCATACCGTAAGTGTATGAGTTGAAACGAAAACCACTATATAACAAGTTGAGATTCTGCCGAAACATCCTATTCTTACCTACATTTCTTTATACTATCAACGGTTCCCACGGGAAACAGGTACGCCATTGTTTCGCGGAATGACGCGTTCATGGACTGTTTGCATGAAATAATGTAAAACAGGTAACCTCCCAAACGGACAATGGTTCTTACTCAATTCGGTAAACGTGCCAAATCTATTGTTAATGTAACACTGGTAATATGTTTTAACTAAAATAATCCGTTGAGCGTGAATCTTATAATATTATCGCTTGTTGGTTCTGTATAAAAAATTATACGTTCAATATTTTTTGCCAAATATAAGCTGGATGTACTTTGTTTTTATTTTTATTTATAACCCACCAACAATGTATAAGTAATTTTTTAGAAAACAAAAATGTACATTTAAACTTTCAAAAAGTTTAGAAAATCCAGAAGTGCAGGCCTCCTAATCTCAGTTTTTATTATTATTTAATGATAATTAAACTACATCGAATCTAAATAGAAATTCTATTCCTAATTATACTGAAGCCTAAGAAAACAAACACTCGATTAGTAAAGTATTTCGGTCGTTATCGTGATAACATACAGGATCCGCACATACAGACGTCCAAGACAGAACTTTTTAACTAGTTTCAATAAAAAAATGACATCTTAATTATCATGAGTGTTTTAAATAGCGTTTCTCTAATATGTGTGTGCGTTTATATTATTTTACAAATGCTGTACGTGATAAATAGAGACATTTTAAGTTTGAAAAATCAGTTGTTTTGCGTGAAGTGATAGTAGTACCCACCTCAACGGTTCGCTTATGAGGCGTGCAATAGCAAATGTAACCTTATTTATAGGTAATTATGACACATTAGGTATTTGGCGGTACATTTTCACTAGCACTTTAAAGTGTCGCCGTGGTGCGTTTTAGTGGGTAGGGTTGGGTGATTAGCTCCTGATGACCCACCATATGCCGCTCACACCTTCAGACGAGAAAGTCCGTAAAACTGAGATTTTAACCATGACGTTATATGGTTTCATCACGACGTTTTCCTTCACTGAAAGCTCAAGCTTATTGTTAGTGGATTCGAACATAAGTCCCTTAATGCGACATCCGTACACACTACGAACTGAACCATCATTGGTTCGATGTTAAGTACAGTAGAATTCAAATCGACGGAAACGGATATTGAGCTAAAATTCACTGCCAGCCACCACTGTTCTGCGGCCTACTTAAGTACCTATTTACGAATCTTTTGAAAGACCTCGTATCGTAGAAGTTATACAGAATTGTTAAAATAAATTTAAAAAAGGGTTCCCACAACGCGCGCGCGTTACTGAACCCTTTGAATTGGTGTCAGAGTTTTTTTTTAAATACTAAACTGCACAAGACAATTAGTTATATTAAAAAAAGGGGTTCCTTATTTCTTTTTTGTAACAGGAAGGAATTCTAAAATATACAATTAAAAATAAACTCGACAGATAATTTTCGCACGGCGCAGTGTTCTGTTCGTACTTTTTCATGATGCCTCACAAAATGAGAGGTTCATTGACAGACGAGAACAATTAGCGATGTCGTAAATTATATTATGTGTTGTTAGTCCAGTGAATGAATGGGTCGGCGAACGTCGGTTACCTTACGGATGTATCAATGGACTGGACTTGACTATGAATGGAACGGTTTACGTCTGAGGATTTTTTTTTTTTTTTTTTTTTAACTATAAATAGCACTGACGTTTGTGGCAAGCGAACTCATTGATGATTTTCACTGTAGTGACATTCCAGGGTCGTCATAGTGACGTAGCTTTGTTGACACTTTATGTTATAGTGATAACTAATATATTCATAATTTTCTAATACTCATCTAGATATCTATTGTTATGTTTCATGTGAGAAGGTTACGATCACGTCTGATGTTTTTTATTTAACGTTAAAGCTTAGTGTTATGGCCATTGAAGCGATGGTAGCTCAGTGGTAGTGTGTACGTCTTTGCGTCAAGGGAGGCGAGTTCGAATCCAACCACCTACAATGAGCTTGAGCTTTCGGTGAAGGAATTCACCGTGAGGAAACCATAGCATGGTGGTAGGGCATTTTCTAATGCCCGCCTGGCTAGCTACCACCCTCAAATTGCCTGATCTTAAGTGACGATATGGCCCAAGTTGGTAGACACGCTAAACCTGTGAAGGAACTGGCTCTCAAGTGCAGCTGCCGGAACACGCCTATTAGTATTTGGCGGCATATTTTCAACTTGATGGTATTAGAGCCAGGCGGGCATTAGAAAAAGTCCTACCACCATATTACGATGTGGTCGAAGATTGTGAACACACTATGCCTAGTGGAGGAACTGGTTCTCAAGTGGAACTGCTGGAACTGGAAATCCAGTCGACTAAATTTACTACGTTACTCGAGTAAGCTACTTAAACTCTTTAAAATTCGAGTAAGAAAGTTTCACTCGAGCTGAGTTCCGATCAGTAAAGATTTGGAATTTTTAAATACCTTTTTAAATTAGTAATCTGTGGTAATAAGAAATAAAGTATGAAATATTATTTACCTCATGTGTGTCATTCATCAAGAAAAAAAAATAAAATAAACCTACTCGGCGCGCCAACGAACTCGATTAAAATTTAACTTCACTCGAACAGGAGTTTAACAAATTTATTCGAGTCACTCGAGTAAAAACGTCTCGAGTCGCATCATTAGCTGGAACACACCTATAGGTATTTGGCAGCAGATATTTTGCTTGACGGTGGTAGCTTTTCAGGGGGTTATTGGTAAAAAACCTTACCATCATGCTATGGTTTCATCAAGCTTCAAAAATTTGTGTAATCCACAAAATAATTGTTCGAAGTTTGATTATTACTTTGTGCCTGTTAATTGTTTTTAAAAAAGTGCTTCAATTTAGTCAAATTACCTACTTAGGTAGATGTCATAAAAAATCTATGTTCTTTCGTCCTTTCTGAATAATTTCTCTCACGCGAATCCATTAATTCTGCTATAACACTTAACATCACTTGAATTTATATATATATTTTACGAATAACATGGTCTTACTCATTTTTGTTTTATATATTCTATGATTTTGTTCTAAATACATATTTCAAAGGTAATAAAAGTTGTCCCGTTTGGTCGGTCTTAGTATACAATATCAGGTAGTCGCAAGCATATCCGAAAGTTAATTTTAATAATTCTTAGCACGTGTTAGGGTTAGAGGTAGGAAATATTTTTACCTATTCTTAAGAATCATCGTTTATTCCTCGTTTTAACATCTGTTTGGGATCAAAATATAGCATAAAACGAATGCCGAATACAGTTATCCTTGGAATGAAGGGCTAAATCTATAATAATGAAATTAAGCTGATTGTTTTGCTTTGTTCGTTGAAATGCGTTGTTCGCTGTAATTACCAGTTGGATTCTAAAAACTACCCTGTCCTATGTGTGCCAATCTATTTTTTTTTTGGATAGAAGCTATCAACGATTTTAATGACGAAAATAGAATTTGCAAAGACTTTTGTATACATGACGAAAAACAAAATAAATAATTTTTTATTGTCTTTTTTCGTTTATTCTTATTTTTTATTCTTGGCAACTTCGTTCTGACTAGTCTGCTATTACTGCCATTTTCAAGTGATAAGATTTGGGTATTTCGGGCAGACGATACTATCTTCAGCAAGATGGTGACTCTCTTGTTGAAGCTCTCTTAGGAGTTTTTGTGGTACCTAATATATTATGGTCCGAATGATTCTTTACAATTCACATCACCTATGCTCTTCACTACATTACGTAAACTGTCATCATAATTAACACAATATACGGCTAAACAACTAAATATATGAATTAATATGAAAATCACAACATGACAGATCAAGATCCTACCAGAAACACAGATTTTTCGTTTAGTAATTTGAATAAGTTTCAATACGACTAATAAAAAGAAATACCCCAATTCTCATTTATCGATATTTACATGAATTTGCTTAATTTTTTAATATAGTTCGGCGAAGCTGTCAAAGCACCTGGGGCTAACAGCGTACGTCAGTTCGAAAAGAAAAAAAAACTTTTTTTAATAACAATTGCAGTCGAATCTTACAGCCGGTACTTTGGTATACCGTATACAGGTAACCAAACTGCAGTTATTAGGGAGGGCTCTGTTTGTCAATACACCAATATTTCTGTCCACGCTTAATAACCTATTCACAGGTATCCACATCAATCTCTTTTTGTCTTGTTTTTGCGAGATGCAATACAACAAAACTTGGTAAACATTTCTTTCATCTGTTACGTTCTTTTAAAATTTACTTTAACATCTGTGGGAAAGTCGAGAGAGCGCGGTTTAAGCTTTTTTTTGTGTCAATGCTAATACCGAATGTAAACATCGGCATTGTCATTGCCGATAAAAAAGTAAAGTTCAAGAATTAGTCTCACGCGAATTTAGTAGAAACACAAAGTGGGTAATTATTATCGCTTTCAATAAAGTTTTTTTTTTAATTTAAGCTTTAGCGTTATGGCCGTAATCTCACCTGTACTTTAGTGACGTTACGGCCCAAGTTGGTAGACACGCTAAGCCTGTGGTGGGACTGGCTCTCGGGTGCAACTGCTGGAACACACCTATTGGTATCTGGCGGCAGATTTTCAACTTGAGGGTGGTAGTTAACTAGACACGCCGGCATTAGAAGAAGCCCTACCACCTTGCTATGGTTTTCTCGCGATGTTTTACTTCGCTGAAAGCTCAAGCTTATTGTAGGTAGATTCGAAAATACGTCCCTTGACGCGAAGTCGTACACACTACCACTAAGCTATCATCGCTTCAACATTGTTTTTCCTCTAGGTGTATGTTGTTTTGGTAAAAGAACATACTGAATGTTCAAACATGTATATTTAATATTAATAATTTTATTTGAAACGATTTATACGCGCGACTTCATTCGTGGAGTTGAAATTAAATTAGCCTAAATTACTCCTTACAATACCAGCTGTGAGCTAGTGAAAGATATGTCAAAATCTGTTCAACTCTTTCGGAGATTGGTCAGAACAAACAGACAGAGAAATATTATGAGAATTGTATTTTTAATTCACGTAAATATTTTGAGGGGGTGATGATTTAGTGGCAGCGTGTATCGTGTCTTCGCGTCGATGGACGTGAGTTCGAATTCCTGTAATGAGCTCGAGCTTTCGGTGAAGGAAAACATCGTATAAAACTATAGTTGGTGGTAGGGCATGCCTAGATAACACTTTCACATATAGGTGTGTTCTGGCAGTTGCACTTGAGAGCCAGTCCCACCACTGGGTTCACCGTGCCCACAACCTTGGGCCACATCGTCACCTAATATCGGGTAAGATTTATAACTATATCCTTACTAATATTACAAATGTGAATGTATGTTTGTTTGTTAGGCTTTCATGCGAAAACTACTTAACCGATCATCATGAAACTTTGTACACATGTTCTTGGAGGTAATAGAAGTAACATAGGATACTTTTATTAATAAAAAAATACGAAAGATAAAAAATTGTTTGTTTATTGAAGAAAGGTACGAAAACGGGCACAGCTGGTTAATATTATAAAGCAGAATGATTTGCTCGATTGAAACGCGCCAATCTTGGGAACTAATTTTTTTTATATTGTAATCGATAGAATTATCATTGAAACGTTGTTTAGTATGTTTAATATCATGATACGACCAATAGAAGCAAAGCTGTATAAAAAAAAGGTTACAGTAACGGGAAAAATTAATAGGTATGTCATATTTAGGTTCACGCGAACGAAGTCGCGGCCGGAGCTAGTAATACATACTGTAGGTTTAAAACGACAAAAGATTAACCTAATACGGGCAAACTATATATCAGTTTGTTTTGTCGACTCGGGGAATTTCTAACGCGTGAATAATTCCATACATTGTAAATTTATCTCTGTAGGTGTGACACCATTTTGTTTCCACGCCTTACGTGTCCGAACGTCGTCACGCTGAACATACAAAGGTGCTGGTAAGGAAATAACTTTGTTATAATAATGACGAATGCTTTTATTATCTGATTTTTTATTAGCGGTAATCGAAGATAGCTCAGTGGTAGTGTGTAGGAGTCATGCGACGTGAGTTCGAATCCAAACATTTACAATGAGCTTGAGCTTTCGGTGAAGGAAAACATCTTGAGGAAACCACCTCATCACATCTCACCTGATCTTAAGTGATGGTACGGTCCAAGTTGGTATACAAGCTAAAACTGTGGAGGAACTGGCTCTCAATTGCAGCTGCTGGAATACACCTATTGGTGTTTGGCAGCAGATTTTCAAGTTGAGGGTGGTAGCTAGCCAGGCGGGCATTAGAAAAAGCCTTACCACCATGCTATGGTTTCGAACTCACGTCCCTTGACGCGAAGTCGTACACACTACCACTGAGCTACTTAAAATATATATGGTCCAATAACATGACATGTGAATTAAAATTTTATTCAACAAATTACATTTCTAACATTTAATATAATATAACAGTAAGGACATTGGTTGAATGAATGAGTGAATATTTCGTCTGCGGTTTGCAAATTCGCGGGAAAACACACACGATTACCGCGAAAACCTAGTGACGTGACACGTTCACAGTGACTCGATTCATCCGCGAAGGTCGGCGTGCGTTCGGACCTGCACAGTACACACTCGAGTTCTTCACAGTTGTTCTGTTTGGAATCGTTATTTGTGCAAAGGAATGTATCGCGACACGGGCTGATTCATAATTTTCCTTACCTACTATTTTAATTTATGAATAATTATGATTAACTTTGACGTTGAGTAACAGTTATTTTGTTTGTTATAAAAATGAAATGTCATGTTTTCTCTTGACATTTATTATTGATGTTTATATTATAAAGTGTACAAACTAATTTCAATGAGCTGTATTGGTATCATTTGAACAATGCTTCTTGAGTTTTTTTTTAAATAAATTTTTAAGTTCAAGTGACCTTAATGATAAACAGGAGACAAACGAAACTAAATATATGTTAATTGTTATTCGAAGCGGTGGCCTTCGGGATAGTCCGACAACTATACCCAACTGAAACACAAGCATCATACACTAGACATCAAAATTATTTGCTTGTTTCCCTAAATGAACAAATAATTTTTAAAAGGATCCGTAAGACTTTTTAATCTTACTTGTGTTCTGCTTCTAGGTAAAGGATAAGTAAAGCCTGGAAAAGGATATAAGCACGCATCGAATCCTTTATTTGTATTAGTATGCATCTGAACTTTATTATACATTTATCGCATATTGTAAGGAAAACTAGTTATCCAACGGTTTTCAACACGCAATAAACATTTGTGCGTAGTTCATACACAGTTGTGAATGTAAACGGCCTTGAATAGTTGTAAACGTATAAAACGTTAAGACTTTTTGCAACTCGACCATAGAACAGACCGCAAAAGAGTCCTCCTTTTTTTGGCAACTCTGTCCTCTTTAGAGACTATTACTGCCATTTTCAAGTGATAAGATTTGGTCATTTTGACAGATGAAACTATCTTCAACAAGATGGCGACACTCTTGTTGAAGCTCTGTTGGGAGTTTCTGTAGTAACGAATATATCATGTTCCGAATGATTATTTATAATTTACTTCACTTATGCTCTTCAGCTACACTACATCACGTAAAATGTCGCATATATTACACAATACAAAGTTAAATAACTAAATATATGAATTTAAAAAAAAAAATCACATTATGACAGATCAAGAATCCGCCAAAAAGTCCGCGAAATAGATATATATATATAAATTATATCCATTTTAATATTTATAATCTATCGGTATCTGTTACAATCTTTACCTTACGCGAAGATAGTAAAAAAAAGAATTGTGTGTACAGTACACATTTAAGTAAAAAGTATCACTGAATTTTTGCAGGATTTTGATTTGTTATTTCGTGAATTTGCCGGAACAGTTTAGCAAGAGAGTCACTATCTTGTTGAAGCGATAACGTATTATTATGAAATAACGTCTAGTTTGGCTGCAAGGTTTTACTGACTTTGCATTTTCATTAAAAACAAAAAATATTACATAATACCACGTGTAACTTTAGGAAATAAATTCTTGGCAGGACCTTGATTTGTCATGTTGTTGTGTATATATTTTTTTATATTTGGCACTGCGGCCGATTTATTGAATATTTGATATTCATTTATAAGATAGTTTGTCAGACCAATTGGAAGCAATGCGAAATGTGGGCATTTTATTTGGTAATACCGATTTGGGAGTTCATGTCGAGTCTTTTTTTTTTCGTGTGTAAATGTTTTTAAGCATCCCCTCCCGGATGGGCTGGGAGGGGTATGTGGGACTCAACCGGCGAAAGACTCCCCGGTAATACCCAGTAAAACCCCCACGCTGTTCTTCTATCGCCTATTGGGCCAGGGAGCAGGAACTGTCTTCACATTGCATCTGCTCCCTTCCTGTCGAGTCTCACACAGCCCTTTGTGTAATCTTTATTGCAAGATATACTGTAGTGATGGATTTCCAAGGGGGTTATAGTCTGTGGCGCTGAAATTTGAAGGCGGCAAATTTTCAGCAGTTTTCCACTGAAGCCGAGTATCAATTTATAATTTTGCGATAAATGTAGCTTAAGCGGCGATCTGTTTGAGCCTATAGGCAGTATTGTCTTAGACCTATTGGAGGTTCAGGACTCATTAGGACTATGATCTTGACAAAGCACTACTTTGTTAGGTTCTAGATTTATTTAAGTGAAAATTTCTTTAGCGTGGTTTTTTTTTAGTTAAGGTTTAGCGTTATGGCCATAATCTCACCTGATCTTAAGTGACGATGCGGCCCAAGTTGGTAGACACACTAAACCTGTGGAGAACTGGCTCTTAAGTGCAGCTGCCGGAACACACCTATTGGTATTTGGCGGCAGGTTTACAACTTGAGAGTGGTAGTTAGCCAGGCGAGCATTAGGAAAAGCTATGATTTCCTCACGATGTTTTCCTTCACCGAATGCTTAAGTTCATTGTAGGTGGATTCGAACTCACGTCCCTTGACCCGGAGTCCGTACACACTACCACTGCGCTATCATCGCTTGAAAATGGTTTGTATAGGGAGTAAATTCATGTATGTCGTCATCGACATGTCACGCAACGTGTTAACGTACACACTATATCGGTTCCTATTAATATAACTTATTGCGCTGTAAACAAATGTTTAGATTTACAAGTTTTAATGTGAGATCAAACAATTGATTTGAATATCCAAAAATAAATTTTTCACACCTATTGAATTATTGAATTACTATTTCTTTCTTTTACTTTCTTTTACTTTGAATTGCTTTGAATTACTTTTTTTTATTTCTTTACAAGTCAATTAAACGCATAGATAATCCACAAAGGTCCACAGGACAGTGCTTAAAATCTATGTCGATTAAAGTTGATCCAGTTCGATATAGATCTAGATTTAGGTTTGATATATTTGCGATGGGCGAATCGGTAACTATTGAATTTAATAAATAACAAAAAACAGATAATTTAATTTTGAAAAAAAAAAAATGGATAAATTTCGTTTGTTGTTTGGCGATCTGGCCGGATCTAGGCGGTAGGTATCAATCGTGTGACCCTAGGAGTGCCCAAAGTCCCCAGTGGACCCCCAGGAGCCGACCTAAAGGTGTTAAGTAGTTGTATAAATTCACCACCGTTGAAAGAAAGATATCATCGAGATGTAGGGTAAATTTTCCGAATGATTCATACGGCCAGTTGATAAGGATGTCTATTCGGATGACGCAGGCCAATCACACAATCATGCCGGCAATCAAACAATCACGAGAACGACGTGCCTTTATGGATCGTTTCTGGGGCACGGACACTCAGTGGCGCCTGCAACCCAATTGCCGGTAGTGAGATATCAAAACTTCCGGATGACTGACGGGTTTTTTTTTATGTATTAAAGATGTAGTCTCAAAAAGGAATTATACATATATACCGACATAACCAATCGGAAGTATTCAGCCCAGATTTTATACTTTTGCAACTCTGGCACATCTGATATATGTCTTAGGTCTCTCATTCCCGTGAATCGAGGATGAAATTCCAAGACCGCATCACGTTTCGACATATTTCGTTACACTATGAATAAGAAAATGTTTGGAAAATTAAACATTGCACGCCTCGTAATCTCATTTCGTTTTTGTTTATTTAAAACTAATTAAACCACATCGAATCTGACCGTGAAAAGTAAAAAGGTTCTATTCCTAATTACACTGAAGCGTAAGAAAACAAAAGAGTCGATTAGTAAAGTATTTCGGTCGTTATCGTGATAACATACAGGATCCGCACATACAGACACACGGACGTCCAAGACAGAACTTTTTTTAAACAGTTTTTTAAATAGTTTAAATGACATAAATGGCATCAAAAATGTCATCAGTGTGAGAAACAGTGTTTTTTCTAGATATGTGCGTGTATATATTATTTTACAAGTGCAATATATGATAAATATAAACATTTTAAGTTTGAGAAATCAGTTGTTTTGCGTGAAGTGACAGTAGTACCCACCTCAACGGTTCGCTTATGAGAAATAGAGTTTTATATTGTATAGCTCAGCGATTCTCAAAGTGTGCGCCGCGGCGCCCTTGTACGCTTTGGTAATTGTACATATCTGTTTCGATCAGCTGGATTGGTTAGGGCGCCGTGACAAAATAGTAAACACTTGTGGTTCGTCGCGAACGGAGAAAGATTGGCAACCCCTGGTTTAGCCAATACAATAGCTTAAGGTGTGTAAATACCCTTATTTTTTTAAGTTTCACTTCCATCAAGTGTATCTTTTTTACTAACTCTTCGAAGTACTTTCAAAATGGTGTAATCGATTGTTAAAACTCAACTAAACATTCGTTAGTTTCCGATATAAAAAGACTTCGCGTTACGGGACGTGAGTTCGAATTCACCTGCCATGAGTCTAAGCTATCGGTGAAGGAACGCATCGTGATGAAATCATAGCATAGTGTTAGGGCGTTTTCTAACGCCAGCCTGGATACCTACCACCGTCAAATTTAAAATCACCTGTCAAATACCTATAGGTATGTTCCGGCAGTTGCGCTAGAGAGCCAGTCCCACCACTAGGCTTAGCGTGTCTACCATCTTATCCCCCATGATCCACCATTTCGTTAATATCAGAAACGGTGCCGCATGTTACGATTTGGCATCGAGACGTTCTGTTACCGAAGCCATACAGTCACCTCTTGTGTTAGTCAAAATTCGCTTCACCGATCAAATGTTTCGACATAGTAACCGCTACTAGCCGTAGAGTACATTTACACTTGGCCGGGAAAGCTGTGGCTGGCGCGTGTTGACACTCGCCAAACTATACCGCCCACGCGATCAGCCCATCTACGATAACGTGGCTGACTGTGCAAACATCGTGTTACTCAAATTCTTTCTCGCCTTCGCTTATAAATCCGATTTCTTCTTGGATTTTTTTTCCATGATTCCTTCTTCTCTGCCTGTGAAGGGAAACACTGTCGGAAAATACTTACACGTATTCGGTGGCGGATTTTTAATATGAGAGTGGTAGCTAGACAGGCGGGCTTTGGAAAAAGCTCTACCACCATGCTATGGTTTCCTCGTGATGCTTTTCTTCTGTATAAGTTTAAGCTTATTGTGGGGATTCGAATCGACGTGGATTCCGTACACAGTAACTACCTACTGAGCTGTCATCGCTTGAAATTTTCACTTTACTAAATCTAGAACCTAACAAAGTAGTGCTTTGTCAAGATCATAGTCCTAATGAGTCCTGAACCTCCAATAGGTCTAAGACAATACTGCCTACAGGCTCAAACAGATCGCCGCTTAAGTTACATTTATCGCAAAATTATAAATTGATACTCGGCTTCAGCGGAAAACTGCTGAAAATTTGCCGCCTTCAAATTTCAGCGCCACAGACTATAACCCCCTTGGAAACCCATCACTACAATATATCTTACAATAAAGATTACACAAAGGGCTGTGTGAGACTCGACAGGAAGGGAGCAGTTGCAACGTGAAAGATCCTGCACTCCGGCCCAATAGGCAATAAAATAACACCGTGAGGTTTTATTGAGTATTACCGGGGAGTCTTTCGCCGGTTGAATCCCACATACCCCTTCCAGCCCATAAGGGAGGCCTAAAAACATTTACACACGAAAAAAAAAAGACTCGACAGGAACTCCGAGCGAGGTTATGGCCATTAGTAAACCTATAAAATTAGAAAAAAAAACAGTGTTGGGATTGAATCGGGGATCAGGTGGAGTCGCTTACCGTGACGTCCACCTGTATCGGCCGACAGCCGCCGCCGTCGCGCGTTACGAGGGTTCACAAACGAATTGCTCTGTAATCACCAGCCATTCATCACACCGGCTGACGTACTTTTTTTTATTTTTTTTTTTTTAATTGTCATCATAATCCCGCCGCGTAAACATATCGAACGATAGCTGTGCCCGTGACTTCGGTCGCGTGGAACTGAAATTATCTAATCTCGCGCCGTCTTCAAATTGCAATGGCTTATGGTAGAGTTGACAGATTTTAATGAAACAAACACTAAATGTTACTCGAGGATACGGTTTATGAGTTCCTCGGTGTCGTTTTATCATAAACGTTGTACTTTAGCAGTGATGCGTGCACAAACACACAAACAATTGCGATATATATATTTTTTTCATATAAATCTAATAAGTATGGAACCGTTAAATTTACATTGTGATACGTATTTACTCATATTTCGACCAGATATATATTAAACTATATAGAAACGTTCAAGCTAGAATTTTAATGTTAAAGTATATTTAATATATGCACTTTTTTTAATTCGAAAATTCCCTTTGTCTTCATTTAGAGACCTTCGCATATCAAAGGGAACATAAAAACAGACGACTACCACTATAATAAACTACCAACAACAAGTTGAAAATCTATCGCCAAATACCATTGGGTGTGTTCCGGCAGTGGCACTTGAGAGCCAGTCCCCTGCTGTTGTGAGTGTTCACGGGCGGCGGTGATCACTTACCATCAGGTGAAACGCATGCTTGTTTGCCCGCTATTACATAAAAAAAAAGATTTGTCTATCTACCATCCTTACTGTGAGAAGGACTTCGTTTCAAGAAACCCCCAGCGTTGATAAATCATCGCAACTGAGGTAACTAGCCCTCGGTTAAAATTATAACTCATGCAGAGTTAACGGGTCAATTAACTATGCGTGACTGTCACCACTCGAATGTTATTTAACCCTTCATTTACCACGCTGTTATTGTTACCTTAAAATATATTGGAAATACAATGCACAAGGGTGAACGTTGTACGCAGGCGACAGTATTTAGTGTTACGTGTAAAATCCACATTGTAATTACTTTTAATTATTTATAGTCGGTATTTTCATACACTTTATGTCACCATCGGCTGATGTTAAGTGGTGATTTATCATTTTTCTTAACGTGGGGAGACGCAAGATGTACGTATGGGACTCAGCTAATGTGTGTTGCCAGATATTCCCATGAAACTTCCCTACGATGTTTTTTTTTTTTTTTTTTTTATACTTAAGGTTTAGCGTTATGGCCATGATCTCACCTGATCTTAAGTGACGATACGGCCCAAGTTGGTAGACACGCTAAACCTGTGGAGGAACTGGCTCTCAAGTGCTGCTGCCGGAACACACCTACTGGTATTTGGCGGCAGGTTCACAACTAGAGGGTGGTAGCTAGCCAGGCGGGCATTAGAAAAAGCCCTACCACCATGCTATGGTTTCCTCACGATGTTTTCCTCCACCGAAAGCTCAAGCTCATTGTAGGTGCTTGGGTTCGAACCCACGTCCCTTGACGCGAAGTCGTGCACATTACCACTGAGCTATCATCGCTTCAATGTCCACGCATTCTCTAGTTAATGTCAGACTTCGAACCGAGATACCTTGACATCATCCTTATATATCCATCCATATACCGTTCTGGATCATCTGTCGTGATTATCATTAAATAAATAATTAACGTCGCACTTAGGAAAGTGTATCTTATCGTGGAAAGTGTCTCGGTTTGTACTTGTGTGGGAAACTAACACATTTACGTAGGCTAAATGCTTTGTGTGTGAAATAATGTGGTTTGCGACAGTACTCTCCTGTATATCGTACTGAATTATTAGTTCGCGATTTAAAGCGACGATACGGACTACGCGTCAAGGGACGTGAGTTCGTATCCACCGACAATGAGCTTGAGCTTTCGGTGAAGGGAAACATTGTGAGGTAACCGTAGCTGCGTGGTAGGGGTTGTTCTAATGCCCGCCTCGGTAGCTACCACCCTCAAGTTGAAAATCCGCCGCCAAATACCAATATGTGTGTGCCGGCAGTTGCACTTGAGAGCCAGTTCCTCCGCAGGTTTAGCGTGTCTACTAACTTGGGCCGTATCGTCACTTAAAATCAGGTGAGATTGAGGTCATATTTTTTTAAACACCCTTAGAGTTTTAGCAAATTCACTGATATAAGTTCCGTACTGTTGTGTTAAAGACACTTTTTTTAAATTATTCATTCATTCGTTATGATCATAATTTCACATGATTTTAAGTGACGATGTGACCCAAGATGATGGATACGCTAAGCCAAGTTCAGGGTCTGGCTCACAAGTGCAACTGCCGGAACATACATATATGTATTCTGCGGCATATTTTCAACTTGAGGGTGGTAGCTTGTTAGCTGAGCATTAGAAAAAGCTGTACCACCGTGCAATGGTTGTATCACGAAAGGGAAGCTCACGCTGGGATTCAAACTTACGTCAAATGACGCGGCGTCTCTACACGCTACTAATCAGCATCTGTCATCTTCTTAGGCATATTTAAAATTTAGTAAACACTCATTGAAACAAAACTTTGACAGTGGCAAATACTTATGCGACGTGAAAATGAGAAGTAGAAAACTCTTATGAGTCGTGGTTTGGTCGTAGGCTGTACATGTAATATATTTTTTAAAAGGTTTACTATCGGAGATATTATCAATACTGTCGTAATAAATAAATGTGAAAGTTTGTTTGTTTGTTTCGTTTTCATCACTTAACAGTTGAATCGGTTATGATGAATTTTGATATAAAGATAGATGGGAGCCTGGAGACGTTGTTAGGCTACTTTCTTTCGCAAAAAACTTATTAGATGTGGGGTAAAATGAGGGATAAGTTTTGTATGAAACTTTTAACTGCATCATTCGATTTGTTTAAAATATTAAAGCGAGCGATGCCACAGGTTAAAGCTAGTATCAAATAAAAATAAAACTCCAAGATTCAATCCAAAACATTATATATTCATTACAATTCATAACTTATTCGATAAAAAACATATTACAAGAAAACAGGATCCGTTACAATTATTACTTCATTTTCGCGATGCGAATCCATTAGGCCGTTTGACTACGTCTTTTTGTTACAGGAAATAAAAATGCATTAAACACAAACGGTGTATTTTTTACGAGCATTTAAAAGCAAAACTGCGTTATTTATTGTTTACATTCACATCGAATCAACACAAAAATACACGAAAATAATTATAAATGTAACTTTCACGAAACTCGCTTACAAACAGATGTTGGATAATATGTGTTCCGGATTTTACAGAGTCAATAATTTTGAATTGAAATTTGAGTTTTTATTATCTCGCCCAAAGTATCACAGGTGAATGAGGATTCGTAAGGGAAGTTACTTGGTCGTTACCATGAATAAAATTGATAACACAATTCATGTGATAACATTTATGTATCCACTTACTTATGACCGCGGCTTTACACCTGTTTATTGCGTACTAACTAATACATTGTACTTACTGCTCTTCGTAACAATATTATTCATTATTTTTTATTTTTTTTATACTTAAGGTTTAGCGTTATGGCCATAATCTCGCCTGATCTTAAGTGACGGTACGGCCCAAGTTGGTAGACACGCTATACCTGTGGAGGAACTGGCTCTCAAGTGCTGCTGCCGGAACACACCTATTGGTATTTGGCGGCAGGTTTACAACTTGAGGGTGGTAGCTACCACTCAGCTATCATCGCTTTATATCAAATACCGCCTTTGTTTACGAGTTTAATACAAAAAAAATCTGTCAAGAATAAATAAATAAATAGTACAGTTTTTGAATTCCCTTATTTCGCGGTATGTCAATTTTCACAATTCCTGTAATCTGTCAGTTTTCATGAAAAATGTCGCGTGAGGGCCAAAAATCTTGGAAATGTGTTTTTCATTGTAACCGTCTAAAATTATCTCTGTAAATTTGCATCGGTATATAAATAACCACTATTCAAATGAATCATGCACAATATGCCACAATTTTTATAGTTCACAAATAATTTTCATTCAGGAATGAAAAACTCGCTCCTGAAAAATGTGCTATTGCCGCTTACGATCGCTTCCTGAATAGCCTCGATATATACTTTCCATCACACATACAAAGATATAAGTATGATGAAGCGATGATAGCTCAGTGGTAGTGTGCACGACTTCGCGTCAAAGGACGTGGGTTCGAACCTAAGCACCTACAATGAGCTTGAGCTTTCGGTGAAGGAAAACATCGTGAGGAAACCATAGCATGGTGGTAGGGCTTTTTCTAATGCCCGCCTGGCTAGCTACCACCCTTTAGTTGTGAACCTGCCGCCAAATACCAATAGGTGTGTTCCGGCAGCAGCACTTGAGAGCCAGTTCCTCCACAGTTTAAGTTACTAGCTGACATGGCAGACCTTTTTCTGCCTTTTCGAGTAGTTAAACCCATCGACTACAGCGTCATCTATTGCGTTATGATCACTCATCGAGATATAAAGTATCCTATATCTCAGGTTGGATCAAACTGCACGTAATATGTAGAATTTCATTTATATCGGTTCAGTAGTTTGGGAGTTCATCGCGGACGAACAACGTGACGCTAACATTTTATATATAAACATTAACGTTATTAATAACAGCCGTCTATTGTGGAGTCTGTAAAATAAAATATGCGTATCGGCAGAACTGTAGCAGATTGTATAGAGAATTTAATGAACTGCATAATTTAAATTTTTCTATCTATTATTCTGGAGGAAACACTTTGTTTTGTGGAATTAGAAGAATCCTGTATGCTGCTATATTAATGCATGGGTTGCATGAAAGGATATGAAATGAAGAACCACCATGACGATACCCGAGTACTTCCGGCTCATGGTGGGCACTCAGTTTTAATTCCAACTTCACTGGCCAATCTTTTCCCCACGACGTGGGCGTATTTTTTTTTTAATACGTCTTGTGCCGACACGAAGTTGAAAGAGAGGAACTATCTATCCAGTGTGATGCGCGGACAAACGGATAGAGAAAGAATTCAAATTAATATTATTGGCATGGAGTCCAGAGTAAGTTTCAATTATAGTTAATAGAAAAATAATAACGCGATGGTTCCCAAAGTTGTTCGTGTCTTGAAGTAAAACCTTATAAATTCGGGAATCACTATTTGGTCTTCGTTAACGAGAATGGGGCGTTCGTTATCCGGGCCGTTCGTATGTACTCGTACTTTGGGAAATGCTGGTCTGAGCTCCAAATTTGGTTCCGTTACAGTTTTATTGTATTTATAACAGGTATAATGTGTAAATTTATCTGATTTAGTTTTAGCTGGCATTCGAGAGGATCGGTTAGACGTCACTTCTGTAGTTACAAGATTTACGCCGTAATATATTTTAGTAGGTCGATAGCGAAACGGAACATCACGAATAAGCCTGGAGAATTTAGGAATATTCTTACAGTTCCACCCCGACTGATATAAAAATTTATTTAAATATCTTTTATCAATTTCTGCTCTTTTAATTGCTTCAGTTTTGTTTTGGCATTTGTGTAGTAAAACTTACAAAACCTTTTCAGGGGTAAGCGGTAAAAATCTTAAACATGTTTTCTATTGTAACCTACTAAAACTGATATTTGTACATGAAAATCACTATATTAATAGCCATTAGTTCAACATATCAGTAGTTAATTATGGGCAAGTCACATTTTTTAAAGATTTCATAAATATTTTTTAATTAGAAATGAAAAAACACTGCTGTAAAAAGTGAAACTATCGCTTATGATATTATTCCTGTAAAGGCTTGTTTTAGTCCAGGAAAGAATAAACTTTGCTATCCCATCCTTATATTATAAATGCGAAAGTGAGTTTGTGTGTTCGTTACGCTTTCGCGCCTAAACTACTGAATCAATTGTGATGAATTTTGGTATAGAGATAGATGGGAACGCGGAGACGGTGATAGGCAACATTTTCACGCAAAAACTTATTGGAAGTAGAAAAAGAGAGGGTACATCTGCTATTGCGTCGTCCTATTTGATTGAAAAACAATATGAACTCGAGGGAAGTTTCATGTAAAACCTAGTGGATTATATATATATTTATTGATCGCAATAACGTATTGTATTTTCTAATATGTAAGAGTAATTGAAGATAATTAAGATCAGATAACAGAAATGTAGGGTATATATAAATATTTCAAGGTATAAATTATTTCTTGACACCGCCGTGCTTCCAGTAATTTAAATTCCTTAACATACTCACTCCATTCTTACACTATTTACATCCAAAGTTCATAAATTACGTTATTAAAATATAGTACAATATACATTATTAATTTGTACTATTTGTAATTTTTTTTTTCTACTCTTGTCCATTAAAATTTACTTACACCAAGTGGCAAAATGGGATATGTCATTATTTAAATCATTTTATGAACATCACTACTTATTGTCTAAGGAAAGAATATTATAATATTAGGCAGTATATTATATATTAAATCCCGAATAACTTAAAGCTGACGTCTGAAACTTAATCTCGACTTAATGTTTTAATTAAGCCCTGTATGAGTGATTAGGGGAAATATTAAAATAAAATGGTTACCTATTCTATTTCTTGGGTTTAATTTTATAAATTCTCGTATAATTTGTCCGTATTCGATCAATTTAAAATCTAATTAACATCTTTTTAAATAAACCAATTACTGAAAGGTGATGTATATTAATAATTTGTACGATTATGAACAGACGCGTCTGCAACTTGTGCTCCTGTTTATTCTTTGACAATATACAGGTATGTTTTGTTAAAGATTACATTAAAAGTTCTTAAAGGAAGACAATTTTCCCCGAGATCCTAAATAATATTACTATGGCGTTTCGGGCTTAGGGGAACTTACAAAAAGTCAGTCTTTTCATCGGAGGTCGGTCGGTGTCGCTAGGAGGGATACTGAGGGATCACGAACAGCCAGGATCACGAGATGATGCAGTTCTTGTCCTGCTGGGCGTTTTTCCTTTGACGTTCGCGTTTCGCGCACGCGACCGCGTCGTTCGGCACGTACGATATCCTGACCCCCCCGTACGCCCTCCTCGTGGGCAGCGTGTACGATTCAGCAGAGGAAGAGGACGAGGAACACGTGCTGCAGTAACTGCTCGCGTCATCTTCCCGCACCTTCTCCCTCCGGATCGGTTCGTCAGGCTCGAAGGCTTCGTTGTCGTCCCCGCAGAATCTTACGGTCCTCGGTTTCCTGGCGGATTTTTTCCCGTCTACCAACGTTAATTCGGGCATTGACGACGAATGGCCCGGTGTGATCACAGCTTGCGCTTCGACGGGGTGCGGTGGTCTCCAGTCTTCGGGCGTCCCTTCCTTTGGTTCGTCAGAAATCGGCGAAGGTTGTATTTGGCGTACGGCCATTGATTGTTCTATCCTTAAATCTGCTAACGCTCTATCTAGACTAAGGCAAGCGTGTGGCGGCGGTGGGGGGTGCGGCGGTGGTGATTCTGGTGCTAACGACCCGCTCGGCTCCGAGTCCGCGTCTATATGAGGTGACGGTTCCCTTTGCGGACTTCTTGGTGGCGATTTCGGCGATGGCATTCTCCTGGGACGAGGCACACGTGGCGGCCGCAAACCAGGCCCGGAGGAATCTGACGGCGTGGGGGGTTCGCCTTTCGAGCACGCTATGGAACAAAAGATGGCACCTTTCCGTGGCAGGAACGGTCGGCCGAGCAGGCTGGCGCGACACGTGTGGCAAGCGAAGCATCTCTCTGTGGCGTGCCAGTGCTGACCCTCGTGGGACATCTGGCCCTGGTCGACGCCGACGGGCTCGCCGCACGCGTCGCAGTACTCCGCGAAGCAGTTGTCGAAGCAAGGCAAGCAGTACGGCCTGGCCTCCCTCATGATGTACCGCTGGCCGCCGAGCTGGCGGGAGCACTCTGCACACGCGAAGTGTTTCATGTGCCACGCCCGGCCTTCGGCTTCAGTGCATTCGTCGGCAAGAATTATCTGTTAACATAGACAATAAATATGTTACAATCGGCATATACTCTGTTACTCGGTTTTTTTTTATTGTCGTCTCTCCGTCATGCACCAATCAAAAATACTACATGTATTTAGTGTAAAAGATATGTACGTTCTAAAATTATATGAAACTTAATTTAATTCTACGTGATCGATGATATTTCGGTGCATAAAACATACATTTAACACTTTCAAATTTTAGGGATCCTATACAAAAGTAAAATAACAACTATACGACGGGAAATGTTTATTCATCAACAAATGAATACTTTCTTAAATGAAATCATTAAGAGCAACATGTAGATTACGATAGACAATGGAAAGGTCAAATGGGGGGTCACGGCCGAGAAATGATTTCAATAAAGTCATGAAAGAGAGACAACATAAGCGATATATTACGTCTACGGTCTTAAATTGGAATACAATTTGTTTGAATTTTGCACGACACTAGCTGCGCCTGTGACTTCATTCGTTATTCAAATTGCTAAATATTTCTATCTCTGTTAATAAAAAAAAATCAATCCAGCTTTGCACCCATCAGTCGCAGCGTGATGATAGATAACCTTAAAGAGTAGAAATAGCTTAAAGCGGTAAAATTGTTTGTTTGTTTGAACGCGCTAATCATAAGAACGAAAGGTCGGTTTTCTAAACTCTTTTTGTATTCGATGGCGCCATAATTGAGGATGACATTAGGCTATTTAACATCACGCTACCACCAATGTGTCTGTCTATAATAAAATAACATACGAATCAAAGCAGATAGAACGGTAGGAATCTGTGTATGGTGTTTGCGGGTTCGAACTCGCGTCGCCCCAGCAAGGTGACTGATTGCCACGGGGTCTTAGTGGGTGTTACCGCCGAATAGTGTCGAAGGAATTTGCAATTGAGGCAATGTTAGCTCAGTGGTAGCGTGTACGATTTCGCGTCAAGGAACGTGAGTTCGAATCCACCTAAAATGAACTCGAGCCTTCGGTGAAGGAAAACATTGCGAGGCAACCATAGCGTGGAAGTAGAGCTTTTTCTAATGCCCGCCTGGCTAGTTACCACCCTCAAGTTGGATATCTGCTGGCAAATACCATTAGGTGTATTCCGGCAGCTGCACTTGAGAGCCAGTCCCTCCACAGGTTTAGCGTGTCTACCAACTTGTGCCGTATCGTCGTTTAAGATCAGGTGAGATTATGGCCATAACGCTAACCCTTAAGTATAGATATATTAAATATATATATATTAAAGACACGCTAAACCTGTGGAGGAACTGGCTCTCAAGTGCTGCTGCCGGAACACACCTATTGGTATTTGGCGGCAGGTTTACAACTTGAGGGTGGTAGCTACCCAGGCGGTCATTAGAAAAAGCTCTACCACCATGCTATGGTTTCCTCACGATGTTTTCCTTCACCGAAAGCTCAAGCTCATTGTAGGTGCTCGGATTCGAACCCACGTCCCTTGACGTGAAGTCTGCACAGTACCACTGAGCTATCATCGCTTCAAAAGTTCTTTTTAAGTTCGTGTAATTTGTGAAATAAATAACAAAAGAGTCGAGGTTTCAACCGATTGCGAGATAGCAGACTATCGCGGAGCCCGCATTGAAACCGAGTGGGATCATGATGGCCTGGGATACGGACGCAAGAGTGCTGCATTATCCCACGCGATACAGGTCTTAACACTTGACAGTCCAGATAATGCTGTGAACGCTGCATACAGTGAACGCTTGCGGGCAATTTTGCATCGTTATTGTAATGTGTGAAAATTTTAAGTTATCTAAATGGAACAACATATCAAAGTAGTTATGGTGTACGGACATCGCGTCGACGGACGTAGGTTTGAATTCTTAATAATCTTGAGCTTTGGGTGAAGGGAAACATCGTGATGAAACCGTAGCATGGTGGTAGAGTCTTTTCTACGGCCTTCAAGTTGAAAATACACCACTAAATACTTAAAGTTGTTCTAAAAGGCTTAGGATGCCCACCATTTTGAGCCACGCCGTTATTAAATATCATATTAGATTGCGGCCACAACGTTAAACTTACGAAGCGTAAAAAAAACTCAATAGTACGATTTGAAAATGTCGATTTACGTGTTTACCGTTTGCTTTTTGGAAAATTAATACACCGAGATAGATAATGGACGCGAATAAAGCGGGGAACCGCCTCGCGCCACGGTCTGTGGGAGCTGTTCTCATGGGGCATTGTTGGCGGGGCCAGGTTTCTTGGGGTCGTCAGCACGGCCGGCTCGAACGTGGCCGCCGGTGTAATAAAACGTTAATAAAACCTCGTTTCTACGGATAATTAATTAAAATCTTAACAGGTTCTTTTATATAATTGCTCTGGGGAATTAATTTTTTTTCCCGATTGTTTTTAATGGCGTCTTATTTTTTATTGTTTTTGTCGTTTGCTCTGTGTCTGTTGAATGTGGTATTGTTGTATACGGTGTCTTTTGGGAGAGAAAATGAGTACCGATGAATTTATTTGCTAGTGGTTGTCGGATTTTCAAACCGACAGCGGAAAAATAGTCGACAATATATATACATGAAGCTAAGAAAGGGGTTAGAATATTAATTATTTATTTCCAAAGGATCTCTTTAGCTTCCTTCACATTAATTAATCTATACATTAATCGACTATCGGAATGATTTGTAAAGTGTGTTCCGATTAGTGGTAAATAGGGTTCTGAAGGTATTTTATATCTAACATTCCTTAGAAAGGGTTGGAATATTTATAATTTCTTTCTCGATATTCTCTTTAGCTTCCGTCATATTTATTAATATATATTCTAAAAGGCATTGTTTCGTAAAGTTCGTTTCGAAGAAAGCTTCCAGTAGAGATAGCGATCTGAGGCTTATTAAACGAAGAAACGTTTTATTTTAATATACTAAATCGATTTTTCTAGTCGATTCACATTTCTGTATCGATCCGGTGAATCGATATATTACCCTTAAAAATCGACGTTCGATTCTCATGTATTTTCATAAAAAAATATTTACAATTAAATTATTTGACTATTATGTATATATATATATATATATATAGAGAAATTAAAATAATTCTCATATTTAAAATGATAAAATCGATTATTGCGGTGTTCTTTCTGTTTTCTATTATTGGTTTTATTTTGAAAACATAAGCACGCAGAGTGACAAGATCACAAAAAAAATTTTTTTTTGATGATTCAATCTCTTGGATCTCGATTTTTTTAGTGAATCGATTGATGCGAATTTGTACACACTACCACTGAGCTATCATCGCTTTGCTAATCTAAGGAACTATAAGACGGGTTACAAAAAATATTATTTTATTTGATAGAACAATAATGTTAGAGGGCTCCAGGCTATTTAAAATCACATTACAACCAATAGGAAAAAGCTATATTAAAAACAGCTTTTTTTTCAGAGCTTTTACAGTAAATAAATGTATGTCAGCCCTATCGGAGCATACACCTATATATAACACATATATATAAAACTATACAAAACCTATGCATCTTTTCTTATTACCAGATATAATAAAGTTCCATAGCGTACCAACAGAATCAGGCGTCGGTGCCGCCAGTAAACCATCGAACATAAGGCTATACTCAAATAAACACCAATAAAGGCCATAACGAACAAACTTCTCACGGGCAAAAGTCATTGGTAATTTTTAATTCTACGTGAACGAAGTCACATGCATTACTAGTATATAATAAAGTCGGAGTCGTAACTAAAAGTACCCCACATCCGTATTCTTCCGTACCCTGGCAACGTGTATGCAAAATTCTTGATGATTCGCCGATTTGTCAAACGGTGAATGAGTAATAAACAAACAAACAAACATACGCGTTTGTAAAATTAATTACAAGTAGGTATTAGACCGCATTCAAAAGTCTCGATTACTAAGCGTAAATGGAATTCTAGCTTGATCTGAGACCTTATGTAATAAGGGAGTCGAAGGGCTTGTTTATAAACTCTGAGCGTGAATCATAGTTAGGGTTTTCAATCGACTTGAGTCGAAACATTTTTGTGTAGATAAGGTTTAGCGTTATTTAGCGTAATCTCACCTGATGTTAAGTGACGATACGGTCCAATATGGTGGACCCGCTAAGTCTATTAGAGCGACTGGCTCTCGAGTGCAACTGCCGGAACTCATCACGGGTCTCATCACGATGTCTTCCTTCACCGAAAACTTATCCTCATTGTAAGTGTGTTCGACCTCGCGTCCCTCGACGCGGTGTCGGTACACACTACCACTGAGCTATCAACGCTTCAGATTATTCTAGAATCTCATCAAGATGTTTTCTTTTAACGATGGTTTAAGTTATTTCTGAATTGCAACTTGACAACCCTAGTCACGTGATCACGTGTCACAGGTGTTATGAATAACTAACCGTTATAACGGAGCACGTGTTTCACTCGTTATAACATGATAACAACAGCTGATTGTTGTAACATACGTGATCTACAGCGATGATGGCTGCGTTGCTAGGATGTTTGGACATGAGTTTGAATCCCTACAATGAGCCTCAGCTTTCGGTGTAGGGAAACATTGTGATGACAGCATAGTACGAGTATGCTGGTAAGGTTCTCTCTAATGCCCACATGGCTAGCTTCTAGCCAAAAGTTGAAAATCTGTCGCCAAATATCAATAGGTGTGTTCGAACTGTTGCATTTGATAGCCAGTCCCTCCATTAGGCATAGCGTGTCCAACATAACGGACAAAAGTTGAACCGATCTTCATGTATACTTACTTTAAGATACTCTAAAGCTCACGATCGGAATAAGCTTCACGAAAATCTATCTATTTTAAGCAATTTTTTGTCCATCCATGGTAATATTAAACGTACCGAAGGTGAGTTCCTTTGTTTGTTACGCTTTCAAGACGAAACCGTGGAACCGATTGTGATGAATTTTGGTATAGAGATAGATGAGACCTTGGAGACGCTGATAGGGTCTAAACTTTGTATGAATGTTTTTATTGCGTCATTCGATTTGTTTGAAAAAATTCAATATTAACCGAACAAAGACACAAGTATAAGCTAGTACTTAATAAAAAGCTACATCCTCACTTAGCATGAGGTTAGATTGGGACCATATGGCTTAATCTATAAATTACTTATATATAAGCTTACCATAATTACGAAGAACCAAACCGGGACGCAGAAGAGAAAGAGGCTCATTTTTATTTTGCTTTTCGCTTAATTTGTGTTTTTCATATTTGAAATGCAATCAAAATTTTGACCGGGACGTCGGGACAGGGATCTCAAACCGGGACTATCCCGGTCAAACCGGGACGTATGGTAAGCCTACTTATATACCAATTAAAAAAAAGTACAAATTCTTTTATTTAATATCGAACTTGTTATAGTTCGTTGAACCTTATTATACACTATCTATATCACACTGCACGGAACTTTATATTTAAAACTTTCACATCGAGTTTATTATTATCCGGCAGTAAATGACGTTGCATGTCGATTTAAGATAAAATGTGGTTATCAACTAGTACTTATCAACGAAATGTTTTACAAAAATACATACCCCTACATGCTTACTATAATGCTATAAACTAGCTCGTACGTGCGGCTTCGCTCGCGTTAATTTTGATATCGTCCGAGAAATCGGATGACGCAATCAAAGGTTTGATACAAAGTTTATTCCTCTGTTAATAAGTTTTTCGCGAGAATAAGCAAAAACTATTATATAATTTTTACTTCCGCGCGAATTTTTTCGTGGTTAAGGTTTAGCGTTATGGCTACAATCTCACTTGATTTTAAATGACTATACGGCTGAAGTTGGTAGACACGCTAAACCTGTGGAGGAACTGGTTCTCAAGGGCAACTGCCTGAACACACTTATTAGTATTTGGCAGGAGATTTTTAAATTGAGGATGGTTCAGAAAAAGCCCTACCGCCATACTTTAATATCTAAATGTGAGTGATAATGTAAAAATTAAAGTTACATGGAAATATTTTCGGAATTGCGGCTAACAGGCCGCCTTCGCTCCGCATCGATCGGCCTCCGAGCTGAAAACCCTTATAGCGGCCGCTCGAGGGCCATTCGTCTCAGTCGGCGAAAAGGCCGCGTTTCCGGTCCGGACCCTTCACTTTCAGGGTTGATTTATCGATGAATTAATGCGGGGGTCGTTGAACCGCTCATATATATTGACGTCGAATGTGAAATTATAGTTGATTTCACGTAAAAAGTTTAATTTTCAAAGCAGTCAAAAATCTTAACCGTATAGATTGTTATATTTTCATATCCAAATTAATTGTTTGATGAGTTGAGTTTGACGTGAGTTCGAATCCAACCACCTACAATGAGCTTGAGCTTCCACGAGGGAGAACACCGTGAGGAAACCATAGCATGGTGATAGGGCTTTTTCTAATGCCCGCCTGGCTAGCAACCGCCGTCAAGTTGAAATTCTGCTGCCAAATACCAGTAGGTGTGTTCCGGCAGCTGCACTTGAGAGCCAGTTTAGCGTTTCTACCAACTTAAGCCTATCGTCGCTTAAGATAAGGTGAGATTATACATATATATATATATAGCTATGCTGCTATTGGTGGTAGCGTGATGGTAAATATGGTAAAACCTTCGTCAATTATTGCTCTATCCAATACAAAAATAATGTTTGAAATCCGATCGATTGATTGAAAAAAAAAAATCACTTTATAATATTAATATACATATGACTTTATTTCTATTTCTATTTTCAGTATATTTAATTGAAAATCGATGTTCGGTATGTGATAGCGTATTGAAACAAACAAGTAAAGTTTCCCGCTTTATAATATGAAGGTAAGATATAACTGTCGTATGTAGATCATGGGAGCTCTTCTCATCTCTATTTCTATTTTAAGTTATTCAACTGTTGGTTTGTACTTTGAACACAATTGGTTAATACTCCCGAAAGTAGGTTCTATATTTTTGTCGGCGAAAAAAAAAAAAATACACGACGAAATTATTCAAAACGGAAGTGAAAAAAAAAGAACGCATTTGCAGCCGACGAGCGGATCGGTTATTACACATTTATATTAACAAATTCATGGAAGGAATTTATTGCGCGCACGCACCGCGATCGACGGACGGTGTAATCGGCGCACATTCGCCAATATCCTGAACAGCCGGATGGAGATACCATCGCGGGATGGTTCGAGTGCTGAGGGGTCGTCTAGGGGTGTGTTGCGTGCTGCGTGCTACGTGCAGTGTGCCAGCTTAGGGGGATGATCGAGAAAACGATTACGCCATTACCGTTACAGATAAAAGATTGTAAACTTCTTATGTTGCCTTATTAATATTGAAGTTATGTTTCAATTGAGCACGCACCTCGTTAATTTAAGTATCACTTGACCTAATCATTACCCATACTATATCTATATTTAATATTGTAAAACGGAAAAGTCGTTGTAAATCTAATTTTTGTGTTTGATAGAGCAATAATTGATGAAGGATTTAAGGTTATTAACATCACGCTACCACCAATAGGAGCAAATCAGTATTGAAAAATGATTCAAAAATGGGAAAAAATGATTAAAAACAATTTAATATTTCCAAATATGTATTGAAAAATGTTACAAAACCGGGTCAAATTTTTCAATTTTTTTTTAATTTTCACACACATAAAGTCGCGGGCACAGCTCTATAAGCACAAAGTACTATTCAATACCTAAAAAGACGAACTTTAATTATTTTAAATACATAGTCACAGAGAAACTCAAATTAGGTACATGTAAAAACGATATATATTATTTTTCTCCCCGATCAGTTCACAAATATCCCATAAATCACCAACAACATTTCATGTGTTTCAACTAACTTAAATACTAAGTTGCTGCGGCAGCACACTTACTGCGTTAAGTAAACCTAACCTAGTTTCGTTTTAACGTGCTTAATATGTTCGGACGGCTAAGGTGGTTACGTGAGACTCATTCGGGGACATCACAAATGCACAACAAAACCCCCACGGTAATCTTACATCTACCGTCAGAGACTAAAAACGGATCTTGCATTTCTGCCCGTCAAAATCCTAACCTATCCTAACCTATCCCGTAAGTCTTTCTGTTTAGTGATTTATAAATTCGACTCAGCAATCATTCCAATGTATAATATAACCAGTGCCACAAGCCAAGTGGATGTTTTTTACATCGTTAGCGGAAATAGAAAACTAAAAATAACATTTTGAACACTAAATCAATGAAATATCTAAAAATTTTAAATGTGATTTTAGTTAATATTTTTAGGTTTTATAACCAAGTGCTAAAGCATGTTACCGTGCCAGAGAGTAGGTTCAAGCAAACATGTTAAACGAGTATTTGATATCAAAAGCCTATAATAGGGTGAATCAATGTGGAAGCGATGGTGATATATGGAATTACCACCCCTTTCTGTGCGTCGCGCAAATAACTATTATAAATGCACATAATAAAACAGTATTTGAAAAATATTACCCATAAAAGATATAAACAGATCGAGTTCCTTGCCGGTTCCTCTCGATGACTGGGCTATTTTCCGAACCGGTGGTAGTTTTGACGTTCGTAAGCGCCTTCTCAGTGCCTCAGTTGAGTGAAGTTTTTGATTTGATTTCATTTGAAATGTTTGTTAATTCCAAACTTTTCAACAGGCTTTGATTACACGACTTAGTGTTGTGATATGTTATTGATTTATTTAGCGTTTCAAATGTCCCACATATTTTGTTTTTTATTGTTTTTTAGGACAACTTCGCTAGTGGGGTAGGGTTTACAATAATTTGCTTCCTTTAAAAATATTTTTACCTCATCGCAGGCTGAACATCGAGGCTTCAGCGTCTCGGCGTGATGTCTTCCGCAGTACAGACGACCCTCCTTCCAGAAATAAACGAGGTCGACCAACAGCTCCTGGCACGTGCTGCAGACGAAGCAGCCGGGGTGCCACCGCGCCGAGGGTCCCGCCCTTGCGGCCGACACGCACATGTCGCTCGCAGACATCGTCTCCTCGCACTGTAGAACGTAACATATATATATTTTCAATAAGCACAAACCGTGACATCGAATGACCAAAAGTATTAACATAGAATGGCACACAAGTTACCCCTGACGTCGACGTGACGTGTTTTTGGACCGATATTTCGCAAGAGTAAATTTATAAAAAAAAAAAAAACTCACCGTTGACCTCCAGGCAGATGTACATTTCATTATATGTTGCAAAGTTTATATGGAGTCATGAGGTTTTTCAAAATTTCCCCCTGTACCTTAATTTCAACACCGTTCATTCATTAGTACTATAATAAACTATAATATAGCTTGAGCTTTCGGCGAAGGAAAACATCGTGAGGAAACCGTAGCATGGTGGTAGGGCTTTTCTAACGCCTGCCTGGCTAGCTACCACTCTCATGTTGAAAATCCGCCGGCAAATACCGATAGGTGTGTTCCGGCAGTTGCACTTGAGAGCCAGTCCCTCCTATAAAGGCCGGTAACGCACCTGCGATTCCTCTGGTATCGTGGATGGCGGTAATCACTTACCATCAGATGACACGCTTGCTCGTGAACCCCTATTCCATAAAAAAAAGTTAGTTGTCCAGCCGCTTAAGAGATTAGCCGGAGCAAACATACAGACAGACAGATAGACAGACAATACTTTTGGAAATTGTTTTTTTTATTTAATAATAACGTATATACTCTCATAGGCATTCAATAAAAAGCTGTTATATTGATATTACAAACGGACGCTTCGATTTTATTTATTTGTAAAGGTTGGATAACAAGTAATATTAACTATTATCACGCTTAATTTCATCAGTACGCGTCCAGCCATTCCAGAGTGATGTGTGTACGCGACAGACGTGTGTGTTAAAATCAAATCTTTTTTACACGTACATCAGTACTTAACAAAGTACATTCTTTGAAGAAATATTTTCGTAGTAATTCGCCTCTATTACAGTTCTATCATATCTATATATATTCTAATCAAGTTCCGGTCGTTGGTCTGAGGACCATACCGAGAACAATCGATGGGCCCGAGTACACTGGAGTGTCCGCAAGGTCGTCGCGAAGGCGTTTCCTTAATGGTACGTACGTCTTCCAAAGTGGAATAATTCACGATGACGTTATCGGATATACCCAAGAGATTAAAAGTGTCACACCATATATTTCACATATACGAAGTTAACATACTTATAAATCTATATTCGTAGTCATAGCCCGAGGAATTCTTACGTTTTAGGAGATAAAAATACCTATTGCATAGTTTCGGAGCGATATACATACAGATAAACAGACAGACTGGCAAAAATCTAAAAATAACAATCTTGTATAAAGCAGTGGTACACATCATAGTAAGTCCAACCGGTAGGGCTTATATTGTAATGCCGATTTTGGGCGACAATACGCCAGATACCTATAGGTGTGTTCCGGAAATGCACTCGAGAATTCCTCCCTCCGTAGGGCTTAACGTGTCCACCATTTTGGGTGACATCGTCATTTAATATCATCCCATCCCGTATGTTCAGTATTCACGTCAGCACTTTCCTTATATTGTATTAGCTGACCCGGCAAACCACGTATCGCATAACAAAACTTTAATTTTTTTGACTTTTCTAAACTTTCCTCGTGAATAACTCTATCTATTGCTGAAAACTGCATTCAAATCCGTCGAATAGTTTATAAGATCTAAGCCAGCGTTTTTCAAACTTTTTGGTGTACCGCTCACTTTGAGGGAAAAATTTAATGTTCAACGCCCCCCAGGAATACTTCATCTAAATTTTTTACAGAAATAGGTACGGAAATTCACTACTAATTTCAATAGCCCCCGCCGATTACCTCAGCGCTCACTTTGAGAACCAATGATCCAAGCGAACAGACAGCGGAAGTGCTTCATTTTATACTAATCAATGAAGGTAAAGATACAGATGACGTCACTGTCGTTTACAGTTCATTAATAAATATTTAAATATAACATTACTGTATGTATATCAGACCTTTCCTATAACCATCGTTAGTGGATTTCGGTGTGATCAGTCATACGTCACTGTGACACACATGAATCAACACTGAACACTGAACCTGTAGCTATGTAGTCACGTATTGTAAACATGACGATCTTCTCAGTGTAGGAAGCTGTTAATCACAATTCTGAAAAAGGTGTCAGACTGATCTGTCTATAATTGCAGTCCGCCAAATACATCTGCGGTATTATTGGCGCCCTAATTACACGCATCGTATAAGTGACAGGAAAAATTGTTAAATACCATTAAAAAAAAAAACAAGTTTACATTTACATAACGATAACCCGGAAATAAATATAAATGAAATACATCTCAGTAATTATCCTATATTCGTCTATCAACCGATAAGAGATCAAGACTTATATTTTTTCCAATTCTAAGCCAGTAAATTTGGATTTTGTTGTACAATTTAGTAAGTGGTCGCCGTTCAGTCGACCTCTCAAATGACTATTCACGACAATGCATTGAATTAAATTAGTTTACACTACGCTAAGTGAATTATATTTCAAGAACAATGACGACACTGAAGTAACATGAGAGCCCTCACACAGGTCTACAAGCATCCTACAGTAGTCAATCTAGTTTGATGTTTCCACATTACACGAAGAAGCAAATATCTCTATTTCAAGAGCATAATCTTTGTACGAGATAAATTAATCAATACCGTAACCAAATACATTAGCAAGTATCAATAACATAAAAAAAAAAAAAAAACAATAATAGCTGTCTGGTCATTCAATATTCAACAGGTAGACAAAATTGCCAAATGGACGCGATGTAATATTGATAATTTATATTCTTTATATATAAAAATTTTATGTTACGTTGTTCGTCCGCGGTGAACTCCCAAGCTACTGAACCGATTTTAACAAAATTTTGCACACTGTGTGCGGTTTGATCCAGCTCGAGAGTTAGAACATTTTTTATTTCGATCTCGATTGACTACGAGATAAGGCAGTGCAAGGCCTAGTGTGGAGGTTTCATTGATTTTAAGTACATAAGTGTGTAATTTACACTTAATTCTGTTAGATTACTTTCGACCTCGCAGCCTCTTGGTTCCGGAGCCATATTGGGCCAGCGCCTCGTAGGACTTTATCAACTCTTCCCCACTACAGTTACACACACGGCGATTCCGACATGGGGCCCAATTAAATTTCGCGATACGCAGAGCGGACTGTAATTAAACTGGCGCGTAATCGTCGCGGAATCCCTTTCAATCAGTGAGCTGTTTGTTTTAGACCGTCGATAGAACTATACTGTTTTGTTTTGTACTGTTACGCTCGGTACTGATTCACGGCGCGCATTCCTCGACGCGCATACCTCCACCGCCTATACATAGCCGATATTTTTGAATTACACTGTAAACCCAACATAGCGGTACGATACTACCGCGTTATTGAGAGCCGTCGTTAAATAGAGGGAGAAGATATAACTGTATGAACGACAACGATGTTTTCAAAGCCTCACCTGGCTAACTACCAACTAGTTGAAAATAAGCGGCTAGGCTAATACGAAATACTAATACAACGTGTAATATAAAAATTGATGCATACAGTGTTATGTCGATACTGAATACGACTGTTACGTTATGCTCTCTCGTGTAACAGAATAAATATATATCCTTACTAATATTACAAATGCTAAAGTGAGTTTGTTTGTTTGTTACGCTATCACGCCTAACCGCTGGATCGATTATGACGAATTTTGGTATAGAGATAGATGGGAACCTGGCGACGGAGATAGACTACTATTTCTCGAGAAAAACTTATTAGAAGTGTGGTAAAGAGAGGGGTAAATTTGTATGAATGAACATTGTGGAAGGATTAAAGTTATTTAACATCACGCTACCACCAAAGCAAAGCTGTATTGAAATATGTTACAAAAACGGGCAAATTTATTAAATGAAGACGCGGGCATATCTAGTATAAGAAAACATGGTACTAAACAAAGTAAATATATATTGAAGCTATAATAGCTCCGTGGTAGTGTGTACAGACTGCGCGTCAAGGGACGTGAGTTCGAATCCACCTACAATGAGCTTCAGCTTTCGGTGAAGGGAAACATCGTAAAGAAACCATAGCATGGTGGTAGGGCAATAACCTATTGCACGCGTGACTACCAACCACTCTTAAGTTGAAAATCTACAGCCAAATACCAATAGGTGTGTTTCGGCAGTTGCACTTGACAGCCAGTCCCTCTATAGGTTCAGCGTGTTCACCCACTTGAGCCGTATCGTCACTTAACATCAGGTGAGATTATGGCAGTAACGCTAAACCTTAACTATTAAAAAAAAACGAGCGTGTGACGCGTTGGTTATGCTCTCTCGCTTCCTTAGTCGACTCGAGCCGACTTTATCCGAGCGAGTGTCACACGGCCGAGCGTTTCAGCTCAGTCGCGTTCAGTACCCATAAAATACAGTACACAAAATAAATTTCTCTACCTTCCCGCATCTGAAGTCACCCGCGACGGCGACGTATCGCAAATCGAACGGACCGCGAATACGCGACCCCGGAGTTTCTGGCCGGTCGACTTCTCTATCGGACCGCGAAGCCAGCGTGTAATCTCGGATATTGTTTTCACGACTTCCCCGGTGGTCTCATAATTATCTTTTACGCCAATATTTGTTATATTTTTTGCTCGGAACTCGTTTACAAGATAAACTGTATGCGTCCTTGTAATTATATCGCCGAAATATATTCACTATTATAGTTTTTGCTGTAGTAATAATTTGTGGGACTGAAACGATATTATCGCGTTGTGTTTGATGTATGTTTTTCGGTATCGAGGTGAGTTTTGATGATTAGGATAGACGGTGGCGTTGTTGAAGCGGTTCCTTTCATGTCTTACCGCGGTCAGGGGCGTTGCTTTGCGGTCTCGGGTTCGATTCGGCCAATGCCGCGTGTTTTACGTCAAATTAGCGATCATTTGTGACCGAGTTCTGATTTAAGTTATTTCAAACGTAAAACTTATTAGAGATAATAGATTTTTTTTTTAGATGCGTGAAGTTTTGTTTTATATTACATCAAGGGAGACGCTAAAAACTTCTAGTTATAATAGAGTTTTCGACTTATAGAGAATGGAGGTTTTGGTGTTTGAAGGAGAAAGGGGAAGGAAACAAATTTTTTTTTCGTGATTTGGAGGTTAAAAGGTTGAGAAATAAAATATGTAAAAAAAAATTATTTGAACTTGTTCTTTAATAATGCTTAACTCCTACCGGCGGTAGCGTGATGTTAAATAGCATAAAGCCTTCTTTCATAACTGAGATATAAGAGGCATATAGAATTTATACTCCTTACTAATATTATAAATACGAAAGTGAGTTTGTTTGTTTGTTTGTTACATTTTCACGCCTAAACCGCTGAGTCGATTATGACGAATTCTCGTATAGAGATAAAAGGGAACCTGGAGACGATGATAGGCTACTTTTAATTACGAAAAACTTATTGGGAGTGGAGTAAACCGTAAAGAAAAATAATAATTAACTTCGTATGAAACTTTTTGTTACGTCATCCCATTTGTTTGTAAAAATCAGTATTAACGGGAGCGAAGCCGCAGCTAAATGCTAGTATTACTCTATGATAATAAAATTTAATGAATATATGTATATTTTTATTATAATAAGGTTTTACTTTGTAATCGTCATAAATAAAAAATATATATATATTTGAACTTTTTGTTGGTCTTTCTATCTGTCTGTCCTATTGTACGTGCGTCACTATAAATCTACTGTAGAGATTTTGATGGACTTTAACATGGCGATAACTAATATTATGGATCAATAAATTGAGAGATCAATATTGCAATATATGAACGACTTGACAATGTGAGATGGTTATTTTACAGTTACGGAATGTTACAGGTGACACTATGGTCGAGTTAGTAACCGTTGAAAAGGGTAGAACGTCTATCGAGACACGGAGTATACTAATATATAGTGACGTATTTATAATAATACCGCCTGAAGGCTATTCACAAATGGCCGCCCCTACGTACCACTGCAATGATAATTAAAAAGAAATTAAAATTCCATGAAAAATATCGCGTTGAATTGTCATTGTAGGCATAAATAACATTTAGGTATGTAACTGATGTGTTTTTTTTTTTTTTTTTTCTGTGACACTTTAAAAATGACTTCTGTTTTCCGCCTCCGAAATCTGCCGCACTTGGCTTCAGCCTGTTCAGCGGTCAGGCTGTTGGTAAATCCTTCATGATAATGTGGGTACGCTAATGGATACTGATACACGTAACGTCACATTCTTACTACTAACGTCTCTCGGACAGAACCTACGGTAACATCCCGTGACGTCACGTCCGTTTCCGCTCAGCTGACATCCACCAGTCACGTCTGAGACAATGCCAGTGAAAGTCCACATTACTCATGGCGCGTCTATAAAAAAATACATTGTTAATTGATTTCGCGTAGACGCGTACATTTGTCGCCGGAAAGCGAAATCCGGACGGGTTTTTTTTTTTTTTTTTTTAGAAGCGAACACTTCTGCATGCGCGTTGAGGCGCTTTTTGGGTGAAATTAAATCGTGGAACTCGCGTCATCGTCACCGAGCGCTTCCCATGAGCTACATGTATACTGTATATATATGCACATAGATATACCTCCGTGCGTTGTTAGTGTTACATTATAAATATACAAAGAGTGTTTCTCTTTTTTGTTTACAGTTTTCAATTTTTACTTCTGCCGACAGAAGTCCTTATGACTGACTTTTTTTTGCAAGACTCTCAACAAAAATATGTTACGTTATCACATTTCAGGAGTACCCTCGAAAGCGCGGCTCGAAAAAATTTAGAAGGTCGTTCAACAATTTTTAAAGTTTCACAATCGTCGAAAACCGGTATTTTTTTATTTTATTTTATTGTCTGGCAGATAACACAGCCACCTTCTATGATTGCGCATACTGTACTAAGTTAGAATGACATCCCATGGCTTATGTAATGTACGCCTATACAAAATTACAAAAGCTGGTTTTTTTTTTATACTTAAGGTTTAGCGTTATGGCCATAATCTCACCTGATCTTAAGATACGGCCCAAGTTGGTAAACACGCTAAACCTGTAGAGGAACTGGCTGTCAAGTGCTGCTGCCGGAACACACCTATTGGTATTTGGCGGCAGGTTTACAACTTGAGGGTGGTAGCTACCCAGGCGGGCATTAGAAAATGCCCTACCAGCATGCTATGGTTTCCTCACGATGTTTTCTTTCACCGAAAGCTCAAGCTCATTGTAGGTTCTCGGATTCGAACCCACGTCCCTTGACGCGAAGTCATGCACGCTACCACTGAGCTATCATCGCTTCAAAATTTAAAAGGTTTTAAATATTAGAAATCGTGACAAACTGGTTATCCCATATTTTACAGCCGGTATGGACAGTAAAAGTTTTATAGGAGATAGTGGGTTGATTTTAATATAAAGTCCCAAAGCACGTTACTTATTTGCCCATTAGTAAGTTCAAGGACATGTCAAGCGGGTTTCAATGACAAAAGATTATTACAGAGTGTTTCAATATGTGAACGTTGGTGACACTCCTCTCTGTGCATGCGCTAAAAACTGTAAATGTATTTAAATTTCAATTATGTACTAACTCAATGAAATATACATTACACGTATTTCGTATCATCACGATGTTTTCCTTCACAGAAAGCTGAAGCTCATTGTTGATGGATTCGAACAAATGAACACTTGTTCATTGAACACGCGGCGACCATAGCATTGTCTTCAGTCTTTCTTTAATGCCCGTCTGGCTGGCTACCACCTTCGAGCTGAAAATCTACTGCCAAATATCTATGTATATTTTACGGGAGGTGCACTTGAGAGCCAGTCCCTCCACTAGGCTTGGCGTGTTCACTATCTTGGGTCACATCAGGTGAGCTTTCGGCCATAATCTCATCTGATCTTAATTGATGATACGACCGAAGTTGATGGACACTCTAAACCTGTGAAAGAACTGGCTCTCAAGTGCAGCTGCCGGAACACACTTATTGGTATTTTGACGGCAGGCTTTTAACGTCAGTGTGGTGGCTAGCCAGGCAGGCATTTGAAAAATCCCTACCACCATGCTATGGTTTCCTCACGATGTTTTCCTTCCCCGAAAGCTCGAGCTCATTGTAGGTGAATTCGAACTCACGTAACTTGACGCAAAGTCGTACAGACTACTAAGCTATCATCGCTTCGAAGTATATAAAAAAGGACAATGAATACCTCTCATATGGAAAAAAGAACTGCACATGATACCTGATGCGTATCATTTTATTACCACGTTAATGAAATTGTGGACACGGCGAGTAAAAAACCCCTTATTATAATAATAAAATATTATAAATGCGAACGTGGGTTTGTTTGTTTGTGATGCTTTCATGCCTAAACCGCTAAACCGATTATCATGAGTTTCGGTATACATATAGATGCGTCCTTGGATACAGTGATAGGGTAATTAGTGAAAAACTTATTGGAATTGGGCTAAAGAGCGACATCAATTTTCTATGAAACTTTGTATTTATTCATCCGACTTGTTTAACGAAATCTATAATAACGCGAACTAAGCTGCAGGTAAAAACTAGTATAAAATAAAGCAGTAAAGTTCGTCTATTTATTTCTTCACGTTTTTTCTTTTATTTCTCAGTTTCGAAGGTTTCGCCAACACTCTCCCGGTACGCGACCGATAGATACGTGACTCCTTTCGACACGGCCTATATCGTTAAACAACCGAATCGTTCCCTTCTACGATGTCCACTGCCACTGTTATTATGTTATCTACAATTTTTTTAGGAAATTACCCAGTAATGCATTCAGTAGCGAGCGATACGTTTCAGTTTATCGTTAAAATGGTACACGGTGGCGCGCCGCAGGTATCTCGATTGCTAAAGAAGAATGTATATTAAAATCAGATAGTTCGACTACAAACATAATTGTAGGGGTTCCGTATATTAAAATTAAGTTATATAAATGTATCGAATCTAATATACGGGTTTCAGAAAATATTATCGTATTTCACAGGGTAATAATTGAGAAAGAATTTACGCTGTTTAAATTCACCACGTCAATAGCACTATATTTTGTTTCACGGGAACGAAGTCGCGGTCATAGTTAGTCTGCATTATACAAATAAACGATAAATCAGACAAATCATTGTTTTTTAGAAACTATAATAAATGTATACATATGTGTAATTATATATATGTATGGTCTGTATGTAGCGGAAGTTTACTTTTGTTTTGAAATAGATAATTAAATTTTACGATCAGGCTGGGTTGATGATGAAACGTGAACGAAGCAGAGGGCATCTGTTAGTTTTTAAGGAGATCCACACTTCTCCATATATAAGCTGAACCGACAGACGCTGTCCTGCCTTAACTATGAATATTAAATTAGAATTGGTATTTATTAAAAAATATATTATTCAAAAACATAGTATACAACTGACAGTTATGTAACATAATATTGGCGTCAAGTTTTTATTAATTTTCGTAAATTTTCTAATTTTATACTCAAATTCCTTAATTTTTTCTTTCATAAGAACCTTCTCCTGGCAGTAATTAATACAACAAAAAAAGAATTAGCTAAATTGTTCCATCCGTTCACTCGTGATGCGATGACCAAGGGAAATGGAGACTCATTTATATTATACATTTTTTTTATACTTAAGGTTTTAGCGTTATGGCCATAATCTCACCTGATCTTAAGTGACAATACGGCCCAAGTTGGTAGACACGCTAAACCTGTGGAGGAACTGGCTCTCAAGTGCTGCTGCCGGAACACACCTATTGGTATTTGGCAGCAGGTTCACAACTAGAGGGTGGTAGCTACCCAGGCGGGCATTAGAAAAAGCCCTACCACCATGCTATGGTTTCCTCACGATGTTTTCCTTCACCGTAAGCTCAAGCTCATTGTAGGTGCTTGGGTTCGAACCCGCGTCCCTTGACGCGAAGTCGTGGACACTACCACTGAGCTATCATCGCTTCAAAACATAATATTTATTATATGAATATGTATAGCAAGCGTTCAGTGCGCGATGTTAATAACCGATTTGTATCCGTTGGTTTCGAGAATGAGAAATTCCTTGTGAGGGAACCCCGAAAAGAGTGGACCCAGCGAGACAAGTGTCAGTGGGCAAGTGAAAAGCGCGTGACGTGCACCGGTGTGGGAAACGATCCAGTCACTATGCCCAAGGAATTTTACACTCGAATTTGACACAGTCAAGAGGACACACTAAAGCGGTGGTTACTCAGTACTTTCTATGGACGTAACTTCGTATCCCTGTAATGAGCTTAAGCTGTTCACACTCGACTTGAAAATCTGACGTCGAATACTACAGATGGGTTCAGGCTGTTGAAATTAAGAGCCAGCGTCACCACGTTCATTTCTCAAATATAGGTTGTTATTTGGGAAACAATATGGAGTCCTGGAAGGGAAGAAACAGCGGATGGATCTTTAGAAATAGTTATTTTCATCATGCATTTGGATTCCATAGCATTTTTCTCTACAAAGTGATCTTGCAATAGGAAAATACACTTTTTTAACATGTTTCTGTTTTAGTAGCGGTTGACGTATTTCGTTAAGGATTTTATTATAGTAGCAAACATATTGTCCTTTCATTGATTTATGTATTTTTGTCAGCCTTCTGAGGATCAACAAGATTATCTATTTCTATCATTACAATTAGGAAAATAATTACTTCTTCAAAGCTATTAATATTTTTATGAACAGATATGTTATTATAAAAAACGTATGGACTTAACGTGTTCATCATCTTGGTCTATATAGTCATTTAACATAAAGTGAAACTGTGGTCATAACTTTAAGATCTATGAACTATTCTTAACTTAACTATAACTTCTGCCTTTTGCACGATTATAGACATAAATAAGTAGTACAAATTGAAATATTTGTTCGTAAGCAGTTTTGTTTACCTTTCAGTTATTACGTACAAAAGCGATGATAGCTCAGTGGGAGAGTGTAAGATCGCCGCGTTTTGGGAAGTGAGTTGGAATCCAATACAATAAGCTCGGGCTTTTAGTGAAGGAAAACATCGTGAGGAAACCATAGCATGGTGGTAGGGCTTTTTCTAATGCCCGCCTGGCTAGCTACCAACCTCAAGTTGAAAATCTGCCGCCAAATACCAATAGGTGTGGTCCGGCAGTTGCACTTGAGATCCAGTCCCTCCAATATAGGAAGGCTACGCGACTGCGATTCCCCTGGTGTTGTGGGTGTCCATGGGCGGCGGTGATCACTTACCATCAGCTTACTTACACTTGCTCGTTATTACATAAATAAAAATAACACATTTTTATGATACATTTATAGCCAAAGCGTACGGTTCAATAAATGTCACATAAAACATAAATAAAGTCATTTCACATTACACAGTTGTCATAAATTTAGTACATAACTTAGGCCATTGCGTTTTATGCTTATGGGAAAATTGTTTATAGTCGCTTGTCCTACGTAACGTGCGATACGATAGCGATGCTATATACGAGTCTATAAGATATAATATTGCAGTGACAAAGCGTTTTATAACTCTATCGATATTATAGCGATGTATGTACTATTCAATTGGGCTAAAACTTTAAAATACTACATTCTCTTGTGAAATATTTCCCACTCTACCTTCGTGAGCATTTGTGAAACAACTCAACAAAGTTTTATCACAATCGGCTTAGGAGCGCACATATTTACTCATATAATAAAACTGTTACTGATGCAAATATGAACTTTAAATTATCATTTTTCAAGGTTTTTGTTACAACTATATAAACTAGAAATATATGTATATTTTTGAAAACTTTGCCTGTTTTTCCCCTTATGATATTAAACAGTAATAACTATGAATTAACATATAGAATACTTTTATCATATGAAAAAATCGTCTTGATTTTCGATCAATAGAGATGAACACAATCTTCAACTTTAATTTATAAGTAATGGCTAAGCTTTGTATACTTACACGAATAACTTTATACTAAGCTAGGAGAAAACAATAGGCTACTTGAATTACCTATTCTATACTCTACACATACATATGAAGTGATGATAGCTCAATGATAGCGTGTAGGAACGCCGCGTGATGGGACGTGTGTTCGAATCCAACCACCTACAAAGAGCTTGAGCTTTCGGCGAAGTAAAACATCGTGAGGAAACCATAACATGGCGGTAGAGCTTTTTCTACTGCCCGCCTGGCTAGCTACCACCCTCAAGTTGATAATGTGCCGCCAAATACCATTACTCCAGCAGAGGCACTTCAGAGCCAGTCCCTCCATAAAGGCAAGCAACGTATTTGCGACGCCTCTGGTGTTGTGACTATGGGCGGCGGTGATCACTTCCCATCAACTGATACAGTTGCTCGTATGACCATTATTTCATAGAAAAAAACGAAGTTGCCAGCAGCAAATAGTAAAATTATTATATAGAATTTCTCAGTTGTTTCCCGTGGATTTGCTCGCGTCATATTGACTATGTCAAACAAATCGGGTGGTGCAATAAAAAAATTCATACAAAATTTAACCCTCGCATTGCACCATTTAGTTTGTCGCGACAAAAAGTAGCCTTGATGTAGCCAAATGCCCCAAGATCGCATCTATATCTATACCAAAATTCATCATAACCTATTCAGCGGTTTAGGCGTGAAAGCGCAATGAACAAACTCTCTTTCGCATTGATAATTTTAAATATGGATAAAGTTGTATAGCAGAGTATCGCAGAGTATCGCAGTGAGTGCGCTGTAGGACAGGGTAGTGAGTGTTAGAGAGGACGCGACGTTACGCCGCGCCGTTTGACTGGCGCATTCGTTGGAGCAGTTTACTTTGTCGCTTCTACATCAAACAATTAAGCTAGATGTTTATCCAACACTCCAGGACTGGGTCTATCATGATTCTTCTCGTCGGGCTTAATGGAAAAGGATTTGTTTTCCCTCTAACTGGTAATATAGTTTCGTTGTGTTTAGACATTGATCAGTACTCTGATTTATATTTAGGACTATAAATGTAATTTAGACATTTTTGCCCGTTTTTATACCTTTTTACAATACAGTTTTGTTCTTATTGACGCTAGCGTGATGTTAAATAGCCTGAAGCCTTCCTCAATAATTGCTCTATTAAATATAAATAAATAAAAAATTGGAATTCGATTTATTTTTTTTATACTTAAGGTTTAGCGTTATGGCCATAATCTCACCTGATCTTAAGTGACGGTACGGCCCAAGTTGTAGACACGCTAAACCTGTGGAGGAACTGGCTCTCAAGTGCAGCTGCCGAAACACACCTATTGGTATTTGGTGCCAGGTTTACAACTCGAGGATGGTAGCTACCCAGGCGGGCATCAGAAAAAGCCCTACCACCATGCTATGGTTTCCTCACGATGTTTTCCCTCACCGAAAGCTCAAGCTCATTGTAGGTGGTAATTACTATATTTTACCCGCGGCTATGCTCGATTTAATATTGATTTTCACCAACAAATCGGATAACGCAACAAAAAGTTTCATGAAAAGTTTATCATCATTCTATTTGCACCACAAAACCACAGAACACGAATGAAGTCGACGGCAACAGTTAGTGGTGTATGACGAACATCTCGGGAGGTCCATCGGGCAGTAATAGAGCGGTCGGGGGGTGTGAGTGTTATAAAAAACAAGGTCCGAGAGGCAGGCGCGTGTGAGAAAGCATCTTGCCGTGAAATCAACGATAATAAAAAAAAAACATGAACGTCTAAAAACGAATCGTGCACCGAAACTGCCACGTTTGATATACGTTCGATTTATTTTCGATAACCGATTTCGGAGACAACTTTTTCTTGTGCTGTCTATCTCTGTACTAAAATTTCATCACAATCGATTCAGCGGTTAAGGGGGCCATTCGTGAATTACGTAAGGATAATTTTGGACAGTTTAGACCTCCCTACCCTCATGTAAGTGTACGTACGATTTCTCGGACCTCCTCGCCCCTTTCTTAAGTAAGATTCTATCTTGATCGTCTAAATAATATACTGTTATGATAACAAAAGGCATGTTTATTATTTTTTCAATAATAAAAATACTATATCACATATAAAAATGTACTATAGTTTTTTCTATAGAACCAAACATGAATAACAACGAAATATTAATAATTAAGAATTTCTTTTTTTAATTAGCAATAAAAATTATTTAAATAAAATTATAATTCGACTGTACACTTCAAAATTAAGAAAACTATTTGGATATTTTCATTCACGAAATCTGTATTGCGTAAGAATTAATTTTACCCGCTCTCACCCCCTAACATAAGGACATTTTTTTTCGAGCTAGTTGTAGGTGGTTGGATTCGAACTCACGTCCCTTGACGCGATGTCGTACACACTACCACTGAGCTATCATCGCTTTGAATTTTAGAATATATATGCAAATAACTCGAATACATCTATATCTATATAAATATTAGGAACCATAAGTCCGATAACAAAAAAATATTTTATGTTTGTGATAGAGCAGTATTTGAAAAAAACAGTTACGAAAACCGACAAACATATTGAAATATATTTTAGTTCCAGGCGAGTGAAGCCGCGGGTGTAGTTATATAATAAAAAAAACGCATCGTTATGCATTTAAAGGTCAGAAAAGCAATCCCAATTCAGGAATTCTGTTTTGAAATAACCATGTTTTTGGTCTCAGTCCGAGAATGCGCGAATGGGCTCATATAAAATTGTTGATATCCGCTGGTGATGATTTGAGAATATCTCAATTATTTCCTCGCATGCGTGAATATATTAAAGAGATAATAACAGAAATATTTTTTTACACAAACATTCCCACCATTAATGATTTTTATTAGTGAAATTACAATGCAAATTGTCGAGATAATAATCACGAAGCGCGGACCACGCGGCGAGATAATTAAAATTCCTCAAAGTTTTGTAACCCCATAAATTATGGCCTAGATCTCCTATAACTTAATAATTAACAGGTGATGTGTTCTCTATGGGGTCCTAAATTATATTAATATTATAAAGCGGAAACTTTAATTTGTTTGAGCGCGATAATATTAGAAATTATCAGTCGGATTTCAACAATTCTTTTGTATTTGTATTTGATAGAGCAATATATTTAACGAAGTTTTTTTGGAAAAAAACATTACAAAAACGAGTAAAAATCTATACATATAATAAATCAATAGCAAAGTTATTTATGTACATTGAAAATATTTACAAAAAAATATTTTTGGAATTTGTGTCTGTTTGTCTGTGCACGTATTACGTAAAATGTACGAAACTAATGCAGATAACTTTTACACGTGAAAATTGTACGCAACTTGAAGTATTATTTGGTTTATATTTCATCGCAATCGGTTCACTCTATCAAGAGATATTGAATAATATGCATTTAAAGTTTCCTCACGCACGCAATTCAGTTACTTGCAACGCCAAAGTAGAACTAATGTTGACTTTGAAGTCGATAAATGGCGTTATGCGTGTGACGTCTTCATGTAAACACGGATATCGACTGTACTCTTATCTAAACGACACGTATTAGTTTTCGCCAACCACACGCGAACGAAGTCGCGGGCGCGGCTAGTTTTTAAATAAAATTATACTTCCACGGGAACGATGTAACGGGCACAACCCTAAGTAATCTTTTGTAGCGATCACAGCTCAGTTGTAGTATGTACGACTCGACGTCGAGGGACGTGACTTCGAATCCAATCTACAATGAGCTTGAGATTTCTGTGAAGGGAAACATCGTGCGGAAACCGTAGCATGGTGGTACGGCTTTTTCTGTTACCACCCTGAAGTCTGCCGCTAAATACCAATAGGTGTGTTCCGGCAGTTGCACTTGAGAGCCAGTTCCTTCACAGGCTAGCGTGTCTACCAACTTAGGCCGTATCGTCACTTAAGATCAAGTGAGTTGGCCTTAACTATAAAAAATATATATATACATAATATTTATATCCGTAGAATAAAAACACGTGAACTCGATATATATCTACGACGTATATGAAGATAACTAGGTACGTACATAACAAAATTATTGAATTTGCCGTGGCTTATGCTAGCGATGGTTACAGTTCGAATTCGCTATACTTATAAATAGGCATAATTATTCAAGCACAAAAGCAAAAAAAAACCCCGGCGTAATAACGAAACGTACAACATTTTTGTAGCCGAACACAAGAGAAGGTCAGCTTTAGCTTACACAGCGACGATTGTGCGGACTTGTAGAGAGATAAGATAACATGGATTTCCATTGGCTTTTCCCACGGTGTCGCGATGTACCCCGGCCGGTGCCCAGCTAGGGTAACGCAACAACCGCTTCCACAACACCCGATGATGACACGCGAGAATATTGTGATGAGAGACACAAGGATTACCTAACGAGTTCAGCACGAACTTACGAAAGCCGCTGTGACGCAAAAGATCTTATTGCGTGCGTGTGTGTCCGTACGACTTGATGTTTTAACTTTGAATAATAGAATTATTAGAGAATAGAAACGTCGGAGGAAATCTAGACGTTGGTTAAATGTTTGTAAACTGTACATTATTGGTACATCGTAGAATAGGAAATTAAAATATGACGCCGGCTGTTAGGGGACGTATCGCAGATGTGAAGATATAAGTTATAAAAGTTGTTTTTATTTTAATAAAGAAAATATGGAGTCTTGTTAATAAAATCTATATTTTCGCGGTGGGGTACCGTAGGCAGCAAAAAACGTCCGTAACGTTAGCGTAAGATTGTTATGTACAGTATGATGGCTATACAGTGTCTAATATATAGCCTACGTGATCATTGTTATTATTATATATTTTTATAAATCATCCTAAACAAAATATAGGTGTTAAGATAATTTTGAAAGGTACTTTGTTTATCGATGAAAAAATTCATAAGAAAAAATGTATACCCGAATAATTATTTTCTTTAAACCTCGAATAGAACTTGAAAGAAATATTTTTATAATAAGGAACTTCGTTCCTATCTGGTGTCCCAGGACACCACTCGATTTTATTATCATTTTAGTTAAAATAATAATTCCAGAATATAGATACTTATAAATGAGATTGAGCTTTCGGTGATGGGAATCGTAGTGATGAAATGGCATGGTGGTAGGGCGTTTTCTAATGCCCGCCTGGCTAGCTACCACTCTCAAATAATACCTATAGAGGTCTATCGGTTGTTGCACTTGACAGCTAGTCCCTACACAGGCTTAGCGTGTTCACCACATTGGACCACATCGCCACTTAACATCAGGTATTGTGACACACACCTATAAATATAGTTTTTTTTAACATAAGTGTGTATGTTTATTCCTTTTGTCTGCATTTAGTTTATTTATCATCAATGACAGCTTATTTATTATTTATTTTATTAATATTTTTAAAAGTAGTTTTTAGTGGTTAAGTGGTGGTAATATAACATAACCTCTTCAGTGTAATAAAGTATTTGTATATTCACAATTCGACTCGATATAGACGTAAAAAAGTGCCAGAGTTCGTTAAAATCGGATGTAAGCATTTCACGTTGGATGTAGACACCTATTGTTATTGTCATGGACGATATTATATTGAAGGTAGAGTGAGGATAGATTCAGGGAATATGACGCGGCCGTATCAATGGGTGAGTCCATTGACGGAATACCAACAATAGAGCCATGGGCCATACCAACCGTGACTTTGTACCGCCGACGCGACGCTACGGACACCGTAATCTTACAAACTCCACATTCCTCACATAAATCGTGGTGTGAGAAAAAATTCTACGACGAGACCGTATACACTATTCACGGGTTCCGTATAAAAGTTTTTTAATTTTTTTTATACTTAAGGTTTAGCGTTACGGCCATAATCTCACCTGATCTTAAGCGACGATACGGTCCAAGTTGGTAGACACGCTAAACCTGTGGAGGAACTGGCTCTCAACTGCTGCTGCCGGAACACACCTATTGGTATTTGGCGGCAGGTTCACAACTAGAGGGTGGTTGCTACCCAGGCGGGCATTAGAAAAAGCCCTACCACCATGCTATGGTTTCCTCACGATGTTTCCCTTCACCGAAAGCTCAAGCTCATTGTAGGTGCTGGGGTTCGAACCCACGTCCCTTGACGCGAAGTCGTGCACACTACCACTGAGCTATCATCGCTATGATCTATCCACATAGGGATACGTATATTGTAGAAATAAATTCGATGTAAGACTTAGATTCCAAGTGGGGAAACGTATTATCTAGCAAGATTTAAGTATATGTTTAAGTGTGAATGATTTCAGGTAAAATAAAATGCCCCAAATTAGCGGCCTCTATAATCGGTTCTAAAGCGAAACGTCTAAGACGGCATTTGATTATCAAAAGTGCAATTAACTATACTGGTGGTCAGCGATTAAGCCGGTCGCCGAGCTGACGTATGTTGTAGGTTCGATCCCCACAGTGTGAAAATAGTTGTTTTAAAGTCTGGCTGTTTGTGTTCGTTGTTTGCATGGCTATTTTCATTTGACATTGGCTAAATTACACACATAGGCAAATGCTATAATAATAAAAGAAAAAAAAGTAAGCTTTCAAGGACAAGTCACGTTTAGCTACATTTCGTTATATGAAAGAGAAGAGACATGTAACACATTTTTTGAGATACTCTCTCTCTCACTTGCTCTCTCTCTCTCTCTCTTGGAGATGTTTAACTTCTTACACATTTATGATGGAATGAGCCAATTTTTACTGCATAAATCTCGTAAAACCACGTTAAGTACGTATTTTTACTATCACTTCGGTTGAATTGTTTTTTGTTCGATGGAAAATGCACAATGAAATGTCTGAAGCGATAATAGCTCGGTGGTTGTGTGTACGACACTTCAAGTGACGTGAGTTCGAATTTACCTACAGGGAGCTTCAGTTTTCGGTGAAGGAAAACATCCTGAGGAAACCATTGCATGGTGGTAGGGCTTTTCCTATTGCTCACCTGGGTAGCAATCACCCTCAAGTTGAAAATCTGCAGTCAAATACCAATAGGTGTGTTTCGGCAGTTGCACTTGACAGCCAGCCCCTTCATAGGTTTAGCGTGTCTACCAACTTGGGCCGTATCGTCACTTAAAATCAGGTGAGATTATGGCCATAGCGTTAAAGCTTAACTATAAAAAAGTCATGAAATTTAGGTGTAGTGTATGGGTATATGAAACTAAGTCAAATTTCTTAACGATTCCATCGAGATGGGGAATGAAATTTAAAATATTGTTAATAGTGAATTTATTTACCTCTTAGGACTCAATTTATCATATTCCAGTTGGTGATAGGTTAACTAAAATTCTAAGTTATGTGATTACTCTGTTCAATATTTGACTATAAAAAAAATACATACAAAAAACTCTTTTTTTATAGTAGCATCTGTATATATCTATAACGGAGAGATATAAAGGAATAAAATAAATCGATAAAATTAATTCAACAGGTACTAAGCTGCGCCAGTGAATTTGTTCGCGTGGTAATGAAAATGGTTTCCATTTCCTTCGAAACAGTATTTTTTTTTCTGGATCAAAGATACCGTTGACGATGCGTCTAGAACATTTCATGATATACGACTAAGTAGCTAATGCGTGAAAGGGAAACAAACAAACTCACATACGTATAAAATTTGTTAGGATTTATTTTGCTTCATTTTTCAATTGAATCAAAATATTTTACTCAATTGAGTCTCTGAGTAGGCGTATGAACGTACTCACTCGTCGAGAAGCACGGACAAGAAACTCGATTGAGAAGCATCCTTTTTAGTTATAAATATTTCTATAGAAGTACATTGAAGTTACAATCACATATACCAATCAATAAAAGGTTCCCCGAGTGCCGGAGGAACTTCAAAACCAAACAAGCAGTACCCGAGAACTGGCCGCGATACAATAATGCTTACCTATGAATAATAAGATCAAATAAAAATAAAGGAAAAAAAAAAAGAAAGAAAACCGTCTAGAGTACAATCGTGGACGCATGTATACGCGCCATTGTGAACACAATGGTCTATATCCGTCCCTCTCTAACGCGGAACATTTACAAAGCCGATTTAATTGCACCCGTCTCACTCAGATCTCTGGTTTATAATGTTGTTAGCTCGTTTGGATAGAGATCGTAGAGGCATTTATTATTAAGACACGCTTATGAATTGTATATTGGAGCACTTTAAATGTATTGCCGTGGAATATTTACTTGGTACGTTTAATTTCGCTCCTTATTCCTCTAACTTCAAGGCGAACTGTTTATAGATAACTTTTTTAATACACCCTTGCTGCTATCGACGGTAGCGTGATGTTAAACAGCCTAAAGCTTTCTTCAATGTTGCTATATCAAATATAGAAAAAGTAATTTAGGAAATCCGACTTGTAGTTCCTTGTATTAGTGCGTTCAAGTAAAGAAAAAAAAATCACTTTATCATATTATTATATCGATGTACATAAAAATGAAGCAATAATTCAATGCAAAAGCCTTTAATACACAATAGACCCTTTCTTACCCTCATTCTTAAATCATCCCGTCATGGAAGCGTCTGTCAATATTTTTTTTATTTTATTAGCATTAGGCATTCTTGTTTTTTGGTATATTAGCCCATATATACATTTAAAAATAGTTTAAATTTTTGTCAATCATCGAATAGAGAAAATAAAAACAAATTGATACACTTTGAGCGGCGTCGCAGACCATGTAATAGTACATGGTAAGCCATATGAAGCGATGATAGCTCCGTGGTAGTGTTTAGGAACGCCGCATCATAGGATATGAGTTCAAATTCCACCACTTACAATGAGCTTACGGTGAAGGAAAGCATTGTGAGAAAACCATAGCATGGTGGTAGGGCTTTTTCTTATGGCCGCCTGGCTAGCTACCACCTTCGAGTTGAAAATCTACCGCCAGATACCTATAGGTGTGTTCCGGCAGTTGCACTTGAGAGCCAGTCCCTCAAATAAACGCCGGCAACACGCCTGCGATTCTTCTGGTGTTGTGATCACTTACCATCAGATGAAACGCAAGCTCGTTCCATAAAAAAAAATGTTGCTGTTTTTCTTGACTTTAAATGTTTGACGAACGAAGTCGCAGTTACAGATAGTAATTATATGCAAATACAAATTCAATACACTATTGAAGCAATCATATATCAGTATCGTACGTTTAAATCCCTGTAGTAAGCTAAAGATTCCGGTGAAAATAAACGTCGTTACATTAGCGGCCAAAAAAAAAAAAAAAATAGTGATGAAGCCGCAGCACGGTGATAGGCATTTTTAAAGACCCACCGGGGCCTTATTGAAACCCGTGTCTGTCCCATTTATGGGGCACAGGTACACCGTGGAGTTCTAGTACGTATTCCCGGTTAGCACTGGGTGAGCCCCGCATCACCCACTCGTCCTCCCCGGGGCGAGAGGGTAACCATAAATGGATTTGTCCACGTTAAAAAAGGGCTTTTTAATCTCTGCCTGGTTAGGTCCACCGTTTTTTTGACTCACATGGTGATCAGACCCGTATTCATTACGGACTTCCTCATCGCAACGCATACCCTGGCTTGGGACAAGACGGGAAGACCGTGTGGTAAGTCTTATCCATTCACCTACTAAAACGCACAACGTTGACACTTTAACTTCCAGTGTTGCCAGAGACGAGGGACAGCTTATATGCTTCTTCAAAAACTACCACCCTTTAGCTGAAAATCTACCACCAAATACCTATAAATGTGTTCCTGTAGTTGAACCTGATAACCGGTCTCCGACTGGCCTTAGCACATCCACAACCTTGGGCCTCATCGTCCTTTATAATCAGATGAGATTGGCCATAACGCTAAATTTTTTTTGAAGTGAAACTTCTTTAGGCGCATGAGGGTACAATTTTTACAGATGAAACGTCACGCCGGTATGCAACGGAAGTGTCGGAAAAGAGAGAGAGAGTGATCGAGACCGATTGAGAGAGAGTAAGACAGGGCGAACGTAGCATGAGCAACTAGCCGTGGAGTGAGAGTAGGGAGCAAGCGAGTGAGAAAGATTGAGAGAAAAAGTGAGACAGAGCGAACGTCGTAAATTAGTTCGCCAAAGAAGTTTCACTTCTGACATGTGTACTTTGTACGCACGCATGTTTTTTTTTTTTTTTAATTCGTTAAACTAATTTGTACCCTAAAATATAAACGCGAGTGGTGTCTATACACAAAATTATGTGTACGATAAAGAAAAAGAAAGAAAAAACCCCGAAACATAACAGATGACGGACAGAACGAAAACGAGACACGTCAAACAAAACTTTAAAAGCAACAACGTGAGATAAAATGTGAGGGTAGCTTTATTATTCAATGAATATTTTGTGTCCGAAATTACCATAATCATACGACAACCTGCGAACGAGGGTCGGGCGTGCCGGTGCTTACAGAAAAAAAAAAAAAAAATATAATAACAACTTGTCACTATGCAAATGTCGCATTGAAATTATTTAAAGAAATGCATTAGGACGAGCCCTCGTTTTTTTAACGTCGTCATTTTTGTCCTCCTGTCGTAATATGCTGCCTAACGCCCCCCCCCCAGTTTTATGGAATACGACTGTAACTCGTGAACCAGCTTATACACACCAAAAATCATCAATGTGATAGCAAAGCGATAGCCGAAGTCGCAAATAATCACCAATAAATTGACTTGCCATTTCTAAGCAAATTTTTTTATTGTTAAGGCTTAGCGTTATGGCCCATGTTGATAGGCATGCTAAACTTTTGGAGGAGCTGGCTCTCAAGTACAACTACCGGAACACACCTATTGGTATTTTGGCGGCAGATTTTAAACTTGCGCGTGGTAGCTAGCCAGGCGGGCATCAGAAAAAGCCCTACCACCAAGCTATGGTTTCCTCACGATGTTTTCCATCACCGAAAGCTCAAGCTCATTGTAGATGGTGGGATTCGAACACACGTCCGTTGACGCAGAGTCGTACACACCACTACCATTAAGCTATTATTGCTTCAAATATTTAATAACGTTTGCTATCCTTTTATTTTTGGAAGATGTTGTAATAAGGGGACTGATCTCTTCTCGCTCTCTCTTCCTCTCTACCTCTTGAGGCTTCATTAGTATAATCTACTTTTTGGGATCTGGTATTGTTAGGACGTTAGGTTAACGTATTTGATAGAACATGATGCTCAATGAAGCAGCTTTTGGCAAATATACTACTAACGGTACTAAGCTGGATGGCAAATTAAAATGTCGGTGGCGACAATTTATTAGGCGATTTTATCTTAAGCGTTTATAACACTTATATACACGTACGATGTATCAGTATAATAAAGACGTTTTCCGCAACGTTTGGGTGGTCGAGGTGAAACATTCTGAACCCCGCACAACCGAATCAGGGGCCACACACCTCATGCGCATCTCGTTAAGTCGGTGAACCCGATCGCTTTGTTTCCATCACTTGCCTCTTGCAGGACCACTTGGTTTTATTCACACTTCGAGATTATTTTAAAAATATGTTATAATTTTGGGAATTTAAACGTGAATTGTATTTTTTTGGAATTATCGTGTTCCATGATTTTCGGAGCAGTTTTCTCGATTTGGAGCAACCGTTTCACACAAACAGTTCCACTTCTAAATATAATTTACTAAAAATTAACGAAATAGTTGATTAATAATAAAATATAAACAGTGTCAGAAGAATGCCGATTTAACTCCAAGTAAAAGGGTTTAGTCGATGAGTTATTTGAGTAAGTAAAAATTAAATATATTAAATTTGCTTTGTTTTTAAACAGTACCTTTCTAAATATAGAATTGAAAATATTGTCAAGTTTGAAAATTAGCAGGTTAATGATTCCTTCCATCCCGCAGTAGAAAGTGCGAACGCAGTCACAGAGTTATGCAAGCGTTCGAGAGCGCGACGTCTGCATAGTCGATGTGCTATTTCCAAAGGTTCACGACGGCTAATCCAGCCTCGACACCACGGTCCTCGTCTGATGTGGTCGACATACCGATGCCAATCGTATTTCACGGATAATAAGACATTACATTGGGTTTTTATAACGGGCACGTAGTTTCCAAGTATTTTACATTCACTTATAAAATAATAAATACCGTGAACTTTTAAAATTTATTACAAATCTCAATGCGGATTTTTTCATCTACGAAATATATTTAACGTGAACTTTGAAATTCGTTGTAGTAATTTCAGCTAGTGGAAGTATTGAAGAAACTTAGAACATACTAGATGCTAAAATATAAATACTAAAGAGGTAAGATATATTCGTTTATATTTATGGTCATAATTATAATAATTATGACATCAGACCAGATGATAGAATGTCAAAAGTATATATTTTATTTGGATGATATTTAAAATTATAGTGTACTTTTAATGATTAATCTAACAAAAATACGGTGATAGACTCTCTCATATATGAACTGCATCATCTCCTCAATACTGACGATGCATATCAAGACCAAAAGGGAGTAAGACAGAAAAGTATATATGAAAATGATTTTACAGATATAGATCAGCCGTCTAACCTTAATTGTATGGTTTATAAACAGGCAAAAAGACATACTATCACTAATAGAAATCTTATATTTGTCTATGATTATAACGATAACTTTAATACTGCTAACACAATTCCCAAACAGGGTAAAACAATAAATTTAACTCAAAAGTTGCCGTGGACAAAATTAGATACGAAGTTCGTTACATGTCCTAGAAATAATCAGTATAATATGTCTAATAAGCCACCAGAAATGAAAATATCACAAAGTTCCTTGCTGAGGGAGTATAATTTTTCTAAAACAAACACTAGATCTAAAACTTGTGTCGATAAAGAAACTTATTGCCGCCCAGTGTATAATTATTACAATCAAGAAATTGTTTATAGTACTATATCTAGAGACGCGAAGCTCCAACAACTAATTAGTAAAATTGTATACGCAAGAAAGAGAGAGAAACAACATGAAAAGTGGAATAATTTTATAAACCAATTAAAGACCAAACATGGTTGTGCTGGGAATGAACACAAAAACACAAAGACACCCATTCCGCATGAAATCGTTAGCCCAGATGTAATTGATGATTATTACAACACAAGATATCATTGGAAGCAGTCTAATCATTGCCAAAATTTGGTGGAAGATTTCTATGGTGCTTACAATAGAATTAATTCATATAACTTCTATAAGCCGTGCGAATACAGTGATCAAACACAAATATCTAGTCATAGACCTCATTCCTATGAGAACTATGCTAATTGCTATCCTACTTCATCGCAAGGACATTTTCGAATGCAAAACAAGGATATAGATATAAAAAACTTTAATACTGATTGGTATCCACGTACACCTAGTAGATACTTTAATGGGAATACTATTATTGTCGGCAGTGATCGTAATATAAAATGTACTGGGACGAAACATAGTCGACGATCTCAGCCCGTGAATTATTCTGTTGCACCAGTAAATAAAGGTACCATTTTAAAGAGTTTCGCAGTGCAAACGGAAACAAAAACTATAATCAGTAAGGAGCTACATAACGATGATACGAAAGAAGAGACAATTAAGCAAAAGTATGAACGGATCACAAAGAATGTCGATAGATTGAAAACAAATATTGGAAAGTCTCAAATCGACGTCCAAACACAATCTCTAACTAATATTGAAAATAGATTGAACGATTTGATACGGTCAATAAATGCTTGTTTATTTGAAATGAAAACAAACAAAGAATTTAAAAGGAAAATTGTTTGCGGTATGGCGCATAATGTATCTACGAATACGTTAACTTTAAAAAATGCTGGTTTCAACGGTGAAAATCTAAGCAAAGCTTGCGTATCACAGTTGGACGATATACTGTACGAAGAGTTGGATAAAAGTAACAGAGTTAAAAAAGACATAGAAGATATTATAAATAGACGACCAGGCCGCCCTTGTGGCGTTCAGATAACTGTCGATATACCGACGAGAGAACGAGCTACAGAAGTAACGGCTTCGCTATCCCAGGCTAGATTTAATGTTGACAAAATGGTGGTTGTGGAGGAAGTTAACAATCCTGAAGCCGATAGAATGACCATAGCAGTGAACACAGATCCGTTAGGACTGTTAGCGCTTCTGAAGGTATCAACAGAGACCGTGAAGCGAATACTGTCTTATATGCCCCAGATAAATTATTATTCATACCTACCTATGATACAATTCCCACAGTGTTCTAGACACGGCGGCGTTTCGCATTATGTTTGCAGTATCTGCGGACTGGCGTTTGGGAGGCCGTCACAGCTCAGCGATCACATTCAAGAGCATAATTTGGGTAAATCGAGGTAACTCTTTTGAAAGCTGTTATCGTTACTTTTTGCCCGTGGCCTACTGTGACTTTATGACATGCGAAACTGTTTTTTGCCGGAAATAGAATTTACGTTAATCCTACTACTGCAAAATTAGACAATGCTGTAAAAAATTACGTGTACTCCAATTTAAGGATATGAAACTGTTTGGTCATGCTACGTAGTTAGTCGTCGAATTCGACTTGGGTGGTTCGATATTATGGGTATCAGCACTACTCATTACTTTCATGGTAGTTGGAGACATATAAGGTCGTATAATACACATTGCACTAGAATGTATGATTATTTGTTTGGTCAGAGTGACTCATCTAATTGTAATTCTAAAGTATGGGCGACTGATTTATTAACCTTAATAAAGTGTCATATCGCTTGACTTCTAATGTGTGATAATTGACGTTAATATCTTAACAATGTCTGCTCCAGTCGATGCTAAATTGAGAGGTTCAATTATTTTAACTTATTGTGTTTCTAGTACTGTTTTTTACAGACGATTATTGGTGTGATTGCAGAGATTGTTGTGTTTGCCGTCACGTGTTGGATGTGCCGCGGCGGCATCATTTGGAGCTGTTCTCGTGTCAGTATTGCGGCCAAAGGTTTACACGGGCGTACTGCTGTCAGCTTCATGAGGAATCGTGCGCCAAGATGCTCGGAGAGAGACATGACGTCACTTCTAATCTTGCACTGTTAAGATGATCGTTTTGGAAGCTTTTAAATAACTTCCCGATCTAAAATTGATTTAGAAATATTTGTTGAAAAATACCCATATTGTACTGTGGAATAATACGTCAATTATATAACTGTGAAAACCTTGAGTCGCTTGTAAAAATTGTGTGTGGATATTTGTAATCAATAAGAATAAATATTTCAACAAGCTTTCGTTAGCTTCACTTATGTCTTTCTGTCTATCAATAAACCGGAAGTTGCGACGTAATATTCACTAACTTAAAGTTGTACGGTCGACTTGAAAACTCGCACACGTGTCAAAAGCCAATGATAATACAATAATGTCACGAATTTATACTAACCTTAATCAGGACCATCAATATAAAAGAAAAATATCGATATATACTGCGATAATAAGCTTTTGTAGAAAGTAATAAGACTAGCAGTGCTCGCGACTTCGTTTGCGTGTAACTTAGAATTATTTCCCATATTTTGCCAGTTTTTATAACTCTTTTTAAAATCCGGATCTACTCAACTTAGATCTTGACTTAGAACTTGGGCTTAGACTTGAACTTAGACTTTGGCAGCTTGATGTTAAATAGCTTTATATATTATGCGATATAAAATGTGTAAAAAATTCTATAAATGATTTCAACGATATGACATTTATTTAGGTTATTTATTTAACGATTTAAAGCGATGATAGCTCAGTGGTAGTGTGCACGACTTCGCGTCAAGGGACGTGGGTTCGAATCCAAGCACCTACAATGAGCTTGAGCTTTCGGTGAAGGAAAACATCGTGAGGAAACCATAGTATGGTGGTAGGGCTTTTTTTAATGCCCGCCTGGGTAGCTACCACCCTCAAGTTGTAAACCTGCCGCCAAATACCAATAGGTGTATTCCGACAGCAGCATTTGAGAGCCAGTTCCTCCACAGGTTTAGCGTGTCTATCAACTTGGGCCGTATCGTCACTTAAGATCAGGTGAGATTATGGCCATAACGCTAAACCTTAAGTATTAAAAAAAAAAAAAAAAAAACGATATCTTTCTTTCTAAAAATTATAAAAATGTACATTTTAGTTTAGGAAACTATGGATAAAATCAAACCGATGGTTGTTCCTCTGCTGGCCTCAGTGAGGTCGCATGAGAAGGCTCAGTTTGTACAGAAACGATCTCTTTGGAGATTTAAAACTTATATTTGAACCGCAATTAGATGGATTTTTTTTGCTTGACCGTCCTTTTGTCGATGTGCCCGTCGCGGGTGGACATTTTTTGCGACATTACGTTATAATTGGACGAGATGTTTGGATCCCGGATGGGTTCTTTGTGAGCGCCGCATCGCATCCATCAAGTTCGTTTGTTGGATTGTTGTGAAATGGGCAGAAAATTCCGTGTCCATACGTGCTTGTTCGGTTGAATGGTAAATTATTTATAATTATTATGTCGATCGATACGATGCGATCTCTTTGTGTACTCGAATTTTATCATGTGGACTGTAGAATTTCACAAATTGTTTTTCAGCTACTGTATAAACATTCGAAGGACTCGGCTGTGCCCGCGACGTCGATCGCATGAAACCGGAAATTATTTACTTTTGTTTCGCGGAACTATAACTTTTTTCTAAAGTAAGCTAAGTTAGCCTGTCAGCGAAAGTCCCGTCAAAATCAGTCCGGCCGTAAGATATTAAAAAAAAAATGTTTTTTTTTTTTTTTTATTATTATAAACTCCGTATATAGTTTCAAATGCAAAAAGTAAAAAAAAAAACTGTTATTTTGTCATTACAAACAGACACTTCAATTTTATTAATTTGTTTAGATGTACGGGGATGTAGATTTAAGTTGTCTTTAAAATGTTTGTTGTTTAAATTGAAATGTGTGTAATATTGTAGATGTGTTTGCGACTTCGTTCGCATGGAACTAAGTTATTTTTTTATCCGCTGAAAATGATACCTTATTCCGAAAGAAAATTATTCTAAACTAATTCTCTTGAATATGATTATCATATTTTTTTTTCAGACTCCAGTCGGTATCCGTACGGATTACTGCGTTTAAACAATGAATCGAACGAATCTCGTGTCGTCATTCGAATTACAATAACTTCAGATAGAGCTAACCGAGTATTGTAACGTTGTACTTTAGAAATGGTGCGTGCACAAACAGACAGACAGTCATTTCTAAAAATGATGTAAAGGTATTTTATCTATTCTTAGTCACTTTATTTTATAGATAAGGCTTAGCGTTATGACCATAATCTCACCTGATATTAAATGACGATACGGCCCAAGTTGGTAGACACGCTAAACCTGTGGAGGAACTGGCTCTCAAGTGTAACTGCCGGAACACACCTATCGGTATTTGGCGGCAGATTTTCAACTTGAGGGTGGTAGCTACCCAGGCGGGCATCAGAAAAAGGCCTACCACCAAGCTATGGTTTCCTCACGATGTTTTCCTTCACCGAAAGTTCAAGCTCATTGTAGGTGGTTGGGTTCGAACTTGCAATATTTTTTACACATAAATCTAAAAACAACAGACACATGTACATTCTTATTATATGTATATATAAAAGATGGTTAAAAAATTATTGATCGCACGGTTGGTCTAGCATTTTAAGCAGTCGCCTCGCTACACTCTGCGTCGAAGTGCTATGGGTTCGAACCCAAGATCGTGGACACGTTCAGCTTAGTTGAGGGACTGACTCTAAAGTCCAACTGCCTGAGTACACCTACAGGTATTTGGCGACAAATCTTTAACTCGAGGGTAAAAGCTAGCCAGTCGGGTATTACAGTATATGTTTTCATTTATCGAAATCTCAGGCTCATCGATTCGATCACTGCCTCAAATTATAAAAACGATAAAAAAAAATATAACACGAACAAACGAAAATGCGAAAAGGTTCGATGGCGTGTAGGTAATACAAATAAAAATAAATAAAGTTGTATATATACTATGGTCACGGCCGATTCATCAATGTCGCCGCTCTCGGACCACGGATGAAGACAATAAAGTTCCCGGAGACAGTTCCCTTAAAAGGTTTTTTTGGCGAACGCGGCCCGCCCCAGCGCACGCCACGATCCCGCAGTCACACGTCCGAGGTGTAAATTTTGTAATGAGTTATACGATACGAAAGGCTTTGTGCGGTCACAATGCGATTTCGGCCCACCGGGGCGTCTAATCTCACTACTACCGCTAGGGTTGCCTGGATTCGTTATCGATAGTTTCCGTCATATCGATATCCAAGACGTCTGTAACTCGTTTGTCATACAAAACATCATAACGTTTGCTAAAGTTATTATTGGTTGGATATTAGATGGCCTGCACGTACAGCACCTGTTTGTAATTATTATGGTATGACCAATTTCAAATATCATAGGCCAGGAGTTCGTAGAGTTCTCTAGGTTGCGTCTCATCTAAGAAAACTTAAATTCAGGATTAATCCCGATAGAAGGTAAACCTCTTTGATTTACGACGAAAAACGCGGTAAAGCTGTATGAATGAAGATCCGTTCAACAAAAAAATAATTGGAATGAAGATATCAATAATTGCATTCCTTTAGTAAGCACTTCTGATAACAGAGTAATATCTTCAGGAGAACGTAAATGGTTAATGAATATGCCTTTTCTGTTATAGCTCAGTGGTAGTATGTATGACTGCGCGTCAAGGGACGTGAGTTCGAATCCAAGCACCTACAATGAGCTTGAGCATTCAGTGAAGGAAAGCATCGTGAGGAAATCATAGCACGGTGGTAGCGCTTTTTCTAATTCCCGCCTGGTCAGCTACTACACTCAAATTGAAAATATACCTCCAAATACCTATACGTTTGTTCCGGATGCTGTACTTGTGAATTCGTTTCTTTACTATCGCCGAGTGTATCCGCCATGATCGGCCACATCGTCACTTAACATCACGAGAGTTTGCACCATAACCCTATACGTATAGAGTATAAATAAATAATAGTTTAAAAAACTAGAACACACGCTTTATATAGAAAACTAAACTAAAAAGCAGAAAATAAATTTAATAAATATTAATTAAGAATAATGTAATTTTTTTTAATAAATATAAGTTATTAATAGTTTAAATAAGAAAAAATATATTTTATTGTAAATAAAGCGGGGGTCCTTTTCAAGATATTATCGAAATGATAATCCTTCTCATATATGTCAATTAAATATTCATAACTATTGACACCATGCAACCCACGCTTTTTTTACAATAAAACATTTTTTTTTCTTATTCAAACTATTAATAACTTATATTTATTAAAAAAAATTACATACATACATACAGGTGAAGCTAATATAAAGCGTGTAAAAAGGGTGAGTCGTTTTTGATTCGGCGTGTTTCACGCAGTTATCGACAAAAAGCTTTTTATTCTGTTCTCCACTTTTCAATATCAGTATCCCCAAAAGCTTAAGTAGCAGACAACAAGTATATGCATATTAAAAAAATATTTCGAGTAAACCGAAAGCTGAGGATCATTGCAGGGATTCTAACACAAGCCTATTGGTACAGCGTCCGTAAACAATACCAACTGAGTTATCATCACTTCATTTTATGTTACCACTATGAATTTGGCCACACCTGGTATGTAAGGTTCTGTGATATGTTTTTTAAAAAAAGAGGCTGGTGATTGTCGAAGATTTATAGTTAGGAGACAGATCAACTGATCACAAGGTTACTATGAAGGGGATTTTTATCGATATCGTAAAATAATCGACCAAAGCATGCACAACACTAGCGATTTATATACCGCTAATAATTTGGCACGGTATCATTGTCCGTTTGTTTGTTTAGCTGAAAACGTAAGTATTGTTGTGGGACGTGGGAAGGAAGGAGGAGCCATACAGTGTTTTATCTCCCATTGATTTCTACAAATTGGCGTTTCTCTTTTGGTTTAAGGTGTTTTGTTTGTTTGTTTATTTGCTCTTTGTGTGTATGTTTATTATTAAAATGGCATTCATGAGACTAACTAATATTTTACCGTAAGAAATGCTAATGCTGTCTCTGATCTCTGGTCACACGGGAGATCAAATTGCCGACATCGAATTGTCTCCGTAGGTTTTAGTTGGTATCAATAGACATGAGTTTGAATCTCTACAATGAACTTGAGCTTTCGGCGAATGAAAACATCGTTATGAAACCTTAGCATGGTGGTAGGGCTTTTTCTAACGCCCACCCGAATAGCTATCACATTCAAGTTGAAAATCTGCCGGCAAATACATAAGTAATATATAGGTGTTTTCTTGCAGTTGTATTCGAGAGTCAGTCTCACTACGCCTAGCGTGTCCACTCGTCGCTTAAGATCGATTTTATATCGATTTATAAGATTAGATCGAAGATTTTTTACAAAAAAAAAACCCTTTGTTCTTGTTGAAGAGTAACCTATTGCAGATGCTCTATATATTTTTTTAGATTCCCTCATTTTCAAATGGCAACGTCTTATCACTATGTCCCAGGGTAATACTCGAAACCGGTTCCTTCTGAAGGATAAGCGAGTTATCTTTCTCGATTAAGTTGACTGAAAGCACCAGTTCAGAAACAGCTTAAACAAAAAATTGTTTTTTTTTTTTTTTTTCAAATACACCTGTCCTCTGGGTAGTAGATACACCGTTTCGATGAAACTAAATAAAAAACAAAGAATAGACTGCTGTGTTTTGACACGGGAAACTAATATTGGTTTATTCTGTAGATTACCGTGTGGCACGTGGGGGTTGCCTTATCGTTATGTTTGCTACCCTCGTTTCAATACAGCCGGTGATAAGGAGTAAAAAAACAAACCGGAACCCATATAACGAATGTAAAACAAAGAACAAGGTTTTGATAGATAAATAGAGGAGACAAGAAGGAACAAGAATTCGCGTGCTTCATCGTACATATAATAGAAACGAAATTTATAAAAATATATAATAAAAGTACATAATTTAAAGCTATGATAGAACCTATAATGAACTTGAGATTTCGGTGATGGAATACTTCGTGATGAAACTATAGCATGGAGGTTTTCTTTTATAGTTAAGGTTTTAGGGTCCAAGTTGGTAGACACGCTAAACCTGTGCAGGAACTGGCTTTCAAGTTCAGCTGCCGGCACACACCTATTGGTAATTGGCGGCAGACTTTCAACTTGAGGGCGGTAGCTACCCAGGCAGGAACTAGAAGAACCTCTACCACCATGCTATGGTTTCCTCACGATATTTTCCTTCACCGAAAGCTCAAGCTCATTGTAGGTGGATTCGAACTCACGTTCCTTGACGTGAAGTGATAGGGCTCACGCGGTTGACTACCACCCTCAAGTAGGTAATCCGCCGCCGAATACTAAGAGGTGTGTTCCGGCTATGGGCTACATCGTCACTTAACATCAGGTGAGATTATGTCCGTATCGTTGAAACTTATAAAAAAAACAGCTATCAAATACCTATCTACCAATTTAGATTGTTGGATCAACGCGGGGACGTGCAGTGAGTGTTGCTGGTTCGTAAGACACAGTCAAGCGATGATAGCGCAGTGGTAGTGTGTACGACTTTGCGTCAAGGGACGTGAGTTCGAATCTAACCACCTAGAGCTTGAGCTTTCGGTGAAGGAAAATATCATGAGGAAACGACAGCATGGTGGTAGGGCTTTTTCTGATGCCCGCCTGGCTAGCTACCACCCTCGAGTTGAAAATCTACCGCCAAATACCAATAGGTATGTTTTGGCAGTTGCGTTGGAGAGCCAGTTCCTTCAAAGGAAGCGTGTCTACCAACTTCGACCGTATCGTCACTTAAGATCAGGTGAGATTATGGCCATAACGCTAAGCATTAACTATAAAAAAAGTAATTTAACATCACGCTGCCACCAATAGGAGCAAAGCTGTATTGAAAAAAGTTACAAAAACTGGCAAAAATAATGAAATCATTTTTAGTTCCACGCAAACGGAGTCGCGGGCATAGCTATATATTATAAATACTTTTAAAAAAAGCTAGACCAGTCTAGACGTGTCTACAATACTACGTCAAACGTCAAAGGATAATGAGTCACACGAGTATCGGATGTTCATCAAATGATGTTACAAAGATAATAATCTTACTGGATGGTACCGATATTTAAAATAACTAGTTGATCCAGTAAACTTTATCCTATCTCTTCCAGAAGTTAATAATTATGATTGCACTCGACTATCCTGTCCAGGGATAGTATATATCTTCCAAAATTTAACAAGAATGTTTACTTTTTATAAACTTTTTTTACAATAAAATAATTTTTTCTTACACTATTTTTAATTCAAAGCAATTTTCTTTTTTTTAGTTGGATTTTCTATAAAAGAGTATTTTTCTAGTTTGTTTAAACTGTTATTAATAATTTTCATTTACTAGTTGAATTTTCTATAACAGCGTAAGTTTTAGTTTTTTAAACAATTATTTTGTTTTTTCTTATATATAAATGACTCAATTACAGTTTCATTATATATATATATCTCTTTGACATATGGACCGTTTATTTTGAAAGTGGTGTAAGTCCCTTTTTGAGAAAAATGAGCTATCACGTAATTCATGATACATTCCGTGTTTAATTTCTCAAAGAAATCCCATGTTTTGTGCAACTTAAAATCGGTCGGTAAATGGAATTGCATTATCATCGATTATGAAAGTGAAATTTTCTCGAAACAATAGAAAATGGACTTGCACCACTTTCAAAATAAACGGTCCACATATAGTTTTATGAAAAAAAATCTTGATTTCCACAGTTTCTGCCGTACCGTGGAGCTGTGGCACCTTCTGCCTGTCAGCGTGTTTCCTTCTTTCTACGATACCTGGTCCTTCAAAAGAGTTATGAGAGTCCATTCAAAAGAGTCATTACCAAGACGGGCCAGCATGACAGCGTCGATTGGTAGAGAAATTGGCTCACTGTCAGTCGCCGCTGATTCTGTTTGTACTGTCCTTAACATAGGTGCAGTCACTTTGAGATGACAAATTGTTAGAGATAAAAAAAATGGTACTTTTATCTATTACACTATTTTACCTATGGGATAGAAAAATTATATATGTTACACGCGAACGAACGTACGTATGTCTCATCTAAACGGAGGGAGATCCGTGTACCAGTTCCTACGTTTCCTTGGTTTAACGGAAACCCATGCAAATGACCATTGGTGGCAGCGCCGGCACGCCCCCGACGCGTGACATGACTCCGAATTGTATCGCCAGCAACGTAACCATGATTCACACAAGCGTTTGCTCTATGCTGATTTGTTTTGCGGAAATCAAAACTACTAATATAAATATACAGCATGAGTGAAGACGCTGGTGCATGCTAGTTTTATTATCTGTACGTATTTCGCAAGGTATCAGGTAAACCTCGTCGGTGGACATGAGTTCGAATTCCCACAACGAACCTGCACTTTTGGTGAAGATACACATCGTGATGGAAGCATTGTGGTAGGGTTGTTCTAATGCTCGCCTGAATAGCTACCACTCGCAGGTTCAAAACCTGCCGCCAAAGTCTTGGAAGCACTAATTTATATTGGGGAATGGTGGTCGTTCGGAGAGACCATATGGGACTGTTGAGAGGTCACCGGAAGCGGCGGTTGTCGCGAATGTAAGTATGCAAAATTGGCAATCGCCATGTATGAGGCTTGACTGTATTTTGTACCTACAGACCTATAGGTGGGTTGTGACAGATGCACTTCTGAGCCTGATGTGGCCATAACGCTGAACCTATTACGTGTTAAAAAATATAATCCTTTCATAAACTATAGTTCTTTATAGGAACCTTTAGCATATTATTATACATTTTCAACAGACCTTCTTCGGTTTGTTTGTTTGTTTGCACACGCTAATCTGAAAATCTATCAGCTGGATTTAAAAAAAAAATAATAGCGCATTCGTTGACGACGGCGTCAGGCTGGTGAAAATCACTCACCAATAGGTGCAAAGCTGTATGAAAAAAGATATAATAACTGGCAATTTTTTTTATCGGTAAGGCTTAGCGTTATGGCCATAATCTCACCTGATCTTAAGTGACGATACGGCCCAAGTTGGTAGACACGCTTAAAACCTTTGGAGGAACTGGCTCTGAAGAGCAACTGCCGGAACACACCTATCGGTATTTGGCGGCAGATTTTCAACTAAAGGGTGGTAGCTAGCCAGGTGGGCATCAGAAAAGCCCTACCATCAAGCTATGGTTTCCTCACGATGTTTTCCTTCACTGAAAGCTCAAGCTCCCTTGACGCAAAGTCGTACACACTACCACTGAGCTATCACCGCTTTATCTAAATCTAAATCATTTTTAGATTCACGCGAACGAAGTCGCGGGCATAGCTAGAGTATGACAGTGAAGACGAGGAATGGATTCTCAATTGGTTGTACTGTTACCCTGAAGGCTATAGTCAGTTTCCAGAGCCACTATATAAATATTCTTTCATAGTATAATCAGTCAAAGCAAATATCTTAACAGCCACTTTCGAATTCAATAGTAAAGTTTGCCACCGCCGCATCAGTTTGTCTGTCAAGTATAACTGATCATGCCGGTCAATCTGTCCAGTTATCGATAACCGAAGTTAATAATTATTGATAGCCGAGTAAATATCATACTAGCGACGCCCCCTGGCTTGTCACGGGTGCATTTGGTCAATAAAACAAATATATGTGGTGTTAGTCATGCAATTTTTTACACAACACTATCACTGTGCATACGTTTTGTACAAAATATTTAGATACTAGCTTCTACGTGCGGCTTCGCGCAGGTCAGTATTGATTCTGTCAAGCAAATCGGATAACGCAATAAAACAGTTTCATACAAAGTGTTTATCCCTCTGTTTGCCTCGTTCCCTAGAGGTGATTCGAGAAAAATAGTAGCCTGTCACCGTTTCCAGGTTTCTCATCTATCTCTGTACCATAGTTCATCATAATCGATTTAGCGGTTTAGACGTGAACACGTAATAAACAAACAAATAAACTCACTTTCGCGTTTATAATACTAATAAGCATTATGTAGAGAAATATACCTCGTTGATATCTATTTCTGTTAGTGAAAACCGTATCGAAATACGAGAGACAGCCACTTTGCTCTATATTGACCAGAGATTTTTTTCTACGTTGCTGACTCCTGGTCCGCATCATTTTAAAGTAATTTGTTTCGTTATAATTATTTTTACATTGTACTCTTATTAAAAAAATAAGGAAGTTTCTAGTAAGTGGTTTATAATGGATAAGTAGTTATAAATGTTTTATCGACAGATATGAGTAGAGTGATTATTAATTTATATTTATTGAAATTTTTAACACTGTTCTTAATTTAAATTTATTACAACTTAATTTCTATTTTTTTTGTTCAGTTCTCTATAAAAAGCGTGTTTTTAGTTTTTTTTAACTATAACTTATTTTCTACTTTTTAGTTTGTTTTATTTATAATACCTTTTTTTTTTAATAATAAAAAAATAAAATTAAGTTTCTTGCCCTATAGACTATAGATGAAAATTATATAAATTAACAAAAATCTTATTTTGCAAATTGAAAAATGGAATAACTTTATCAAATGAGTGTATTGTCATCGGTCCTCGATAAATCTACAAAGTTTGAACGAAATCTGGCCGTTTTAAATTGGTTCTAAATCGCGCCCAAAGGAGTCGGTTACAAACATACAAACAAACATACAGATGAAGTTAATAAAAAGCGTGTAAAAATGAGTCTCTATTTCCCTCGGTCATCGCATCACGCGTGAACGAATGGAACAATTTCGCTAATTCTTTTTTTGTTGTATTAATTATTACCAGGAGAAGGTTCTTATGAAAGAACAAATTAAGGGAGTTGAACGGGACTTTAAAACAATTAAATAACGAAATGACAATATTAATTTTACATGACTGGCATTTGTCGTAGACCATTACAATAATAAACAATGTTTTTAAATATTTTTTTATATTATTTATACTAATTAGCAATCAATTAGTTAAGACAGGGCAATGTCTGTTGGGTCAGTTGGTTCTGAGTAAAAACGTTTAACCTGCAGAGTTGGCTGCGGTAAACTCCTCTATCGTCATGTTAGTAAAAAAAAAGACTGTTTGCATGTCTCCGGTTTTTATGGCCGTCTCGATGTCCGGAGATCAAACTCGATGGATTCCATAAAATTAAGAACAATTGATATGCAGACGGAATTTACATTGGATTTGTATTTATAACAATTCAACAATAGATGAAGAAAGTTCGTTGGAATATTAACTAACGCATTATCATTGTTCGTGAGTGTACAAAAGATCACAGATCGTCACTTGACAATGAACAAATAATAATCATGAATATATTGTTTTATTATATTACATTATTTGAATTAATACGCAACGTTACTCGGTGGGTTGTTTAGGTGAATCTGTTATTATATACCCATATTTTTATATATAATATTTTTAGGGTCAGACTGACGATAAAGCCCAAAATGGTTGACACGCTAAACCTAGTGGAGAGACTGCATCTCAAATTTAACTGACAGAGTATACTTACAGGTGTTTGGCAGCAGATTTACAATTTGAAGGTGGTAGCTAGCGAGGCGGGCATTACAAAAAGCCCTATCACAATTTATCACGATGTTTTCCTTCATCGAAAGCTAAAGCTCATTGTAAATGGGCTCGAACTCACGTCCCTTGACGCCACGTCCGTACACACTAACGACTGCGCTATCAACCCTTCAACCGTCCGCTACCGTTCGATAGAATACCATGAAAATTGGCTCATAAATGGATTTTTTCATGGAGCAAGTGTGTGTTTGGAACATAGATTTGAAGCGGTGATAGCTCAGTGGTAGTGTGTACGACTTCGCGTCAAGGGACGTAAGTTCGAATGCAAGCACCTACAATTAGCTTCAGCTGTCCGTGAAGGAAAACATCGTGAGGAAACCATAGCATGGTGGTAGGGCTTTTTCTAATGCCTGCCTGGCTTGCTACCACACTCGAGTTGTAAACCTGCCGCCAAATACCAATAGGCGTGTTCCGGCAGCTGCACTTGAGAGCCAGTTCGTCCACAGCTTTAGCGTGTCTACCAACTTGGGCCGTATCGTCACTTAAGATTATGAGATTATGGCCATAACGCTTTAAGTATAAAAAAAAGATAGATAAGTCAGAAGATACTACGTTGGAGTTACGTCCGTCGAAGAAGCCAGTATCATCACAACGATCGAGAAGAACGAAATAATGAAACAGTTAAGACCCAGCAGATAAATCTTGTATCAATCTTTTAATAAGTTAACGCCGGTTTCGACGGAGTTTTATCGTCGAATTAAACGTGTCGACCCTCGTTCGGAGCCATGACCACCGCGCTCCCCGATAACAGGCTACATGGCGCCTCCTACCAATATACACGGATCTCGGTTCAATGGAATCGTTACGCTATTCAGTCAGTATAGCGTCTTTCATTCAGTCAGAAGCGTAAACGTGGTGGCCAGTACCTCAGATATAAGGATGTTCAGAAGAGACATATGACGCAATGCAGCATAAAGCCTATATGCTGGGAGTCTTTAGCACAGAACCGCACTGAGCGGAGACCCTTGGTAAAATGCAAAGTCGCTGATTTTGAAAACAGGCGAAGGCTAGCGTTTGATATAAAACATAACGAACAAAAAAATAAACCGCTTGCAAATATAACGTACATCTATGAAAATGGAATCCTAACGTTCGCACAATGTAACCGTACGTTCACTGCTAAAATAGGAAACATCTGATCTCTTAATCTATTTCTATCTCTTTCTATTAGAATAAGTCGCTGTAGCCGAAATCGGTAAGGATGATGATGATGATGTAGAACCCACTTGATTATCTCTTCCACTTAATTATCGATGTTGTGGTAAAGAAGAAATCGAAGCGATGATAGCTCAGTGGTATTGTGTACGGCTTCGCGTTAAGGGACGTGGGTTCGAATCCAAGCACCTACAATGAGCTTGAGCTTTCGGTGAAGGAAAACATCGTGAGGAAACCATAGCATGGTGGTAGGGCTTTTTCTAATGCCCGCCTAGGTAGCTACTACCCTCAAGTTGTAAACCTGCCGCCAAATACAAATAGGTGTGTTCCGGCAGCAGCACTTGAAAGCCAGTTCCTTCACAGGTTTGGCGTGTCTACCATCTTGGGCCGTATCGTCACTTAAGATCAGGTGAGATTATGGCCACCTACGATGAGCTTCAGTTATCCAGCCCTTATGCCTAGCTACCACCACCCTCAAGTTGGAAATCTTTCGCCAAGTACCAATAGGTGTGTTCCGGCAGTTGCACTTGAGAGCCAGTACATTCACAGGTTTAGCGTATCTACCAACTTGAGCTCTTTAAGATAAGATGCAATGCAGAATTTTAATTGTAAAAAAAACTTCCGTTTGAAAGTGTCGCATCTAGTGAGACGATATCGAGACGTTTCGGAGGTGCGCGCCTGCGTTAGGCCGCTCCACGCCGCTAAGCGACAATCACTGTATTGTGTTCCCAGAAACAGGTTCCTACCGCCGCGAAACAATTACCTTGTGGATGCGGTATCTGTTTAAATTCTTTTATGTTTAAACCTTTTGCCTTTTTAAAGTGTTCCGCGGTTGGTCTGGCGGTGTAGACGATCGCCTTGCTACCACGTGTTGTGGGTTTGATTCCCCACCGCAGAATTATTTCTTCTTCGTAACCCTTGTCTTACCTAGATAATGGTATCGACACAATATGTTTTCTTCTTCTACTCTACTCTCTCAGCCGTCATCTCAGTATTTACTCTCTTTATACACATTTTTGTAGTTATACGGCATCTCTTCTCATAACATGTTCACGCTTACCTATTATCCCTAAATTTCTTTGTCGCTGGTGCTATTTTCATGCTTCCTCGAATGTATTCCTTCCTAATCTATTCTAGTTACCCCATAATTATTTGTGAGAAAATAATTGTTCTGAGTATGATGAAAGCGCCTACATACGTTGATGCCATAACGAAAAAAAAAAAAAAAAAAAAATAGAGACACCGAAAGTGACCCGTCACGGTCGGGTCGATGACGCTGAATAGGATTTACTCGAACACACTCGACATAAAGCTTGATCGGCTCGGACGAAGATTGAACGAGAACTGATAGTAATACTTTAAGGTCGCATCACGTTTAAGAAAAGTTCGTTGCGTGAGAGGGATGAAATAAAAAAAAAAATTAAATCGAAAGTAGACACAGTAACATGAACTTTTCTGGACAACATACACCTCAGTCCGCCCCGTGACCGCGAAGGCTGAAAAGCTTTCGAAACGTCGAGATCAAAATTAATAAATAACCGTTTAAATTAGTTTCATTTCGATGAATAATATTCGGGTAAACATAAGAAATCATTACAAGATAAAAAAGACTATTAGTAAAGGGAAGGAAAACAATCAAGAGCGTCATGCTACCCTTGATTGGATATGTAAAGTTTATAACACTCTCAGTGCAAATATTGACATTTTTAAAGACCGCCTTTCCAGGTTTTGGACTAATGTTGCAGGACTGTTGAGAGACCAAGTTATAAAAGACTCCCATATTTTTTGTTTGTTTGTTTGTATTTTTTTTGTTTAGCTTGACAAATTATTAGTATTTTGCTGTTTATTCTTTGTGGTCTACCAATTTGCATGTCATGATCGCATTAACAGGCCCCAGTGTATTTTTTCCAAAATTGTCTCAATTATAATTTATAACTGTTGTAATGTACTGACCACTGCCAGTCCTAAATAAATAAATAGTAGTGTTATTCGATAACATTATTCAGTGAAAACTGTACTATGTGATTGATTGCGATATTCCAGTATACTAACGCATTCAGCTTGTCTGAAATAGATAAATAAGTACGTTTATAATTTTGAAGAAATTTTCTAACCTTGTACTGTGGTCTATCTGTATTTTATTTTCCCGAATGCTCAACTTCCGTGATTGATTCCGTGTGTAAATCGAAGGGGTATCCGAGCATGAGCATGACCATTACTTCAAACCGGTACTAACACATAAGCTTGATTTTTCTAGGTATTCTTATACAGTACTACCAAGATTCCTAATATAACAATGTAGGTAAACCACGTACTAGTTAATTATCTACTCGAAGTAGGTAATAGACAGAACGGTTTTTCAAGTGAATCTTATTATTAGAGGGTTTTTTTATACTTACGGTTTAGCGTTATGACCATAATCACACCTGATCTTAAGTGAAGATACGGCCCAAGTTGGTACACACACTAAACCTGTGGAGGAACTGGCTCTCAAGTGTAGCTGCCGGAACACACCTATTGGTATACAACTTGAGGATGGTTGCTAGTCAGGCGAGCATTAGAAAAAGCCCTACCACTTTGCTATGGTTTCCTCACGATGTTTTCCTTCACCGAAAGCTCAAGCTAATTGTTGGTGCTTGGATTCGAACTCACGTCCCTTGACGCGAAGTCGTACACACTACCACTGAGCTATCATCGCATTTGAAATCCTGATGTGCAATGTTTTTGTGACGCTCGTTCGGGTAACATCGGCTCGATGCGATTAAGGGAGCGAGAGAGATATAATGATGTTTCACTTCTGCGGTCTAGTCTTACCACAAATCGTTTTTTTTATTTTGGTGACACACATTTCTAAATACTTTATTACACAAATTAAGTAACTAAATCTTAGTCTTACTTTGAAGCGATGATAGCTCAGTTGGTAGTGTGTTCGGACGCCGCGTAAAGGGATGTGATTTCGAATCTACCTAAAATGAGCTTGACCTTTCGGTGGAGGAAAACATCGTGAGAAATCATAGTATGGTGGTAGGGCATTTTCTAATGCGCGCCTGGCTAGCTATCACCCTCAAGTTGAAAATCTGCCACCAAATACCTTTGGATGCGTTCCGGCAATTTTTTTTTTTTTTTTTTTTTTTTATTCTTAAGATTTAGCGTTATGGCCATAATCTCACCTGATCTTAAGTGACGATACGGCCCAAGTTGGTAGACACGCTAAACGTGTGGAGAAACTGGCTCTCAAGTGCTGCTGCCGGAACACACCTATTGGTATTTGGCGGCAGGTTTACAACTTGAGGGTGGTAGCTACCCAGGCGGGCGTTAGAAAAAGCCCTACCACCATACTATGGTTTCCTCACGATGTTTTCCTTCACCGAAAGCTCAAGCTCATTGTAGGTGCTTGGGTTTGAACCCACGTCCCTTGACGTGAAGTCGTACACACTACCACTGAGCTATCATCGCTTCAAATTACACTTGTAATCCAGTTCCTTAACCAGCTTGGGTTAAATCGACACTTAACATCACTTGAGTTTGTGGCCATAACGTTAAAAGTTATCTATAAGAAAAATATTAACACCAGAAAAGTGAACATGTGTTTTATACATCTATACAAATACAAATCTAGTCTAAATAAATCTAGCCAATCACTAAATTCACATGAAAGTAGAAACAGCAGTTAAAATAAAAAAGCATTTTTTTGGTCTATCAGTTCCAGCTAATTTCCGAAAGGGTTACACCGATTTTGAAAAGCCTTCCATTGGTCTGGATATTATAAGAACAGACTTAAACTGCTTTTTTTATACTTAAGGTTTAGCGTTGTGGCCATGATCTCACCTGATCTTAAGTGACGATACGGCCCAAGTTGGTAGACACGCTAAACCTGTAGAAGAACTGGCTCTCAAGTGCAGCTGCCGGAACACACCTATTGGTATTTGGCGGCAGGTTTTACAACTTGAGGGTGGTAGCTAGCCAGGCGGGCATTAGAAAAAGCCCTACCACCATGCTATGGTTTCCTCACGATGTTTTCCTTCACCGAAAGCTCAAGCTCATTGTAGCTGCTTGGATTCGAACTCACGTCCCTTGACGCGAAGTCGTACACACTACCACTGAGCTATCATCGCTTCAAATGCTGCTTTCTTTAAAGTCCACACGCACGAAGAGGTAGGAAGAGCTGGTATCATATATTTTGTTACATGTGCGTCACATCCACAGAGCGCACTTACATTCGTTACTCATTGACCAAATCGTTCGAAATGCACATATCGGTCTCAAAAAAAAAAAAAAAAACCGATAATAAAAAAAATAAACTAAATAAATATATAACGATCCTTTATCAGATCTGGATCGAGATAATGGATTGACCCATTTAGTGTGTGAATCACTGACCGACCGTCGGCCAACTTAAATACGGTACTTCCGAAAATGATTCCACCTGCGAGTGTGCAAAGTAGCAGCGCCCTCGTAAACTGCAAAATTAACTTTGTAATAATTTTCTCGTCGCCCTCATCGATGTTTGTTTTGATAATAACACCTGAATATGGCGTATAATAAAAATAAATTATAAAAATGTTGAGGAAAAATTTCTCAAGTCACACGCATTAAGTACACATACACCCGTGTGTGTGTGTGTTTATATACATATTTGACTTAAGAGATGATCTAAGTCAGTATCAGAAAATACTTTATTCAATTTAAGGCTTAGAATTATTCTTTATTATTTTAAATGAAAGAATATTTACAAAAAAACAGCTTTTACTTGCGGCTTCGCTCGAGTTATTATCGGTTTTGTCAAACAAATCGGGTGACGCGGTAAAGAGTTTCATACAAAGTTTATCCATCTCTTTACCCAACTTTGTAAAAGTTTTACGAAAAAAAAATCCACTGTAAAAACATCGCGATGTCTTTGTTAGAACTGAACCTGGAGTTTTTGTTCTAACTCAAAATGCACGTTCCGAGTTATAATTTATATCACATGTAATGCCACCAATTTTGTATAAAGTCACTTACAAAAATAACGTATGAATTTAAAGTAGAAAATTAAATTCTAGAAATAACTTATGAAATTGTAAACGCGGTTATTGGTTTGTTAAGAAAAAAAAAAACAAAAAAAATTAGATAGATTTTAACATTACGATGATGGCTCAGTTTGTAGTATTTACGAACGTAGCATCAATGGACGTGAATTCGAACCCACCTACAACGAAGCTTGACCTAACGAATATATTATTAAACTGCGCAAACCAGCAGTACTGTGAAAGCCGCGAGCGCGCACTAACTTATTAGACAATGCACCAATTCAAGGGGCATACGCATAGTAAATCTTCAAAAGTGATATATTCAGTGATAGTCTGACGAAACTTAAAGAAATTTCTGAAATATTAGTGGCTCGTGTAAACTAGCTATCTTGTAATTGTAACATATAATATTACCTGTGTAACTGTTAATATTATATGTGTGTATGAATTGAATAAACAAATCAATAAATACATATTATTAGTTCTTAATTCTCATTCTAGTCACAGGTATAAACGAAAATAATCAACTCTGTTCACATTGCATGATTTTCATATAGCGTGATGATACGCTATTATATAGTTTTTCATAATTTAGCCCAAGATCTGAGCACTAACATTTGTATATAACTTTTATATTTTGTGTCACGAAACGACGTGAAACAGTAATGATTTAAAAAAAGAATCCGTCAGTTTAGGCGATTTGTAAATCGGCGACTTTTTTGTCGCAAAATTTTATTATATATAGAATGGAGATATCGAGTGCTACATTAGATGGCCATAGATAGCCTAAGTACTTGATAAGAAGATAATCGGATCAATAATAATGACAGGATGATATACTAGATTCTTAGCAAATCACGGAGTCACCGGTACTTCGTGAAATCTGATCGTTGTCGTAGAGAGAGGATAATACGAGAGTGTCCGAGACTTGCGAATACGGATGTAGGTTTGAGGAGGTCTTCTTTCGACAATTGTCAACACACGCCTTCACCGCTCGTGTTTCTCTCTCCGCCCAGTGTAAATGATTCCCGGTAATGATTTTACAGCATAGGTTTTCAATGTGAGCGGTACGGCCCCACAGTGGGCTCGAAAGCTACCCAAGGGGGCTATTGAAACTTCAAGTGATATTGGGGAAGGCTAAATAAAATCGTATTTCCCTACAAATTACAGTAAAAAAATTAGAATAAGTATAAACACACCAAAATTAATGCTGTGAATGAAAGTGAATTTGAAGCGACGACAGCTCAGTGGTAGTGTGTACGACTTTGTATCAAAGGACGTGAGTTCGAATCCACCTACAATGAGCTTGAGCTCTCGGTGAAGAAAAACATCGTAAGGAAACCATAGTATGGCGGTAGGGCTTTTCTAACGCCCGCCTGGCTGGCTACCAGCCTCAAGTTGAAAGCCTGCCTCCAAATACCAATAGTTGTGTCCCGGCAATTGCACTTGAGAGCCAGTTCCTCCACGGGTTTAGCGTGTCTACCAACTCGGGCCGTATCGTTACTAAAGATCAGGTGAGATTACGGCCATAACGCTATGCCTTAAAATATATATGTATATAAAAATGCAACACAGAGATGTAGTAAAATAGACAGCTTGTGGTTTGCCTAATCATAAATTTATTTTTTCGGGTTCGCGTGCAGCCGCGACCCTGTCCATGTCGGTTGCCGACAAGCCACTAACATCCTAGGTCACAAGTAATGTTAGATGTTAGGTTTCACTAGACCGAACTTAGCACGATGTTCTAGACGACCTTGCGTTTGTATGCATCATTAACTTTCTAGTATAATTTCAGACAGAATAATTTTTATTATTCAACATGTGCTCGCGACTTTGAAATTTCAGTAATACACGCATTTTACTTAGTGTATGTTGGTTAAGATGATTTCAGGCATAAAGGTGTCCTGTCATATCTAAAGTTTAACAAAGCACCGTTTTAATGTCTTCCCCCCTCTACGTTTTATATTTAATTTCATATATCGAATACTACCTTGTTCTAGGATGCAAATAAATGTAAATATCAGGATTATCATCAACCCTTGAGGTCAGAGTACTGTGATAATACTTAGTAGTGATTTCACAGTTCATTTAACGTCTCGTTGTTCGAACGCCTGCACCTGCCTTTGCTTCATGGTCTGGAGGTTGCATCTCTGGTAGGCCCTACTTTAATAACATCCATCCAGCGTATTAGTCCGTTTTGTTCGATGAAGTTTATACAATACAATTAGGTATAGAATACTAGTTATCTTCGATCAACAATTGCAACCTAGCTGCTTTAGAAAAATTGCCGAAATATATCTATACATATAAATAAAATAGGAGTGTCTGTTTGTAATATTTACATAACCGTTTTTTACTACATGTATATGAATATATAGGGTACATGCACCAAAATAACATTTTTTTTCAAATATTTGTCTGTCTGTTGGTTCCGGTTAATCTCTAAAATGGCTGGACCGATTTTGACCGTAATAATAAGGAGTAACTTAGGCTACGTTTATTTGAGAAAAATAAAGTAATGTTGCAATGTCCAAGTACTGTCCAGTACCGCGCGCAGCTCACGCGCATGCCACTGGGCCGTCACGTCGGGCGCCTCCCACCAACGAACTAATATTAGTTAAATATATTCATAGTTAAGACTGGACAAAGTCTGTCGGGTCAGCTGGTCCTATATATATTAACTTGCTGATCCAGGGCAGCATATTAGCTTTGGAAACGTGTGAAAATTTTCAAGTCTATCAGATAACTATAAATTTGGAAAAAAATCACAAGATAAATAAATACAATTTAAACGTATTAAAAACTATATAAACATCTGTCCAAAACTAGAATCGAACTTCGAACCCTAACGGCAATCAGGTGGCCGAACCGCTAGCAACAATCGAAAAGAATAATCTATAACAGGAGTATGCTACTCACGTGCGATGCCAAATGTGTCGATACTTAATTTTTTTTATTACAATACAACTTGCAAACTCTTACCTGAAAAAGGGGAAAAAAAACATCTATTAGAAATAAATTCAATAGAGCTATAGAAAAGGTCGCACACCGCGTAACAGATGGCGGATCTTTTAAATTGGTTTCCGATGTCGATGATCAGAGCGAAAGGTGCAAAAATCTACAGATGACGTTTAATTTAAAAGAAAGTTCACTGTAAAATGTTCCATCTCTAACTAAAATAGTAACGGGAATTTCGTATTATTCCATAAAAAGTGTTGATCCAAAATAATGCTCACTTTCATGTGAATACTTTATAAACGATGATTTTTTTGAAGGGATCAATATTGACCACTAATTACTAAGCAAGTCTATACGTCAGTGATGATAGCATTGGCAAATTGAAACTAATCAATATATCATTACACCAAAGCAAACTCTGCTTGAAGTTGTTCAAAGAATAATCCCATATTACTTGAAAACGTCTATATGTTTAGTATTTATAAAATCCACAAAACTGTATTTGAGTCGAAAGAGATTTGTTGATATATTGTAGGTGGGTGTACTATAAAATTTGCTAAAAGTGCTTTCGTCTGTGCATTAACCGAGAGAATCAATAATCTATGTCCAAATTTGTCTTTTGTTGGAATTAATACGCAAATTGCTTCTGTAAAGCATTTAGCTTCGAGCCATTAAATCTTGTTTACACAACTATAATCATATACGAAGGTACGAAATTATCATATATAGCGTAAAATTAATAATGTTAATATTATCAAAACATCCGTGGCTCGCGCCGCTACACACCTTGCCGCGTATCGTTCGTCAATCATGACCGTAAGAGCTTCTAAACTAAATATAATTCAATATACACCCTCTTCCTGACAAATACCCTCTTTTAAGACCTTACATATAACACAAGCTTTATCACTACGACTTAAAGTATATTATCACTTGACGGTAACACCGCAGTCTAGCAGACGCCGGCAGGTGTTCCGCAAGGCTCCATTCTGCGACCGCTTTTAGATTTAAAGACACGTGGCAATGGGGTGGTTTTATAAAAACTCTCACAGCTTTCGACTTCCGTACGGTACAAATATAAACAGCATTAGATATCTATGATGTTGTTCCGGTTTCGCGATGATTTACTGGGGGCTCTGGAGTGGTTTGCCGAATTTAAGCTATTCAGAATGTTATTTTTCAACATTCGAGGGTCATTATGGGCGTAAAATTGTTTACACGGACAATAAGACATGTTTGTAGCCGATACATTTGAATGTTTTCTTAGATTTCGTATAGTTAAGTTGGACGGATTGGAGTGGGCCTTATAAGGCTTTGCTTATTCTCGATGGCTCGTTAGAAACGACTCGAGAGTTGATAATTTCTCATTCTTATGTGAAAACCGAGTATTAACTTTACTGGCTTGAGCAAAATAACGGGAATTATTCCGTTTATGTTTTGATTCTTCTGTCGTAGAATAACTATTCATCATAATACGCCAATAAGAACATCAATTATTTTCCTTGAAACATTTGTGTTTTTGGTTTATAGTTGTATGCTAAAGTGACGACACTGTACCTAATGCTGACCACATAGTGCAATCCAAAAACGAACGTCTGTCAATTAATTTTCATCCGTCGACGATTTTTGGTGTATTTATTTTTATTTAAGGTTATGCGTTATGGCCATAACCTCACCTGATTTAAAAAAATCAAGCGAAGTCACAGGCATGATCTTGTATACTCTTGGTTCTTTCCATTTATATTATAAATACCTTTTACCCGAGGTTTTGCTAACGTTAATATTAATTTTATCAGTATATTCAATTATTTGATCTCTCTTTACCCTTTACTTTACATCCAATAAGTTTTTCGCAAGAAACCGTAGCCTATTACGGTCTCCAAGGTCCCATCTAACTCTATAACAAAACTTATCAAAATCAATTCAGCACATTAGGCGTGAAAGCGTAACAAACAAACTCACTTTCGCATTTATATTATTACTAAGGTTTTTTTTTAATAATATATAAAAATACAAATCGCTTGGTTTCAGTAACACGAAATAACATCTACCCTTAAAATATTTTTTTCTACGTAACACATTTTATGTGGCTTTGGCAATGGCTTATACCATGGCGGTGAATTTATGTATTTTCCTTTATCAGCACAAGTCTTATCAGAATTCATTAAGGGAGCTATCGGCGAAGTCCACACGCGACACTTTTTTCGACCGCTACATATTTATCGGTTCGTTAGGAAAATAAAATAGGCACTTACAGATTAGTATCTTCGAAATATGTTAGTGCACAAGAAGCAATGGTAAGGTTGCGTGACGGGCTTAACATAAATCAATGGAAACATAAAACTGTAAGCTTATTATGGGGTTAAGTCGACCATTTTCTGCATCCAGTTTAATATGTCGCAGTGAAATATTTCTCTTTTCTTTTTTAATTGCCATCTGCGCGAGTAACCAGTTTCGTACAGCGTAAAGAGGTCTTTATAACCACAATAATTAGACATACAAACAATTGTCCTATACGAGACTCAAACCCACAGCTCTTAAAGACGTTTGCAGATAGGCAGCTGTTTGAACTGCTAAGCCAACCATGCAGCCAGTCAATGGACGTAAGTTAGAATCTCTAAATTGAGCCTAGGTTTTCGGTGAAATAAACTATTTCGATGAAACTATTATATGGTGGTAGACTTCTTTCTAATGCCCACTCGGCTAGCTACCGTAGCTTTTTTTATTAACGTGGTGCTTAAAACTTCAAACTCGCAAGATGCCAAAGACCAGAGACAGAGCGTAGATACTTCTTCCCGTGACCAATACCACCCTTAACTTGAAAATCTGCCACCGAATGCTTATAGATGTGTCCCGGCAGTTGCAGTATAGAACCAAGTCTCACTAGGCTTAGCGTCTCCACCATCTGGGGCCACATCATCACTTAACAACAGGTAAGATTGTGGCCATAACGTATAAACAAATTGATATAAAATACTTTCGACTTCTATATTGATAACATGATAACAGATATACAGGTGCAATAATAATGCACAAAAAGTTATAGAAGGTATAGATATTAGGTACGAAATAATATAAAAGTAACCTATCTTGAAAAAATGTTTTGTTTATAATTACGGACTGCGGTCAATGACTCGTCTGTTATTTATCTAACTAACAATAACTGACTGCGGTTAATTTGTCCCTAACCAGGCATCATCATGGTAAAACTTTGCGGTTACAAATAAAAACTTTATTAGAGTATTTGACTGGTTTGTGCGTTTATGTTAATGTAGGTCTTACAGACAAGTAACGGTGTCAATTTTTATTTTATTTCTCGAGGTCACCTAAAAGACAGTAAAGCTAGCTGTTCAAAAAAAAAAACAAAAAAAATGTAAATGGCGGTACGTCGAATGAATAAAATTGATATGAAAATTTTATAATAACCTTATTGTTGATGGAAACAGTTGCAAATTTCGAAAATAGAACAATAAACGCGCACCGAATGCACTGTAATTTTACTGTGCGTTCGGATACGTTCACCTGCATGCGAATCGTTATCGACATGCGAAATGTTATTTTTTAACGTTTATTGTTATTTTTATTACCAATAAAATAAAATTTACGCTTCAATATCGTGTGTATAATTTAATATGTTATAAGTAAATATTTATAATATATATTATTCGAAGTATGTTATGGACTATTTATCAGATTACAGGGATCTATTACGTAAAAATAAAGAAAAGATTTAAATGAATAAAACGATTATTTAAAAACGATATATAAAATTAAATATAATCATATAAATATTATAAATAATTTGTTACGCTTTCACGCTTAAACCGGTGAATAAATTGTCATGAATTTTGGTACAGCGATAGATGAGCCCCGTGTAACTAAAATAACTTTATTTCGCGAAAATATTGGATAAAAGAAGTGAGATAAAGAGAATATTAACGTGAGCGAAGCTGCACTTAAAATCTAGTACACTGATATATTACAGTTACAGTAATGGATGCTAAATCAATAAATATAAAAAACCCGAGATTATCGTATGAAAAATGCTAGCCAATGTTTCATAAAAGGGCTGTCATACAAGCTTATGAGCTTATGCTTAACTGCATTAGGACTATTTATATCCATTTTGATTTTGCCTAAGTATTACAGCTAAATTACAATAAATGTTTTAAGAATTTTTATACATATTTTTTTTGTTACAATGATCTTACTTGTCTACTTACTTATTACCAGGTTTTCAGTAATTCTTATAATTAAGCTTTATTTAAATGCAAATGGGTGTGTTAAGTTAAAACATAAGCTTATATTTAGTCAGAATTGAATTAGAGTGATTAGGAAATTTATGTTTTGACTCCAAAGTGGTATTAAAAAACGAATCGCGTGCGCATATCTGACGCGTATGAAATATTCACGAGGAGGCGTGAAAGGTAAATTGGTTAGATCTCTTCCTCGCATTCACCCTGGAGCTAATTCAGAAATGTAGATAATTATGTATTTAAACCCGTTCTAATTTTGTTGGATTCGCATCAAAGTTTGTTCGTTGTTAAATATATTTCGTGCGTGTATCCGAATTTATTCTGAATATTATTTTGATAAGTTTTATATTTTTCTATACGGAGTTTTTGGTGGGATTATATCTACCTTTTTACGCAATATTGTTGGCAATATAGGTGATGAAAATTAGTTGTTTATTTTTCATAACAGAAATCCACCATTTTATTGAAGCGTTGCATGAGCTCTAAAGATCTTCAAGACATCTATGTAATGGAGTGTTCTTGGCGGCACTTTGATCTGTTATGTTGTAATTTATATTTTAATTCATATACTTAGTTGTTTAGCCTTATATTGTGTAAATTAAGTTGAAATTTTACGTAATGTAGTGTAGCTGAAGAGCATAGGTGAAGTAAATTGTGAATAATGATTCGTAAAGTGATATATTCGTTGCCACAAAAACTCCCAAGAGAACTTCAATAAGAGACGCACCATCTTGTTGAACGTAGTATCGTGTGCATTTAAATAAAATCTGACTTGGCTGCATGATCTAGATACCTTTGTCTTTTACTTTCTCAATTGAAAGGGAGAAACTACACCAAAAAAAAACGTGTAACGTGTTGTGGTTAGATAACTCCTCTTTATTGAAATAATTAGCTAAATATTTGCTTTGTAATAAAGATAATTTATTATATTTAATACAATGTTAGACCACAATATATATATACACAAAATAACTCAATATTTAAAGCTATTGCTTCCTTTATTCCTTACCAGCGTGAATTATTATTATGTTTCTAAGTAATAAATGTAATGACGTCTAATAAATCAATTTTACATTACATATTCAGTGTTTCTTAGTCAATCACGAAAGCGTCTACCGTCGGTAATATAGAGTTTAAGAAGAAAATTAATACTTTAAATAAATGACCTTCAATTACATATAAGGAAGCTATTTCATTAATTTATCAGCGTACCTACAGCCGAAACTGCTAAGGGGATAAATGGAATAACAAAAATTGTCTAGGGTACAAAACAATCTTAATCTATCGACTTGGAGGTACCGCGAAAACTTATTAATAAAAATAATTAAAAACCTTTTTCCGGAATTAGCAAAATTTCATGTTTCAATTGGGTAAAATAAGAAATTAACACTTTCATTGATAGTTTTCTATATATCTATTAATATTATAAAGCGGAAAGCATTGTTTGAACACGCTAATCATCGATACTACCAGAGTGGGATTTCAAATATTTTTGTGTTTGATAAAGCAATATTTACAGCACGCTTCTTCAAGCTATTTCAAAACACGCTACCACCAATAAATAATGTTCGGTTATCCGCGAACGAAGTCGCGGGCGCAGTTAGTATTATAGTCACTTGATTTCTTCTGGGCTTAAATTCGACTATCAAAAGTGCGGAACGTACCCTAAAGCGGTGGCGGATCTACACTCTATTTAGTCTTAAAACTAATTAACTTGATTTAAAAATAATAGAGTCAGGGCTGGGGGGGGTGGGGGGAGGAATTACTAAAACCCTGCTTACGTAACGCTCGAATGGCCCCTAAATGTCAAATGGAAGTGGCAGGCTAACGGTTTGTATATTTGTTTAGGCCGTACAAAGCCAGACAGACTCCCGAGGTCCGTGTGTCCTCGGTGCACACATGCAAATCGGTACAAGTCAGTCCCGTACGAACCTGCGCCGGTAAAAACCGCACAGCTGCCTCGCCGCAGCTGCCGAGCTCTCGACTGCGGAACAGCTGGGCTAGGTCTGTACTTAGGCTCTAAATAGGTCAATGTTTTGTTTACAGCCTCCCCTCTATAGTTCAGTCGGTATTACAATTAAATCAATTATAAGCTTCATATATATAATTAACTGGGTTTTTTTCGTTGGACGCTTCTTAATGGTTTTGATCGTTGCGAAAAGAATACGTATTTCGAATTCCAAGGTTCAAGTAACTTTATAGCGTTTATGTGAGATTAGTGATAACAATGGAATATGGTTAGAATACTTTTGGTTCGTGTTGAAACAATTATCATTCAGTTATTTTTTTATTGAATACCATAGTAATGGACATAAGGCATTTAAGCCATCTTGCATTTATATAACCAAATGTAGAAATAACTATTTTATTATAAGTTTATCTTATAGACATCGTCCGCGTGGACAGTAGAATAAAGTACTAAAATTATTTCTGGAATAAATCATATCCTATGTGTTAATCTAGTTCAGTGTTTCTTAAACATTTTCGTGTTTCGCCCCCCAGGAATACTTAATTTCAATAATTTTAGAAATCCATCGGCCACCGATTTTTTTCCACCTTCAGTATAATCGAAGTTTTAAATAGCCATGTCAGTGAGCCTCAGTGCACACTTTGAGGACCAATGATCTAGCTAATAAACTAGCGTGTGTCAAATTTCATCCAAACTCATTCATCCATTTTTGCATGGGTCTGTAATGAACATACAAACTTTCACATCTATAACGTTTCTATAGATTTTAGGTAGCAAAAATTAATCGAGCATTTCAGGCATATTTCAAAAACAATCTCGATACATACTTTTTTTATAGTTAAGGCTTAGCCTAATGGCCTTAATCTCACCTGATCTTAAGCGACGATACTGCCCAAGTTGGTAGACACGCAAACCTGTGGAGGAACTGGCTCACAAGTGCAACTGCCGGAACACACCTATTGGTATATGGCTGCAGATTTTCAACTTGAGTAGGTTGCTAACCAGTCGGACATCAGAAAAAGCCCTACCACCACGCTATGGTTTCCTCACGATGTTTTCCTTCACCGAAAACTCAAACTCATTGTAGGTTGGATTCGAACTCACGTCCCTTGACGCAAACTCGTACTTCCTAGTTTTAAGTAAGTTATAATATAATTGTAAGGGTCTGAGTTTAGTCTTAAAACTATATACCCTATCCCAGTGGAAGTCTCTTGTTTCTTGAGATAAACATATCATATATGCTGATCTGTAAGATTACTTATCACTATATCATATATCATCAAAATCTATATAGTAGTTTTAGTGTCATACGCGTAAAAGAAGATAAATGGACAGACAAAAATAAATATATCTTTTGTCTCACAGAGGTTTAAAACAAAAACCAATTTATATAGTTGAGTCATTTTCCACTTTAATCATATTTATCTATATATAAAAATGTATCTCTTTTTCCGTTGGTCATCGCATAGCATCCCTTTTTTTTGTTGTGCTAATTATTGTCAGAAGGTTAAGGTCAGAAGAAAAAGTTAAAAAAGTGAAGGAAGCTGAGGGGGACTTTAGAAAATTAAAAAAAAATTACGAAAAAATTAAAAAAGTTAAGGAAGCTGAGGGCGACTTTAGAATATTAAAAAAAAATTACGATAAAATTAAAAAAGTTAAGGAAGCTGAGGGGCACTTAAGAAAATTAAAAAAAAAAAAAATACGAAAAAATTAAAAAAGTTAAGGAAGCTGAGGTGGCCTTTAGAAAATTAAAAAAAAAATTACGACAATATTACTTTTACATAACTGTCAGATGTCATGGAGCATTACAATAATTAACACTATGCTTTTGAATGATATTTTTTCATTTATTAATTATACCCATTGGATTTCAATATTTATAGTAAAGACAGGACAACCAGTTATATTTATATAGATGACAAATCGATAATAGAGGTGTCGCAATCGGCCGGGCCGGATGGCGCGCGCGGCGTATCGGCTACACCGTGGTATCGTGATTCCGGGTTCGATGCCCGTCTACGAGGTTTGTATACGTAGACCACTTTGTTACGGGTCGTGGTGGATTTAACGCTCGCCGCAAATATAAACAGGACCACCTATAACGAAAACCGCGGGTCCGGGGGTCAACAAAGTCGTCTGTCTACAGAGTGATTTTTTTTTTCACATTATTCGCATAACATTTAAAACGTTTTCCTCGTATTACGACTTTCTGTAGTGAACACTTCTTTAGTAAGTAATGCTCGTTTACGTTAATCGACCACGAAGTTTAGAAATCCGACTGTTAACTCCTAAGATTAACGCGTTCAAACGCGTCACTGTTGTATTCGCTCAGCGAGCGTTACATGAGAGAGAATGACACATCAGCCGATTTCAGTATCGATATAAACACGGTATGTGTCGTACCGATACGTTTTATGTAATACGCTATAGTTGTGTGTCGTATTGTTAATCTCAACTTCTTAGTAAGTAAGTAGTCAGTAAGTAGTGGTAAGTAAGTAAGTAGTTAGTAAGTAGTAGTAGTAAGTAAGTAAGTAGTTAGTAAGTAGTAGTAAGTAAGTAAGTAAGTAAGTAGTTAATAAGTAGTAGTAAGTAAGTAGTAAGTAAGTAAGTAAGTAAGTAAGTAAGTAAGTAAGTAAGTAGTTAGTAAGTTCTTGTAAGTCTCCACTTCTGTCGCGTAGTCTTTAAGGACACACCGTTTATTTTATATTTACCTTATCTATAATCTTACGTAGGATACCTAAGGGATTTTGGTATATAAAATTTTGCGAACTCTTTGTTAGGCGTTGGTACCTTGTCTATTTACGTGGTGTTCAAAATCCTATTCTATACCGAGCTCAGTCCAAGGCGAGAGGGGGCATGTAGTGACTCATGTAATCACCCAACACCACCAATTCCCGTGTCGTCAAAGACCAGGAACCACGCTCATAGGTACTTCTGATCTCTGACGTCAATGTCAGGGGTACCTACAGAAAAGGACTCGAGGTACTTCCATCCAGCATAAAGCACCCTTTTACAGGCATGTAAGAAATCGCGGATATAGCTATCTATATTAATATTATAACCCGAAAAAGATTGTTAGTTTGTTTGTTTGTACGCGCTAATCTTAGGATCCACCAGTAGTGTTTCAAAAATATTTTTAACTAAACTAAAAATTTAATACTATATACAATTTTTGAAGTGAAACTTCTTTAGGCGCATGAGGGTAAAATTTTTACAGATGAAACGTCACGCCGGTATGCAACGGAAGTGTCGGAAAAGAG